>CM072887.1:55066822-55767546 GCA_037013685.1 Acridotheres tristis | reverse complement strand
GACAGCTGGACATGCTGAAAAAAGGGACTTCTCGCAGTGTCAGCGATGAGAGGCTCAAGACACTGAGATCTTGTGAGAGCTCCTCGAATCCCTGGGAGGACCTGGCATGATGAAACCAGACATCGAAAGGAAAAGGTTGAGAGTATGCAAGTGAGTACATTTATAGACTTTTCCATTTCCAGAATGGAAAACCAGTTTACTATTTTCAGATAGTCTCATGTGTCAGAGTTAATAAAAATACGCAATATTTTGAAGATGTGGTGTACTCTTTATTTTGTATGTAAAGATGAGAGTGTAGCTGTCAGCTGTTGTTGCAGGAGAGGTCTTCTCATTATTCACTGCAAACAAACCAGAATACTTAATCTGTCTCCCACATAAGAAGGGAGAGTAGGCAAGCTTTGGTCCTTGGCAGCAGTCCATGAAGGGGCCATTAGTCTAAGTGGATGTAGTTTGAGATAAAGTCTCCTAAAGTAAACTTCAACTTAAAAGCAGTAGCTTAGCACTCAACTAGCCCTGTTCACTCTGAATGAACATCTCTGTAATGCATAGTACAGGAAAGAAAAGCTGATAGAGGCTGAATTTGTAGCTCGGAGGTTCATTTTGGTTTGGAACACACAATGTAGTGATACACAGTTCTGAGGGCAAGAAGGGCTGCAGTGAGGTGCTTGTGAGGAGATCATGTTGCTGTTTCTACAGACCTACAACTACCCCACCAGGGAATTTGTTGGGTAGATAGGTTTTGTTGTGGTTTTTTTTTTTCAGTTCCCAGTCCTTCCCACATACCTTCCCCTAGAGGGCACATGTATCCTGATCAGCTCATGTCCTAGAAAAATGAGACCTGCCATGACCGGCATGCAGGACAGTTGCCCTTTCCTTACCATCTTAGTTTGATGAGGCAGTTTTTTAATCGACTTACAAAATAGTTCAGAATGGTGCCAGCTCAGAGTAGCACTCTTCTGAAAGGCATGAGACTTGTTATTTGGGACAACCATGTGCATGCTAAAGCAGAAACACAAAAGCTTTAACTTTTTAAAGACTTGATAACTCCTGCTCCTTGAAGCAGCAGAAACTGGCAGTTAATGTGTTCAAGTCCTGCACTATTTTTAGAATTTCTTTAACCTGATGGTGATACTTCTTTCCTGCTTTGTAACTTTGCAGAAATCAGCCAAGTTATGAAGCAGTACCAACACTTTCAGGCTTAAACATGCACTTTTTGCAGCTGTTTAGAACAGCTAAACCTCCTTGTGGCTTTTGCACGTGCTTGGTTTCCAGTTTCATCAGGAGGGATGCAAAGAGCATATGCACACAGCTGCTGAGTTTCCATCTGCAGTGTAATTCCTACTGTGCTTGTGCACTAAGGGAGAACTATTGTGTTTCTTGTCCATCCTCTTTTTTTTTTCCAGAAGAAACTCACTACAGCCTTGTACATACCTTCTTCTTGACCTACTCTAATGGAGGGCCAGGGAATACCCATGTACAGAGAAGTCTGTCTACACCTGTTTGAAGACTTGCTCTTCTCTGTGCAGTCACCCTTCCTGTGCTAATCCTTGCAATCTCTTTGCCACCCACAAGGTACCAGAACAAAAAACAAAATTAAAAAACAAGGGAAAGCTTGAGCAGCGTCCCTATTACCTTGAGCTGGTGTGGTGTGTACCACAGCACACGGCTGGGTGGTGAAGTCTGGTTTGGTTTTTTTGCAAGACCAAGTCAGTGTTAGAAATGTTCCTTTTATCACTGCAGTGCTTTCAATTCACTGAGACAATGAGAGTTGTTCCTGTCACAGACCAGTTGTAAGGACCAGCATCTGAGTAACCTGGATCTCATTAAACTCATGATAATGTTTCCTTAGGGCAGGAGAAGGGGGAATCCCAGCTTTTCTCTCTCTCTAACAACTCCAGCTGAACATGGGTAATTCTGATCATTCAGAAGATAACTGGTCAGTCTAGTGCCAAGTAGTTAGAGTTCTGAGGGCTTTTTTTTTTCCTATTCATTCTTTTGACAAACAATTTTTGTAAGTAAGAACAATGAAAAGTTAAGAAACAGATAATGTCCAGATTCTGTAATGTTTGACCAACTGCTCTTTTACCGAACTATATAAATGCACACATGAACACAGTCTAATAAACAACTTAAATGTTTATTTGAAAAATGTTAACAGTACAAACTGGCATGAGTAGACTGGGCCTACTCAGCAAAAGTAAGCCAGTATTTCTGTAGAATTTAATGGAATTTTCTTTTCTCTTTTGGGACTTCATAGAGTACTGCTGTCACAGATACAAAAAGCAAGCTGGTTACAACTGCTAACAATTTTTATGAGTTGAAGGGACCATAAATATGTAAAGTGCTTGAAAGATTAATCTGCTGTTCAAATTTTTGTTTTGCATATATAAAATGTCAGATCTTTTGAGTAACACAAGTGTTTGGTAGTGGTATCTTCCTTGCAAGACACACTTGTATGAGACCTGGCACCAGGTGGGGCAGCTTTGCTTAGGTTTGCAGGCACAGCTGCTGTTTGCAATTTTTCCTCATCTTTTTATGAAGAATGCTATCTGTGGATTTAAGGACACCCTGAATTTCATAATCTTGTTAGTCAGGACAGCTGACTTCATTTATAGACATGAAGGCAGCCAGCATCCTGTCTGAGGTGTGGAAAAGTGACTTCACAGAAGTTAAAACCAATGGTAGCCCTCAGGGTGGAAAGCTGCTCTATTTTTGAAGCTTCTGAAAAGGCAGCTGTTCTACTTTTGAAGCTTCTGAAAAGGCTGCTTGTTTATGGAGAGGCACAAGGAAGTCAGCTTTGGGCCTCGGCCTGAGTGGCTCTTTATCAATTAATCAACTGACTTAGTTTTCTTAGTAGGAAAAAACCAAGGTATTAAGATCAGGTGCCAAATATCAGATCAACTAAAAGTGTTTTTAAAAACCAGTAATTCCAAAGTAAATACGATTTTAAGTACATGCTTTCTCATCTAAATTATTTTTCTTGTCTGAAAGGTCTGAAGGCAGGCTGATGGTAGTTACAGGTACAAAGCTGACTTGATCCAGGAGAAGGATGCCTCTGAAAGGTAAGGTTACCTGGCATTAGAAAACAATACACAAAACGATTCTGTGTTCTAAAAATTAGACTTATTCTTTAACTCCCCAAACTTAGTTTAAATCAATGCATCAACTAAGTATTACTCTCATAATATCTTTTACATGAACTTGCAATGAAAAATGCTTCCAAATTGTACTGGCTGTGGTTTCTGAGAGCTCCCTTTGCCCAGTTTCTACATCTGAAATGTCAGCAGTGTAGGCTCCATCTGCTCAGTTTCATAGTAGCCTAAATCTAATTGCTGTCAGGACCTACAGCTGATTCTCCAGGACTCAGCAAGAACCTCCAGTTTTATCAGTGTAACGTAGAAGGGCATTAAAGACTTCAGATGTGGTCCCAACTCACTTCTTCCACTGTCATTCGCCAGATAAGGTGCTCTGCTCATTCTTACTGGTTTACAATCCTGAGTTAAACCTTTACCATTCTTTAGAGGACTGCTTTACACAGGTAGCAAGAAATAACTGTGTGGTTTAGAGGCTGATTTTTTGGTTTTTTTTTTGTCTGGTTGGTCTGTATTTTTAAAGTGGAGGAAGCCATTCAATTTTTTTATACACTCTAGCAAGGCATGAGTAAGCCCCATGTTCCTCAACATACTGCAAGCTGGTTTCTCTGCTCCATCCTGACCCCTGCTATGAACATGCCACCATCCACTTTGCTTAACCTGTTGTTTGGATTAGAATTTTCTTCCCAGTTCTACTTAGCTCAGTTTCATACCTGGCAGTGGTAAGCTACTTACTGCCAGTGGTAAGCTACTTACTGCTGGGGAAAGTACAAAGTGCTTCTCCACTGTTTTTGCTCTAACCAGGGAAGCCTTCCCATCTAACAGCACACTGTGTGAAATGCCATGGGAAGCACTGCCTCTTTTGTCACTGCAGTTTCCAACCTCCCTGATCTTCCAACCCTCCACTTTCCTGGTTTGTCAGAAGGACCAAGGCCACTCCCCTGGGAGTACACATAAATTGACTGCATGCAGGGCCATTCAGAGACACAGCTGATCAGCTGCATTTGAGATATCAGCTGTGCTTGGAACGGATGAAGCACACTGTGCTGTCAGTTGCTCCCAAAGAACATAAAGTTCCAAGGGACAGCTCTTCCAGAGCTGCCTAAGCAGGTGTCTGCCCATTCCAGCACTAAATCTACAGTGATTTGTTACCTGCAGTTACTAATTCATCTTTCTGCCCCTTGTTCTGAGACCTTGCTTTCCCGAAAAATGTTAGTGTTGCTGGGAACACAGCGAGTGGATACAGTCCTTGCAGGCAATCAGCTTTATTTGTCACCTCTTGCCACCTATGCCAGCACCAGTCATTTTGGCTTGGAAGCTGCCTACAGAGGTAGGTCCTCCGTGGAGAATTCCCATGCAAATTTGTGAAGCCAAATTTGAGGCCTTTCAGAACTACTGTAAAACTACAACATGGTAGGAGTAGGAAAAGATCTGGAGATGTTGGAATTTTTAGCCCTAGTTTCTACCCTCCTTTATTGGAACTATGCTAATAGCATCTCATAATGTAGTCCTCAGAAGACTTGATAAAAATTTGGCAGTATGACAGCTCAGCTAAAGACATGCCCAATGAAATACTTTCCCACGTCTCTCTGAAATGCCTATGTGTCAGAAGTGCACTTGGAATAGAGAGTTACCAGTAGCTTTCTCATTGAATTCTTGCTACCATTATCCTACAGAATGCACCTGCTTCTTGGAAGATTCTTTTAGTCAATATTTTGCCTTCAACAGAGCAAAAAAAGAATTATAAATATTACTTACTTATTTTCACAGGAAGGGAGAATCACCTTTAAGACTTTGATAATAAGCGTTGCTCCAACAATTCCAACAACAACAACTTCCATGAAACTAAACAAGATAGGTAAAGATTGAAACCAGAATCTGCACAATCCTTTTCTCAAGTCTTCTACCCACTGGCACATCACCTACAAAACAGGTAAAAATATAAAGATTGTAAAACAAAGCAACTGCTGGGTTTTTGTTTTTCCTTTTTTAGCTACTGGTAAATCACATTACATGGTGATAATTTTACTTATACATAAAAGCATGATGGGATTCACTGGTGGCTCAGATACCTTTATTGTTCAAAGTTTGAAACAGGTGGTTTATTTATCTGTTCATTAAAGTCCTTTTTGGAAAAAAGTGTCTGCTTTAACAAAGCTGACAGTGGGTTGTAGCTGTGAGTTGGCCACAGAGGAGGCCATGAAACCCATCCTTGCCTAAGCTGAAACTGATACTTCTCCAGCTGTTACTGTGTTTCCTACAGCAGGTGAGACCAGTGGTCCATTTCTCAGAGGGGTAAGAACTTCAGCAGAGTCAGGAGAAAATGGTGGAATTTAAAGCTAAGCAATATTTGAAGTCATCATAAACGCTTAGCTCAGGATAATGTAAATATCACAAGTGACTATCATGAAGTACCTGTGTAGTCAGAACATAGCAAGCCCAATGCATTCCTACTGGACTTGTAACTGCTGTATGGTTATTTAGAAGGGGGCATTTTTTGGTTTACTTGGGGTTTGTTTATCTGCAGAAATCCACTGGTCTTAGTAAATAATTGTATTTATATAGTAATAATTATACTAATAATTAAAACAAGCAAACAAACAACAAAAGCACCTTGTAAGAAGATGGAGGTTCTATCCTAAGAGGGGTCTCTGGTAATTTGCCAGGTAATGTCTCTTCATCCACTGTAGTTTCTACCTGCTGGATGAGGTACTGACTGGTAGTTTGCAGAGGATCTTGAATATCTGAAGAAGAAAAGCTAGATTTAGTGGAGAGTTTGCTTTTTGTTTGGCTCACTCTGCAGGAAAATAAAGACATGCTGTGTTTCTCTACAGAGGGTACAGTCCTCACACATTTACAGCAAGAACACAGAAGGCTTTTTTTTTTTTACTTGAGTAGTGAACTTGATAAGAAGCAGAAACAGTGTTACAGTGCTGCCTTTAGCTATGGCCTTAGCTATAAATTTCAGCTGTCATCAGACTAAAAGGTGATGGACTAGATCAAAATACTCTATTCCAATTAAATCCTTGACAGTTTTTGATCAAACAAAACAGAAATAAAATTAAGGCATCAAATAACTTATATTGCTTTTAAGTTATTCAAGTTTAATAACAGAAAACTGTTCTGTGGTTTGGAATTCACCCAGACAGGTATTTCCTCTACAGTTCTCTTTCATTCTCTGGAAAAACGGGGAGCTGTAGAGAAACTTCCATTGCAGATCTGAGAGAGAAATCTACTCCTGTCAGATGTCTGGATTGCAGACTGCCAAGTATCAAGTACTTCAAAGGAGAACAGATTTGAAAACAAACAAATAAAAACCTAATATAAAGAGTTGAATTTAGGTGTTTAAAAAAATAAAAACTAAGACATATACAATAAAACCCTCTTAATGAAGAAACTCTTTTGCTATGTAAAACAAGGGATAAATGATGCTCTCTTACCCTGTAAAGCAGTACATCTAATAAGGATGAAGATACTAATTAACAGCTGAGAGATACCTTTTCCTGAGAGGTTGGGCAGTGTAAATAACACGTCGTTGTCCCTTGGCGTGGAATACAGCATGCTCTCTTTCAAAGGCACAGTGTAGCTGGAATGTCTAAGTACTCTCAGGTCCTTTACTAAAATATCTACTTCTGTTACTTCTTCCTGCTGAACCTACAAAAGATGCAAACATGATATTATTGAGTTTAAAGCAAGACTGAAGCAGGCTGGCAGAGGACACCCAGAAAACTCCAGGCCACTAAGATGTACACAGAGGGCTATTATAACATGAATTAGTATTCTTTGTTTTCACACATCACACTTCTGTAGACCATACCACATCAGAAAATATGCTGAACAGACTGAGTCTCTCTCCCTGCAAAAGCATGTAGTAGCCAATCCATTGATGCTCTTAACCAAATCTTATATAGTACATCACTATCCTCTTGCAGGGAGGCACTTTAGGGCATGGAAAACTCAGGTATATAGTGAAAGCACTTGCAAACATTAAAAGCGTTGCTGAAGCAAGACTGCACTTCAGCTTTTGCAGGAACATTGCTTGTTTTCAACAACTGAAAGCCAAGTGTTGCAGCATTTGACAGTGTGTACTTGACATCCTTGTTTCCAAACAAGAGACGTGCACTTGACAGATGGACCAGGCAGTGGATAAGGCATTGGCTGGATGGTTGCCCTCCAGAAAGTTGCTGTCAATGGCTCAATATCCAAGTGGACATCAGTGACAAGTAGTGTCCTCAGGAACGGGTATTTGCACTGCTGCTGTTTAACAACTTTGCTGGCAGCATGGACAGTGAGATTGAGTGCACCCTCAAAAACTTTGTTGATGATACCACGTGGTCAGCCTGCTGAAGGGAAGAGATGCCATCCAGAAGCAGCTGAACAGGCTTGAGAGATGAACCCTTCATGAAGTTCAGCAAGGCCAAGTGCAAGGTGCCCCCAGGTTGGGGCAGTTCCAAGCACAAGTACAGGCTAGGCAGCAAATGGATAAAGAGCAGCCTTAGAGAGGACTTGGAGTGTTGGTGGATGAAAAGCTCAACATTGACCTGGCAATGTGCACTCACATTCCAGAAAGCAAACTCTGTCCTGGGGCTGCATCAAAAGCAGTGTGGGCAAAAGGCTGAGGCAGGTGATTCTGCTCCTCTACTGTGCTTATGTGAGACTGCTTTTGATTTAAAGAAACAATCAAGGAAACAGTATTAGCTTTCTGATTGTTTTTACTACGTTCCTATGAAAATGTAAAATGCATTGTGATGTCTAGTTTGAGGCCTGAAATACAATGTCACTGTTGTGTAACAACTCAATCAAACCATGATATCTTAGGCTATTATCAGTGGGATAAAGATCTCATTGGAAAAGCCACAGATCTCTCAGTGGGGCTTTTCACTAAGAGTAAGATTCTAACATGATACATATCCCTGTAAAAAATACTATATGCTGACCACGCATTTAATCAAGAATCAATGGTATTATCATCATTATCCTTTAAAAAAAGAAAAAGGCAGTAGAATACAAGCCAGCTTCAAAAAAGCCTGGCCACATGTAAGATGCAGATGTGCAGAAACAGAAATATGACATAGAAATAAAGCAGTTGCTGGCTTCAGCAGCTTGATCTTTTCTACAAAATCTCTTTAGTTAGTATATCAACTACACCATACAGGTGATTTTGAGAACTCAGTTCTTCACATTTCAATCTCAGCTAGAATTGCAACCCCTCACATTGCCTGCTATTTGTGCAAATACAGTTAGAACTGGAGGGGTGGAGGTGCTTGCTTATCTCAAAATCCATGTTCATTATCAAGATTCAAATTATCTTACATGCAGTTTTCTAAGGCTAAGCTCTCAGGTATAGTGGGCTTTCACAATAAGCCTACTTGCCATAGGTTTCCTGCTGCAAGCTCTTCCCCATGCTACCTGCTTGAAACCTTTTGTTAGCTTGGAATAAACAATGGGGAAAACCTCAAGATGCAGAATGAGCCCATGCTCCTTTTGTTTGTTTTGTACATTATTTTATATATCAACTCTCGCTTGTGAGTCTGGCTTTGCTTGCACAAGCTCACTTATTCAAAGTGCATGTGGTAGAGTAAATAATTATTAAAATATGAATAGAAGCATTCAAACTTGAAGTTTCCTCATTAAACACCCCCACTATATTGCCAACTCTTCTGTTATCTCCCTCAGTACTGTGTTAGTTAACATTAAATATATACTTCATATTGTAATCACCAGCCAGATACATGTAAACCTTTTAATCCTTGGGAACTACTTGCCTCTCCTAAATTAAAAACAAGCAGAATGTTGTAGCAGGGATTTTTTTTTTTTTTACCTGTTTTCCATCAACTTCTGTCACTTCTTCCTGAATGACAATCAGCTGCAAATCAGAAGTGGATGCCAAAGGCCACTCGTGAACCATGATGCGGACACGGACAGTTCCGAGGCGCTGCTGATCCGGTAAGTTATCCAAGCTTCTGTTCTCCACTGTTAACACACAATGTCATGATTTTCAAAGAGAAACCACCTCAACCACAAAGCAGTACCCTGCCACAGAGAAAACAGGTGCAACGCTGACATAGATACCTTTGCACATGCAGCACCTGAATGGAGAAGTCAGAGTACCAACAGCACCAAACCAGAGATGCCAGAAGAGCAGAACAGAACATCTGCACTATGCTGATGTCCTTAACACTTCCAGTAACTCCTTTTACAACCAGTACTAATCTCGGCAACAGTTAAAACAGATATTGTGACTTTTTACCAGTATGTCACGAAATCAGAGCAGGTCACATAACACAGCAGAGCTGTATAATCCCCTGACTCAAGGATCCTGCAAACAGTGTTGCACCTCTGCCTTTGAGGTTTACATTTAAGCACTCTAAGCAAAGTTCTTTGGCTTGGTTATTGCTGCATTCTTATTTCAGTTGTCCAAAGGAGTTCATAGAAGTAATTGCCACAGCCTAGCCAGCCACCTGTGTAAACATCTTGGTTTGCACAACATTCCCCTTCCTCTGATTACAGACAGAAATATGCTCTTTTCCAGGCACACTGCATCTCCTGCTCAAGATGAGTGCCAGTTCCCTCCTACATATTTTTCAGTCCCCCTCTCTGTTTTCACATGTGACTGGTGACACCTCAACCTCTCTTCCTACCCAAAAGCTTTCAGCTATTTCAACAATTTAATATTCTACAAGTACACACAGAACTGCCTTTCTACCCTGGCTGTTTCTGCACAGCCTTAGTCTCCTTCTCCCATTTACACCACCTCTGCTTCAGGTGAAGCCATGCTAGAACTGAAGTCTTGGAGAAGCACAAGAGTGGAGGTGACGGATCTCTCCAGCATGCAGATTCTAAGGGACATGAACTGAGACCAAACCATCCCTGCTGATCAGTCACTGGGGCTATGTGTGTCACTTGCAGTGCTGAGCCTGCCAGAGGATGTGGGATAAGGCTCAACTTGGGTCTCTCAGTCACACAGTAACTACTCAGTGTGTCCACTACTTTTATGCTGTAATCCCTGTCCTCATAAAGCTATTTTTCTTATTTAAAATACAGAAAAAATACTTTATGGCACAATTTAGTAATGTCTTCCATTGCCAAAATTAGTGGCAGAAAGAAAGTTCCTTACAGGTGCGAGGCAGGGCACTAACCTGGTTGCTGAAATGTTTTCTGACTTGGAGCAGCAAGCATGCATTAAAGGCCCAAAGCTTTTAAGATGCCAGGCAGCTGAAGCTCCCTGTGTTCCCAGCTTTTACCATTTGTCAGGCTGTTCAACCACCTCCACATTCACAGAAGTGACAGATACACTTCCAAAACTGACATCTGGGGGAACTTCAAGTGGAGATGTAGGTGCCAAGAATGATCTGACAACGATGTCAGAGTACATGGCCTCTAATATTCAAAAGCGTGATTACTAAGGTCAAGTTTTGTTTTTATATACACTCAGGAGTATTTCCTCCCTCTATTAGTAAGTATCTTGATATTTCTTTAGCATTTTACAAACAACACCTGAATCTGTTATCAATAATTTAGTAAGTAAATAGTAGAAACATTATATTACAGGTAACAGAGAGAGGTACTGTACTGGGGACTCAGACCCAAACATGGAAATAAAGAGTTCCAGGTTTCTAGTTCCCAGGTCAAGTAAGTATTTTCCTCACTGTTTCAGATTCAAAACTAGTCACTGCAAGTGCTATAACTATGATTTGGGAAATTAACAGGAACTACAGAAAAATGCTCAGGAACTCAGAAAATTAGTCAATAAAATCATATCTATTTTTCTGGAGTACGTTATTTTGCAAGTAAATTACATTTTGCCATGGTTTTGTACCAGAAAAAGAGAAACTGATTACTGCTCTCCCTCTCCAGAAAATAAATACTGTCAAATTAATAATTGATCATGCTTGGGAAAGAAGGGTTAAAGCAAAAAGGTCATAGCTCTGAGAAGCAATTTGAAAAAGTGTTAGTATTCTGTAAGTGCCTGATGAGGATGACCTCAGATACCGACCTAGAGACTGACTGCATCTCATGCAGCAGAAGATTGTTCTCAATACAACAGAAACTTAAATCAAATAAGCTTAATGGTCCTTGTTTAATTAATTTACAGTACGCTCTGTGGATCTCCAAAAACATTACCGTACTTTCTGTTTTTTCACAAAAACTGTAGCATTGAATCAGTGGAAAAACAGCAGATTCAAGACAATTTGAAGTCATTTACTTCTGCAGGACCCTAGCAGAAGTGCAGTATTTGTGCTATAATATCCTATCCAGCAGAAACTCGTTTGTCCAATAGACACAGAAGTGATATCATTAAAAGATCTTCCTAACAACAATTCATACTTTTGTTATTGAATCTCCTTCTGGATATATGCCAACCAACCTAGGGACACAGCTATTAGCAGGGTGGAGTTGCATCCTTCTGTTTACATTGTCTAGCTTGTAGTGCAAAACATTCTTTTGAAAAGATGGGCAGTGTCTGGATTTCAGATTAGACCATTTACACACAAGCCTGTTAATCTGACTTGTGATGAAGGCGGTAAGATTTTTTTGATCCATTTTAATATCAAAATTGTCCTACCTTGGGAAATGTTTTGCTTCCACAATGCTCTGGTTAACAAAATGTAGAACACAGCCATTGTGAGCTTTGGTTACTAGACAACAGGGAAGCCAAATACCTCAGGGGAGGGAGGAAAATTAAAAAAAAAAATGAAAAGGAGAAAGAGAATACTCACATATTATTGTCTGACACGTTACGTGGGCAACCCCACTTTTCATGGGAAAGTCATTTAGATAGACCTGTCCATTAACATAGGTGATATTAAAAAGAACCTGAAAGAAAGACAGCCAGAATGAGTGTATGTTTCCTGCCCCTGTGCTGCAATTCTGCTCTCAGAGGAACACACTCCATACTGACTGATGTCAGAATAAAGGTTATACTTGCAGCTGCTGCAGACTTTCTTTCGCTGCATATCAATTCACTGAATAAACAAAAAACCGGACAAACCTGTCCTTTGTGAACTTCTCCACTGGTGTTCAGCATCGTAACACCAACTCTGATTGCTTCCTGGAAAAAAAAAAAACAGTGAGAAGAGTCATAAGTTTTAGAAAACACATGAGCCACTGCACGCAACTTTCGTGTACTATCCTGGCAGAATGATTTTATATTAACCCCAGAGTACATTCCCAAGCTTTCTATCCAGCACACTGAAGGAAAAGGAATATGTTTTCTTGTTTCATGTAAGGATTAGTCTGGTTTCTTCACCTCTCTTTTTAATAAAGAGGATTGATGAGAAAGAATGACATCTGCATCCTCCTATGTATAGTTTGTGGTTTTTTGTAATAAAGATAAAATAATAATAATAATAATCAATTGTTTCACAAGGATATAATGGAAGTCTCTCATATTAGCCAAAAAATAACAGACTGCAAAAGGTAAAAATCAGATTCTCTAAATGTTGTTTTAAGCACTCCAATTAGTCTTCAAAATGAAGTTTAATACATGTTAGTCTATAGTAAAGAACATTTAGTTTTGTCAGCAGAAATCTTGTTTCTTTGGTTATGATTCCCAATTTATGCCTCATGGGACACCTCAAACTCACAGCAAATGGGGATTTGCTTCTTTCTTTCAAACCCTAATTGCTGTAATTTATTGAATCACTCATTCTGTCCTCTCACTTCTCCATTGTAATTTCAGGGGCTGCTTTGCAAATGGGACATTAAATCTCCCAGGACTGTCCCTGAAAAAAACGACACACAAAAATCAAATCTTGCTTGCACATAGATAAAAGTAATGACTGCCACACTGCCTTCCTCAGACAATTCTTCAAAAATAATGTTAAGCTCCATATTTGGTTTGTGGGAGCCTTAAATCAATATAACTTAATTTCATGAACACCTGGACATAGTGCTATGGTCAAGTTAACTGGGTGGTAGTCAGACAAAGGCTGGACTTGCTCTTAGAGGTCTTTCCCAACCTCTGGAAAATGTCTCCATACCTTCAGTATCTTCTTTAGCTCTGTAGTTAAGTCATTGTTTCGCAACCAACAGTTAAAAAGTGAGTCATGTCTCAATAAAAAATTGAACATGCTGAGAATTTAAAATAAATAAAATGTAAATACACTAAAAGACTTTTCATTTATTATTTTTACACAACACTAGATTTTCAGCCAGAAAATATGTGAAATATACAATACCTAACATAATACAGTCCCAGTTCATGAATTTCTGAAACGTGACTATAATGTCAAAAAAATCATTGAAATAATGGGTGTTATTGAGCATACTCAAATAGCCAGAACAGTCAAAAACTGAAAAACAACCTCCAAGTCCAATTCAGCTGGAATCTGGCATCATGAGAAGAATGGTTTAAAACCTAACACAGATAACCTTTTGGTTCAAAGTGACTTGGAAATACTTTAGACCTATTTGGCATATCAGTAGTAAAACTATCTGGCCACTAAACCAAAGAGAAATCTCTTCCTCAATGCCTCTTCTACGAAACAGGTTTTTATACTGACTTTTCTTCAAAACTTAAATCCTAGCTATTTAAAGGAAATGAAAATTACCAAATTAGTCAGACAAGTGAACTCTGTAACTGAAAGTATAAACTGGCTTAACAGTGTAAACATAGGATAATTGTATCCTGTCTTCCTGTAATTTCCTCAAACCACTTTCTTCTCATATTTTAAGAATTGTGTATATTAATAATAAAATAAAAATCCACCAAACTTTTAGATCTTTTATCTCTTAGCATTCACAACTGTCAGTCTTTTACACTCTCAAACTGTTTAACAGATTACCAGAACTTTGTGGCATCACTTCCTAGGTTTTTCTGTTTTCTGGGAATTCAAAGGGCACAAAAGATGGATTTTCCAGGCAGTCTTAACAGTCCTTCGTTTTTAAAGCCACAAATTACATCTGAGGTTTTTTTACACAGAAAGCATTTCACAATCTTTTTTCGACATCTACAAAGGGACTTACTGAGATTACAAGAAAAAGGAAACGACTGACAAAAAATAGGAAAATCCCCTCCTTTTTTTTAATCAAATGCTTTATTTGAAAGGCATGAAGGAAGCTAGATATGCTCGACAATTGACTGTTAAATGTACAAAGTTAGCTATACATACAATGATTAACTTCCTTCAAAACAGTTGTCAGCTCTGTTGACACAGTATCCACAAGCACTGTTACGAATTCCAGAACATACTTAAAACTTTCACTTGAAGAGCATGTTACATGTTTAAGAAATAAAATATTTCAGTGGATTTTGCTGTCAAATGCTGAAAAATCAGATTGTAAGGTGCAGACAAATAAGACAGTTTAACCACTTACTGCCTCTGCCACTGTAAAAGAGAGTGCAGCTCTCTCCAGCACATCATCCTTCCCAAGTCAGTGAGGTAATTTAGCTCATTAAATTGGCACAAAAACTTTCCCTTTTCTGCCAGACCATTTTCCAGTCAGATGTAAGAAGCAAGGAAGAGCTGGACAAGCACAAGAGATGCAAGAACACAGCTGGGAAGAATGAGCTGGGCTCCTTGTTCTGATGGACACAGATTATCAGACTGCCTCTGTCTGTCCTTGCAGCATCTCCTTGGGAGACGTCTGTCCTCAGCATCATCTCAGTGAAGGTGATGCACCTCCTTAATGGTACAGGTTCATAAAGCTCCTCAGTAACTCAGAGCAATGATCAATATTCCCCTACAGCAATTTTGTGTTCACACACAGCAGAGAACTCATACTGTTGCCATTCCTGAGATTAGTCTGTTCACATCCAGATCCAACAAATTCTACTGATATCTTCCCATATCCTGTACATCCATTCTACTCAGTTGTCATATGCTTTCATTTTGCAATTTATGACAGGTTGTTCATTATTCTTCCTATCTTCCCACGGAAAATAGCAGTGTTCCAGCTCAGTCTTAACCCTTCCTTGAAGGTGAGTTTCACACTGCTGTCTTTCCATAGCTTCCCACTGGTGTCTCCTGCAGTGTCACACTCAAAACTCAGTAGGTCCTGCTGTGGCCAATCTTCCTGACCCTACACATACCCCATAACAAAATCTACAGGATGGCAAAAACAACAAGATGCATGCCCAATGCAATGAAAAGCTAGGCAGGAGAGCAGAGCACCATCCCAGCTAATCCACTT
Source organism: Acridotheres tristis (assembly GCA_037013685.1). Lineage (NCBI taxonomy): Eukaryota > Metazoa > Chordata > Aves > Passeriformes > Sturnidae > Acridotheres > Acridotheres tristis. The sequence goes on along the minus strand of CM072887.1, from coordinate 55,752,319 downwards.
TCACCCACAGCAGGGAAGAAGTGATGCATGGCACTGCCCTTGTTATCACAAGCCTGACTGGTACCCCTTCAATATCTGCGTGTTGATAAGTGCTCAAGAGCCATACGTTGTTTATGCCTCCTAAAGGGGAGGGGAAACATGTTTCAGGACAACAGCGCTTGTACCAGTCTTTTTCAGGAAGAAATGCCTGGTCTGACAAGCCACTGCCAGAAAGTGCTCCAGTGATAATTCAAATCCCCATCTTTTCAGTCCTGGGGCTGAAGACTCACACACTTACAAAACATCCTTTAATTTCAGCAGAGGAATTTTTTTTTTATGTTACCATAATAAAATTCACAAGCTGAGGGTGGAGGGGAAGAAAGCGTTTTATAGTGCTTTGTAGATATGTCCTGCGGTTATGTACTTCAGTACTAAGAAGGCATGTAACCCCACATCCCTCATTTTGTAAAAGCATAGCAAGCCAATCCTGCAGTAACAAAGCCACTGAGAGCAGAACACGGGAATTCTGCAGTAGTCCATACTATTGCATTGTCACATTCTGGAGAAGCCTCAACTATGAGTGTAAAGCTTGATTGTGTAACTTACAATGCAGTATCATGCAAGTTTCAGACAGGCCTGTAATTTAAAAGGCTCTGAATTCACTAGAATATTTTAAAAAGCAGTGCTTTCACAGAGCCAGAATGAAAGGACAGTCCCAAGAAACAATTCAAGTCCCTAAGAATTGGGGTGTGCTTTCAGCTTACCATTGACCTCATTCCATACCTCCAGCCCCCTTGTCTCCTCCTGTGCTGGTAAATGCCTTCACACAAAACTCCAATCTGCACTAAAAATGGCTCAATCATTCTTAACGCTCTTATAGGATCTAAATATCTCTCCTGAGACATTTCCTATGATTTCTCATCTCTGTTTTAGTGCTCCAACAGTGACATTTACAGTGGTAATGGTCACAGAACCTGCAAAGAGATAAGTCATTCTGTTCTAAGACAGCTAGGCAGCAGCACTAACAGTGTGATGGCACAGGTACAGTAAACTAGTGAATTTCTGAGCTTGGATCAGCAGAGGTAAAGCAGGTAGTGATCATTTTCTAATCCTTTTCTCTTTCACTGTCTGCTGCAACAGAACCCAGGACTGTTAACTGGGGCAGTATAATCGCAGTAGCAGCAGAAGAGCAAGAAGGGGAAAAGATGTCAGCAAAGAATATAAAGCATCTGGCATAAGTTAAAAGGGAATATTCATTAATTCTCAAAGACTAACACCACACAAATCTACAGAGAACCGTTCACCTACGAAAATTTTTTTTAAAAGAAAAATGCTGCAAAAGAAAAAGCTGATGGGTCCAATCACTCGGGAACTTCAAACAGATCTGATTACCTGATTAAAGAATCATGGAAAAACTTCATCCACAGGCAGTGAATACCTGATGGGGTGCACTGGACAGTTTCTCCCAGTACGGGGCTAACTGTCGAGTCCTACACAGCTGCATCAGTCACACAAAGCCCATCATGATTCTGCTGCTAGCAGCCGGCCCACTTAAAGCACAGCTGTTCTCTATTGAGGCTCTCCAAACAAGGCTCTTTCTGCACTACAAGGCCTGTGGGAAGCCAGGCGGGCAGCCCTAGGAACAGATGGCACAATGCCTTACAAGATGGCCAGCTGTACAGAGACTCGAAAGGCAGACAGTCTCCTCACAGCCATTGCACAGGCACTGCTGAGATCCTGTTTGTGACTGAAAAATGTAAAGTCCGATGCAGGTTGCCAAACAGGTCAAAAATAGACAAAACTAATAACCTGCTTCTAAATTTGAGAAGAGATTATGGGAAAAGAAGTGTCTGAATAGATAACAAAACCACCACATGATCTCATGCCACTTGAGTCCTGGTACTCACATGGACAACTGGCTCCAAATAGTGTAATTATATATTGCAATCCAGGGCTCCATGATCCATGCTTCACATAATTCTTTTATAAGAATCAAAACAGAACTATGTTGTAGAGTCTTAACTGCAATCAGGCATGACTGAATTGAGAAGTAACCATGGCAAAAGTGTGACATGACAAGTTAGAATTTCACAAGTTTGCAGGACGATAATCTGTCCCTTGTACTTCAGAAAATTTTAGTACAAATTTTTCTCCATTAAGATATGGCATTATTAAACTGCATGACAGTATTTAGGGTAAGATAACTACATCCAATATTTTCTTAACTAGCTAAAGCTGAACTCTTTCTTAATATAATAATCTAACATGATGCTTTTGCTTTCCTGAACAAGCACACTTATTTTCATTCCTCTCTTGTTTTACAATGACTCTTATTATAACATGGCTTATCCTTCCCTTTCTCCTATGTGCAGTAGTAGAATTAACTGCCTTTGTATCCTCCCTATTAAACCAACTCTTACTATGCTATTTTATCATGAGTTTTAAAGGTGAATACTCAGTCTCATATCACAGAGACACAATTGCATCATACTGCTTTAATTTAATCAAATATACATGGGAAGATGATGTCAGCTCTTTTAGGCCTAAAATCCACGTGCTGGGCTGCTGGTAGAGAAACTGGCATAAAGCAACGGAAGAAACATTCCAGCATGTTGCTATTAACAAGTTTCTTCTTTGATTAAAATACATTGTACTCACTGCATTAAATGGTTGATGTAGTGAAGATTATTTCCTGCTGTTGTGAAACAACTCATTCAAATAGAGGTTTCTTGCAGGCAACAAATAATATAAAAACATTTTTATTCCATGCAACTGAATTGAACTAAAAAAAAGTCTGGTAGGCAAGTATGTTATTTAGAAAGAACTCTGCTGCCTAAATTATCAAGAGGTAAACAGAACAAGCAAATAATATGGTGTTAGCACTGCTTTTAGCCAATTCCTATCAGCACATTAAAAAAATATTCTAAAGCACAAAACCTTACTCCTGACCTTGCACCAGAAACATTACTTCAATGTGAAAGTCAGTTGTCTTATTGCATCATTCCCTTGAATTTTTTTTAAAGCAAAAAAAGCGCCCAAAACAACAACAAACCCCCAATTTTGTCTAAAATCAATCCATCTTTGGTCCAGTTTTGCATATCCAGTTTTTTTAAGGAAAAAAAAAAAACAAAAAAAACATAATAAATTTAAAAAAAAAAAAAAAGCCCAGATTTCAAAACAGCTTTTTAAAGAAATTACAAGAATTACACAACAGTTGAGGAGTTCACATTCCAAAGCTGAACAAAAGCATTTCAGCCTTACAAAATGCTATTCCAGTATCTTAAGGTTTTTCCTCTATGGTTTCTGTAACACCATTGCCATCAGCAAGGAGGTAAACCTTAACACCAGCTTTAATCCCCACATGGAAGAGTTAACAAAATGTGAAGCTGTTAGTGGAGTGCAGGCAGTGAGCTCACAGAGTTGTAGAGCACAGTCCAGCCGAGGCAAAGCTGAACACATTGATGCTGCCTGCTCCCAACCAGCCATCCTGAGGAAACACTGTTATTCTGACCCCATCACCCACGGCCACTGAGCTCATGGCTTCTGAAGGCAACCTGACAACATGGCATTCCCACTCTGCCCATCCCCACTGCCTAGGCATTTCTGTTCCTAACAGCCCACCAAAAAACAGCTCTGTGTTCAAAAAACACCGATTCTTCTACTCAAAACTTTCTCAAGACACACTGCTCCTTCTTGCATCAAAACTGGGCCTGTATGTATGAAACTAAATAGTGCAGGAGAAAACAAGTTTTCATTTTCCTTAAATTTAACATTTAAAAAGAAAAAAAAAAACACTGAAGTAAGCACTTGTAGTCCCTTTTTGACTCTTAGAAGAAATTTTCTGCACTTACTTAGGCCACCAGACCCGTATAAAACTAAAAGAGGGCAGACACTTCCAAACTAGCAAATCATGAGCTCACAAGACCACCTGAGCAGTACGGCACAAATGGACAAACTCAACCCCACGAACAGCTTCGGCTGTGCCCATAAGGCATCACGTTCCTAGACAGGCCCTACTCACACTCCAGAACATACCTGCTCTATCTCTGACCCCAAGCTGCCTCATGTGGGACTACACTGGCACCATGTGCCCTGCTCACGCTTTCACATCCAGAGACAGCAGACACAAATGTGCCTCCCTGTCCTTTAAAACTGCCAGCAGTGACAGAGAACTCTAATGCTACCAAGCTGTAGTTTCAGTGTGGAAATGTGACCATTTCTGAGTATTAGGTGAGCAAGAGTCTGTCTTACACAGACTTGTCACTTAATTACTGTCACTTAATAAGCCTTTCAGCAAAATCAGCACTCCCCTTCTCAGAGGGATAAGCAAAGTACCCAAGGCTGAGCTCCCTCTGTTCTATTCCCAGCACACCTCACTTCAGGCATTCAGGCACTTTTACAGGTGTCTGAAGATCTGGATCCCCGTTTTGAAATCAGAGGCTAAGTAGGTCTCTCTTCAAAAGTTCATGAAAGGAGAAGCAGAAACCAGGAAGTAAGGCCAGGAATGAATCCTGCTTCGGAACACAGCATGTGCCAGTGCAGGGCCTCTGTCAGGCTTTCTTGGAAATGTTTTACTTAAATTACACTAATAAATAAATAACTTTGGAAGGAAAAAAGCACATACTAAATTTGGTCAGGTAACAGTTAACTTCACTTTGGCTACAAAAGTTGACTAGCTAGACTCCTCACCAACTCTTATCTCTGTGATCTCATCTTACTTTGGATTCACAATTATAACTAATTTCAGAGGATATTTGTGATCACAATTCAAGCTCAGGCAGAAGTACACAGTCCTTCTGTAATTCCACATGTCAGAGCTCACACCGGGTTCTGAATGGCAAATCCTTTTTATTCCCACTGGAAAGTTCTCCTAAGTACTTTTAAAACATTCCTTCCACTCCTTTTTTAAAAAGCCACCAAATTTAAAACAGATGTCACCAAGATACAGCACAGGAATACAGCAACAGAAAAACAGGCAATACCCCCCCCCCCCCCCCCCCCAAGCCCCCCCCCCCACACAATATACCCCTACCCACCCCCCCACCCCCCCCCTTCCCCCCAAATCCCCCCCCCCCCCCACCCCCCCCCCCCCCCCACCACCCCCCCCAAGGTGTAAAGAAGGAAGGGGCTACTTTAACCCACCCCGCTAACCCACGATACAGAAGGACTAAACCCCACAAGACCAACCCAAATAACCAAAAGCACAGGAAGCAGCGCAACCACCAACAAACCCAAAAGCCCCCAAAAAAATAATAAAACTCCAAAACGACGGCCCCCCCCCACCCCCCCCCACAAGGGCCACTAGCCTGATTCAAACGGGGTCCAGCCAGCCCGTAAAGCCTGATGCCTGAAGTGAGGTAAGCTAAATAGAACAGAGGGGAGCTCAGCCTTTGGGTACTTTGCTTATCCCTCTGAGAAGGGGAGTGCTGAATTTGCTGAAAGGCTTATTAAGTGACAGTAATTAAGTGACAAGTCTGTGTAAGACAGACTCTTGCTCACCTAATACCCAGAAACTGTCACATTTCCACACTGAAACTACAGCTTTGCAATAGCATTAAAGTTCTCTGTCACTGCTGGCAGTTTTAAAGGACAGGGAGGCACATTTGTGTCTGCTGTCTCTGGATGTGAAAGCGTGAGCAGGGCACAGGGGTGCCGGGGCAGTCCCACATGAGGCAGCTTGGGGTCAGAGATAGAGCAGGTATGTTCTGGAGTGTGAGTAGGGCCTGGCTTAGGAACTGTGATGCCTTATGGGCACAGCCGTGCTGTTCGTGGGGTTGAGTTTGTCCATTTGTGCCGTACTGCTCAGGTGGTCTTGTGAGCTCATGATTTGCTAGTTTGGAAGTGTCTGCCCTCTTTTAGTTTTATACGGGTCTGGTGGCCTAAGTAAGTGCAGAAAATTTCTTCTAAGAGTCAAAAAGGGACATACAAGTGCTTACTTCAGTGTTTTTTTTTTTCTTTTTAAATGTTAAATTTAGGAAAATGAAAACTTGTTTTCTCCTGCACTATTTAGTTTCATACATACAGGCCCAGTTTTGATGCAAAAGGAGCAGTGTGTCTTGAGAAAGTTTTGAGTAGAAGAATCGGTGTTTTTTGACACAGAGCTGTTTTTTGGTGGGCTGTTAGGAACAGAAATGCCTAGGCAGTGGGGATGGGCAGAGTGGGAATGCCATGTTGTCAGGTTGCCTTCAGAAGCCATGAGCTCAGTGGCCGTGGGTGATGGGGTCAGAATAACAGTGTTTCCTCAGGATGGCTGGTTGGGAGCAGGCAGCATCAATGTGTTCAGCTTTGCCTCGGCTGGACTGTGCTCTACAACTCTGTGAGCTCACTGCCTGCACTCCACTAACAGCTTCACATTTTGTTTAACTCTTCCATGTGGGGATTAAAGCTGGTGTTAAGGTTTACCTCCTTGCTGATGGCAATGGTGTTACAGAAACCATAGAGGAAAAACCTTAAGATACTGGAATAGCATTTTGTAAGGCTGAAATGCTTTTGTTCAGCTTTGGAATGTGAACGCCTCAACTGTTGTGCAATACTTGTAATTTCTTTAAAAAGCTGTTTTGAAATCTGGGCTTTTTTTTTTTTTTTAACATTAGTATGTCTGTTTTGGTTTTTATTTTTCCTCAAAAAAACTGGATATGCAAAACTGGACCAAAGATGGATTGATTTTAGACAAAATTGGGGGTTTGTTGTTGTTTTGGGCGCTTTTTTTGCTTTAAAAAAATTCAAGGGAATGATGCAATAAGACAACTGACTTTCACATTGAAGTAATGTTTCTGGTGCAAGGTCAGGAGTAAGGTTTTGTGCTTTAGAATATTTTTTTTAATGTGCTGATAGGAATTGGCTAAAAGCAGTGCTAGCACCCATATTATTTGCTTGTTCTGTTTACCTCTTGATAATTTAGGCAGCAGAGTTCTTTCTAAATAACATACTTGCCTACCAGACTTTTTTTTTAGTTCAATTCAGTTGCATGGAATAAAAATGTTTTTATATTATTTGTTGCCTGCAAGAAACCTCTATTTGAATGAGTTGTTTCACAACAGCAGGAAATAATCTTCACTACATCAACCATTTAATGCAGTGAGTACAATGTATTTTAATCAAAGAAGAAACTTGTTAATAGCAACATGCTGGAATGTTTCTTCCGTTGCTTTATGCCAGTTTCTCTACCAGCAGCCCAGCACGTGGATTTTAGGCCTAAAAGAGCTGACATCATCTTCCCATGTATATTTGATTAAATTAAAGCAGTATGATGCAATTGTGTCTCTGTGATATGAGACTGAGTATTCACCTTTAAAACTCATGATAAAATAGCATAGTAAGAGTTGGTTTAATAGGGAGGATACAAAGGCAGTTAATTCTACTACTGCACATAGGAGAAAGGGAAGGATAAGCCATGTTATAATAAGAGTCATTGTAAAACAAGAGAGGAATGAAAATAAGTGTGCTTGTTCAGGAAAGCAAAAGCATCATGTTAGATTATTATATTAAGAAAGAGTTCAGCTTTAGCTAGTTAAGAAAATATTGGATGTAGTTATCTTACCCTAAATACTGTCATGCAGTTTAATAATGCCATATCTTAATGGAGAAAAATTTGTACTAAAATTTTCTGGAAGTACAAGGGACAGATTATCGTCCTGCAAACTTGTGAAATTCTAACTTGTCATGTCACACTTTTGCCATGGTTACTTCTCAATTCAGTCATGCCTGATTGCAGTTAAGACTCTACAACATAGTTCTGTTTTGATTCTTATAAAAGAATTATGTGAAGCATGGATCATGGAGCCCTGGATTGCAATATATAATTACACTATTTGGAGCCAGTTGTCCATGTGAGTACCAGGACTCAAGTGGCATGAGATCATGTGGTGGTTTTGTTATCTATTCAGACACTTCTTTTCCCATAATCTCTTCTCAAATTTAGAAGCAGGTTATTAGTTTTGTCTATTTTTGACCTGTTTGGCAACCTGCATCGGACTTTACATTTTTCAGTCACAAACAGGATCTCAGCAGTGCCTGTGCAATGGCTGTGAGGAGACTTGTCTGCCTTTCGAGTCTCTGTACAGCTGGCCATCTTGTAAGGCATTGTGCCATCTGTTCCTAGGGCTGCCCGCCTGGCTTCCCACAGGCCTTGTAGTGCAGAAAGAGCCTTGTTTGGAGAGCCTCAATAGAGAACAGCTGTGCTTTAAGTGGGCCGGCTGCTAGCAGCAGAATCATGATGGGCTTTGTGTGACTGATGCAGCTGTGTAGGACTCGACAGTTAGCCCCGTACTGGGAGAAACTGTCCAGTGCACCCCATCAGGTATTCACTGCCTGTGGATGAAGTTTTTCCATGATTCTTTAATCAGGTAATCAGATCTGTTTGAAGTTCCCGAGTGATTGGACCCATCAGCTTTTTCTTTTGCAGCATTTTTCTTTTTTAAAAAAAATTTTCGTAGGTGAACGGTTCTCTGTAGATTTGTGTGGTGTTAGTCTTTGAGAATTAATGAATATTCCCTTTTAACTTATGCCAGATGCTTTATATTCTTTGCTGACATCTTTTCCCCTTCTTGCTCTTCTGCTGCTACTGCGATTATACTGCCCCAGTTAACAGTCCTGGGTTCTGTTGCAGCAGACAGTGAAAGAGAAAAGGATTAGAAAATGATCACTACCTGCTTTACCTCTGCTGATCCAAGCTCAGAAATTCACTAGTTTACTGTACCTGTGCCATCACACTGTTAGTGCTGCTGCCTAGCTGTCTTAGAACAGAATGACTTATCTCTTTGCAGGTTCTGTGACCATTACCACTGTAAATGTCACTGTTGGAGCACTAAAACAGAGATGAGAAATCATAGGAAATGTCTCAGGAGAGATATTTAGATCCTATAAGAGCGTTAAGAATGATTGAGCCATTTTTAGTGCAGATTGGAGTTTTGTGTGAAGGCATTTACCAGCACAGGAGGAGACAAGGGGGCTGGAGGTATGGAATGAGGTCAATGGTAAGCTGAAAGCACACCCCAATTCTTAGGGACTTGAATTGTTTCTTGGGACTGTCCTTTCATTCTGGCTCTGTGAAAGCACTGCTTTTTAAAATATTCTAGTGAATTCAGAGCCTTTTAAATTACAGGCCTGTCTGAAACTTGCATGATACTGCATTGTAAGTTACACAATCAAGCTTTACACTCATAGTTGAGGCTTCTCCAGAATGTGACAATGCAATAGTATGGACTACTGCAGAATTCCCGTGTTCTGCTCTCAGTGGCTTTGTTACTGCAGGATTGGCTTGCTATGCTTTTACAAAATGAGGGATGTGGGGTTACATGCCTTCTTAGTACTGAAGTACATAACCGCAGGACATATCTACAAAGCACTATAAAACGCTTTCTTCCCCTCCACCCTCAGCTTGTGAATTTTATTATGGTAACATAAAAAAAAATTCCTCTGCTGAAATTAAAGGATGTTTTGTAAGTGTGTGAGTCTTCAGCCCCAGGACTGAAAAGATGGGGATTTGAATTATCACTGGAGCACTTTCTGGCAGTGGCTTGTCAGACCAGGCATTTCTTCCTGAAAAGACTGGTACAAGAGCTGTTGGCCTGAAACATGTTTCCCTCCCCTTTAGGAGGCATAAACAACGTATGGCTCTTGAGCACTTATCAACACGCAGATATTGAAGGGGTACCAGTCAGGCTTGTGATAACAAGGGCAGTGCCATGCATCACTTCTTCCCTGCTGTGGGTGAAAGTGGATTAGCTGGGATGGTGCTCTGCTCTCCTGCCTAGCTTTTCATTGCATTGGGCATGCATCTTGTTGTTTTTGCCATCCTGTAGATTTTGTTATGGGGTATGTGTAGGGTCAGGGAAGATTGGCCACAGCAGGACCTACTGAGTTTTGAGTGTGACACTGCAGGAGACACCAGTGGGAAGCTATGGAAAGACAGCAGTGTGAAACTCACCTTCAAGGAAGGGTTAAGACTGAGCTGGAACACTGCTATTTTCCGTGGGAAGATAGGAAGAATAATGAACAACCTGTCATAAATTGCAAAATGAAAGCATATGACAACTGAGTAGAATGGATGTACAGGATATGGGAAGATATCAGTAGAATTTGTTGGATCTGGATGTGAACAGACTAATCTCAGGAATGGCAACAGTATGAGTTCTCTGCTGTGTGTGAACACAAAATTGCTGTAGGGGAATATTGATCATTGCTCTGAGTTACTGAGGAGCTTTATGAACCTGTACCATTAAGGAGGTGCATCACCTTCACTGAGATGATGCTGAGGACAGACGTCTCCCAAGGAGATGCTGCAAGGACAGACAGAGGCAGTCTGATAATCTGTGTCCATCAGAACAAGGAGCCCAGCTCATTCTTCCCAGCTGTGTTCTTGCATCTCTTGTGCTTGTCCAGCTCTTCCTTGCTTCTTACATCTGACTGGAAAATGGTCTGGCAGAAAAGGGAAAGTTTTTGTGCCAATTTAATGAGCTAAATTACCTCACTGACTTGGGAAGGATGATGTGCTGGAGAGAGCTGCACTCTCTTTTACAGTGGCAGAGGCAGTAAGTGGTTAAACTGTCTTATTTGTCTGCACCTTACAATCTGATTTTTCAGCATTTGACAGCAAAATCCACTGAAATATTTTATTTCTTAAACATGTAACATGCTCTTCAAGTGAAAGTTTTAAGTATGTTCTGGAATTCGTAACAGTGCTTGTGGATACTGTGTCAACAGAGCTGACAACTGTTTTGAAGGAAGTTAATCATTGTATGTATAGCTAACTTTGTACATTTAACAGTCAATTGTCGAGCATATCTAGCTTCCTTCATGCCTTTCAAATAAAGCATTTGATTAAAAAAAAGGAGGGGATTTTCCTATTTTTTGTCAGTCGTTTCCTTTTTCTTGTAATCTCAGTAAGTCCCTTTGTAGATGTCGAAAAAAGATTGTGAAATGCTTTCTGTGTAAAAAAACCTCAGATGTAATTTGTGGCTTTAAAAACGAAGGACTGTTAAGACTGCCTGGAAAATCCATCTTTTGTGCCCTTTGAATTCCCAGAAAACAGAAAAACCTAGGAAGTGATGCCACAAAGTTCTGGTAATCTGTTAAACAGTTTGAGAGTGTAAAAGACTGACAGTTGTGAATGCTAAGAGATAAAAGATCTAAAAGTTTGGTGGATTTTTATTTTATTATTAATATACACAATTCTTAAAATATGAGAAGAAAGTGGTTTGAGGAAATTACAGGAAGACAGGATAGAATTATCCTATGTTTACACTGTTAAGCCAGTTTATACTTTCAGTTACAGAGTTCACTTGTCTGACTAATTTGGTAATTTTCATTTCCTTTAAATAGCTAGGATTTAAGTTTTGAAGAAAAGTCAGTATAAAAACCTGTTTCGTAGAAGAGGCATTGAGGAAGAGATTTCTCTTTGGTTTAGTGGCCAGATAGTTTTACTACTGATATGCCAAATAGGTCTAAAGTATTTCCAAGTCACTTTGAACCAAAAGGTTATCTGTGTTAGGTTTTAAACCATTCTTCTCATGATGCCAGATTCCAGCTGAATTGGACTTGGAGGTTGTTTTTCAGTTTTTGACTGTTCTGGCTATTTGAGTATGCTCAATAACACCCATTATTTCAATGATTTTTTTGACATTATAGTCACGTTTCAGAAATTCATGAACTGGGACTGTATTATGTTAGGTATTGTATATTTCACATATTTTCTGGCTGAAAATCTAGTGTTGTGTAAAAATAATAAATGAAAAGTCTTTTAGTGTATTTACATTTTATTTATTTTAAATTCTCAGCATGTTCAATTTTTTATTGAGACATGACTCACTTTTTAACTGTTGGTTGCGAAACAATGACTTAACTACAGAGCTAAAGAAGATACTGAAGGTATGGAGACATTTTCCAGAGGTTGGGAAAGACCTCTAAGAGCAAGTCCAGCCTTTGTCTGACTACCACCCAGTTAACTTGACCATAGCACTATGTCCAGGTGTTCATGAAATTAAGTTATATTGATTTAAGGCTCCCACAAACCAAATATGGAGCTTAACATTATTTTTGAAGAATTGTCTGAGGAAGGCAGTGTGGCAGTCATTACTTTTATCTATGTGCAAGCAAGATTTGATTTTTGTGTGTCGTTTTTTTCAGGGACAGTCCTGGGAGATTTAATGTCCCATTTGCAAAGCAGCCCCTGAAATTACAATGGAGAAGTGAGAGGACAGAATGAGTGATTCAATAAATTACAGCAATTAGGGTTTGAAAGAAAGAAGCAAATCCCCATTTGCTGTGAGTTTGAGGTGTCCCATGAGGCATAAATTGGGAATCATAACCAAAGAAACAAGATTTCTGCTGACAAAACTAAATGTTCTTTACTATAGACTAACATGTATTAAACTTCATTTTGAAGACTAATTGGAGTGCTTAAAACAACATTTAGAGAATCTGATTTTTACCTTTTGCGGTCTGTTATTTTTTGGCTAATATGAGAGACTTCCATTATATCCTTGTGAAACAATTGATTATTATTATTATTTTATCTTTATTACAAAAAACCACAAACTATACATAGGAGGATGCAGATGTCATTCTTTCTCATCAATCCTCTTTATTAAAAAGAGAGGTGAAGAAACCAGACTAATCCTTACATGAAACAAGAAAACATATTCCTTTTCCTTCAGTGTGCTGGATAGAAAGCTTGGGAATGTACTCTGGGGTTAATATAAAATCATTCTGCCAGGATAGTACATGAAAGTTGCGTGCAGTGGCTCATGTGTTTTCTAAAACTTATGACTCTTCTCACTGTTTTTTTTTTTTTTTCCAGGAAGCAATCAGAGTTGGTGTTACGATGCTGAACACCAGTGGAGAAGTTCACAAAGGACAGGTTTGTCCGGTTTTTTGTTTATTCAGTGAATTGATATGCAGCGAAAGAAAGTCTGCAGCAGCTGCAAGTATAACCTTTATTCTGACATCAGTCAGTATGGAGTGTGTTCCTCTGAGAGCAGAATTGCAGCACAGGGGCAGGAAACATACACTCATTCTGGCTGTCTTTCTTTCAGGTTCTTTTTAATATCACCTATGTTAATGGACAGGTCTATCTAAATGACTTTCCCATGAAAAGTGGGGTTGCCCACGTAACGTGTCAGACAATAATATGTGAGTATTCTCTTTCTCCTTTTCATTTTTTTTTTTAATTTTCCTCCCTCCCCTGAGGTATTTGGCTTCCCTGTTGTCTAGTAACCAAAGCTCACAATGGCTGTGTTCTACATTTTGTTAACCAGAGCATTGTGGAAGCAAAACATTTCCCAAGGTAGGACAATTTTGATATTAAAATGGATCAAAAAATCTTACCGCCTTCATCACAAGTCAGATTAACAGGCTTGTGTGTAAATGGTCTAATCTGAAATCCAGACACTGCCCATCTTTTCAAAAGAATGTTTTGCACTACAAGCTAGACAATGTAAACAGAAGGATGCAACTCCACCCTGCTAATAGCTGTGTCCCTAGGTTGGTTGGCATATATCCAGAAGGAGATTCAATAACAAAAGTATGAATTGTTGTTAGGAAGATCTTTTAATGATATCACTTCTGTGTCTATTGGACAAACGAGTTTCTGCTGGATAGGATATTATAGCACAAATACTGCACTTCTGCTAGGGTCCTGCAGAAGTAAATGACTTCAAATTGTCTTGAATCTGCTGTTTTTCCACTGATTCAATGCTACAGTTTTTGTGAAAAAACAGAAAGTACGGTAATGTTTTTGGAGATCCACAGAGCGTACTGTAAATTAATTAAACAAGGACCATTAAGCTTATTTGATTTAAGTTTCTGTTGTATTGAGAACAATCTTCTGCTGCATGAGATGCAGTCAGTCTCTAGGTCGGTATCTGAGGTCATCCTCATCAGGCACTTACAGAATACTAACACTTTTTCAAATTGCTTCTCAGAGCTATGACCTTTTTGCTTTAACCCTTCTTTCCCAAGCATGATCAATTATTAATTTGACAGTATTTATTTTCTGGAGAGGGAGAGCAGTAATCAGTTTCTCTTTTTCTGGTACAAAACCATGGCAAAATGTAATTTACTTGCAAAATAACGTACTCCAGAAAAATAGATATGATTTTATTGACTAATTTTCTGAGTTCCTGAGCATTTTTCTGTAGTTCCTGTTAATTTCCCAAATCATAGTTATAGCACTTGCAGTGACTAGTTTTGAATCTGAAACAGTGAGGAAAATACTTACTTGACCTGGGAACTAGAAACCTGGAACTCTTTATTTCCATGTTTGGGTCTGAGTCCCCAGTACAGTACCTCTCTTTGTTACCTGTAATATAATGTTTCTACTATTTACTTACTAAATTATTGATAACAGATTCAGGTGTTGTTTGTAAAATGCTAAAGAAATATCAAGATACTTACTAATAGAGGGAGGAAATACTCCTGAGTGTATATAAAAACAAAACTTGACCTTAGTAATCACGCTTTTGAATATTAGAGGCCATGTACTCTGACATCGTTGTCAGATCATTCTTGGCACCTACATCTCCACTTGAAGTTCCCCCAGATGTCAGTTTTGGAAGTGTATCTGTCACTTCTGTGAATGTGGAGGTGGTTGAACAGCCTGACAAATGGTAAAAGCTGGGAACACAGGGAGCTTCAGCTGCCTGGCATCTTAAAAGCTTTGGGCCTTTAATGCATGCTTGCTGCTCCAAGTCAGAAAACATTTCAGCAACCAGGTTAGTGCCCTGCCTCGCACCTGTAAGGAACTTTCTTTCTGCCACTAATTTTGGCAATGGAAGACATTACTAAATTGTGCCATAAAGTATTTTTTCTGTATTTTAAATAAGAAAAATAGCTTTATGAGGACAGGGATTACAGCATAAAAGTAGTGGACACACTGAGTAGTTACTGTGTGACTGAGAGACCCAAGTTGAGCCTTATCCCACATCCTCTGGCAGGCTCAGCACTGCAAGTGACACACATAGCCCCAGTGACTGATCAGCAGGGATGGTTTGGTCTCAGTTCATGTCCCTTAGAATCTGCATGCTGGAGAGATCCGTCACCTCCACTCTTGTGCTTCTCCAAGACTTCAGTTCTAGCATGGCTTCACCTGAAGCAGAGGTGGTGTAACTGGGAGAAGGAGACTAAGGCTGTGCAGAAACAGCCAGGGTAGAAAGGCAGTTCTGTGTGTACTTGTAGAATATTAAATTGTTGAAATAGCTGAAAGCTTTTGGGTAGGAAGAGAGGTTGAGGTGTCACCAGTCACATGTGAAAACAGAGAGGGGGACTGAAAAATATGTAGGAGGGAACTGGCACTCATCTTGAGCAGGAGATGCAGTATGCCTGGAAAAGAGCATATTTCTGTCTGTAATCAGAGGAAGGGGAATGTTGTGCAAACCAAGATGTTTACACAGGTGGCTGGCTAGGCTGTGGCAATTACTTCTATGAACTCCTTTGGACAACTGAAATAAGAATGCAGCAATAACCAAGCCAAAGAACTTTGCTTAGAGTGCTTAAATGTAAACCTCAAAGGCAGAGGTGCAACACTGTTTGCAGGATCCTTGAGTCAGGGGATTATACAGCTCTGCTGTGTTATGTGACCTGCTCTGATTTCGTGACATACTGGTAAAAAGTCACAATATCTGTTTTAACTGTTGCCGAGATTAGTACTGGTTGTAAAAGGAGTTACTGGAAGTGTTAAGGACATCAGCATAGTGCAGATGTTCTGTTCTGCTCTTCTGGCATCTCTGGTTTGGTGCTGTTGGTACTCTGACTTCTCCATTCAGGTGCTGCATGTGCAAAGGTATCTATGTCAGCGTTGCACCTGTTTTCTCTGTGGCAGGGTACTGCTTTGTGGTTGAGGTGGTTTCTCTTTGAAAATCATGACATTGTGTGTTAACAGTGGAGAACAGAAGCTTGGATAACTTACCGGATCAGCAGCGCCTCGGAACTGTCCGTGTCCGCATCATGGTTCACGAGTGGCCTTTGGCATCCACTTCTGATTTGCAGCTGATTGTCATTCAGGAAGAAGTGACAGAAGTTGATGGAAAACAGGTAAAAAAAAAAAAATCCCTGCTACAACATTCTGCTTGTTTTTAATTTAGGAGAGGCAAGTAGTTCCCAAGGATTAAAAGGTTTACATGTATCTGGCTGGTGATTACAATGTGAAGTATATATTTAATGTTAACTAACACAGTACTGAGGGAGATAACAGAAGAGTTGGCAATATAGTGGGGGTGTTTAATGAGGAAACTTCAAGTTTGAATGCTTCTATTCATATTTTAATAATTATTTACTCTACCACATGCACTTTGAATAAGTGAGCTTGTGCAAGCAAAGCCAGACTCACAAGCGAGAGTTGATATATAAAATAATGTACAAAACAAACAAAAGGAGCATGGGCTCATTCTGCATCTTGAGGTTTTCCCCATTGTTTATTCCAAGCTAACAAAAGGTTTCAAGCAGGTAGCATGGGGAAGAGCTTGCAGCAGGAAACCTATGGCAAGTAGGCTTATTGTGAAAGCCCACTATACCTGAGAGCTTAGCCTTAGAAAACTGCATGTAAGATAATTTGAATCTTGATAATGAACATGGATTTTGAGATAAGCAAGCACCTCCACCCCTCCAGTTCTAACTGTATTTGCACAAATAGCAGGCAATGTGAGGGGTTGCAATTCTAGCTGAGATTGAAATGTGAAGAACTGAGTTCTCAAAATCACCTGTATGGTGTAGTTGATATACTAACTAAAGAGATTTTGTAGAAAAGATCAAGCTGCTGAAGCCAGCAACTGCTTTATTTCTATGTCATATTTCTGTTTCTGCACATCTGCATCTTACATGTGGCCAGGCTTTTTTGAAGCTGGCTTGTATTCTACTGCCTTTTTCTTTTTTAAAGGATAATGATGATAATACCATTGATTCTTGATTAAATGTGTGGTCAGCATATAGTATTTTTTACAGGGATATGTATCATGTTAGAATCTTACTCTTAGTGAAAAGCCCCACTGAGAGATCTGTGGCTTTTCCAATGAGATCTTTATCCCACTGATAATAGCCTAAGATATCATGGTTTGATTGAGTTGTTACACAACAGTGACATTGTATTTCAGGCCTCAAACTAGACATCACAATGCATTTTACATTTTCATAGGAACGTAGTAAAAACAATCAGAAAGCTAATACTGTTTCCTTGATTGTTTCTTTAAATCAAAAGCAGTCTCACATAAGCACAGTAGAGGAGCAGAATCACCTGCCTCAGCCCCTTTGCCCACACTGCTTTTGATGCAGCCCCCAGGACAGAGTTTGCTTTCTGGAATGTGAGTGCACATTGCCAGGTCAATGTTGAGCTTTTCATCCACCAACACTCCAAGTCCTCTCTAAGGCTGCTCTTTATCCATTTGCTGCCTAGCCTGTACTTGTGCTTGGAACTGCCCCAACCTGGGGGCACCTTGCACTTGGCCTTGCTGAACTTCATGAAGGGTTCATCTCTCAAGCCTGTTCAGCTGCTTCTGGATGGCATCTCTTCCCTTCAGCAGGCTGACCACGTGGTATCATCAACAAAGTTTTTGAGGGTGCACTCAATCTCACTGTCCATGCTGCCAGCAAAGTTGTTAAACAGCAGCAGTGCAAATACCCGTTCCTGAGGATACCACTTGTCACTGATGTCCACTTGGATATTGAGCCATTGACAGCAACTTTCTGGAGGGCAACCATCCAGCCAATGCCTTATCCACTGCCTGGTCCATCTGTCAAGTGCACGTCTCTTGTTTGGAAACAAGGATGTCAAGTACACACTGTCAAATGTTGCAACACTTGGCTTTCAGTTGTTGAAAACAAGCAATGTTCCTGCAAAAGCTGAAGTGCAGTCTTGCTTCAGCAACACTTTTAATGTTTGCAAGTGCTTTCACTACATACCTGAGTTTTCCATGCCCTAAAATGCCTCCCTGCAAGAGGATAGTGATGTACTATATAAGATTTGGTTAAGAGCATCAATGGATTGGCTACTACATGCTTTTGCAGGGAGAGAGACTCAGTCTGTTCAGCATATTTTCTGATGTGGTATGGTCTACAGAAGTGTGATATGTGAAAACAAAGAATACTAATTCATGTTATAATAGCCCTCTGTGTACATCTTAGTGGCCTGGAGTTTTCTGGGTGTCCTCTGCCAGCCTGCTTCAGTCTTGCTTTAAACTCAATAATATCATGTTTGCATCTTTTGTAGGTTCAGCAGGAAGAAGTAACAGAAGTAGATATTTTAGTAAAGGACCTGAGAGTACTTAGACATTCCAGCTACACTGTGCCTTTGAAAGAGAGCATGCTGTATTCCACGCCAAGGGACAACGACGTGTTATTTACACTGCCCAACCTCTCAGGAAAAGGTATCTCTCAGCTGTTAATTAGTATCTTCATCCTTATTAGATGTACTGCTTTACAGGGTAAGAGAGCATCATTTATCCCTTGTTTTACATAGCAAAAGAGTTTCTTCATTAAGAGGGTTTTATTGTATATGTCTTAGTTTTTATTTTTTTTAAACACCTAAATTCAACTCTTTATATTAGGTTTTTATTTGTTTGTTTTCAAATCTGTTCTCCTTTGAAGTACTTGATACTTGGCAGTCTGCAATCCAGACATCTGACAGGAGTAGATTTCTCTCTCAGATCTGCAATGGAAGTTTCTCTACAGCTCCCCGTTTTTCCAGAGAATGAAAGAGAACTATAGAGGAAATACCTGTCTGGGTGAATTCCAAACCACAGAACAGTTTTCTGTTATTAAACTTGAATAACTTAAAAGCAATATAAGTTATTTGATGCCTTAATTTTATTTCTGTTTTGTTTGATCAAAAACTGTCAAGGATTTAATTGGAATAGAGTATTTTGATCTAGTCCATCACCTTTTAGTCTGATGACAGCTGAAATTTATAGCTAAGGCCATAGCTAAAGGCAGCACTGTAACACTGTTTCTGCTTCTTATCAAGTTCACTACTCAAGTAAAAAAAAAAAGCCTTCTGTGTTCTTGCTGTAAATGTGTGAGGACTGTACCCTCTGTAGAGAAACACAGCATGTCTTTATTTTCCTGCAGAGTGAGCCAAACAAAAAGCAAACTCTCCACTAAATCTAGCTTTTCTTCTTCAGATATTCAAGATCCTCTGCAAACTACCAGTCAGTACCTCATCCAGCAGGTAGAAACTACAGTGGATGAAGAGACATTACCTGGCAAATTACCAGAGACCCCTCTTAGGATAGAACCTCCATCTTCTTACAAGGTGCTTTTGTTGTTTGTTTGCTTGTTTTAATTATTAGTATAATTATTACTATATAAATACAATTATTTACTAAGACCAGTGGATTTCTGCAGATAAACAAACCCCAAGTAAACCAAAAAATGCCCCCTTCTAAATAACCATACAGCAGTTACAAGTCCAGTAGGAATGCATTGGGCTTGCTATGTTCTGACTACACAGGTACTTCATGATAGTCACTTGTGATATTTACATTATCCTGAGCTAAGCGTTTATGATGATTTCAAATATTGCTTAGCTTTAAATTCCACCATTTTCTCCTGACTCTGCTGAAGTTCTTACCCCTCTGAGAAATGGACCACTGGTCTCACCTGCTGTAGGAAACACAGTAACAGCTGGAGAAGTATCAGTTTCAGCTTAGGCAAGGATGGGTTTCATGGCCTCCTCTGTGGCCAACTCACAGCTACAACCCACTGTCAGCTTTGTTAAAGCAGACACTATTTTCCAAAAAGGACTTTAATGAACAGATAAATAAACCACCTGTTTCAAACTTTGAACAATAAAGGTATCTGAGCCACCAGTGAATCCCATCATGCTTTTATGTATAAGTAAAATTATCACCATGTAATGTGATTTACCAGTAGCTAAAAAAAAAAAAAAAACAAAAACCCAGCAGTTGCTTTGTTTTACAATCTTTATATTTTTACCTGTTTTGTAGGTGATGTGCCAGTGGGTAGAAGACTTGAGAAAAGGATTGTGCAGATTCTGGTTTCAATCTTTACCTATCTTGTTTAGTTTCATGGAAGTTGTTGTTGTTGGAATTGTTGGAGCAACGCTTATTATCAAAGTCTTAAAGGTGATTCTCCCTTCCTGTGAAAATAAGTAAGTAATATTTATAATTCTTTTTTTGCTCTGATGAAGGCAAAATATTGACTAACAGAATCTTCCTAGAAGCAGGTGCATTCTGTAGGATAATGGTAGCAAGAATTCAATGAGAAAGCTACTGGTAACTCTCTATTCCAAGTGCACTTCTGACACATAGGCATTTCAGAGAGACGTGGGAAAGTATTTCATTGGGCATGTCTTTAGCTGAGCTGTCATACTGCCAAATTTTTATCAAGTCTTCTGAGGACTACATTATGAGATGCTATTAGCATAGTTCCAATAAAGGAGGGTAGAAACTAGGGCTAAAAATTCCAACATCTCCAGATCTTTTCCTACTCCTACCATGTTGTAGTTTTACAGTAGTTCTGAAAGGCCTCAAATTTGGCTTCACAAATTTGCATGGGAATTCTCCACGGAGGACCTACCTCTGTAGGCAGCTTCCAAGCCAAAATGACTGGTGCTGGCATAGGTGGCAAGAGGTGACAAATAAAGCTGATTGCCTGCAAGGACTGTATCCACTCGCTGTGTTCCCAGCAACACTAACATTTTTCGGGAAAGCAAGGTCTCAGAACAAGGGGCAGAAAGATGAATTAGTAACTGCAGGTAACAAATCACTGTAGATTTAGTGCTGGAATGGGCAGACACCTGCTTAGGCAGCTCTGGAAGAGCTGTCCCTTGGAACTTTATGTTCTTTGGGAAGCAACTGACAGCGCAGTGTGCTTCATCCGTTCCAAGCACAGCTGATATCTCAAATGCAGCTGATCAGCTGTGTCTCTGAATGGCCCTGCATGCAGTCAATTTATGTGTACTCCCAGGGGAGTGGCCTTGGTCCTTCTGACAAACCAGGAAAGTGGAGGGTTGGAAGATCAGGGAGGTTGGAAACTGCAGTGACAAAAGAGGCAGTGCTTCCCCTGGCATTTCACACAGTGTGCTGTTAGATGGGAAGGCTTCCCTGGTTAGAGCAGAAACAGTGGAGAAGCACTTTGTACTTTCCCCAGCAGTAAGTAGCTTACCACTGGCAGTAAGTAGCTTACCACTGCCAGGTATGAAACTGAGCTAAGTAGAACTGGGAAGAAAATTCTAATCTAAACAAAAGGTTCAGCAAAGTGGATGGTGGCCTGTTCATAGCAGGGGTCAGGATGGAGCAGAGAAACCAGCTTGCAGTATGTTGAGGAACATGGGGCTTACTCATGCCTTGCTAGAGTGTATAAAAAAATTGAATGGCTTCCTCCACTTTAAAAATACAGACCAACCAGACAAAAAAAAAAAACCAAAAAATCAGCCTCTAAACCACACAGTTATTTCTTGCTACCTGTGTAAAGCAGTCCTCTAAAGAATGGTAAAGGTTTAACTCAGGATTGTAAACCAGTAAGAATGAGCAGAGCACCTTATCTGGCGAATGACAGTGGAAGAAGTGAGTTGGGACCACATCTGAAGTCTTTAATGCCCTTCTACGTTACACTGATAAAACTGGAGGTTCTTGCTGAGTCCTGGAGAATCAGCTGTAGGTCCTGACAGCAATTAGATTTAGGCTACTATGAAACTGAGCAGATGGAGCCTACACTGCTGAACATTTCAGATGTAGAAACTGGGCAAAGGGAGCTCTCAGAAACCACAGCCAGTACAATTTGGAAGCATTTTTCATTGCAAGTTCATGTAAAAGATATTATGAGAGTAATACTTAGTTGATGCATTGATTTAAACTAAGTTTGGGGAGTTAAAGAATAAGTCTAATTTTTAGAACACAGAATCGTTTTGTGTATTGTTTTCTAATGCCAGGTAACCTTACCTTTCAGAGGCATCCTTCTCCTGGATCAAGTCAGCTTTGTACCTGTAACTACCATCAGCCTGCCTTCAGACCTTTCAGACAAGAAAAATAATTTAGATGAGAAAGCATGTACTTAAAATCGTATTTACTTTGGAATTACTGGTTTTTAAAAACACTTTTAGTTGATCTGATATTTGGCACCTGATCTTAATACCTTGGTTTTTTTCCTACTAAGAAAACTAAGTCAGTTGATTAATTGATAAAGAGCCACTCAGGCCGAGGCCCAAAGCTGACTTCCTTGTGCCTCTCCATAAACAAGCAGCCTTTTCAGAAGCTTCAAAGTAGAACAGCTGCCTTTTCAGAAGCTTCAAAAATAGAGCAGCTTTCCACCCTGAGGGCTACCATTGGTTTTAACTTCTGTGAAGTCACTTTTCCACACCTCAGACAGGATGCTGGCTGCCTTCATGTCTATAAATGAAGTCAGCTGTCCTGACTAACAAGATTATGAAATTCAGGGTGTCCTTAAATCCACAGATAGCATTCTTCATAAAAAGATGAGGAAAAATTGCAAACAGCAGCTGTGCCTGCAAACCTAAGCAAAGCTGCCCCACCTGGTGCCAGGTCTCATACAAGTGTGTCTTGCAAGGAAGATACCACTACCAAACACTTGTGTTACTCAAAAGATCTGACATTTTATATATGCAAAACAAAAATTTGAACAGCAGATTTATCTTTCAAGCACTTTACATATTTATGGTCCCTTCAACTCATAAAAATTGTTAGCAGTTGTAACCAGCTTGCTTTTTGTATCTGTGACAGCAGTACTCTATAAAGTCCCAAAAGAGAAAAGAAAATTCCATTAAATTCTACAGAAATACTGGCTTACTTTTGCTGAGTAGGCCCAGTCTACTCATGCCAGTTTGTACTGTTAACATTTTTCAAATAAACATTTAAGTTGTTTATTAGACTGTGTTCATGTGTGCATTTATATAGTTCGGTAGAAGAGCAGTTGGTCAAACATTACAGAATCTGGACATTATCTGTTTCTTAACTTTTCATTGTTCTTACTTACAAAAATTGTTTGTCAAAAGAATGAATAGGAAAAAAAAAAGCCCTCAGAACTCTAACTACTTGGCACTAGACTGACCAGTTATCTTCTGAATGATCAGAATTACCCATGTTCAGCTGGAGTTGTTAGAGAGAGAGAGAAAAGCTGGGATTCCCCCCTTCTCCTGCCCTAAGGAAACATTATCATGAGTTTAATGAGATCCAGGTTACTCAGATGCTGGTCCTTACAACTGGTCTGTGACAGGAACAACTCTTATTGTCTCAGTGAATTGAAAGCACTGCAGTGATAAAAGGAACATTTCTAACACTGACTTGGTCTTGCAAAAAAACCAAACCAGACTTCACCACCCAGCCGTGTGCTGTGGTACACACCACACCAGCTCAAGGTAATAGGGACGCTGCTCAAGGTTTCCCTTGTTTTTTAATTTTGTTTTTTGTTCTGGTACCTTGTGGGTGGCAAAGAGATTGCAAGGATTAGCACAGGAAGGGTGACTGCACAGAGAAGAGCAAGTCTTCAAACAGGTGTAGACAGACTTCTTTGTACATGGGTATTCCCTGGCCTCCATTAGTGTAGTTCAAGAAGAAGTGATGTACAAGGCTGAAGTTAGTTTCTTCTGGAAAAAAAATAGGATGGACAAGAAACACAATAGTTCTCCCTTAGTGCACAAGCACAGTAGGAATTACACTGCAGATGGAAACTCAGCAGCTGTGTGCATATGCTCTTTGCATCCCTCCTGATGAAACTGGAAACCAAGCACCTGCAAAAGCCACAAGGAGGTTTAGCTGTTCTAAACAGCTGCAAAAAGTGCATGTTTAAGCCTGAAAGTGTTGGTACTGCTTCATAACTTGGCTGATTTCTGCAAAGTTACAAAGCAGGAAAGAAGTATCACCATCAGGTTAAAGAAATTCTAAAAATAGTGCAGGACTTGAACACATTAACTGCCAGTTTCTGCTGCTTCAAGGAGCAGGAGTTATCAAGTCTTTAAAAAGTTAAAGCTTTTGTGTTTCTGCTTTAGCATGCACATTGTTGTCCCAAATAACAAGTCTCATGCCTTTCAGAAGAGTGCTACTCTGAGCTGGCACCATTCTGAACTATTTTGTAAGTCGATTAAAAAACTGCCTCATCAAACTAAGATGGTAAGGAAAGGGCAACTGTCCTGCATGCCGGTCATGGCAGGTCTCATTTTTCTAGGACATGAGCTGATCAGGATACATGTGCCCTCTAGGGGAAGGTATGTGGGAAGGACTGGGAACTGAAAAAAAAAACCACAACAAAACCTATCTACCCAACAAATTCCCTGGTGGGGTAGTTGTAGGTCTGTAGAAACAGCAACATGATCTCCTCACAAGCACCTCACTGCAGCCCTTCTTGCCCTCAGAACTGTGTATCACTACATTGTGTGTTCCAAACCAAAATGAACCTCCGAGCTACAAATTCAGCCTCTATCAGCTTTTCTTTCCTGTACTATGCATTACAGAGATGTTCATTCAGAGTGAACAGGGCTAGTTGAGTGCTAAGCTACTGCTTTTAAGTTGAAGTTTACTTTAGGAGACTTTATCTCAAACTACATCACTTAGACTAATGGCCCCTTCATGGACTGCTGCCAAGGACCAAAGCTTGCCTACTCTCCCTTCTTATGTGGGAGACAGATTAAGTATTCTGGTTTGTTTGCAGTGAATAATGAGAAGACCTCTCCTGCAACAACAGCTGACAGCTACACTCTCATCTTTACATACAAAATAAAGAGTACCCACATCTTCAAAATATTGCGTATTTTTATTAACTCTGACACATGAGACTATCTGAAAATAGTAAACTGGTTTTCCATTCTGGAAATGAAAGTCTATAAATGTACTCACTTGCATACTCTCAACCTTTTCCTTTCATGTCTGGTTTCATCATGCCAGGTCCTCCCAGGGATTCAGGAGCTCTCACAAGATCTCAGTGTCTTGAGCCTCTCATCGCTGACACTGCTGGAAGTCCCTTTTTCAGCATGTCCAGCTGTCACTCACAGCATAGCAATGAATTTTAGGCACGTGAACAAGATGCTCACAATAATGGCATTTACACAGCTGTGTCTTTGAGATGCACTTGCCTCAGACTGCAACTTTGTGTTACCATTTGTCCTTCCTGCCTACCTTGCAGTATCTGAAGAGACACATGAGCAGGGATTCCACAGCCAGCTTTATACAGCATGTACCTACCAGCTGGAACAAGTCCAGACCTATTTGATTAATGAAAAACCACTAAGTTTACCCATAAGCAGAACTACAGCTGGCTGCACTGGGAGGAGCTAGCAGGAGGAAGTGTTGCCCAAACAGTAGAAGATGGATAGAAATTAAAGGTGATCTAGTTACAATTACCACTGTTCAGCAAAATCTAAAATTATTACCTGGATGATTACTGCAGAACTATTCTCAGATAATAAGTGGCATGTAGAAGCAATTAAGTAATGAAAAACAAGAATTTAGATTTTATATCAATTGTAAAGTCAGTGTTACCAATTGAGCACAAACACAACATATGCTGCCTTACCAGAACAGCCTTACCAGAAACCAGGACCCAACCCACCAGTGTAGTGTTTTGCTGCTTGCAGTACCAGACAGTCAAGGAAGGAACACCTATTTCAGAATTAATGCCAGAAAGCTTTTGATTTCTCAGACTAAAAAGGAAACTACACATGTGACAGTATCACTGCTGGCTGCACAGAATTAGTTTACACCAGCTGGACATATTTTAATATTATTTAACAGCTACTGTAAGCCTGTAAAGATCAAAACCCTTGCTCAAACTTCACAGACTCCATTGACTGTTCCAGCATGTGGGCTGCTGTTCCACATCTCAACCTTTGCACAGGTTCTTTAACCACAGCTTGAGGGTAGAATTCTCCAAGATCAGCTAGGAAAACTGTCTGTGTAACTGCATCTTGTTTGTCCCATTTTCAAGTTCTCAGCATCCCTGACTCACTTAGCAGGGCTAATTTGGGGGGTTTTATTGACAACAGCAATTTTTCAAGAGTAAATACTCAGATGAAAGGAGTTCTGGTATTAAAGGAACTTTAAAATCTTGAAAAATCAAAAACCATATACCCATCAGCACTTGAGAAAAATGGGTGACTTCTGAGCTAGTTCAGAGAGAGCTAGGCAGAACTTGCATTTTAGAAAAAAATTTATTTAGACATCTGTTGCTCTTAAATTACAAAAGTTAAAAAGAGCATGCAGTGCACTGACACATCACCGATTACTTCTAAAGCTGTTTTAAGACACAAGGTGGTTTCTTTGAGAGAAGACAACTCAACATGATCCAAACTCAACTATCCATTTCTCATATTTCTCAATGTCCGCAGCAGAAACAGATTTAGAAACTTTCTTCAAAGCTATTTCAAAGTCTTCCATAGTTGTTGGCATGTGCATTTCATCTCGGGGAAGATTTCTTATTTCTTCTGGTGTCAAGCCTTCAATACGCCTCCTCATAGCCATCAATGACGCATCTCTAATCAGGAGGGTAAGAAAATAACATCATTACTCAATACAGGATGGTGAGTTCAGTTTGAAAGATTCAACACAGCATATTTGAATTAAGCTGCTGCATTCAAAAAAGACTCAACAAAGAACTGTAAACATTTATGAGAAGTTCTCCAAGTGCTTGTACAAGCTACAATACCATGTTATCCATATTTTTCAAACATGGCAATACCAGGTACCTGAACAGCTATTATTCACAGGCTAGGCAAAAGAGGTAAAGACACTGGTTCAGCTGATGTCACTGAATGCCTATGATGTAGCTGCTGTTTACAGTATTTTTAAACAGGAACAAGGCAATAAAAATTTCACTCCTAGATATAGAAGGAGTAGCTGGAGTGTGTTGAATGTTTCCTGGTTTGAACAGGAATCCCACTTCAAAGACAGGAGTATCTATCTCCAACCCATACACTCAAAAGCTAAATGTTAAACAAAATCTGTTCTGTCTGTAGCTCCTCAAACTTCTAGCCTTAACGAGCATTGAGTGTTTTTACAAGTGTGTCATTTTCTTCCGTGTTAGGTTTGACTACATTTAGATTTCCAGCAGTAAATCTGGTAGCAGCAGGTGATGAGCTGGTGAGGTGATAATTAGGTAACACTGGAAGGATAACATTCCTGCTAATTCATTGTTACATATCTTATTATAACAAGAAAATGCTGCTTATCATCTAGCAGTAAAAAAGATGGAAGTGTAATCTCAGTGATATCACAATAGTATATTGTGTCGTATCAGATGGTGAGAATCCAAAGAGAGAAAAACTTACAAGTTGTCTTCTGGAAGGATTTAGAAAAATGGTTTGAGCATATTCTGTTTCAGTACCATCCCCTCCCGCTAAAGGAAACCATTAGAGTCAGACTTAAGGAATTGACTAAATAATTCACAGAATCACATAATATTCCAAGTTGGAAGGGACTCACAAGGATCATCAAGTCCAAGTCTTAAATGAGCGGTACAGGGATCAAATCCATAACCTTGATATTATTAGCAAAATGCTCTGACCAACTAATGAGCTAATCTCAGTGTTAATAATAAATTAAAATCTCTAACACAGGAACTAAAATTTCAGCCCAACCAGAATGTTGCTTGTTGAACTCTATCTCAACCAAATATCACCATGCTTCCCTGTTACCACATCATTTGTAAACCATAGGCTACTGTTACACAATGGGGTGGGGGGGACATTCCATGCATCTAATTTGCTTCCAGACAGCAGTTAAAAAATGAGTCCAGCAAAAACAATCCAACCAACCAACCAAGCAGCCCATCACACCTTAACACACTGACAGAGCTGAAATGCAAACTTAACTCCAGGTGCTTTCTCAAATGCACTCTTGGTGCCTGGAGATGCCCTAAAGCTCTATTCAAAAAACAGGCAGCCACCCACTGGAAGACACAGCAGGGGCCAATTCTGTTCTAAAGGCCTTTCAACATTGACAGTCCCCTTAAAACGACAATTCTAAGTTAGTTCACGCTCACATCTAATCTGCAATTTGGGTGTATTTTGTATTTCCTGAACATAGTTTTAAAATGAATGTTTACCTTAATTTCTCCCTGGTTATATGTGACTGCTGGGAACTGTAGTGTTACCTCTCGTTTTCACTCTGGCTCAGCAAACTTTGGACTTCACCTCAAATTCTTTAAGATAGGAGGGGCATTTCAGCAAACCAGAGATCTTGGCCCACTCACGTGTTGCTTGTGTCACTATCAAGGACTGTCATACAGGTTTGAACTTTACTATGCTTATATACTAAGAGCCTGAACCATAAAAAAAGCACTTTTAAATCATCCACATCTTTTTGTCTCAATGTGAAAGAAACAATCATATCCAAGAGCTATTTCTCCTGACACCATGAATAACATGTAAAACACAGGTTAATATGATACTTTCTTAGTGATTTCAAACCATGTACATCCAAATCTCAGATGCTGCTGCCACCTCAATCATCACTTCAGAGACTGCCAGAAATAGAAGATTCAGATGTTTCTTTGTGGTTTTTAAATCTGTTTACCTTTTTTTTTTGTTTAATAGTATTTGTACAAAGGGGCTTCGGTTAAAAAAAATCAAAAATAATTGTGCACAAATACATACACACATAAAATTCACTGAAAAACATTACATGTATTTTCACTTCTAAAAGAAGTGTATTAATATTCAGTATAAAATTAATTACAACAACAAACACTGACAAGACTGAAGGAGACAAACTGCAACTAAAATGCACAAAGCAGCAGACCAAATAAACTCTTTCATATAACATGAACTCATTAGCACAAACTCCTTTCAAAGCAGAACCGAGACTGATTAAAAGAACACCAGAAATTCATCTCACAAACCTACAAATGAAACAAATATCCACAACAACAAGATTCAAGAGCAACTAACATACCATTCTCTTCACAGACACTGCACAAGGTTTGTTCAGCAAACCGTACTGAGGCTCCAAACTTTTAGCTCAGCCTGCAGTGGCCCTGCTGACAGAGTCTTTGGTGGCAGCTTTGTGTACAGGCTACTTGCTTTCATCCCTGTGGCACAGCACACTGTCCTCTCAGCTGTGCTGACATGTGTCTGCAGAGCCGTGCTAAGAATCTAGGCAAGAAATGATCCGCATTTGAGGAAGCAGCTTTTACTCCAGCTCTCTCACCCTGCTCAAAGCACAGCCCCACAAAAGTTGGGCTGGAACACCAGGAGCTCAAGCCTTGCCCTGCCACACTTCAGTGCTACCTCCAAAGCCTGAAAACAGCATTACACAGGTGCTTATCAGATGACAACAGCATCTTAAGCAGCTTCAGTTCTCTGTCCTGTGCTGCACATCTCAGTCTGCCACTGCCACAACTGTGCCAGTGCAAGTCTTTTAATGTAAAAGGACAACTGACACTTGTCTCTTAACATACCAATCTTCTCTCCAATTTTTCAAAGAAAATATAAAGGAAGAATTAGAAGATATTTTTAGTTAATTATTTCAGGAATCTAGGCTAGAGAATAGGCCCACAAACAACTGTATGTCAACAGTACAGAGGAGACAGGGAAATGAAGGAGGTAGCAGAAAACTTTAGTCAGTCTCATCACAGAAAACAATGTACTGAGTACACAGCTCTTGTACCATCACACAAGACTCCACACCTTTTCCAAATCATGAAAGAAGAAAACTCCACGTTTTTACTTTAGTTATTCCAATGTCTATCACTGTTGCCTCTTACATATGGATTTCTGCAGAAGTCATATAGCTCAAGCAAAATGACTGCAGCTCTACAAGTGACAGTTTACCATCCTCTGGACAGTCCTCTTGCATGGCATTTAGTCTATATGAAAGACAATACCTAAATCACAGCTTATTAGATTACTAGGTTGCAACTACTCTTCAAATGAAAATTTAGGAAATTTATTAATGCAGTACTTCATGTTTTAGCCATACATAAAAGACAAGTTACAGTCTATTTTTATCCAATAATTTTAATCATGTAAACTGGTTATCTTACAGTTTTCCCAAAATTTGCAGCAGTAATAACACAAATGATGCAATGTCAACTTACCTGCATACATTGGTAATGTCTGCACCTGAATAACCCTCCATTTTCTCAGCTATGTTTGCAAGGTCAACATCATCAGCCAGTTCCAGCTCTCGCAGATTTATTTTTAGGAGTTCCTCTCTACCTTTGGCTAATCACAGAAAAGAAAATTAAGTCTGTACAATTTCCTTTTGAAGATAAATAATAAATTGAAGGAGGATAAGAGGGAAGAATGAGAAAAAGCTGTACTTGCTACAAAAGTAAATGTTCATGTTTAGGTTCAAGCTGGTCCTGAAGCCATAAGTGAATCTGCATACACGTATCAATTAGATTTTTAAACCAAGTGATCAGAACTACAGGACTGTTGATAAAGTTTAGGTTTTAGAATTTTTAACCACTCCTCTCCCTAGTTCTTCATACCTGATGGTAAAGGAATGTAAATTCTCTTTTCTAGCCTCCGTCTTAGGGCTTCATCAATATCCCAAGGAAAATTAGTAGCAGCAAGTACCATGACCATCTTAGAAGGATCATCATTTTCAGTAGCCCCCCCAACACCTGCAGTGGAGAAAAGAGGAGGTAAAAGATACATATATTTTTTTAAATTTCACCTACAGAGAAAGCAGTTCTGCAGTATTAAAGCAGCTGCTCTATTGCACTTTAATGAGCCCAAGCATAATAGAATCACCCAGCGCAACAGAGTTTGCTGTTTCATCTCTATGACAGCCTGCAAGCATAAATGGAAGCTTGGTTTGAACAGCAGCAAGGGCAGAGGCCACTGCTCAGACCAGGAAGTTCCTCTCTATCATGGCTAGAACAGTTTTACTGCAGTTGCTTGCACTCCTGCCACAACAGTGGTTCAATTTTCGTGTCAACATCTTGCAGCAGCATGTGAGGAAACAAAACAACACCCAACATCATCACCACACCAAAAAACAACATCCCTCATAGTATTCACCAACAGCCACACAAAAGCAGCATGACTCCCCTACAAGGTGTCTTCACTTCTGAAGTCAGGCCAAAGATTTCTTATGTACAGGTGGACTGTACAAACTGCTGAAGTGAATGTTTAAATTTGGATTTTGGACTAAATCACAACTTCTTAGAGACAGACAGAACACCTCAGTTTCTAAATACTATGAATCTGCTACAACTGGAAGAAGGTAATTTTATTAAAGTTGCTGCTCTCTATATCTACTGTTTTGCTTAGAACAACAAGATTAGGCTGTGGGATAGCCACTGCACCTAGTCTGCCTGGGACTCTGCATATAAAACACCATTTATGAATGCCTAAGTAAAAGGATTCAAATAGTTCTTACTAATAAAAAGTAGATTATGTACATACTTGATATGAGAACAGTATTAGAGCTCTGCTGCTCTTTAAAGACAAAAAAGGGTACCAACATCAGAGGAGGAGAAATAAATATGCAAATCCTCTGACTCATGGAATTCTATCACAAATCAGTCCATAGATTAGCACTTCTCAGTAGTTCCTTTCCTTCTCTCTGCTCCCCAGAATATAAAATGGATACCTCTATAGCAACTCTGCGTTGTTACCTACTTTTGAACTTTGTTGATATTAGCCACGTATCTGTAAGTGAACTCAGTACTTTAAAATGAAAACTCTCCCAACCACTTCTATAAAACATAAGACCTTCACTTGTTATTTATATTTTTAGGAGAAAACGAGATCCCAAAGAAATTAAATGGAATGCTGCCTTTGAAGTTTAAATAGAAACAGGGAACAGTTCTTTTGAACCACTTTTTACTTAATTTTAAAGAAGTGAGTGGTATGCCAAGCAGATTGAGAAGCAGGGTTTTTTCTGCTGCTCTATTGAAATCTTGTATTTTCCACTGAATCTTCCATATTCTGGGTCATTAATACAAGATCATTTCAAAAAACTGCTTCTAAAGAATGAAGTTTTCCTTTTTTCCCCCCTCTTTCTTTGTGCCTCAAGTTTCCTCCAGTCCAGCAGCTCCCAGTGATCAGGTTATTTACCATCCATTTGAACCAGCAGCTCTGCCTTCACACGTCGGCTGGCTTCGTGTTCCTCCGAAGTTCCCCTGCGGCTACAGATGGAGTCTATCTCATCAATAAATATGGTTGTTGGGGCATAAAATCGAGCCTGAGGAAAGCAAAATATAAAGCAGAAGCTGAAATAGCAGTTCACTCCCATTTAAGAAGCAGCAGCATATTCAGAGCTGAGCAGTGATGTATTTACCCCAGCTTCTAAGTATCAAATTATCCCCACCCTTCCCTCTCTTGGACCCCAGCACTCAGGTACAGAGCAGCTGTGCATTCATTCAGAGCATTTGAGTTGAAGAGCTTTTGGCAAAGTCCTGTAGTTGTTTGGGCCATTAAAAAACATTTCATAAGCTATGGATAGTTTTCCACATTAGGAGTCACATTTTTAGCTGTGAAAGTCATCACAGAATGCTTGAGTAAGATTTTAGTTAAAGCCAAGATGAATGTTAAGCTGGGAAACCATGACATGGAACCTGTCCAAGCAATAAGTCAACTGCAAAATAATTGACCTTTCTGAAAACAAGAGCATTTAAAGACAAGGATCCACGATAATACAAGCTATTGTATTAAAGCAGTTGAAATGCTCTTCATTGTGTTATCTGCATTTTTGACCAATCACATTAAATGAGCTGGTATCCTGCCTAACAAACTATAATGTAAAAGATCTTTTATTTCCTGCCTTTTCCAATTACTGCAATTGCAACTCTGCTGTCCCCTTTAGCACTTTGCACCCTAGCAAACACTGCACATACACCTGCTAACACACTGAAAAAAAAAAGACAACTATTTTCCAAGTATTCTTGCAAGCACTATGTGCTGTGAAGCCAGCTACAGCTTGGAAGGTCACTTCTTTTAACCACAAACAAAAAACCACCCACAAAAACAACAAAATGCACAGGCTAAATAGTGTTCTCACCCAGAAAGCAATTAATTCCATCCCTAGATTTACATTCAACTATGTTCTGCAGTATTCACCAGCTTACAGTGAGCTACCTCTAATGTAGCAAGCTAATCTTGAAAATAAAAGACAACCTATTTTTCAGCTTTTATAAATCCATTTAGGAATAATCTTGAAATGTAAATGGACAAATCAGAAATGCCCCAAGCATTTGAAGCTTGAAGAGCTGTAAATGAATGCTGAGTTCGAAACCTTGGTAAGGTTTCACTGTTCTAGAGGTGATTCTACTTCATTATCCCACTGTTCATGTTCAGAAACTTAAATCACCATTTCAAACAACAGACGAACAAGTTTCTCAGATTCTCCTCTGTATTTTGAGGTAAGTGTGGAGGAAGAAACATTGAAAAAAGTTGTCTTGCATTCAGTGGCTACAGCTTTTGCTAGGAGGGTCTTTCCAGTACCAGGAGGACCAACCATCAGCACACCCTATTAAAATGAAAAAGAACCACTTTTAGGACAAGGATCAAAACAGAATTTTACAGTTTATCTAGCGTAACAGTAAACTACTGGATGTAAACTTTCCCTTGGAAAGTTATTCAAAGGTAAGTAATGAATTCATTGCGAACTTGCAAACATGGAGCTGAAGACTGTGCACGTATCTGGCTGACATCTTTATTTTGTTGTTATTATTTACAATACATTTTGTTACTAAAACGCAGGAAGAATTTATTTAAACTGTTAAACTTTGGATCTTGGCAGAAGAAGAAATTTCAAATCTCAAAATCCTACTTATGGTCACAGCAGCAGATTTTTTCATACCTTCCACGGTCTCCTAATCCCCTTGAAAAACTCTGGCATCCACATTGGTAAAACTACAGCTTCCTTAAGCAGCTTTTTGGCTTCTACTAAATCAGCAATGTCATCCCTGACAAGAAAGAGAAAGTTGACAGACTCAGACAGCAGGCAAGAAGAATCACTCCACACCTCAAAAAACCACACAATTAAACTTTTTGTTATGCATTGGCTGTCCCATAAATCCAACTCATTTTCCTGAATTATTTACGTTCTAATGGAAAAAGCCTGTAACAGCTACAGTTGATATCTGCCTGGCAGACTCCAGATGGATGCAAAAGCAAAAAAAAACATGAACTATTTCACTAAAGCACCACTGTCAGCATTCAAAGAAAGACAAGCAGAAGAAAGCAGGTTGGTTAAACTTAGGCTAACTACCAATCATGCTTTCTTGTTCTGCTGAGAGGTTGGATATCCATGAAACTCAAATACCATCTTCCACTGTTACAAGAACAACTTGCTGAAGCCTAGTAAATGTAGCAGAATTAAATAGAACTTTTAGAATTCTTTTTCAGAGTTACAAAATCATTAATTCTTAGAGATACATTATAGGCTGGTCTTATTTCCTTGAAAGTAACTTTCAGGGCATTCCTCTTATCAGCATGTGCCCAAGTAACACTTCGGTTTCAAAAGACATCTATATGAAGAACTAGTTTCAAATCTGAAGTTGCAATTTAGTATTCAATATAAAAACTGAAACATGTATTTAAATATTAAACTGAAATACAAGACCATTGCATGCACGCAAAGTGTTTTGAGGGACCGTTCGGGTTTTTTTAAAGCCTACTTTATTTGCCAGAAGATTTTTGCTCAGTTAATCCTCACAAAACCACCTAAGCTTGGAAACATTTGGAACATAAGACACCCTTTATATAAGGTTTAATGTTTAACACATTTATGTAAAGGTACTGGCACAGGGTTATATTTTATACTAGTGGCCATATTACATCCAGCAACATTTCAAAGGGTTCTGATATTGACATAACTTCTTTGTTAACCAGTTTTCTGTCTTGATATGCCCCAGAGTAGCAAAACAGATTTTCAAATGAAGAGACACTGACAGACACTACAAACTTTTACATTGCAAAAGAATATCTCGAAAATTGATTTTACAACTCAGAAAATTTTGAGAAGCTTCATACGGGCCAAGTTGGACAGGACTTTAGGCAACCTGATTTAGAGAAGGATGTCCCTGCCATGGCAGGGTACTGCCTTAGCTGATCTTTAAAGGTCCCATCCAGCCCAAATTATTATATGAATCTATATGTGGAAAAAGAAATTTTGACCTCTAAAAGTATTCAACTACATAAGAAGTTTAGTTGCTTATTTAAAGGCAGTATAGAAAACCTGTATGCACTTTTTATATGTAAGTATCTGTTAAAATACTTCATTCTTGTCATCTCACATGAGAGGAAATAGGAACAATCAAGAGACTAGCAGCAGTACTCAAACTTACCATCGAATGTTGGGATTCTGAGAAATTATATCTCTTTCCAAAGCTTCTACTAAATCTTTGTCATATCCAGTACTATCAAATTTCTTTGGTTCAGACTCTGAAATCTCAGATGTGGATTTGTTCTACATACAAAGGATATAACAATGTAAATACGTAACAATGGTTATGCTACTAATTAATTTTTGCCACAAGTCCACAACAGCATCATATTTTTAGAAGGTGGCAACATAAACCAGCATGAAAATTATGAAGCATCCATATTACAGCTGCACTGCAGGATGGATCTGTGTTTCGCCCAGATTTCTGTACTGCCCTGGTTCCATTTTCTTCTCCCCAAAGCCAGCATATTGTACTGATACAGTTTCTTTGTTTTGGTGCCTAATCAAAACTGGATACACCTATCCCAGCGTAACAGTTCCTGCCTCTTCTCCCACAGAAGTCTGAAACTATCTGAGACAGCGTAGGGGAAAATTACCTGTACAACTGGACTACAAAGTGTCACACTGAGAGTATCCCAAATTCTCAAAGTGTCATAAATATGCCATGTATGTGGGACACAAAAAAAAAAAAAAAAAAAAAAAAAAGCATGACTTCCATATGTAGAATGAGCAATGGTGATCTGCAGGGAGACCATACAGGTATAACCAGAGCTAATTAACTGATACAGAAGCATGGATATGAACAGCAGAGAAGCAGCTCTGCAGCAGAGTTGAAGCAAAGAACCTACATAGTTGAAAAGGCTTAAACAGCAGAGACCATGCAACTGAAAGGAAATAAAATGCACTAGACATACCCTGGTTCTATATATTTAACAGCAAGCACTGGTGATGGCAGAACAACTGTAAAAGAGAAAAAGAGACCTGTCCTGTCTCTCTGTGGGTATATTCTGATGGACAGAGGATTATCACTCAAAGACAATCTAATTTAGCTCCCAATAAAAGTAGTAGCTTACAACAGATAAACAATTCCACTCTTGTAGATTATACTATTTCCACAGGCCATGACATCTTGCCGCAACTTAAAGGCTGCTGAAGCAAACAAACTATTGCATGGATATTTGATTTATTTAGACCCTGGAAAAATATCAATCAACTGTTTCCTGTATGGTCTCTTACCTTGGTTATCTGCCAAATTTATAAAGACCAGAGTACAAAGCAAAAATTAAAGCACTCTGATTGCCAAGAACAGATCATAATACAAGTATACTGGGGTTTTGTTCACTTACAACTGAAGAGTATGGAGCTACAACATAGCTTCAAAAGAAAAAAAAAGGTAAGGGTCTCATTTAAGGATTAAGTAAACCTTTGTATGCTTTGGAAGAGGCAAGTCAATCTTGGTTTAAATTATACTCAAAGCAATTAAGCCACAAGGACGTCCCATGTGAATGAGCTCCACCATGCTCTATTTCAGAAATTCAGTGTCATAATTTCAAACAACTGCCTTCAAGTTGCAGTAAACACATAAAGGAATCACAGAATGGGTCAGGCTGGAAGGGACCACAGTGGGTCATCTGCTCCAGCCTCCATCCTCAAGCAGGGTCGTCCCACAGCACATGACACAGGATTGTGTCCAGATGGATCTTGAGTATCTCCAGTGAGGGAGACTCCACAACCTCTCTGGACAATCTGTTCCAGTGCATGGTTACCCACACTGTAAAGAAGTTCCTCCTCATGTTCAGGTGGAAATTCTGTGCATCAGTTTCTGCCATTGTCTCTTGTCCTATTGCTGGGCACCACCAAGAAAAGCCTGGAAACATCCTCTTGGCACCCACCTTCAGATACATTTGCCAGATCCCAACTTCCCAGAGCGACTGTTTGTTTTTAATTAATCCAATATATATAACCAATACTGTGCATGAACAAAAGACACCTTACAAGGCGAGATTTATATCAGCACACTGACATGAACAGAAGAAACATTTTATAGGCATGTCATTTTATAACACACTCAGTAGAAAGAAAGAACAACTGAGTTTCTCAACTCCATGAAGTTATTTGCACGTTTACCTTTTCCTCTTTTCCTTTATTTTGCTGATCCTTTTTTTCCCGGCTGCGGACTGCCTTCCCTTTATCATTGGGGTTTCGAGAGGATGGACGGTGAGAGCCTCTGGCAGCTGCACTTACACGATTATTGTGACCTCTGCAATCACTGCACGGAGCAGACTGGCGCTTCCTGGGTCCTGGCGAAGGTCTAATTAGTTGTAACATATGCAAAAAGCCTCAGTGTAAAGCCACCGGTGAGCATTACATAACCAAATCAACTAGTTACAAACTGAAAAGCCATTTTGCTCAAGATAAAAATCTGTATGTCAGGAACAAGACAGGTATTTTTGGATAGTGACTAAAAATCCATTTTCCCTATGCCACAGGCTCAGTGTCTACTTGCTTAAAACAAGTGCCTTGCTTTGTATATTTCATCAGTAGAAGTAATATGGAGCTTAGAAAAAATTAACAAACGAACAACAATTTCACAACACAGCGAAAGTAATCTAACAGTCACTTTCTGTCAAAATGCACAGTTTTGTGTTTGCTTTGCATGTACTCCTATCCCCTCCCTCATGCTACCACAGGAATGTGTTAGAACCTCCACTGAACCACGTCAGATAGCTACTCACAAAAAAAAGACAGAAAAAAAAAACAAACAAAAAAACCACTAGACACACAGAATAAGGTCTTCAGCATCCTGAACCAGCTAATTAATGCCAACAGAGACAAAAGTGAAATAAAAACTTAAAACCAAGAACCAAACAACTCAGACAGTGTGGGGAGGGAAGCTTGACATTAGTCAGGACTATGTAAGATAAAACCCCAGAACATTCTAGATTAGGCTGTCTCAAAATGACACCTCCTTCACCACAAATGGTGTCAAGCTGCTGGTGTGAGTGTTACACATCTAAGCTCAAGAAGAAAAAATTACACCACAACAGGCTGAAGTCAAAGCACACTTTGTCCTGATAAATGTTAATTTAGGCCTTCAGTTTTCCTCTTACCTACGTTCAGCAGGTACTGGCAAAGACCAGACTTCTGCATCATGAGCTGGTAATTCTTGTTGTGAGGCTTTCAATGGAGTATTGTCTAGTTTAAAACTCTCCAGTGTTTTCATTATATCTTTCACATGCTTAGCTTCCACACTTATCTCCTGCCAAACCTGATTTAAAACAAAGGTAGATTAAGCACATTGGAAATAAGTTTGTAACAGTCCTCTGTTCAAGCCCATGTAATGCCTGGATGGAGTCCACAGGTTTAACAAGCTACCTAATTCTACTTCAATAAACAAAAACTATGCACATTAGATATTAAGGAGGTTTTCTGCCTTCCTCAGCACATTTAAAGAACAAACAAATATTTTGGATTTAACATCAAAGAGACTTGACAAATTTGCAGATTAAACAGGTATGACAGAACGTAATAGACTAAATATCAATCAAAAATAACAACCTAATAGGCAGAACATCAATGAAAAAAAAGAGGGTTTTTGTTGAGGACAAATTATCAACTTGCTATTAAGGACCTTAGTCTAACTAAAACATTGAGGGAAAAAAGACCTAAATGATACCAGGCTAAAAAACTTGAGCATAACAGGGGTACTCATCAGCATAGCTGCTGTCAGGGCAGACAGTGCAGTGGCTCCTCAGAGACATGTTCCATTGACTGCTCTGCCACTAACCAGACAAACAAGTCATAAAGATGATTTAAACAAGTCTGTTTTTCCTCAAAACATCCCAGAAAAGTACTGCTTACCTGCTGCCATTTCTGTTGCAGATAGGTATCTCTCACAGAGTACAAATACTTATTCATTTGGTCAAGAACTCCCTGGTAGTAGACCATTGCAGAGTCATAATTTCCCAGTAAGGCATATTCACGGGCCAACTTCACATTCTCAATGATCATAACAAGGCTCATGTTCAACATGAAGCTGAAAAAGAAAATAGGAAATATTAAGGAAATAAAAAACAAACTGAGTACTGAAACGGTTTTTGCAAGTATTTTCATATGCTTATTATCTCATTTGGCATATCAAAACAGAAGCTGAGAAAATGCTGGTTACCAAAAAAAGGCCTAAAATAAATGTCATGCATATAAATAAGATAATTGACGTTTTATTAGTAGAAATTAAAGTTTTCATGTCACAGCTTTGTTTCTTGTCATGGAGATTCTGTCAAAAAGCCCATGTAAGATAAGTAGATTTAAATGCAGTATTACAAGTCACAATTGCATACTAACTCTTTATTCTACTGTAAGATAAATTAGTATTTTACTGCACCTGGCCTGTGCTGTGTGGTTTAAAAAAAAAAAAAAACACAACCAAAAAACACCAAACAAGCAATAAATCAAAGCCCTTCTTCCTAATGCATTATGTTTCATTAATGTTTTTTCACTTGAACATTCTCTGCATGTGAATTTTAATAGCCTGATTTTGCATTGTGGAATACACTATTCTTCCATTAGCTTGATTTTACAATTCTTCAATTTTATTTAATGTTTCTTTGAAACAAATATCCACCTTCCATGCCTAGCTTGTACCTTCCTATCACCTTCTTTCTTACACCTAAAAAGAAATCCCTGAAAAACATCCAGGCTGTTTAAGTTATCACTGAAAGGTAAGCAAAATCCACAATCAAACATTTAGCGTGTAACTACCCGTTTTATTTAACTTATTGTTCAAACCATGCTGATTTTCCCTATCAGTGGTGCTTGTTTGTGTTTTTTTGGAGCAAACATCATAAAGACTATGACTCCTTCCACTTTGCAGCACTAACAGAATCTGCGCTTTTAGATTAGAATAGCACAGAAGTATTATTTATACAAGTACAGCAGAAGTAGTAAAAGTAGACTCATTCTTTACAGTGCCACTGTCCATAGAGCAGATGTTCCACATTATTGTCAGTGTCTTGTACACCCCATCCCCTTCTTAAGATACTCGTGCTGTCCCTGCTTTTCTTGTCTCTTACACACCAAGAATTTCCCCACTCTCCTCAGAATTTCCTAACCAGGCACAGAAAACATGAAAATCAGCAAAAAAACACGCCTGCAAGAAAGTCATCCTGCCCTCATTTTGGTACCTGTACCCAGTGCCAGGAAGAAGCAACTGCAGACAAGCAATTCCAGCTAAGCCCTGGGATGAAGCATACTTGATACAGATCAACTATTTAAAGAATGTAAGAGGCACTGAATTCACATGCGCAATAAACAGACTTAAGACTGAATATATTTCAAGACCAGGTCAGGGTCGAGTTCGGACACACTATCAGAGGCTTCAGAAGCTACTCTTTGCACACACCTGCCAACCTATTGCTAAAATGTGAGCTCTCCATTGTGAAGAGGGGCTGCTAAGTACAAATCAAACATTTTAGGGCTTTCACTCCTTTTTATGTCTCCTTCCCAAGTAGTTTCATGCACAGAAACACCGCTCAGGCATTCCTGAGCCAACATCCTTTTCTTTTTTTGCTTCCTTCCCCAGCTTCCCTTGGAGCAAATAGCTGCTGTCAAAATTTTCAGTCCAGAACAGCAAAACTCTGGCAGCAGAGGAGCTGAAGAGAGGCTTCTGAGAGCCCACACCCATCCCGGCAGAGGGGACCCGCGGGGGTGAGCAGGAAAGCTGCTATCACAGAACCTACAGGGTGTCATCTCACTCTGGCCAGACACTCGCCCTGCTGGCCATGATGTCTACAAGCTGATGTAGTTAATGTCACCACCAACTACAGAGACTAACATATTCCAGGCTAATTAGGCTTTGGCGACACAGTTTGGCTTGGGAGTTTTGCTGATTTTAAGCTCAGGAAAAGAGAAAGAGCCTGAAGATGTTTGTCAGCTGCTCTATGGATCATCACACAGATGTTAACCAAGTTTTCCCTGCTGTATTTAGGAGCAAGCTTTTCCACTCCTGCTCATCCTACCAGATACACCTGTTTGCCTGTCCTGAGAATTCAAACCGATGACTAACACCACTGAAATCACAAGTTGAGCAAGATGCTAATAGACATTTTAAAAATCAAGTAATAGCAAGTTACTAAAACCAAACTAGACTTTTAAATACAGAGGGAAGTCATAGGTAACTTTTTTTCACTGAATGCTGTAGAGCAACCCAAGCAGAACAGCAGCTTTATATATACAGAAAAAGAAAAATAAAGTCTGTAAGAATAGTTTTCACCTGGAAATGGGAAAATAACTAGAATTTAAAAAACAAACTAAAGAGGCTAAGTCTGAAACATATGAAAGCTTGGGACCAAAAGGACAGCACTGCACATAATCAATGACATTTTCAGGTTAGAAAGGGCAGAG
Organism: Acridotheres tristis; assembly: GCA_037013685.1. Lineage (NCBI taxonomy): Eukaryota > Metazoa > Chordata > Aves > Passeriformes > Sturnidae > Acridotheres > Acridotheres tristis. The sequence continues at coordinate 55,710,866 of CM072887.1, read as the reverse complement.
AATGTAAGGACAGAAAGTACAAACAGACATGTAAACAGAATAAGCTAGCAACTCGAGGAAAGAAAAAAAAGAAAAAAGAAGGTACTCATTCGAGTTTACAATGCTATTGGAATCTATCTGTTTCATCAGTGCTATTGAAAATGCAAGATAATTTGGTGCAAACTAGAAAACTAATTTAATTTGTTGCTTCATCTTGACTAATGAGAGCAAAAGAGTTTGAAGTGGCTTCCAAATACAAGGCTCTTGAGTAGAAGTGAGGCAGAAAAAGCTGCTGGCTCGGCTTATGTCTGGACACACCACTGCTGCTGCTGCCACTTGCCTTCAGGCAGTGTCAGCAGCTGATACACTAAGGACAGTCCATGGGTATGCAGCACTCCTAAGTGAAGATGGTAAAGCAGTTCTAAGGGGGAAAAAGAAGAGTTAGAGCACTAATCTGTAGATTAGTAGATTGAAGTAGACTGAAGTTTGTGGCAGAAGGTCAGAATATACTGGGGCACCTCAGCAGGGTGGAGGACACGAGAGAAGCGTGACTACACACAAATCCAGAGTTAAACCAGAACTGAAGGGATTAAAACTCTCACAAAACTAATCCTGCACTACTTAATAATTTTTAAAGTGTGTACTTAGCAATATCACATGTGTTTACAAATACTTGGTGCTATCACGTAACAGGATGTCAAAGCAGCAGGTCTGCACTTATCAGCCACGACCTTTCCATGAATCATGACCAGTGGAGTTATCTAGGTTCCAACAGCTGCTGAAACAGTGAAGAGCTCATAAAGTTTACAGTGAACAGGATAAAAAGAAAATAACCTAAGCACTTTGCCTTGCAAGTTTAATTCTTCACTGTGTACAAACACACAGACTTCACAATGATAATAATCACTCTTCACACCAGCTATGAGTATATAAGGTTCCCTGAAACTAACCCATCTCTAGTTACAAAATACATTTTATTATTTGCTCCAAGGACCTAAAATATTTCTAGAGTTGAGAATATTCAAGTCCAGCAAGGGTTGAACCTAACAAAAGCTTGTGACAATGAAGTTTTGGAACTTATTTTTATATTTCATTTTAAAGATACCAGCCTAACTATAGGGATATTTCATGTTTTCCATAATAACTTCAAGAAATCATCAGTAGAAATTACTGTAAGTAATTTCTGTTCACAGCCATATGCCAGAATCCAGGAACACTGCATCAATCCTGTAACACAAAGAAGTACCCCAAACTTTAAAAAATAAAAGAAGAAATTGATGTGTAGATATTAAAAGTGAATATTAACACCGGAGTGTATATATTACTGTGGTGGACCTGCTGACTCGAAGAACAGCATGAGCCATACATGGAAAATACCTCCAATGAGTTCTTTGCTCCAACCTTAATGACTGGACTAAGTCAGAGCCTGAATTTTGGCAGAGCGCACACGTTTCCATTATTTCATCCTGCTATACAGGCTCTGACATCAAAGCAACCGTGTAATATTTGCAAAGTTCTCTTGGCAAGCCAGATGAGAAAAAACCACCCCAAAGTAACAGCTTTCAGGAATTAGGAGTTTTTACTGATGACACGATGGCCTGCATCACCTCTGAGTTCCCTTTCACCTTTAATACTCTTCATAACATCCATGGCCAGCAACATTTGGTATCAACAAGTGATTGCGTTGATTACTTGGGAAGAAGAGCTGCCAGACGTAGTGGATACTAAACAAAATGGTTATCATGCAGTTGCTGCATTTAACAGTAATAGCAGCCACAAACATAAGCACGGCTGGCAGTTTGTGCAAAATAAAAAACATTTTTAAAATCAATCACTAGATAGAGATACACCTGGCATGTGATTTTATGTTTTCCAGGCTAAGCCTTTCAGAAAGCTTTATTAAACAGGCTACTTTCTCCCCTCTTCACTCTTTTTGATGATCAATGTTAAATTAACAAATTCCTCTGGAAGTTTAGAGAGGTCCACGGCTGAACAGATATTTGGAATTGCTGTCTGCAGCTTCTCTCTATCTGGAGAGAAAACTTTCATCACTGCAGATTACCGCACACTAACAAAAAGCCCCAAAACCAACAAAGCAGGTGGAGGGCGAAGGGAGACTGAGGAAGCAGAGCCCGGTGCCGGGGCCAGTGCGGCAGCCCCAGAGCGCAGCCGGGCGGGTTGCGGGGCCGGGCGCGCCGGCCGCACACCTGCGGGCAGCGGCAGCCCCCGACGACGATGCCCCGTGCGGCGCCGAGCACGTGTGAGCCGCAGCCCGGACATCATGAGCTCCGTGCTCGTGGTCCCGGCTGCCGCGACAGCAGCTCCGGCCGCGGGGCAGAGCAGCCGGAGCCCGCCCGTGCCCGGGAGCGCTCGGGGTGGCCCCGCCATGCGGGGCGCGGCCATCGCCCCCCGCCGCGGGCCCGCCTGTGCCGGCGGCCCGGAGCGCACTCGCGGGCCCCTCTCGCTCACTTACTCCTCTCCGGTGCTCGCACCCGCGGCGGCAGCAGCAGCTCCCGGCGGCACCAAGCACGACCCCTTCACTTCTTCCGCCCCCTTCCTCCTGCAGCGGCTCTGGCCCCGCCCCGGCCCTGCCCGCCGCCTCCTCCCGCCGCCGCCGGCAATTTTTGAAGGCAAATCCGGCTGCGTCACTTCCAGCCTGGTGGGACGGGGAGAAGGTGCGCTCGGCCGGGCCGGCAGGGAGTTGGTGTCAGTTTGAGCGTTATTGCTAAAAGCGACGAACTGATTTTGTTTTAAATTTTAAAGAGCAGTGGGGGGGAAAAAAAATTAAAAAGCCGGCTAGAAAAGAGCGACTGCATTGGCCGGGAATCGAACCCGGGCCTCCCGCGTGGCAGGCGAGAATTCTACCACTGAACCACCAATGCTTGCGCGACAGAGTGCTCGTGCTTTCGTCACTCAAAGACGACAAAGGAGAAATTCCTCTACCCATGCACCTACCTGAGATCCTGCCCTGGTGGTCGAGGGCTTTCCTTCCGCTATTTCCTTTCTATAACTCACAAGTGAGAGTTTTGCCGTGTTAGTACGAAGCACCCACTTCTGTCTATCTCTTCTTTGCTAGGGAGTTGTTTGCACCTCTTCAAACTTTCACAGATTGTATTGTTCCGGGGAAGAAAACGCATCTGAGAGTGCTGAGTCCTGCTTAACAGCAGAGTCAGACCAGAAAACTGCCCTTTAAGTGTCCCTGATGGAGCAATACCTCGTCACCTGTCTAAACAGACTCAGCTGCTTAGCAACAAATAGGATCTAAAGGCTGGGCACAATGCAAGAGGTTTATGATAGTCTTTCAGGGTGAACTCCAAACCCCCACAGCAGTACGTCATTTACGTCCTTTAATTAAGTATATCACATCCATTCTTACTCGTCTCTCGTTATTCTATTTCTACCCATTCTTAAACTGTCAGTTTGTCCATCCCTTTAATGAGTGTTGACATTTGAAACTATCATTCCTACATTACTTCAGCTGTAAAGACACAGAAAGCTCCTGCTGATGTATCATATGATTTGGTTGATGAGAGCTGGAGGAATTTCCTTTCTCCCATTTGTAGGTGGGCTAATGAATAAAAACTGGTGCTGTACTTCCATAACCTCCTCCCCAAATGTAGAATTAGGATATAACTCAGTCTCTCCAACAACACATTCGTTTCTGCATTAGCACTTGGAGATGTGCACTTAAAGAAGGGAATTTTCACAAAGACAAATACAGATGAAAGCTGTGATACATTGTCCTTTTAAGGAACAGCTTCATTGTACATAATGTATGCATAATAAATAATAAAAAGAGTAACAGTAATTCATAAGATTTACTTATTTTGATGAAAGAGGCAGTCGAGGACGTGGAAAGAACACCAACAAATTGAACTCTTGAACATCAATATGTGTACTTTCGAGAACAGCTTACAAACATGAGGTGACAGCCAAGTAAATAGTATTACTGCTGTTACACTTGTGCGATTTTATTGTTAAACAGTAGAGCAATTGCAGCATAAACAGGACTTGTAGAAGAGGGATGTGAAGGACAGAAAAATAAATATAACTGGGTGCTTAGTGTTTACATTTCATGTTTGACTAGTCAAAATAAGAATGTGATTTTCACTTCTTATAAAGATTCAGTGTGGCGTTTATTATTCCATCAAGTGCTACATTACAGAAACCAATTCTGAGAAAACAGGAACATTTTCTGTAACTCAGGAATGTCACCAACTACTAGTAGCCACTAATTCAGTCACAAGAGCTGGAACTCTTATCCTGAAATAACTTTTAAGAAAGTGTCAGTGCAAGCACTCACATCCCATCCCCCATGTCAAACACTCGTGCTGTGTGTTCAGTCAGCAGGGGCAAGGAAGCCTCCACTGCTCGACCGCTGGGCACTGACAAACTGGATACCTGGTACTCCTGGGCGAAGGGGATGGATGCTCCACTGTACCTACTGGAAAAATCAGCAAAGATGCATATTCTCTTCATATGAACATCGGGAGTCTTGGAAATCATGGTCCAAGCCACCACCCCATGAGCCCCTAAGAGTCAAATGTGCCAATGGGCGTTCAGAGATCACATGGCACACATGTAACTGGATTGCAGGAGACCTGGCAATAGGGGATGCCCAGGTCACGATTGAGGCAAGTAAAGAATACTCAAAAAACCAGAGAATAACTTACTATGGCCATGAGATAATGTGAGATTGTCAAGTTTACTAGCTAGACACAGAATAAATGAATGATCCGCTTAAGCAGAATTGTGGGATGGTCTATGTATTTAATTGGAGAATCCAAAAGAACTGACAGTCTTATAATACAAAAAAGACATTGTATATACATATACACACAGAATATGTCTATATATATCTATATAGATATATATAAATCAGTAAACTTGAATAGTGCCTTTATCATGAGCATCTTAAGGCATTCAAACATTTTACTATGACACTGACCCAATTCATTATCTTTTTGCTTTGGCTGAAATAAAGCAAATAGATTTAAAGGTCTGATCTGAAACACCCACAACATCTGAAACAAAAGCCTAATAGTATCTTCAGTGACAGCAGTATCATCTAAGAACCCACCCACTGCACTGCCTATCAGCTGAATAATATTAAAAAGAGTCTAAATAAATCATTCCCACTCACAGTTTTTGCAACAGCGGAAGATACATCAGTCTCAAAGAGACTTTCTAGCCATATATTCTATAGATTCTATTACAAATTGAGGATAGAAAAGATACAGCAAGAGGGCCTGCCCGAGGATAGAATGCCACTGAATATCAAATAATATTTACAGTACAAGTTATAGGATTATAGAACATTTTATAAATACAATTAATATGTATACAAGGGCACATAAAAGAGAAACTTGTTTTCATGCTTTACAAAGTAAAAGTAACCTGAACTAAAACTTACTGCAGAATTCCACAGCTGCTGGCTAGGAGCCTCTCTTCTCCACTGCCTGTACAAACCAATCCCCATTATAGGTCACCAGTGAAACACCCATGTTTTAAGCAGCAACTATGAAGAATCTCAACAGACTCTGAATCTATGTATGAAACATCAAGTTTCGAAACATGGGTAAGGCAGAGCATGCTGGAGAGTTGTACAACATACACGTGTAACTTTCTCAGAGAACCTAGACTGTAACGAACTGCACTTTTTGCAAGGAAATACGTAATACTGCAGCATATAGGTGGCAAAATTCAAACAAGGTACATTACAATTTCTAACACGTGATATTAGAAAATGCCAGAAGCATCTACCAAATTCTAAAGATGTGAGCACTTCCTGTATTTGTTAAAAAAGGCAAAAGAGTATTTAGTATTTCAGTACTTGCGCATGTCCTTAAAAGAATCAATAATTTCCTTTAATAAAAGCAATTGGTTTTGCTTTTTAGAACAACGGTGCCTTTACAGGACACTTTTATATCCTTTTTTAGAATTATTTTTAAATTGCCTAAGATCACTAATAGTATTAAATAGGAATATACCATAGTATAGTGCAGGCGGAGGAGATACGTACTCAGATGAAAAGGCAATTCTAAGAGTCAATTTAATGAATTGACATAATTTTGTCAGCACACTTCAAAAATGGTGAGGCAGGCTTGATTAAATTACCTTTAACCAGCAATATATTATACTTTCTCCAAGACAAGTAGACCAGTTTTACTGGGATACTTACTATGAAGGAGGATAATCTCTGAAGTTTATTTACATGAAAAGCAATTTACATAATATATAAAATGGAGTAGTTATGCACTGCAGCCATTTTATAATAATTAAGCTAAATGAAATTAAATCTTAAAAGCTACTCTATTTCAACAGCTGTGGGAAAGGCAGAACAGGAATCGTTTTATTAAGCTGCAAACTCATTTTCATTATAGAAAGCAACTAACTACTTGTTTGAGAAAACAACTTCTCATAACCATCTTCTAATCATTATTAACACTTCACAGTAGAGGGGTGAACTTCCACAAACATTTTCTTCTGTGACAAAGTATGTTTAGAAGTTTCCTCACTGCCAACCTGCTGCAGTTCTTCAGTTATGTCAATATAAATCATTTTTGGACCACACTAGAAACTGGACCACTCAAATGACCACACTTACAAGAAAGGAAACTCCAAATGCCAACCAAAAAGCACTTTCTTTGCTGATCCAGTATTTAGGACAGTAGTAGAGACAGTTGCACTGGCACAAAGAGAGACACTGGACTGGAGCACAGAAAGAGAACAAATGGCCATAAGCAAACAAACCAGCTTGTTGAGAAAAGTAAACTGGGAACTGATGTTTGCTGCGAGAACAGCTATGAACATCAGTTTCATGGTGTTTAGACAGCCACAAGGCCAGTGCAATGGCACAAATAACTTAGGAAAGCAATAATGCTTACATGCATGTTATTAGATTATCCATTGGAATTCAATTCCAAGGAAGAAGAAATGTTTCAAAAGACATTAAGTTTACTAAAAATAGTGCATTTTTTTAATCACCGTGTTTACTTTAGGAAAAAGGATGAAGACAAAAATGTAATTCTTTCTGACTCTCAGCACTAACTCCTGGTTTTGTCTGAGAAAGCTGCTTAGAGTGATGTTCCCATCCCTACTCCAGGTAACCTCAACAAGCTCAGAATCCCTCACCATGAGACCCTAGGAGATACCTGAGCATTTGCTGCTGGAAATTATGGAAGCAGTAATGCAAAAGGCAGCTGTTCCTAATTCTCTTCTGAATCGGGCTGTGAAAGACAGAGCACTGAAATTGTATTTCCCAGCTTAGACAGACCCGTGCACAGCCCTTCTCCTCAGGGCTTGTGTAACCAGGAGGAAAACTGTTCCAGCCAAAGGAAATGGGTCTCCATAAAAAGTCTCAAAAGTCATAATTTATAACCTTTTTCCATTACTATCTCAAATTTATCATAAAGACACTACTCTAGAATTTATTTTTCATACTAAAAATTCCAACAAAAACAGCACTGTACCCACTTCACAGTTTGGCTGTAGTCAGAAAATTGAACTAGATTTCAGAAACTGTTGTTTCTAAGGTTTCTTTTCCCCTTACATCTATAGAACTGATGACAGCAGACAATCAAGTTGTTTCTGAGTGAGCAGTCCTGCTTTGAGAGTACCAGTCCCAAGCTACAGTTTTACTAATATCAAATCAAATTACTATTTAATAAAATACTAGTTCTAGTGTTTTATCATCTTACAATCATACTATAGCCAAGACTGACACTTTCTTGTTTCAAAGCTGAGAACTAGGCCCACAGCAGCTGGAAATGTTTCACCAGATAGGTGGCTGTTTTTCCAACACTGTGAATAAGGCTAAATACAGTGAGAAGTGAGGGTACAGCAGCCTTTTTTTTTCTCTTCAGAAATATATCAGAGAACTTTATTAGCATAAAGTAGATGCTATATTTGGTCAATGCATGGAAAAACTGTGATTAAAAATTCTGAAGCAGAGATTTGTTCTCTAAAATTATTCAATATATGTATAAATAGATATCAGCCATCTTAGGGAAAAAAAAAATCACTATTTCCTATTTTGAGTACTTAGAGTACAGCGGACCAATAACAATATTAAAATGATTTTTTTTTTTACCTAATATCAAATCTCTTCTAAATTAAACAATTAATATCACTGGAATAAATTAATTTTTGAGAAGGATTTCCCTGTATTCTGGGGAAAGAAAATGTACAGAGAGGGAAAGCGAAGAAATGGGGTTTTTCTTTAGCATTATAAAAAAGCGTGCACATATTTACTCAAACAATCTTCTTTCAATTCTCTTAAAGGAAGAGACTTTTCAAAAGCTATAGCTGCAAAATTGATTACTTCATTTTTGACCTTTATTCCTCTACTAAACATAAACCAGATCACGACTCTGAACTCGTCTACCTGCCTGCTCATCATCATCATCTGACTGCTGTTCCGAGTTTTGGGAACTACCATACTCATACTCAATGGGCTTTGGATTGTTGTATGGGTAGCCATTGTCATCAAAAAACCTTCGGAAGGTGAACTCATAGAAAGCATGTTCAGGATGTTTCCCATTTTTGTACCACCCATTAAGGGTATCATTTCTGTTCCCCTCCTTATCATCATCACTCCACAGTTTATCTGGATCAACTGGATCAAAGTTTGATGTGTCCGTAGGATGGGCAATTTTGGGAATGTAGAAAGCAGACTGTCGCCGTAGATCGCTTGAAAAATCAATTGTTTTGAAAAATGGATGAGCTTTTATTTCATCTGCGCCGTTTTTGCCTAAACGATCTTCTGGCCCTCGGCAGAGTTTAATAATAAGGTCGGAGGCCTCTGGAGTCAATTTAGCCTGAGGTGGAATATGAAGTGCAGTTTGCCAGTTGATAACCTTAAAAGCAAAAAGATGTGTTAGTTATTTATAATTTTGCAAAAAGGAAAAAACACATTAAAACAACAAAACAAATGACCACAAAGAAGTAATTCATGATGTCCAAGGTTTTTCACAGTAGAGGGGAAAACATGAAGCTGCTCTTTCAGAAACACAGGGAATATTTTGTCTGGAAATCTGGCAAAATGCAGGTAGTTTATTCACATTCCAAATCTAAACTAGAGTCTGGCATATAAGACCCCTGCTATAAACCAACAAAGATACCATAAATTCCAGCACCTGGAACCTAAGATTAGGAACATGGTTTACAATCCTAAAAAGGTGAGGCAGATGAGTTTTGAGTTATATGATGTACCGTACAGACTAACAGATTTCAAGTTAAAAAAAAAAAAATCAATACTGCACTACATTTACAATTTTGCAAAAATACGAAGACTGCCTTGATGCTTTCTCTGACACAGCAGAAGATCAGGAAGGAAAGGACCAAAGGCTCTGAGCTGTCAGTAGCCCGGAGCAGGCAGTGATCTGCTGCTCCTCCACCTTCCCATGCTAAGCACCTGCAGGTACATCATCAAAGGAAATCCTCTGCAGGCAAACAGGCATGGAAGCCAAGAGGTGGGAAAAGAACACACAGATACTGGAAGAGGGAAGAGGAAATGGGAGGAGAGGGGAGAGGGGAGAGGGAATAACAACTGGAATAGATAAAAACAGCGAAAGGCTGAGATGTGATGTGATTTTTAGTTGGCATGTTTACTATACGACCAGATAAGTTATGAATGTGATTCTAGAAGTCCCTTTATAAATTAAGTGCACCTCCACAGTAATATAAAGTTTAAAACCTCCATAGTTTGTATCATGCTTGGATAGGCAGCACTCTTAAACATCACCTTTGTTTCCTTACAAATTAGGAAGACTACGTAAGTTTCAAGCCTTTTTCAGACTGTTAATACCAGACTTTTAAAGTTACCTTCATTTGTGTTTCCAGTGGTGTTTGTGCCAGGAATGGAGGCTGCCCCACTAGCATCTCAAAGAGAATTACTCCAACACTCCACCAGTCACACAACTGTGTGTAACCTGAAATAAAGTTCAAATGAGGTAGTATAGTTTTAACCTTGAATTTCTAAGAACAAAAAAGTTCACATGAGAATTCAATTCTATTCAATACTTGTTTAAGATTTTCTTATTAACAACTATTTATTTTTTTGTTAAAACAGCGCATCCTTGGGAAAAGCAGGAATGTGGGAAAGGCGAAGCAGGACACGTGAATACAGTTACTTCGCAGTGAGACGGCAGCACAAGGGTGCATTCATTACCTGTCCGTAACAACACTTCTGGTGCAATGTAGTTGGGTGTGCCCACCAGGGAATGGGCCAGGCAGCGCTGGTGCTGCCGTGCAGCCCTGCGCTCCAGCGGCTTCAGCCGATCCCCACACCTGCAGTTCGCCGCGTCCCCCCACTCACTGCTGAAATCCATACTGTCCTGGCGGGCATGGTCACCTGCCATGGAGTGACACGGGTGGCAAAGTTGAGGATTATTTTAGTTCTTATCTAATATGAAATTTTCTTTATCTGTTAACATTTTGTGCTACTAGACAGAATCTGTTTCAGTTTCAATACTCAACCTGAGAGTTAAAACTGAAATTGAGATGTCGATTTTTGTTTATGACATAAAATACCAACCTCTGAGGACACAATTTTTTAAAACTAATTTTGACATAACAATGAGAAAATACCAATCTCGATACTTTTCATATTTTTCTTAACATCACCAGATTGGGTGGATAAGATGTATATTGTTTTTACACTTACGTAAACATAAAACCTCCAACATTTAAATAATCAAAAAATAAAACCAGATTTTACATCTTTATCTTCTCACCAGAGACTGTGTAACAGTCTGGTCTAAGATATGTGATATTTTGAGAAAAACTAGCCAAAATTAATTTAAACCTTGTTTTTGAAGGTATGTTTTTATTTTTGGAAGCTAAAAACAAATTTTCACATAATCTGTATTTCACCACTCTCAAAACTGTGATTTTTCTTTTGCTCCAACTTTGTCTTCAGCTGTTGTTTTACGTAATCAAGTAGCATTCTGAAAAGCCTCCTTAAACCTTATCATAAAAGAAACAGCAAAGTCATCTTTCTACTAATTTGTAATTTAATTCCTTGTAAAGAATAACTGTGTTTCTCTTACCACTCTGGTAGTATTTTGAGTCATGGGTCCATCGAAAACCAGTACAGAGCCCGAAGTCAGTCAATTTGATATGACCATCACGGTCTATCAAGATATTGTCAGGTTTAATATCTCTGTGGATGAAGCCCATTTTATGAACACTCTCAACTGCACACGTCAGCTCTGCTGTGTAGAACCGTGCCAGATTTTCTGGAAAGACACCCATTCTAATTAGAAGACTCATCATATCACCTCCTGGAATGTAGTCCATTACAAAGTACAAATTGTCCTTATCTTGGAATGAATAGTACAGGCGAACCACCCATTCATTATCAGCTTCTGCAAGGATATCCCGCTCAGCTTTAACATGAGCAACTTGATTTCTAAGCAAGACATCTTTTTTCCTCAGAGTCTTTGTTGCATATAGAGCATTAGTATCCACCTTTCTTGCTAGGCAAACTTCTCCAAATGCACCAACTCCCAGGGTTTTAATTTTTACAAACATTGACTTGTCCATTTTAGCTCTTCTTAGCCGAATGTAATTTGACTCTTTCTGGCACAACATTTTCCTCATTTGATCCCGGGCTTCTGGTGACAATCCAACCTGTGCAGCAAACAGAATTAAATCTGAAGAGTGAACAGTACTCTTAATTCTTGGTGAACTTCTCATAATTAATTACAAGGCTTAGGCAAAGCAAACCAAATACTTATACATAGCACAAGAAATAATACTTAGAGGGATTTGGTTTTGTTTTAATTTACACATTAGGGTTCTATGAAAACATACAGGAGTGATAAAAAACTGAAACGTGATTGTTTTCAACAGCAAATTGCACAAGGTGCCATGCACCAGGAGGTTCTAGAAAAGGCTCTACTACATTCTTAAGAAAGGTAATTTACAAATTACTGATAAAAACACTGCAAATAATATTATCTGAATAACAAAGTGCATCAGCTGCCTCCCTGATTCTCTTTACAGGGTTAAAGAAAGTCAAGACTTCTCCTCAGCCCCTGCTGAGGGCTAAGGAGCTGCCATGGGAATGGCAGCCTAGCTGGAGCAGAAGTCACTGAATTTCCTGACCATGCTCTAGAATTTCTGCTGCAGGAGAGAGTATGCACTCCCTCTCACTCTCTCACTTCCATGTAGCTACCCAAACCAGATCCTGCTGGCACTGCTTCCTACTGCCCGCCTACACCAAGCCCGTGCCTCTGCCACAAACCTGGATCTGATATTCCCTCTTATCACATAACGCACCCCTTTCTAACAGGACTTCATTCTCACTCTCACCGCTGCTCTCCACTCTACCTAGGAATCAGCTGAGCAGAGCACTTTTTTTTGAAGAGGCTCACTCCTCCTGACAGTATCTTTTCTTGGCTCCCACCTGTGTACATATCTCTGACTTGACTGAATATCCCTGGTATTCCAGCCAATGCCACCAACATTCTGGTGCTGGCAGCTGAAACACTCACAGGCCTCACCTACAGTGTGGAAACCCTGATCTACAAGAAATACATTGATCACTCTCATTGTACTCCAACCTGCATGCCCTCCTGGTATATTTTTGCTGGTTTCATATCCCTTAAGAGTCCCATTCAATTTTGTTGCCATTTTCTTGGCAAATTTCAGGGCCTGGAATCAGAATAATCCTTCTTGTTTTAATGTGAATAGAATCTGTCTTCAATTTTTTGTATTTTTTCTCTGTGACACTATCCCCATGTTGCTTGATGTTCATTCCTTCTTTTGTTTTCTGACAGCATTTTCAAATTACCGTATGCTACCTTTCTCACACCATCTCAATTATTTTATCTGCCTACATGGCTTGAAAACACCATCCCACACCAATGATTTCCAAGTTCAACCTATAGGATACTTCCTTATTTTTTCATGGACATGTTGACCATAAACTCAAATATGGCCACACTGAACCCCTGCAAACATCACAATTGTACTCAAGCACTATTTTAAAAGTTTTCCATTTCTTACTGTCACATCTTATCAATTCTTGATACCAAATCTTGCAGCTTTTATCTCTTTAAAGCCTCAAATATCTGAGATATTGTCTGCATAGCAGTACTCGGGACCATCAACAGGACTAAGTAACTAGTCTAGGCCTGTATAGTCTGTATGTTAATAGATGACTTCAGCCTTGCCTGACTTCCAACATAACTTGAAACAAAATATAATAGATGTGACTGACAAAAAAGGCAAAAAAAATCAATTAGATATCATTCAGTATTTTAAAAATGCTATAATGAGTTACTATATGTTACCTATTAAAGAAAATACTGTTAGAAAACAGAAAATTTCTTACAGGCATCATAGCAAAAATGGATCCAAAGGAGATGCAGTTAGAAAAATGCATACAATTTGCATGTCTACCCAAACGAATTTCACAAGTTATACAAATTTGATAAGATTTAAATGGGGAAGGCTGTCTCAAATTTCAGACAAAAATTTTTATAGACATCAGATAGGCAGTAGTTAGGACTGGTTAGCAGTAGTTTCAAGACTGGTATGGGAAATAGGTTCAACTATACATTTTGAATCAAAAAATTGTCTTACTGTAGGAATATCTGCGTAGTGTCTTTCAAGACAGAAACAGCTGAAGTTTTCTATGAATGAACAGGCTTAAGGCACACCTCAACACAGAAGGAGGGATGTTTTTAAGACTAAGAAATGTCAATAAGACAACTGAACACCTGAACCTGGTAAAGCTGAGACAACAGTGGGTCACCTTCCTAAGGTCCATCTGAACTCTAAAGCTTGTCTCAGTACAGATCCACTTGACACAAACTGAACCCCACCTATCACTGACAAAGCTGGCAAAGAAACAATCCCCAGGAGTGACACTCGATATAATAATTTATCACTGCAAGACATACAGAGTCTCCAAAACCCTTGTAGCTTTGCTTTCTTCTACCTGCTCTCTAACTGTTGCATCTTCAGCTTTATCGTAAAAAACTAGCCCAAGTACTGCAATTTGTCATCTCTTCCCTCAACCCACCTTCATTTTTCCTGTCATCCACTAAACCAAATGTTAATTACAAACTTTCTCTCTGAATTGCTGCATTTTCCCTAGAACTCTCCTCAGCTTCGGCATTTCCCAAAAGTTAACGAACTGTCAGCTGCACCAACTTTTCTGCCAGTTATTTCAAGAAAATATCACATACCAAAGGTTTCCTGACTCGCTCTCCATCATCACACAATTTGCTCTAATTTTGCTTCCTTCTCATCTGGCTGTGCCTTAAAGAATGACGTAAGTTTCTCTTTGCAGGAAAGACACCTATTATAACTCTTGGCCAAACTCATGTATCTAAATCAAACACTTTTGAGACCACTCAACTCCTAGGAGACCTGACACCATGGAAGTATGTCACAAATGTTAGAAATACAGCATCCAGTGAAAGTAGGTATTTTCATAGGGATGCATTCTGAGGTTTTTCTTTCAAAATTCAAAGGGGACAAAAAAGGGGATTCAATACTTGCTTAATCTTCTTTAAACTTTCTGAAAATAAAAAATGAGCATGTTTCCCTTTCTCCTTCTCATGAAGACCCAAAATATACTTTATTGCCGTGACATTCCTCTCCTGTATGCTTACGAAAAACGAGGTCTGCTACTGCACAATAACTCATCTTCCACCCTCCAGCCTGTAACTAAACATCCCAGCTTTAAATCTAGCATAAACTATTAAAACTCTAGCATTGATATAATAAATATTATAAAATACCCCTACTAAGGTGCTTTAAAAGCACAAGAAAAATATAAAGAAAAGTTATATCAGTGCTTTCATATAAGTAATACTTATTCTTAGATACTACAGAACACAACACAGTAAGAAGGGAAAGTGAAATTTGCAAATCAACATTAATTATAATCTTACATTTAAGTACTCAAAAATAGCCAAAATAAATTCATGCTTAATTTTGATGCAGGATTGCATGCAAAGCCCTCTAAAAAGGGATCATGCTATTCTTAAGAAACACTGTTGCTTCAGAATCTTACTTGTCTACACAGGGATGGAGGCTACAGAGTTCAGGATAGCTTCCCACACCTTAACAGTTTAAATCAGCTGTTAGTGAAGTGAAAAAGGAAAGAGAGAAGACTAAGAACAAAGATCTAGTAAGAGTTCCAGGATGAAATCTTGCTAACATTTACATATTTGTGATTAAGCAAACACTTATAAAAGACTACAGCTTACAGTAAGAATTTTCAGAGTAAGAAAACACAGATTTAAGAATCAGCATGTCAAGAAAGCAGCATAAGCCAAATACATACTCTCATTGAATAAATAAAAAGGAACATCATACTTATGTCAAACTTTCAGCTACAATTACTAAGAAATATATATGTGACACATCTCAATTTCACTTTTCTGCAAATCCTAGTTTCACTACTTCTCACTATTTTCTCTTGTGAAATGACATATGCTTGTCAGCTCCAGTTTTTACCCTTTTCACGTATTTTAACAGAACACTGAAATACTAGAAATAGACCACTGACTCCGTGAAGGCACATAAAAAGTTGATTTCACATGTATTTGTTTTATAATTAGGCCCTTCGATTGCTCTTGGTTAAACAGATACATTTACAGTGCAGATTACAAAATAATTTGAAAAAAGATACTGTCTCTTTCATTAAAAAAAAACCAACTAACCTTTAAATATTTTGGTTTTGTTTTTTAATTTGAACTTTAAAAACTATCCCTACTGGTAAAAAACTGCAGAATGTAAAAAATATCACGGTTTGAGTGTCCGTATAAGTGCACTAGCCAGCCTCCACTTGTCCCCAATTTCCTTGTACCTTCAATACTTATAAAAAGAAATAGAAATATTTTTTTAAAATCATTAAAATATTGCCTATAACTCAAAAAACAGGATTAAATAGAACCCATAACAAAAAGCTATGAGCCATGTAGCTACATCTCAGTTCATGCAACAATATTTTGCTTCTGCCGCCTTACTGTATGTAGGCCATACAAATTACTTTCAGGCATGCAAAAAACTTACTTAAAAATCAGTATCTAAGAAGAAAATTAAATATGTAAACAGGACAAGGAAGAAACCTGCCACATCTCAAATACAAAGATTAAAAATAGACTTCAATACCAGAATTTTAAATGTTCTACTTATCTGTACTATTTAATTCTACAATTAAGACTATCTCATAAAAGTAATACAGTAACAGTTTAGTCATAGATTTAGGAAGAAGGAAGAGTTTACCCGCATCATTTCATTCTCTAGTTGCTTTTTCCGATGCAAGCGCTGCTGGTGTGACTTGAGTATATTCTCCACATGCTGCTCCATGAAGAATTTAAAGGCTTGAGGGGAATAACTTTGAATGCGAGATTCTCTTCTTTCTTCATCTTTCTTGTTTTTTCTAACAGGAACAGGTGAGGTTGTAATTTGTTTCTTTTCTTTATCTGTTGAATCAACACATTCATAATTCTTTTCATTCTCATCCTCCCTGGATAAAGGAGGTGGCTCCTCCTTGTTGAGCTTGGGTCCTGCCTCATACATATTGACAGAAGGATTCTGATGTAACAAGTGTTTAGGGTATGGTGGTGGGGGACCCTGGTAATTTGGAGCCTCTGCAACAGGAGACATAACTGCCATATTGGTAGAGGGACCGTCGGAGAAGGGAATGGTCTGAACAGTTTGCACGGGCTGCGGCATCCAGGAAGGGTGAGTGGGTGCCAAGGCAGTCTGCAGCTCTGGTTTCAACACTCGCATGCTTTTCACTGGCTGCTGAATGGGAGCTGGCGTTATGGCTGTCACTGTGGTGGCTGATGGCTGGGAGCTGCCAGAATGACTCTGCCTGCTGCCATGATGGTTGTTGAAGGAGTTGGACCGCACGGGAACACTGGGCTGCCATGCAGGCATGTCATGCCCATTGCCCGGCGATGACTGTGGCTGCACAGGGGAAGGCTGTGACCAGGATGCAGGTATTCCAGCTACATTTGTGTTGTAAAGTTCCAGATTGTGACTATTCCTGTTTGGCACCATTATTGCCTGAGGAAGATTCCCATTGGTGTATGCTGAAGGAGGAGCAGATCCTCCTGCCTGCATCTGTAGTGCTGTGGGACTCTGCCTGTTAGTTGGATTCACTGGGTACGGGGGTGGCTGGCGACTCACCGAATTTCCAGACACCACATTCTGATGGACTATGAATTCTGCCTGACAATTGCCATTTTGCATTCCAGCTCTTCCTGAGGGAAAACTAAATTTGCTGTTAGCAGAACTCTGCATGATTATCGGTTGCCTGCCAATGGGGACAGCACTCATGCCTCTCTGACCCTGTGTGGATGAATTCATAGGAGGAGGATTCATAGGTGGAGGTGGATACCCATCCTGCCATGCTCCTGGTGGCACTGGAGAAATACGGGAGATCACATATTCCATGTTTCCAGAGTACCGCTTTGTTTGAGAATTTGGCTCCCAGGAAGGAGGTGGAGGAGTAGTTCCCCTTGGAGGGGGTGTCTGCCCCCGAGGAGGTGGAGGAGGAGGAGTGACACTCCTTATCTGCGGTAGAGGTGGGGGATTCACTCTTTGTCCATTGCCAGGATGAGCCTGAGCAAATGCTGCAATGCCAGATCCAGATAATGGCCTTCCTACATCAGGCTGGGAGCTGGGACTTTCTGAGCGATAAACCACACCCTCTGCCAGGGAAGGGCCATGCCGCTGAGGAACCAAGGACTCCTTAGAACCCTTCCAGCTCTGCTTGCGGTTAACTGACTGCTGGACAGTCCCTGCTTCCACAAGAAGAAAACACAGCATTTATATTATTGGAAATTATTCCTATTTACTGCTCTAAATACTTTGTTCTTCTGTGTTAACTACTACAGAAACGGGACTTGAATTCTTTGACACAAGATAATCCACTGTACTTCATATGAAAACTGTTTCTAGTAACACACAGCATGCTAACATGCTCAGTGTACATATAAGAGGGAAAAAAACCCCAAACATTAAAACTATAAAACTATAGTACCAGAAAGTGATTCTTCAGAAATCACTTTTCTGAAAATGCATTTTGCTTCAGTAAAAATGCAAAATTTAACTAAAAAAAGTGGTAACATGGAAAATTATTAGTCACACAATGTATTTTGAATCACATGTACAAGAAACTCTCAGAATTTCAGCATAAATGCAAAAAAAGTAATAGCATGGAAAAATATGCTATGTTGCTATCCCTTCCAGTTAACACTTGCAAAACACTTAGTGTTCTTCAACTGAAATTTAACTGAATGTTTTAAAATCAAGGCTCACATCCTTATACGCACACAGATCACTAAGACTTATATACCCATCATGCAGAATTTTACTAAGTATTTTAAATTTAAAAGTTGCATCTTTTTGAGTAAAGTGCTGTAAATAGAGAGACAATAATTACAACTGCATGAATGCAAAACTTCCAGAACAAAACCCTACAATATATTTACTTTGCAGATGCTATTTTGCATCATATAAACAAAATATACAACGAACTGACTGCAGGCAGTCTTACTGTGGTTTTTATAATGTTAACACTAAGATATGTGTAAACACATGCATTACTGTAACTGCTGAAAATCACCCTCTCCTCACTTAAAGAATGTGTTAATTACTATATTTTTGCAGGTAACAATGAAAACTATGTCTAAATGGTGGAATTTACCTATGAACTTCACACAAGCACCAATTAATCCTGCTTAACAGACTAAAGGAAAATAACGCTGTTCTTTGCAACTCCCAATTTTTCCTCCCACCTATACTGTTAATTTAAAATCTAACTCCAGCACTAGCAGCACAGCACCCAACTTTAGTCAAATAAAAGTTCAGTATTTCTGCTGCATTTTAAAGATTTTTTAGGTGTATGCTACTAAAAAGGCATCAAGTTGTATTACAAATGTGCTAGCATCTGTTAGGAGAGCAACATTAGCAAGTGGCAAAATTCTGACTGCTAGTAAAGACACGGTCCATCCTCTAACATCTCTAAGAACATGAAGCCTGCCTTAAAAACTATACAGACAAAAGTTGGAACCAATCAGGAAATTAAGCAGAGAATGATCCTGAAATGTAACATCCTAAAATACAAATATCGTAGTGGCATGATATAAAAATACACACATAGACACATATAGACACAAAAAAACACGTACAGAATGCTGCTGCGTGGGAGTGTGTGTGAACAGAGAGAAAAAATTAAAATAATTCAACGCTCAGTGCTTATTTCTAAGTGGTGTCTGACACAGAACAAAATACAGGCACCACATCAGCAAGGTAATAGAAATTACCAAAATGAGATCCTAATGCCATTCCTTGTAAAAAATGTTTACACACAGTAATAAAACCATGCAGTTATAAAACAATGCTTACGAAACTCAAGTCAAATAGACCTATCTTTCAGAAGGATTACATCAGAAAAGATAAATTCTGTTTTTAAATGCAAAAACCTGTATCTCAGCATCTCTGTTCTACTGTGAGCACATGAAGGCAAAATTTACTATGTTCTATTTCTCACTTATAAGAATACACTCAGTGAGTTACTGAGTCACCATGGATACACCTACCTGGTGGTTTCATACCTGCGTTTACAGGTCTTGCTGCTGCTGCAACCATCTGTTCCCGACGAGGATCTTGGTAGCTCATTTTACTTATAAATTCAATGGCAGCTTCAATACTACGGTTGTTAGTTTGTCTAAGAGCTTGTATAACCATATCCTAAAGATAAAATGACATACAAAAAATGATTTACAAGAAAATCACAAAAAACCCAAAGATCGTGGTTATGTAGACAAATATCCTCCACTAATTTTATCAAAGTAATTTTTCAAAGTATTGTTTTAAAACTGATTTTCAAATGCCTTCTCCAGAAAAGATCATCCAAAATAGTACTGCAATCTTGATGTTCAGAAGAAAAGTTAACTTGTTGAAGCACTGTAGTTTGATGTAAATCATGTCGTTTTGCTATTCATACAATAGCTTGGTCGTACAATCCTTAAAAAAGGATTTTATAATAAAAAAACCTGTACAATAAAGTTGTCGCAATCTTTATGGACCAGCTGGTATTAGAAAAAGCAGATACAACATTTTCAGCTCCAAAATTTGGTCACCTATGTGATACGAGGTATTCGATGTCTTAAAGAATATCACTATTCCCAGAACATACGAGGATTGAACTTGAATCATCACAAGCAAAAGAGATTTTCTGTAAGCTATTTGGGATAAAAAAGCCCTGAATACAATGAACACCATTCTACCCTGATTATTACACATATACATGTATATATGTATACATACATATACACAAAACTGTCTATACATACTTGATACTTTTTGGTATCTATCTATTCCACTTTAACCCTTAACACTACCTGAGAGATGGGGGGAAATAACCAGAATGCGTGAAATATTTCATTTGGAAAAAAAATTCAATACATTTTGAAACTTCTCAACCAAGAAAAATGCTTTCCTACTTCAGCTGTATCTGTTCCTAGTGATGTACGTGGATCAGTGCCATATGGGCTATTGTGGCAACACAACTGTAGGTTAACACATGGCAGAAAGGGCTTATGCTGGCACTGTGCCTGAAAAAAGCCCCATATAATCACAAGTGTCATGGGAATTTGCAGTTGTATCCAAGAACAAAAGGCAGGAGCAAAAGGTTTCAAGATACAAAGGATCCAACAAAAAGACCAACTTAAGATACCTTTCTAGTTTACTGTCCAGCCACATACCACAATCTTCAGTTTGCAAAACTGGCTGCAGGTTCAATCTGTAAAAATGGAGCTAAGAGCTGATCTACTTTGAAAAAGTAAATGCACATTCCTCCTTGGCCCAGAATCCCACATAACAACGACAAAAAAGCTTCTTCAACCTCAGCAATGAACCACAGAGCTGGAGCAAATTATTACAAAAATCATTTATGATTATAAAATCCTTCCACTCTCCCTGACACACAGTACGGATTGTGTATTTGATCAAGTGAAAGGAACATGAAAAGCCACTATCAGCACTTGACACTGGGATGCTGTTTAGGAAAAGTCAGTTGATAGTTTTGGAGAGGTAGATCTCTCTGTAAATATCAAAGCATCACACACAGCAGAACTCAGGAGCTGGTCACTACTGCAAGCAGTGCACGCCTGTGAAACTAATCCCTGTTGTGCCTTTTTCCCTTGGAAAGATGAATGGTTTGCTAGCTCTTTTTAAAACATGCTCTTGTACCCAGGTTTACAAAGAAAACAAGTGTGATTTACTTTGATGTGCAGGTCCCAGTGAAAACAAAGGAGCTGTAAGTGTATTCATTTTTCCTTTCTGAAAACCACATTTCAGATTAATTTCCAAAATATTTGGTATTGCCTTTCAATTTAGAATAGCCGTATTTTATTAACCTATTTTAACTGAGCACAATCCAAAAATACATTAAGTATCAGATGCAAAATGCATCTTCTAGAGAGTCCAGTCCTGTCTGCCTAAAATTAAATAAATAATTAAAACAACCTACCACATAAGAACAATCCAGACAAGATGCTTAAAAAAAACAAAGCTAAGTCGCTCTAAATCCTTCTTGTCCTCTTCTACATCCCCCACTATTACCAGCTTTCATGTCCTAATCAGAAACCTACCAAATTTTGAAGCTTTTTGCTTATCATGCTGTTCAAACATTCCCTGACCAACATCCCCTCCAATATGCATTAATAGTTTATAGCTAGCAGAAAACCAAATCTTCAAAATAAAACACTTCACCTCATCAAAGCCAGCAGCTTGCAAGTCTTGCAGCATTTGTCGATTAACTTCTGATGTTCCTTTGACAGCTGAGGTCGCTTCATTTGCAAAAGGCAGAAGTGAGTTTCTTATCTCCTGCAAAACCTTGTGATATGTTACAAATTTGGGGGGATTTCGGCCTTGCCTAGGATCTTCAGGTAACATTTTGCCCATGCTGTGATCAGCTTTAGCAGCATCTGAGGGTTTAGGCAAATTCCTGAGGCTCTCTCGTATTTCCTGTAGCATCTGCTGGCTGCTGCCAGTATAATTACTGGCAGGAAAAGTTTTAGGCCTCATTTGTCTGTAACCTTCTGGCTTCTCACTTCTCTTCATGAAAACATGTATATATGCAACCTCCACCAAGGACTCGCACACACCAGAATTCAAGGAAGACTGGCTGATGTCAGAACTCGTGAAAGCAGTGGCTCTTCACTGTGAAACCTTGGTTCCTGTAGTGCTGGAGTTTGTCACAAACCAAAACTGCTATTCTGTTAACAAGACAAACAAAACAAATCACATTTAACAGAGCAGTAAAAAAATTCACTGGTGGTGAAATGTTCTCATGCAGCACTGCCTTCACAGATATTAAAAGCATACTAAGCAAATTCTCCAGGCAGTCTTTACTCAACCTAATTTACAAACCATGTTGGGTTTTGAACTGTCTGTTAACAATGAATGTTTCAGGTACCTCAAGTCTAAACAGTCCTGAATTGCAAAGGATGTGGACACAGTAAAGAGGGACTCCTCTGTGTGGTGGACAAAGCTTTCAAGAGCAGATATGAACAACTGCTGTGTACTAACCCAGTATTGCTTCTTTGCCTCCCCTCTCTCCTATGTCCATTTGTCACCTATGTTCTCCTCATCAACACCTTTATAGGCAGAACAGCCAACTCTACTACCCAGTCAGCCAGGATACGGGTCAAATAACCTTGCTGTTCAAGGATTCTGACATCCAGCTCCAGAAAAAGATGGAAGTGAGAAGTACACCAGTACGAGCATGTAATTTTAGTGATTTTATCCGTTCTCTAGCAGTCACATGTGTTAAAAGTAAACACTTGCCTAGCTCATCACATGCAACTTTATGATTTCTTGTACCATCTGCCACTTGAATCTGTTTAAGGGTTTAGATTCTGAGGCTTTCACAGTCTCTTAGCTCAAGCCTCCTTGAACCAGTCTTCATCAATAATTAAGCAATTTTAAAATTTATTTTGCATAAGGGAAAATGAGAGCAGGAAGAGAAATAAAGAAAATTTAATCAGATCTTTTTTTTTTAACTGTAAAATTGTTTAACAACTCAACAT
The DNA here is from genome assembly GCA_037013685.1 of Acridotheres tristis. NCBI lineage: Eukaryota > Metazoa > Chordata > Aves > Passeriformes > Sturnidae > Acridotheres > Acridotheres tristis. The sequence goes on along the minus strand of CM072887.1, from coordinate 55,687,812 downwards.
CAAATTCCCTGAGAGCATAGCTATGACATTTGGTAAGGGAAACAGAATTTTCTGCCAAAAGCCAAATAAAAAACGTTTGCATTTTGAAGGCGCTGACTCATCAGGGAAAGAGCCCCGTGTCTGTAGAGAACTCAAATCTCTGTGTCCAGGCTGGGCACTAATTATTACTGCAACTGCCATGGCAAAGGATAAAGCAACCACAGTGAAACACTGAAGAAATTGCAGAGCATTTGCCTCTTTAGAGTATCATGAAATAAAACTTTCTCAATCTCTACTGCTTCACAGAGGAAGATCAGTTACTAAGAAAGACAGAGCAAGATAAACTAAATGTTTCAGTGTTATCTTTTCTTCACAGGCAACAAAAATGTTCAATCTCAAATCACACTGTTCCTTTACTACTGTGTTGCTCACATTAGACATAAATTAAATAAGTACCTAAATTTTACACAGTCTACAAAAATATCACTCTTTCTTCATTCAGGTTTCATTTCTATAATACTTGCACTGTCACAAACCAACTAGTGATTCAGCAATTGAGGAAGAATATGACAAGTTAATAGGAAAAAGAACTCTCTGAAACACATGCAAATTTTATGAATTAAATACTCATGCTACCCATATACGAATAAAACTTGAAAGCTGGGAAGTACTACATAAATGAGGACTGCAAAAAGAAACAAGGGATACCCACTTAATCCCATTCTACTTGGAGAAACATTTTAGAAATAACAGAATTTCTCCTATGAAACTTTCTAAATCTTAAGGGGTATAATTGCATCCACAAACTTTCTTTGCACTGTGATAGTTTTGAAACCTTAAATGAGTGGTTATGTTTTTTAATACAGTCTGATACCAAGTAATTCTTCAGTGCTCACTGAATAAGGAAGAGATCATCAGGCATTAAGAGTGAATTTTAATAATTAACAGTGAAATTTTGCTTGAAGTATTAAGAAATCCAGAAATCAGCAGAAAGTACAGCATGAGAGCAATTAAAATGTAATTTAATTTTGGCCACTTTCAAAATAATTTTCCAAACATGCTGTATTTAAGACCACATTGAAAATACTTTTTCCAAAGAAAATGAAGTAAGAACTTGACAAAATACCCATACATAAGCTTTTAACAAATTACAAAGGCCCTGAATTCAGGAAAAAACAGGGGGTTTGCACCTACATATTTTGCAAATTTCATCTGGTATTTCAGTATTCACTTTATGGTCACACCTTGGGTAGCTGAGATAGACAAATCTAACCCCTCTAAGAGAAATCAAAGTTAAATTAACAGGAAGCTAAAATCATAAATCAGGAGCAGTCTCGGAATATAAAGCTGCACTCTAACTTAAATTCTTAGCAGCAGCTTAGGTTTAGGAGTGTAAGCCAGCCAGTCCACTTATCTCCCACTACTCACTACAGAAAGCATAACTGTTTTTAAGGCCACGCAGAATCCATCAAGCTAAGGAACTTTTTGGTGGGCTGTTCTTTTTGGCAGCACTGATGGGTACCAGCACATACATGTGAAACTAAGTCTTAACTCTCAGAAAACAAATTAAATTAGTCCTCCAGAAAGCAGGAACTACTATGGGTTACTCTGCTTTATAGATGAACCTCAAAATTCACAGATATTATAGACATTGGCACACATTTTAAAGGAAGAGAGTGTTGACTGCTGAGTAAGAAATGCATCTCAACTTTGTGCTTCTAACTACCAAACACGAACTGTATCCAAGGGAACTGATGTCTATTCCCTCTTGTAGTTCTGTGTCCTGAAATGATCTGTTTGTTAATGCAGCTGTTTTTGCTGATTAAATTCTCTTCCCTAAAGTAGTTGAAAAAAAAAATCTTTCATTTCTTATCAAAATATGGGAATACAGTATTTTCTTCTACAGGTCAAACCGTAAGGGGAAAAAAAGCCCACCTTGTTTTGTTTTTTTTTTACATTATAATCATAAAAGATTATATAAATTATAAAAGATTATATAAATAAGTGCTTGAATGAAAACTCAGAAGTGTTCAAGGCCAGGCTGGATGAGGCTTGGAGCAACCTGGTCTAGCGGCAAGGGGTTGGAACCAGATGATTTCTAAGGTCCTTCCAACCCAAACGAGTATGTGATGCTCTCAATGGCAACAAGCAACTGTCAATGACTCACATGATTTTCTGAGGGAAAAAATACACAGCTTTATAATCCAACTTTAACATTCCTTATAAAAATATTTTCAATGCTCGTATTTCCAACTGAGTACTGAACATCACATATTAACGTATCTATGTACCCTCCCTCCTGTACCTATTCTAACAGCTTATTTTATACATAATCACAATGCTTCATTCCGAGGGATCAAGAAAGTAACAGAGACTTTGCCAGTCGTAAAATTAAGTTTGTAGGGACTTGGCTCAGACCAACTAAAGGAAGCTCTTCTTTTAGGTAACAAGTCATTGAGCTGCAACAGCAATTTCCCAAAGGATGCATTTCTAATGCTAAAAGTTTTCATAGGATGACGAGAAAACTAGACCCTGAAATTAACACATAAGCACAACTACACACGGTCAGAGAAGCTAGAGCTGGAAAGAACCAGAAGCCAGCTGAACACTAGGAACACAGTGCATTCACTCGATTTGTTTCCATTCTTACGCTTTGCTATCTCCTCTAGCAGGACACAGCTCTTCCACGCACACAAATATTCCCAGGAGCAGCAGGAGCTATTTCAGGGGCACCTCGGAGCGATCTTCACGGCTAACAACAGCAGGGCAGCCTCTGAGCACCAAAAAGCCCCGCTGCGCTGGCTCAGGCCGGCACCGATTCCTGCAGGACAGCAGGACGCGGCCTCCCAAGGACCACGCAGGCCAGGAGGGTTTCACCGTCGGGAGAAGTATCCCGAACGTGCCCCGCTGGGGCACCTGTGCTTCTGCCGCCCCGCCGGCCCCAGACCGTGACCCGAGGTCGCTCCCGCCACAGCTGCGTCCCGCACAGGGCCCAGGACGCGGGGCCGAGCCGGAGCGGGCCCGTTACCGCCCCGACCCCCTCCGGCCCCCGCACGGCGGACTCTACCTGCGGCGAGAAGGCGGCGGCAGCGCCCCGGGGGCTCGGAGCTCGGCCCCGCCCGCGCGGCGCCGACCGGCCGCGGCCCTTCCCTTCCTTCCGCCCTTCCTCCGCCCCTCGGCGATGCCGCCAGCGCCCGCTCGGTCCCTCCGCCAGCGCCCGCCGCCGCCCCGGGCCGCTCAGTTCGGCGCCGCCATTTTGTCAGTGTCCCCGCCGCGGAGCCGCCCGGATATGGGCAGATCCCGGCCTGCCTCGCGCGGCTCCTGCCGCTCCCGGATGGAGCGGAGCGGCTCCCGCCCGCCCCGGCGGCTCCGGCAGCGCCCCGCGAGCCCTGCGCGGCAGCCGCACGCACGGCACAGCCACCCTGCTCCTGCCCAAATACGGAGGTTCCTCCATCCTTCACATTCAATACCCAGGCTCAATCCAAATAAATTCCTGTAAGCACATCTATTCGAATTATTTTAGTAAATAAGACCACAGCTCTTGTGCAAAACATTTTATTAAAAAGAGAAAGGGTTCTTGGTAACAAAAAGAAGGTACAATGCTAATAATAAAATTTAACTTCTCAAAGATTTCAATAAACCAGATGTGAATTTTTCACCAAGACTATGTCTCAAGTTTAGAAAGTCTTATTCTTACACCTGAAAACACAGCCAACACATCTGTCAATTCATGACTTCTTAATTATAAACCCCACTTTTCTTCTGGGAGATTTACTGGTGCATTATCAAGTTTTAACATGCAGAATCCATGATGAAGCTGTAAATAATTCAAAATAGTGTTGCTAGAATGCTTCAATTCCTATAAGAACCTTTCACATTTCATAGCTTTAACAGTTTTTCTTCCAGCTCTCATGGAATAACATTAAAAGTTATGTTCCCCTATATATATAAAAAACCTGAGCTTAAAAAAAAACCAATCTCTCTCAGGTGACATAAAAAGAATTTCAACGAATCCCACAGTTTTGCTTTAGAAATAATACTTGAAAAATACCTTTACAGGGAAAAATAAAAATCCAGGGTTTACCTTCTATTTCTATGTGCATGTGCATTATGGACATCACTTTATAGCAAAGATTTTGCCCTTAGTGACTACTTTCCTGCTTGTCAAAACCAAGCAGGCAGCAGGGAAGAAATGGCATGTAAGCTTGCTCAGTCACCCCTCATGGAGCATCAAGTGACAGCTGTCAGAATGTGAAGTACCTCACTTCTTCCAGAGCACCAGGACCAAGCTGAGGCCTCTCCCACACATGCCAATAACAGACTAACGAGTAGCATTAAGAATGAACCTGACATTTCTCAGTAGTTCAAAGCTGGTCGATATTCCCAAGGGATACTGCAGTCACTTCAAGCAAAAAGTTGTCTGTTCACGTAAATGGCCTCCGCGTCAGTACCGTACACCAGGCATGGTCCTAGAACGTCTAAACTATTCACAGACAAAGTCTGATTTGGAATCAGGTTGGTGATTTCCATGCGGTCTTTGGTCGGATCATTGCTTAGCCAGGCACTTACTACAGACTGGTTAATGGTACTGTGGGAAAGATAGGCAGTGCTTCTTCCTCCTGGAAGAAGGAAAGAGGGAAGACAAGGAATTAAGTTTCAGTTTTGCTTATATATTATCAGAATTTGAAGAAACACAGTAGATATGGGTAAGACATAACGGAAATATAATTTTACATTTAAGTCAGTTTTCAGATTAGTTGAGATGTCATTTCTTTGGTAAATTAAGGAAAAAATAGCCTAAAAAATCAAGTACTTGAAATAATTACAAATATTTCCTACCAGCTCTACCCTCAGTTAAGACAAATGTATCATAACAACTATTAACTCATCTCACTGAACAGTGTAAGTACCTGCAAGTTTCTCCAGCCAGATACCAAAGCAAGGATACAAGAACACAAGTCTATTTAAGGAGCATCTTGCTCTATTTGGGGTGTTCAGCTTTGCTTCAATGGCAGTTATTCTCTACTGCTCCTCTTCTCTACTTACTCTGTAGCAAGCAATATATCTATATTTGACTTTGAATTTTTTCCACATAACATTTTACATTCAAACAGAAGTCTCACACTCTAAGAACTCATTTAGCGTAAGATTAGCAGGTGTCAGAAGTTATGCTAACGGATTTATACTTCATATACTTGAAAACATGCAGAGTCCAACTCAAATCAGTAATCCTATCATTTCCATAGATAAAACTTAACTCTGAATGACAACTTTGAGACCAAAGGCAGCAGGTAACATCTGAAAGTTTCCCCACTATTTGCAGTCTAAAGTAGCAAGCACTTAGCAGTCTTTATGATGAGGATGTGAAAATAAATGCTTAAATTAAAAGTCAGTATCATAACTTTAAAATCCTGCCACCATGCAAAAGGATCCAGTTTCTTTATTGTAAGTTCCAATTATTACCCTAAATTGTAAATTCATAATTCTACTATCTCATTAACCTATCAATTACTTTTGTATTCTAACTCTCTCAGAGATTCAATATTGTCAGTCAGGCTGCCTCTGTTTCTTTTCTACAGACAGATGATTTTTAAGTGAACACAGTCTATCTTTGAAATCATAGATGTGCCCCTTCACGCATTGGTCAGAGGGTAGCAGATTAAAAAAACCCAGACCAGACCAAAAAAACTGCACAACTGTTTGCCATATGTAGTTTTACTCAAGTGCCTATAAGGACTTGCTTTCTAAGAAAAGAAACCTGCTTTTAATTTTCTGTATTAGGACTATGTTATTAATTAGGTCATGTGAGAATACTGACTGTAATGATGTTACCAATTCACAAATTCAGTGCAGACGGACTTCCAACATCCTTACCTTGATGAAGAAAAGATGGTTTTTCAGATACGTTTGTGGAAGTATCCCAGTGCCAAAGGGATCCATCTTCAGAACATGTAAATAAATGATCAGGGTCGGAAGGATGGAAGTGAACTTCCCACACTGGAAGTATCAAAAACAAGGACTTCAGAACAAGTCTCAAGTACTTCGATCAATACATTTGGATAGTATCATATAGACATGCATCATACAAGAACCCATGCCTTCACCAAAACTTTTCATTTTTACTTGTGTGTGGGTAGGAAACCCAAAGCCTCATTCTAAGTCATATACTGCAATTTTCCCTCGGCTAGCAAGAAGAGGGAAAGAAAAAAAGAAGAAAAAGGAAAAAAAAAGAAGTTTAAATCTGCACATAGCATGCATGCTCTCCCAGGACACAGATTACTTTGTGTCTAAACACCACAACTGCAGAAGACAATGAAGTCAGTAAATATCAAGAAATATTTTTACTCCTTTAATTTAATTGCAGCATCAAATCACAGAATTTTCAGCATAAAATTAATTGCTGTCTTGTTCATGTAGTTACCAGGAAAGTGAGCTGCTTCAGCACTGTGGAGACATCAAATGAATGTTGAGTCTCCCCTTGTTCCTCATGTTTTCAAGTTTGTTAGTATCTGTATTCCACTTTATCTGCCTAACACTGCACCAGCTTCCATGACTATTTATACACCTACTGTGCTAGAAAAACAGCCATTCTGATCAAATGCATCTAAGAGCTCATTAAAGAATTGCTTACTAAGTCTTTTCGTTTAGAGTTCACTTTTAAATAAGAAGGGCCTGTTATACAGAGAAGGAAGCCAACCCGATGAAAGCACATGGAGTAGTAGTAGGTATTCAATGAAGTACCAAGTATGCGATTGTTTTCTACCACAGTTACAACTTATTTTTACAAGAATCAGAAACTTCTCTAACATGCCACCTTCCTCTCCCCACTTCATTTCAGATACTTACTTTCTGCTTCATGAGCATTTAGCAGGGACACTGGCATAGTACCCTGCCTGATGTCCCATATACTCAGCATTCCATCCTGGCCTCCTGTGGCCACAATATGCTGCTGATTGGGATGCCTATCCACGCAGTGCAGTGGAACTCTGTCACCTGCCCTGCAAAGAGGAAAGAACGAAACAACCAAATAACCCAAACAAGAATTTTTTATTTAGCTTCTATTTTCCCCTTCTTAATCCCTAATTCTGCATCAGGAGCATTGACAAGCGAGGTACCAGTATTGACAGCACCTTCAACTCCTGTAACATCCGACCACCCGAGGCTGAAGGCACATGACATCTACTGGAAACCAGAGGTATGGCAATAACATGAAGCTACAATTGGGTTCCGTGCCCTATGGTACCCATCTGACATCAACACAGCATCTGGCAGCTTTATAGGAGGCAGAAGCCTTGCAGCAAATAATACTCTACATATACTACTAATAATGCTAATACTAATACTAACACTAACAATAGTAACAACAATAATAATAACATTATGATGCATAATATAATTATAGTTTTAGTATATACTAAGAATTCAAAAGGGAGACTGGGCACTAACTGAAATCAATACCTAAACCACAGTCTAGGAACAGCAATGGGAATTATTACACAGACAACAACAGGATTGAAATCTAGCTCATTTTGTTTTCTCACAGTACCTTATAAGGCCCAAAGTTACCACTCAAAGATATCCCAAATGTCAGAAACCTTACATTAGGCCTGTGGAGAAAAGCCAGTATAAACAGGTAGAGAGTTTGGAGTTGAGGACTGAAAGGTTTTTTCTCAAAAACGAGAAGCTTACAAGTGTAATAGTCCTTCAAAAGTTAAATCATAAAACAGACCTGCTAAGCACAATGCTGAGTCACACCAGTGGTTCAGCCATTAAGCAGTCTGCCTTTGCTTATTTAAGTAACAAAGAAGTTAAGATCCTTTTTTAAAAAAATCAGTAATTTACCATCCTGTTGTTAGGAAGCTATTAGGAAAGATTTGAATCAGATTATATAAAGTAGCACATGCTTTTCAATAAATAAGTAAAAAAGTGGAGGTCTTACAAAGAAAATATTTGAGATGGCTCGTTTCTTTGCTGTCTGAGGTCCCATATTTTTAACTGTCCAATTGAATTTACTGTCAAGATCTCAGTCGTGCGAAGGAAAGTCACTGCATGGAGTGTACTGCTGTCTGCGTTGTCTGCAAGAGATGAGGAAAGCATTCAGGTAAACCCATGGAATGCTAGTCTCCATTTAATTGCAACGAAATAACCAAGTAGAGAACAGAACTTAAACATGTACATAACCTCTGCAGTCTCAAAGTAAGAGAATGTCTGGTATCTGCAAATACCCCGTGAAAAAGGAGCCCTTGCTTACTAGATGAATCACTACTGAGACAAATCTGTGAGAAGATGTATTAAATTAGCTCTGGTGATTACTGAACTACTTGTTGATTCGTAAGATTTCTTTCTGTAGCTCCTAGAAGAGGAATCAATTCAGCCAAGTTTATAGTTCTCAAAAGTTTTCTTTATATGGCCAGCACCTACTGACAGGAAGCAGCTATGGAGCTTTTCATAATGGAGTTCTAAACACAAGAAACAGTAACTCTGTTACTGTTACAGCATTAAGCAGTTTTATACAGAAACACTGAACTCACCAACTTTTAGACCTTTTCTGAACTGCCAATGTTAAACCCAAATTATGCTGTGCTTGTTAATAACTGAGTAGCAAGGCCTTTTTTTTTTCAAGTCCTTTTCTTCAGTGCCTCTTTTTGTCAGAGTAATTTACAATGTCAAACAATTCACAGTTTTTAGGTGAAACTTTCAAGGCCTCCTGAAAAAACAGACACTATTTTCTTGTATTTTATTTCTGTTACTATATATAAACTTTTTGTCTTGATTATGACGGGGTAACTCTGTTAAGTCTGCTTTCACCTCAAATATTATACAATTCTTTGTGTAAACCCATACGGAAAATATGTTATTATTATATTAATTAGAATTATATATATACTATAATATATATTTCTGCATAAGATGGAAACATTTTCTGATATTGAAACAAAAAAGTTACACTGATGACTGGTTACAGATATTTGAATGACTTTTCTGCCTACTGTTTAAATGAAAGCAGAGGGGAAGAAAAGCTCAGCAGAACACCATTAAAAAGAAATGTCAGATTACTGAATACTGAGGTTCTACTGCATTTAAAGTTTTATGACAGACTAAGTGGTTTAGCAATGATGGCTCCAAAAGATTTTTACATAATCTCTAACTTTAGAGATTTTTTTCCCTACCTTAATTGACTACAAACCTATGCACTTTGTACTGTACACTTAAATCCACTAAACAGTAACAAAAATAACAAGGCATTCCTTTGCAACTTTTGAATGATGTACAAGAGTTCTATCTTCATGTTAAGGATTCAGCTTAGTGCCTGGGAAATGTCAAGGTGTCATTGAACTGGGAACCAGTAAAACAGATTGCTTATACCATAGAACTCCATCCTAAGGAATCTGAGAGCATCTTCCAAGATGTTCTCTCTCTTCCCTCTCCAATTATTACTGTAAAACCATGAACTTACAAATACCTAGATGAATATAGAAATATATCTAAAATACACTTCAAGTATTTGAATTCTGGAGCGATATCTGGAACAAACATGTTCAACCTGGAATACTGAAATCAGTACTCAATTAACTTTTTTGTTTTGTTTTAATAAACTGAAAACCAAACAATCCCCTCCAAATTAGACTAATTTTTAAAAAAACAGATATTCTACATACCTATAGTTCTTACTGCATCCCTTTGGTCAGCTCTAAAGAGATTTATTCTACCATCTTCTCCAACAGTGACAATTTCTGGGTTATTGCAGACCACTCCAGTACAGGCTGCTCCACCACAAGATGTGTCTTGATCCACATGATAATGGGCTTTCTCCCACCGGTGGTTGGCAGATAACGTCTAAGTGATAACCAGACATAAAATTATGGTCTTAAATAATGAACCTGATAGAACAAAGCTTCCAGAATATTCATGAAACCAGGAAACAAGGAAAGCCACGCTATTTCACGGGAATGAGAGCCTCCTATACAAATACAAATCAACAGATCTAAATTTTCATCAACTCTTAAGACACAACTCTTCCACAAAACGTTAATTATTTCTTCTCTGAACCACTGTTTTCACATGACCTAGTAATTAGAAATAACACTATGGACTGTAAAATGTCTTTCACTAGGCTGATGTCTTCAGTATCTCCCCACAACAGGGGAAAAGAACTGAGGCCCTTAGAAAATAAAAGGTCAAATTCACATCTTGACTGCAAGGAACTTAGTTTATTTTAGGTACCACACCAAATTCTTAACCGACATTCACCTTTACTGTGTCATTGTGAACATATATAAAAAGGTAATCATGCATGTATTTCCCGTGATTTATAATCAAAGTAAAATACTAGCATTTACATGAATTCCTTCATGGGATGCTCATGAGAATTCATTTATAATTTGTATGAATTGAACATGAGTCATTTAGTTCAAGAATGCAAAAACTCTAATAAGGCAGGTACAAGTCCATTAATACCTACTGCCCCCAAAACACTCTAATGTCTTAAAGTATGTTTTCAATGAACGGGCTGTTTGGTTACAGATACAGACAAGGAGATAACCCAGTCTGTCTCACTCTGGAATCTTGTTAATGCAGCATGTGTGCAAAATGCTATTTTCTTTCCCCACATCTGTAAAGTCAAAGTTTTTTTAACAGACTTTAAAAAGGAACTGACTTTGGTAGTCAGAAGTTTTTTATGCTAAGATCAAAGTGACCTGTATTACAGAAAATAGCATCTTAAAGCCAGCATGTCACATACCTGGTTATTTTGATGATGACGAAATATAGTTACAGTTCCTGTTGATGAGGCAACCACGATTCTCTCTTGATCCAAAAACTAGAGGGAGATAACAAGAATGCTATAAGTCAATGTTAGTACCGAGGTGATAATTTTGATTTTAGAGTAATCTAAATGATTGGTAGGTGGAGGAAAAAAAACCCAAACCCACAAAGCAATATTAATTGGTTTTGTCCCCTTTCTTCATAAGAATCTTTTGGCCAATCTCAGCATTTTAACAGTTCACTCTCACTTAACTTCTTCTAAGTGACAAGCCCTTAAAAAATACAGGTATATTCAACACAGCTATTTTACCTGCATATCCATAACGTCACCGTTGTGCTGGATGTCACACAGCAGATGAGGCTCTCCATGATATTCACCATTGAGGCTCGCATTTCCAAGGTCGCCAGCAGACCAAATGGAGACTCTGTTATCCTGAACGAAAACAATACCACATTTACTCGAGAATGCTTTTGGAAGTACCTAGCAATAAGCCTCAGCCAGGGAAAGCAATAGCTGCGGGCTGCGCACCGCTCCTGAGGAAGCCTCCGCCGGCCGCAGGAAAGCGCTTGCCCAGGGGAATAACGCTGCCGTGCGGCGGGGCGGCCCCACGGCTTCCTTGGGGACACGAGCACGGCACGGTCAAGCGAAGGGCGGGACTGCCGAGCCAGGCAGTGCTCACGGCCGGCTCCGGGCCCGCTCTCCCGCACCATGCGGCGGAGGCGCAGGGGACTGAGGCGGCGTGGGGTGCCGCCGCTGCCCGCCCCGCGCCCCGGCGGGAAGATCGCGCCGCGCCTCCAGGCCGGGCCAGCCGGTACCTCGTTGTCCCAGGAGCCGGTGGCGAAGAGGTCGGGGGGCTGGAGCGCGGCGGCGGGAAGGGGCCGCCAGCGCGTCCGGCTGATCTTCTGCGACACGAACTTGGCGCTCACGTCCTCCATGGCCGGGCCGCCCCGCGCCCGCTCCCGCCCGCCCCGCGCCGCGCGCGCTGATTGGCTGCGGCGCGACGGCGAGCGCGGAGGGACAGCCACGGGCGCGGCGGGGGCGCGGGCCGTGCCGGGAGCGGCGCTGAGGCGGCGGCGTCCCGCCGGCTGTAGGAGCCGGTCGGCGGGACGGGCCCGGGCGGGGCTGGCCCTGCCTGGCCTCTGCGAGCCGCTGCACCGGCACGTATCGGTTCGGCGTCGGTTGCAGGTCGGGTCCGGAGAGGAGGAAATAGAGGAAGAAGTGATCGTGCCGCTGTGTTTCATGTCTGCTCGACTGGGCCGTGTCCACCGGAACGTTGGGTCCGTGTGTCATCTTTGCATGACATGCAGCAACTTCTGTTTTCTCAAACTGAGTGATTTACACAACAACTAAGCATTCTAGTCTAGATCTGCTTTCAGCTGGGGCAGAGTTAATTTTCTTCCGAGTAGCAGCCACAGCGCTGTGTTTCGGATTTAATGTGAGAATAATGTTGACAACACAGTGATGCGTCATTCGTTGCTGAGTGGCGCTTACCCCAAGTGGAGATCTTTCATCCTCGCTCTGCTGCTGAGCAGGTGGACGAGAAGCAAGGAGGGAGCACGGCCAGGACAGCTGACCCAAACGGGCAAGAAGGATACTCCATACCATAGAATATCACACGCAGTGTGTAAACTGGGGGACATTGGCCATGAGGGACCCATTACTGCCCAGGGACAGGCTCTCTATCTTCTTTGATTTAAATTATTGAAGTTATTATGAGATAAGTTATTCTTAACGCATGTTTTTTACCTTTGTTTTATTCCAATTATCCTCCCCATTCCTCATGGGGTAGGCTGGGAGGGGTTGTGGGGCTTATGTGACCAAATATTTGCCTGGAACTTGCTGGCTGGGGTTAAACCATGATAATGTACTTCCGAGTGATACTCTCCTTACTCTGACAGATTCCTACCTGTACAGAAATAAACAGAATATTTTTTTTTGTCCCAATTGGCATGTTAAATCAAAGAGGAGCACACATGTACTTCCTTTCTAGTATTTCACTTGAGACCTAAACAACTGAAATAAAACGTTCAGAGGTTAGTTGTAAAAGTAAAGGCTGACCCAGTTGTGTTGTCAGTTGTCAATTCAGAGGATGAGACTATTGGTCCAGTCACTGCAGTCCAGTAAGGAACTTTCTCAAAAGGATTTTTACAGCTTTATTTACTGCTGCATTTTTTTTTCCCAAAGTTGATGCTGCCAGGTCTCAGAGGTTCTGTCAGATGGACTTAACAATGACTTGGACAAATTTTCCACTGTGTTACTGCAGTTTTTTTGCTAAAGGCATTGTCAGATTTCTTCTATACACTATTTCTGAGTTCCTCATCAAGTCTGCTATGCTGTTTTGTAATCTCTCCAGTGTGATACCAAGCCAGTGATATTTTAGGTGCTTTATGCAGCATTTGAACTTCATTTAACGTTTTTTTCTCATAATTACATTCAGCAGAATCCAACACTGAACATAGTCCAAAAGCTGGATGCTATAGTAGTCTATCATAGTGCAAACATACCTTATAACAGCTGTGTTGTACATGGCAGTAGCATTGTTATTCTACAGTAGCAAATGCTTCTGGCACCCTTTATTAAGCTGCCATTCTGCAAGTCACTCTCGACTCCAGGGGTATTTTCAGCTAATTCTTATAACACTTGTGAGAAATATCAATAGGCAGCCTCAGAATACAGCTACAGACCAGACAGCTGAAGAGAAAACACTTTGAGATTATGGAAAATGTTTATTAGGCAAATATTTTGGTTGGTTAGTTTGTGATTTCTGTGTGTATTTTTTACATTGTGCTTTTAAATTATTTCTTTCTTTGCTCAGGATTGCTTGTTCAAGAGCATTTGGGAAGTATTAAGGGAAGTAAGCTGGACATACTGGCTTATTTTCACTTAGAGGAAAAAAAGAATCACAGTTTTTCTTCCCTGTCCTACATTTTTTAAAGAAAATGTTATGCATGTTATATGACGGAAGTGAGAGCTGTGATAGATTTAGGGCTGCTTTGTAAACCCTTAAATATATTCTCTGTGCTTGATCCTTATGAAAGATGTGTACTGACTGTGTTAGTATATTATTTCAATGTAATGACAGATTTAAATAACCATATAAAAGGTGGAAATAAGCACCTGAAGAATATATGCCTCATCTAGTTTTCAAAAAGGATGTTTAGTCTAGATGAAGCTGACTCTGAGCGTTGGGTCCAAACATACCAGCTGAGACAACAAGAAGCATCTATGGATTACCCTTAAATATACTTAAAGCTAAGAGTGTGAGTGAAAGGGGACAAAACTGAAAGCATGCCTGTCTCCGAGAGAAGGCAAGGAGCCTGAGAACAAAGGCACTTACTAGATCAGTGGTTGTTCTAGGGCAGGATAAAGCTAATTCTGAACTGGACTTGTTTATAATCTTCTTTCCTCCAATCATCATTGAACAATATTTAAAGAAAGTTGTTTGGAGATGCCAAAACAACGTTTACATCTGGTAAGAATTCCTGGAGCTGTGCCCAGTTCTTTCTCTTGAACATGTACACTTACAGTGGTTTGCAGCTGCTAAGAATTCCTGGACCTGTGCCCAGTTCTTTCTCTTGAACATGTACACTTACAGTGCAGGGTACTGCAGAGCAGATGCAACAGCAGAGGGCCCATCCCTGAGTGCACTCATAAGTCTTGTCCTTGGTTTGGGCTCCCATCTGGGCTGGGGCACCCTGCTCTTGGCCTGAGCTGGGTTGTAGGAGGGCCTGTGCTCAGCCACGTTGCCCAAACTTGGCTGGCTTGACTTGAGGCTTGACTTGTCACTCCACTTGATGGCAAAACCATTCCTGTCCCCAGCCCTGCTCTGTTTGCTTTGCTTGGATGCTGTGGGATGGTGTGTCATCTGGAAGGTCTCATCTGGAAGGCTGACCTTCCTTCATGAAGGGGTCCCAGTTCTGCTGCTCTCTAATGGGGAAAGTCACTGATGTCACCTCATCTTTGAGTACAGAGCTGGTAAAACGTGGATGTGGAGTTCAAAATAATGTAAACTTATGAAATGGTAATACAAAAGGAAAGTACACACCAAACTGGCTTGAGCTTATAGGAAAAGAAATGAGATGAAAGAGTGATTAAGATAAACAGAATGGAGTCAAGAAGAGGAGGGAGTGTAGGTGTAAAAGCCAATTAGCGTAGGGCTTGGGACATAACTGCGGAAATGTACAGCAGGAACATTTCACAAGGAAATTTCTGCTTGTGGTATGCAGAAACAGATGGGAGCAGACAGTGATGAGCAATTTTTCAAATTCTTTCTAAATTCAAAGAATTTTAAAAATCTAATGGGCTTATGACGTGGGAGGGAAGGAATGAAGCAGAAATAGTAGCTCAGAAGGACTTATATATAAAAGTATGTAAGTACAGCTAGAGGATTGGGATGTGGGTGAATGTGCAGCAGAGGAAGAAGAACCGATGTGCTTACAGTTGGTGCGATCTTCATGTCAGAACAATCATATGGTGGCCCACTCTGGCTGCTGGCATTTCCTGTGCCTTTTCCCTAAGAAGATTCTCCATGCAGCAGCTCCCTGGAGAGTCTAGGGAAATGGCTCTACATGTGGAAAATGGAAGTGCCTGAAATTGACAGTGGGTATCCAGGGACCAAGGTGCTCACACTGGTTTGGACAAGTGAGGGGGAGTAGGATACAGAAATCTTGAGTATCAGAGCAAATGGAGAGGTTCCACATGAATGGTGATGGCCAGAAAGCAATTTTTTAAATTATTTCTGCTTGTATTTTACTCCAGTAAAGAATGTTGCTTTAAGTTTTGTCTCAGTGGATGTGCTCCATTTTTAAATGGACTTATGGCCTGGGATTGTGGAACTGAAAGAGTTAGGGACTCCTACATTTGTTTACTGCATAAATAGGTGCATCCTGCCACTATTGGTGCATGTTAGTTTCCCAGGGCCCTTGGAGGCAACTTGGCTTGTCTTGAGTTCCTGGAAGCCTCCCAAGCCTTAAATGCTGTTTCCTTCACACATGCCTAGTATCCATCCAAGACACCCCCAGATATTGTTAAGGAAGGCCCACACTTGTTTTAATTCTCTTAATACTCATGTCAAAAACATGGGAAATAGATACATTCAGTCAGAAAGTGACTGGGTGAGACTGTGAACTCCTAAGAGAGAAACATGAGCTTGCTCTTGGTGCTCTGTGACAAGCTTAAGCCTAATTCGAGCTGCTCCTGGTAAGCAGCATCAGTTTGTATGTAAATGGTTTATGTTGTGTTTTTGGTCTCCCAAGAGGGTAAGCATCCCTGGAATGCTTTTAAACACAGGCCAGCTATTTTCTTGCCAGTAACCTCTCTCTGTGAAAGCAATGCAGTTTGCTTGCATCTGACAACAGAAAATGTCTTTTGCATTTAAAACAATTGGACATTGTAAAAGTACAGCACAGAAATACTTATCTGTTCTCTGTACTTGCTGCCCTTTGGGAATTCCTCTAACTCCATGGCTTCTTTCCTTCTCTCTCAGCCCACTGGTTATAACAGGGAGACCTTTTATATTCTGGGACAAGCTGGGAGCTTCATGAGGACTGCAGTTGCCAGATCATGCTTAGGAGAAGTTAGATTGAGAACATAGAATGAAGTAGTGGATCTATCTCCAGGATTAAAAGAACCAGATGGAAAATCTATGGAAGGGATCTGGTATATGCATTGAGGAACTGTCAGATTTGCCCTGGGCTGACTGCAAAGTAGAGAAGCAGATTCCCAGCTTCACCTCTTCACCTGAACCAGCAATGATTGGATGAAATAGATGTGCTGTGTGGAGCTGGAACAGTTTCAACACTCCCGGCCAAGATGAGCTCTCTTACAGAAGATATAATCTGTACAATCTCCCATGGTGGTATTTTAGGCTGTGTCCTTGTATCAGAAATGTTTTTAAGAAACAATACAACACTTGAAATTATATCTGCTGGATTACACCTTATTTTCCCCAATGTTTATACAATATACTATTGATAGGGGCAACTTCTCCATGGTTATGTATCACTATTCCCATGTTTCAAAAGCCAAGAACTGAAAACCCTCATGTCTGGTACCATGTAGATGAAATACCTGTGCCAGTGTACCTGGTTAAGAAAGGAAGTGCTGTAAAACTATTCCCAGATGTGTGAAGCCCATTTGCAGAGAACAGAAGGCAAGACAAATGCAGAAGTAACAGCACTAACAGTGGATCCCCCGAAATTGCAAAGATGGTATATGATATATTCTTTAAACAATAGAAACCTGCAGAAATAATAGGTGGCAAAAGAATATTTGTTGCAGTTATTATGTCAAGACAGACTGAACTGGCATTACCACTGGTCCTTTATTAGAGAACTTTACTTGCCTTCTTTCACTGAAATCCTCTCAAGCAACTCTGACTCTTTCCCTCATAGGCAGCTTCACACAGTACTGATTCCTTTTCTTACAGGCAGCTTCACACAGCCCTGACTCCTTCTCTCATCCCTAAAAGTTTCCTTCTATATAACTGGCTAAATCCCAACCTGTCCCTTACCCAGCCACCTAGCCCTGTGTGTCCCTCACACAGCATCTTCTTATCTGTCCCTTGCATGACCGCATATCCCTTATCTCCTCACAGCACAGCCAGCAGACTCCATCCCAAATTCCTGCAGACTCTAGATCTCAAGCTCTAACTCGAACTGCAAATAGTGGCCAGCTAACCCACTCTTCTAGAACACCCAAACTCATTGGGCAGGCACAAATCTTTCCACTCCTCAGCAATCAGTACAGCTGTAATTCATCAGGAGAGATTGCCTTCTGTACTATCCTTTCAACCCATCTTCCCACAAATATTGGCGGCAAAATAAATCATAAAGGAGTTTCAGAGAAGGGAAAAATACTACATGACTGTAAAAAGTGAATTCTCTGTTTTTCCTCGTTAGGTTAACAGGCTTTCGAAGGATCCGAAGGTGCTATTTTTCCCTTAAGATTGCTACTGCATCATGTGCCTATGCTGGGACAGAATAAAGGCCCATCGGAATTTCCTAAATTCTGAGCTATTGTCCCGGACACCTTTTAAAAGGAATTTTAATTTGTAACTTTGTCGCACGTCATCGGCATTGCACGGGCAGATGCTCCTGTAAAATACCGGTACTCCGCCAGCTACGCCAACTCTCCGTACCCTTCCACCCCTCCAATTCTCGCGTTGTTTCCCGGGCGCGGGTCGCACCCGCCCTGCCCCGTCCCCACTGTGGCCTGCCGCGGACGCACACACGGGACACGCAGCTCCCGCGCCACCTGACCAATGGCAGCCTCCAACACGTAGACCAGGCCCGCGCGGGCTAGCCGCAGCCAATAGGCTCGCCCCATGCAAAACACCGCGCCGGGGAGACGCGGTAATTGGCTCAGTCGCAAGGGCGGCGGGTCGCGCGCTGGTCCGGCGCCCGGTGCTGGCGGCGCAGCCACCGTGATGGGGCTCGCCAGCCCCGACACCGCCTTCTCCGGTACCCGGTGTGTACCGACTTGTGTCACAGGAGCGGCTAAGGCCGGGGCAGGGGGGAAAGTGCGTACCGAGGTGCCGTTTCGCTATCTCATTCATTAACAGAGCTCCTAAATTCACACACCCGCGTCCCCAGACCCGCCCCGCCGCCGTTTGTCAGGCGAGAGCGGGACTGGGGTCTCGCAGCCGGCGCGGGATCCAGGGCCTCGGCAACAAAACGCGCGGGCCGGGAGCACCCGCTGAGCATCCCCGCCCCGGCGCGCGAGAATCTCCCCACGCGCGCCCCTGGGCGCGGTGGGCGCGCATGCGCGGGGGGGGTGGGGGGGCACGGCGCGGGCCGGCAGAGTGGCGGCGGCGGCGGCGGCCGGGGCATGTCGGGCGCGCGGGGCGGTGGGCGCGTGGCCCCTCCCCTCGGCGAGCGCGCGGCAGCCGCTGCGGCGGCGGCCGCGGGAGGAGGTGGCGAGGAGGCGGCGCCTGTGTCGGCGCTGGAGGTTGTGTCCTTCCTGGGGAAGCTGCTGTGCGCAGTCGCGGCGCTGAAGGCGGCTCTGTACCTGCTCCGCAGAGTGTGCCTAGCGATGGCCTGGAAGTCGGGCGGCGCCAGCCACTCCGAGCTCATCCACAACCTCCGCAGTGAGTCCCGGGGCGGGGGCGCGGGCGGGCAGGGCCCCTGGGCTGCGGGGCGGCCGTTACCGGCCGCCCGGTGACCGTTAGCGACCGCGCGCTCCCGCGGCTCCCGCCCGACCCGCCGCCAACTGTCACAGGGAGCGGCACCGGCGCCCGGCCGCGCGTGTCCGTGTTGCCTGTCCGTCCGTGTCTGTATGTGCGTGTCACTGTGTCCGGCCGGAGGTGTGTCCGTGCGTGCCCGGGTGCTCGGGCGGGGGGTGTGTGTCCGGGCGGCGGCCGGTGTCGCAGGGCGGGCCGAGCTGTTGTTGCGGGAGGCAGTGCGGCGGGCGGGGTGGCGCCGATGGCGGTCCCGGAGGGGAAGCGCCGTGCGGCGGCCGTGGCTGTTCCCTCCCTACTCGCCGCGTCCCCCCCTCGCCGGCCCCGTTCCCGCCGCCTCGTCCCCGTCTGCCTTGTGCCTTGAGCTGAGGCGAGGCCGCCGCGGCAGTACCGGAGGGCCCGTGATCCCCCGCACGCACCGGGATCGGCGTCCGTCTGGCTTCGCTCCGGCCGGCGGGAGTGGTGGTGTCGGCGGGCGCCCTCCGGTCTTTCAGGCCCGGGCTGAACAACGCAACGGGAGCCGCCTGATTTGGGAAACGCGCCGAAGAGGCCGCGGCTGTTTGTGTTGGGTGAAAGGGGGCGTGTGGCGGCAGTCCCTCCTCCCCCCTCCCCGGCGGGGTCCAGAGCGGCTCTGCTCGAAGGGGTGGGCTGGGACCGCAGGGAGAGGACAGGACAGGACAGGAGAGGAGCTGTCGGCGTTGCGGACTCGTGCTGTGACAGCCGAGCTTTGCGATGTCTGCCCGGCACCCGGCGCTCCCTTGCGCTCACCGAGGGTTTGTGCTGTCCCCGTGCTGAACGTGGAAGGTGTTGGGAGGGCGCTTCTTCGCCGATGTACTTCAGTACATCCTGAAGTCTGCAGGTCCTGAGAGGACAGTACCTTCTGTATTCAGAGCTTCAATTTTTCAGAATAGAACTAACCTCTCTTAAATATACTGACAGTGTCTCTCGTCTCTGCTCCTGGCCTTTTCCCTTCCTCTTCTCAAGTCTCTGTCCTAGATGTAAAAGGATGTAGATTTGGAGCCTGTATTATGGCAGTTGTCTTATTTCAGTGATGCTGCAAGACCACAGACAAGTTCACCTGTGTGACCTCCTCGTTATTCTGGTGTCATAGGAGAATCACCCTTGTTTTCTCTTTCCGCTTTTTCTCTGCTTATCTGATACTGTGGTCTTTTCCAGTATTTTCTCTTGAGAAGTATCACATCCAGCAGAATAATAACATGCTGAAGTGACTTTCAGTTTCCCTGTAAAAACTACTAATTATTGTAGAGTTTCTCTGTTTTATAAATAGATAACTTATGTAGTTACAATTGTTGCAATTTTTTTTTTGTTTTGTTCTGCAACTGAAAGGGCTAGAAATACTGTTTTAGTGAAATACTGTTCTCTTACGCAGCAAGGAAAAACTTTCTGACATAAAAATCAACATTAAGCTCCAAAATACATCCAAAAAGCAATTATTGCCAGAATAGTCTATGGCACTCAGAACCTGAAGGCAAAGCCAGTTTCTTTGTTGCAGAAGACAATGACAGTTTTTCAGCACATGGAAACTGTTTAGGGCATTGCAAATAATGATGACGAAGCTAAAAACCATTGTAGTTAGTATACAGCAATAGTTGTATAGGAAGAGGAAAGTAAAATAGAAGCCCTCAGTATTGTAATCTCAAAGTATACTGATGGTAATTTCCTGGAAAATTGCAGTCTGTAATTTCCTCCACTCTGTTTTGCATATTCATGCCAAAATGTTTTAAGGGGTATTAAATAGGGAAATAGTGGATTGGCAGTAAAATATTGTGGAAGCACAGAGGCCTTTGATCTTGCAGCAAGATTGTGTTGTCACCTTCAGTGGGACTCCAGTCATGGTGTAAGGGATTTATCAGTGCAGAGCAGTTGCTGAATTAAGACCATACCTTTCAACTTAGAGTTCCTCAGGTAAGTTGATACCTTGTTGCTAAAGTTGGGAACAGATTTAGAAGAAAGTACTGTTTAATGTGATACAATTCTCCCAGATGTGTTTTAACAAATTTAAAAATTATTGGTTTTTAGAAAGGCTAAAATGTTCCAGAGAATTCATTTAGAGTAATAGATCTATCAATGTGTTTTCCCCTCTCTAAAAACAACTACATAGCATTTACAGTATTTTATGCTAAAAGTAAGAATGCAAATTGAATATGGTTAATTTGATGTTGTCCAGTGTTTGTCTTATGTGTAACTTAGTAAATGTGTGTGTAATGTAGTGTATATTTGGCATAACTTAAAGAAAATAATGCAGGCTGTAGTGACACAGTATGTTTTCTTCTGCCGCAAATCCTGGTAGAGAGGCTCTTGCCCCTGCCTTTATGCCGCAATTCTTCCCTTAACTGTTCTTGTAGAATTGCTTGTGAGGGAGGCAGTGCTGCAAGACTGGGTCACTTTCTCATGACTTGTGAAACATCAAGATTTAAACTCCTCAGTGTCTGTAAGCTGTTGTAATATCATGGTTAGAGAAGCAGTGAACTTGGTTGTGGGTAAATGAGGACTGGAGAGAATGGGAACTTACTAAAGTGGTTTTGCTTCTAAATAAAAACATCATTGGAAGATTCCTGTAGGCTACATGTTCTTTTCCTTTAAAACGGCTATAAAGATTATTCTTCATTATAAGCTGTTATTGACAATTACTAGTACTTCTGTTTTGTGGCAATAAAGTTCTCCATTCCATGACATTCACTTTACTGCTCATTTCACTGTTGCCTTAACTATAGAATTAACTTTTCTGTAATGGTAACAATCATTGTGTTAGGGCTGTGACAAGTGATTTTGGATATTTGCAATGCAGATTTAGGCGATTCTTTATAGGCTTTATCTTTGCTCTCCTGCTTAAAAGGGACAAACTAATAAAGAGGGTCCTGGAACTTGCATATTTTTCAGCACATGCTTAAGAACAAGTGACTGAAGAATGTTGCAGTACATTGTTTTGTTGTTTTGATTTTTAACTTCTTGTTGCATTGTAAAGATGTTTTTGCACTGTTAATTTGAGGCGTCATAGATGCACAATTTGACATACACAAAATAAACTTGTTTGAAACACACTCTTCACAATGAAAATTCTGTCCTTGGATGTGCTGTTGCTACAAGGTCTTCAGCTGCTTTGTTTCAGTGATTCTTCAAAGTACTTCTCATTTTTTAAAAATGCCTTTGTTAATCTGAATGGTTCTTTCTTCATTAAAGTCTTAAACCAAATATTTTTCACCTTCACAGAGTAATTTAAATCTTTGTTTCTTCTTACCTGAAAATAGTGCTTTTTGAACATGTGCCTTCAAACTTGAGTAAACTTCCCTCTAAAATATATTTAAAGTAAGATCTTTTAGCAGACGACATTTCTAGGAAGCTCTAAATGTAGGTTACTGTAGGGTTAGAAATCATGCTAAAAACAGAAATTGTTGCCTTTGTTTAAATAAATAACTCTGTCAGGAGGTTTTTTTTTTAATTATGAATCTGTTATATAGAGGTGCTGAGGAAGGAGGAAAAGAATTGGTGAGTTATTTACTGGTGTCCTGCTTGATGGAAAATACTTTGATTCTAAATCTGTAACTTTTTTCCCCTTTCTGTACCTTTAGCTCTCTACTGATAGAAACGGAAATGATCTAACAGTGACCTGTCTTTCATACTTGGGCTTTTTCCAAGTCCTTTTACTTTACATGCCAACATCTTAGAAATAAGTTTTTCTTTCCCACCTGAAAGACAGAAAAATTGGTTCCCTGTCCAATTCACAAGCAATCAAAGTTCAATAAGTTTCCTTTTTGCTCCAGTCAGTGTCATACTGCCCTATGACAAGCTTGCTTTGCTTATTTCTCTGATCATGTTGTGTCAATGGTGTTTCTCGAATCCAATTTCTCAGTGAACGTGAAGGTTAGTTAACTTGGGTGTGGCTGAAGTTGTTAACCATCTGTGAATTTGTTTCTTTCTACATTCTTTTACCTTCCTCACCTAATAAACTTGTATTGCTAAAGTTAGCAACTCTAATTTACAAGATTCCGTAGAATTTTGCACCTCGCATAGGATCAGATTCTTAATTTTTCAGCGTGAATGATGCTTCCAATCCGTATTTATTCATATATTATCAGGGTCTGGGAATTCTATTTTTTAAACATGCTAAAGGTATTTCTCCAAGTGTTTTAATTATTTAGATGTTAAATAATTAAAAATGACATCTTGGCATGCTTCGTCATGGTGAAGGCTTATCTGCAATGAATCTGCATCTTTGGTGCAGGTTTCTGGTTGCTGAGGACAAATCTCTTTGGGAACTGCCGTGAGTGGGAAAGCATTGGATATAATAAGCCTAAGCTAGGTTCATCAAGCAGTAAACATCGGTTTTGTTTTATTTTTCCCTGTCATGTCTTTTCCCTTGGTTTATCCAAATCTCTTCTACATCTGTCTAATTTTGCTTAAGGAAAAGTAATGTAACTTGGATGAACATGAAGAAAGGAAATGATAATGGAAAATTAGACCAAATTTAATGGCTCCCCTGTACCAGCACTTACGCTGTTGCCTGTTAGGTGCATTCAGCGACCACCCTTTCCTTCATCATAAATGTACTGAGGCCTCAGTGTCTAAGCATTGTAACTTATGACCACGTAGTGAAATGGTTAGAAAGTGAACTATTTTTTCAGTTAAAAATTAACACATCCACTGATATGTTAACTTAAGAATATCTAAAATTTCTTAAATTTAGTTCATGTCTCAGGTGGCAGTCTTGAAATCTGTGATGCTATTTTTTTGAGCATTGAGATTTAAAAAAAAATTTGTTAGCAAGTAATTTGAATAATTGCCTAAGGGAGTTCCTGTGAAACTTCTTTATTTTTGAGTAAGATTTAAGTATTTCTTAATGATTTGCCCATACCAGTGAAATATTTTGAAGGAATTTTGACACCCATGATCTTTTAAGAGGCAGGTCTTCAAGTAAATCAAGACAACTAAATATGCCAGATAATAGGAAATGATAACAGAAGGAAAAACAACAACCTAAATTTAAAAACATTTATCATATTTTATTGGTGTATAAATTAAGATTATGTTCTTAACTGGTTCTTTCTTGTTGGCATATTTTTTTCACTTTAATGTTAGACAGGGTGTCAATGTAATGTTAAAAACATACCTATACTTTCCCAGAAACTTCCAAAATTCAGCACATTGAAATCCAAGTCCTTGATAATTCAACAAAAAGAGGGCATTTTTTTGCTGGTTATTTACATCACAAATCTTTATAACTCCTAATAAATCATTTTAATTAAAATGTTCAGTTCTTTTGCTTGATTGAAGATACATTTTTGTATGTGAATGTAATAGCATGATACAGTTGTTTTTCCTGGTGGTCTGAAGCTGCCTAGTAATCCATAGCAAAATGGAAATGATACTGCAAATGTATCTAAAACAGGTGATTACTGCTGCACGTAGGCATTTTTAAAAGAGGGAATCTCCTATCAGTATAATTCATATAACTCTAAGCTTTTCTTTTAATGCTACTTTTTCTTTCATCCTGATGTAGAATCAAGAGGTCATTAAGAGCATGAGAATGTTATCCCTCAAAGTCATGTTCTTTAGTGCTTCATAACACTTTAAGTAAATAATTTTATTAATTTTTTAATGAGGTTAATTTTATTAATGTTTTAATTTTTAATTTAAATTACCAACATTTGGCAAAAAGTGAGTCACCTCTTTTAAAGCTTGAGATCAGTAAGCTGTGGACTTCCTCTGGACTGGCTGACTTGTGAATTACATTTTAAGACTTCAGAACCTGAATACTTCTATAGTGGACTTGAGCACAGAATAGTTTCAAATGCTTGCACTGTTGAAATATAGCTTCAGAAATTCTTTAGAATTTCTGCTAGTAGGACAGCTTTTTGTCATTTTGTCCCAAGAGTCAGGGTTATATTTTCTTGATATTCTGATCTTCCTCAACTTTTGTGTAGTACTAGTGCCTGTCTTAATGAAACCATAATAACAAACTCTTCGTGTGGTCTAGCTGCTGGTCCTAACAGCATTGGGTTTTCTGAAAACTGCAGAGTAGTTGCATGGAATCTGCTCAGTAAGGTGTGAGATGTGCACCATCTGCCTTTAGAGATCTGCTCAAGCTGTAAGTAGGTTTGCCTCCCTCTTGCTGGGAAGAGAGTTCCCTGTCTATCTGTCTGATAAAGCTAAGTTTATCCTAACCTCTGCAACATTTTTTCATTATTACTGATGGTTGTTGCCAGTTCGTATTGAACTCTTCCGTTTTGACTTTCATGTGATGTGTAAGTGAAGTTCAGCCTTCTCAAATGTTGAAGGATTGAGGAGTGCTTGGAGGTTAAAGTCTCCCTCATCTGCACGTGCATGGTTCTATGTTTTTGCGTGCTGAAACCAACCTTAAAGTTACCTTTTTCTTTCATGTACTCCTCAAAGTTTCGTCATTTAGCTGCTAATACAGATTTAGAAAAAAAAATCAACCATCACGATAAATGCGAGTACATTACCGAGAACTTCTGTATAAATCTGTGTGCTGTGTTAGCACACCTTTCTCCTCCCCTGGAGAAAAAATGGTTAAGACCAACTTCGCAACGTTGGCTTACAGTAGGAGGGGAAAATACAGCTGTGGTTAAAATGTCTGAATTAGTTAACTGCAGACTTTCAGATCCATGAAAATGACTAGAAAACTCTTACCCATTACACCAAAGTGGATGGGTTGCTTTTGAAGGTGATTCTAAAGAAATAGAGAAGGAATACTACCTTAAAGTAAATGTGAAATGTTGACAGGTAAGTTTGTATTTAAACTGAAGCTTGAGGCTGTATACTAGTTTGTTGTGTTGAGCTTAGCTTATGATTCCCATGTTGTTTTACCTCTGCAGGTTTTGAGTAGCATTTAAATGATAATTGAATATTTATTATTATTATTATTACTATTATTACTCCCATTATTTTTAATTTCTATCACTTTGGAATTTTCATGGGACTTGATAGTTTTTTTTATTTCTAGATTAGCTCTGATGTACTCTTGCTTTCCTCAGTCTTTATGTTGTTGTATTTCTGAATGATAGACTCTCAAGTGATTCTTTCCAGTGAGCTGTATGCAACATCCTGTTTAGTTAATGTTTGGATATTGTGAATCCAAATCACAGTGACAGTAGATGGGTAGCTGAATGTTTGAGGCATATAGTTCTTAAATTATCAGCAAAGCACAAGAAGTTTGTATGTATGAGTGGTATAAGAAACACTCGTTACAAATACCTACTTTCACTTTCTTTAGGACAAAGAGCTTTGTATGTTTTGGGTCCGTGTCCGTTATTGGATCCAAGTGATGCATCACTTCTTGTTCTAAGTGCTTTCCTTGTGTTCATGCTTTACAGTGAAATCTTCCTATGCTCATTACTTAAATAAAATTACATTAACTGAACCACATTCTTTGCCATCTTTTTTCTTCCTCTGCTCAAACAAAAAGACCCTGACTTTAAAAATGTCGGTTGATCAGATGGTTCAAACCAACAATCTTCACATTGCTTGCAAATCAGGATGTGATTCTGTTCCCAGCCCTTTCTCCTCTGGAAAGCTGCTAGCTGGTTTGCGTGGGTCAGATGGAGACTGTCATTTGACACTGTCCTGTACTATATCCGTGTCTTTAAAAGTGAGTGGCATGGATTAGACTGATGAACCATTTGATAGATAAGGCTGAGTAGTAGCACTGGAAAGAGTTGTGGTCAAATACTCTATGTTCAAGTATAGACTCTGACAAGTGCTCTTCCTCAGGGGTTGGCACTTGGACTGGTGTTGTTTAACATCTTTGTCATTGACATTGACAGTGGGATCAAGTGCACCCTCTGCAAGTTTGTGGAGAGCAAACTGTCCAGCATCAAAAGCAGCGTGGCCAGCAGGCAAGGGAGGCAATTCTGCCCCTCTGTTCTGCTCTGCCCTGCCCTGGTGAGACCCCAGCTGGAATGCTACATCCAGCTCTGGGGCCCCCAACATAAGAAGGAACTAGTTGGCTTTTAAGGTTTCTTCTAACCCAAACCATACTATGATTTGTCACATCAGTAATTTTAATCTACATGAATGAGTCTTTTGTAACATAAAGCTGTATGTGCTTTGCATCATGCCTTAAGACCTCTGTCTGATTTTTAAATTTCCCTGTTTTGCTGAAAATTTGTCTTCCTAAGTGAAGTATTCTGCAGTGGTAATGGAGAAAGTAATCTAAGAAGCTGAACTATGTGGACGCTGAAGTAGTTGCACAGTAAGTGGTTTTGGGATCTGCAGGAGCGTTTTTTAAATACATAAAGTCAGCCCAGGAGGAGTTTGAGTAGGTGTTACGGTTTGTATAGTAAGCTTGTGTGCTGGGTCATGTGGCAATGACACATCTTCTCTGATCTGGAAGCCAGTGTTAGTGTAAATGTTGACTACTAGCATATTATGGTTTGGTTAGAAACATGTTTGATCTACAGTGAGGTAGGCAATTCTTTGAAACATAAGCATTTCAGTAGTGCATTTGTTGCTAAATAAAGACAAAATAAAAAGATAGGTTGTTTACTTGTTGAAAGTCCATGGTGCCTTTTCAGACTCTTCTTTTCTTGCTCTCTGACAGCCAACTGCCCAGTTTCCCAGGTTACGTTCAACAGTGGTATAGTCCCACCTTCAAGCCCAAGGACTGCTCTGAGCTCTTTTCCTGTTTTCATGGTGTTATTTGTGGAAAAGAGGCAGACCAGAGAGAGTTTTCAAAACATGCTCCAATTATGTCAAGTTGTCATTGCCACAGCCTCTGCACAGAGTAACTCTTGAACTTGGCAGGCAGTGCTCCACTGTTAAGTACTTACTTTTCGGCTTCAGCCCTTTGAAGCTTGGAAGTTGTGCTGATATAACTCTGGGGGTTTTTTAGTTTGCTTTTTATTTCAAGCTGTCAGTGTGTTTGTGTATTATCCTTTGCTCGTAAACACTTTTATATCTGATTAATTTGCAGTACAAACTGATTATCAGTCATGAAACCCAACAGTCTCCTCAAGGAGAGTTTTCTCTGCACATTATAATTGGAAAGGATGTTCTACTATACATTTAATTGTGAATTATTTTCTTGCAATATACAGCTTCGTTCTAAGATTTAGAAAATGTTTTTAGTTTGCATTTTATTAATAGTTAATTTATTTTTTATTGTTTTGGCTTTTTGGTAGAGATGGCATGAAATTAGAATGTCTTCTTGGCAATATAAGCTTCTATTATTGGCTTCTTTAGGGGATATACTTTTTTTCTGGACTTAATTGAGAATTTGATAGAGACACGTTTCAGACAGAATTAAGATCCTGGCAGCTGGTCATCTTGGGACTGACTATTGTAGGAAGGAAAGGACTTTTTTGTAGTTCGGTACCTTACAGTTGCTATGTTGCTCTGTATTCAGCTGTGAGACTAAGAATATTGTTATCAACAAAATAAAAATTACAACTAACTCAATACTGACCTTACTGTTTAGGGCTTGATTGTTTTTCTTAATTCCCACCTAAAATGTGATGCTGTCTCCATCTAAAAATAAGCAAATTGAAAAGCAGACTTAATCTATGGAGGGATAGCTGAGAGGGTGTTGTTTGTTTTATGAGGATAGAGTGTTATTCAATAATTGAAATAAATGGCTGACAGCAGATTCAGCTTTTCCCACTGGTTCTGCTGGGGACTCTGAGTATGGGTAACTTCAGTTTTTATTTACTGATGAAAAAGACGGCAATAATCAAAGACAGTACAAGAGTCAGCAAATCTCATGGTTGTTTGCTGAATGAGAGCATCCTGAATGCTCAAAATCTGTAGAATATTAGTAGTTTTTGTTTTCAGGGTTTTTTTGTAATTTGCCTGTCAGTGTAAGCATCTTATTTAATGTTGTATGTACTTTGACTGGAGCTAAGTTTTGTGAAATTAGAGAAAGTTCTTGGCCTTATCATAGGGCCCTGCAGTTGCACTTCCAAGCTGGAAACTTGTTCTTTTTGTTCTCTGCATGTTTATTCCACAAGGTACAAAAGGAAAGAGCAGCTGGCTACCTATAGTTCTAGAATATATGCACCTATCTGCATGTAAAGAAATAAATCACTATTTTAGACCTTTTGTGAAGGCTTCTTGGCTACTGCTTTTTGACATCCCTTCAGCCCCCTAGAGCCTTTATCTCCTCACTTTTGTTATAATCAGCATTACTTCTTCTTCTTTTTTAAAAATACATTTGGTTTGGAGGTACTAACTTTTTAGTGATTCCTAATGAGACTCGAGGAGTAAAAGTTTGATTTTTTTGGTTTCTATGCTTTGTTCACAGAACTGCTATACAACTCATCCAACTAATTTCTAGTGGTCAGGGAAGACGTTTTTTTCCTCCTTATTACCCTCTATTGTTCATGCCCGTATATTAATGGATTGATTTGTTTGTTTTCTTTTGGTACAATTTTCCTTGGTAAGTAAACTTGTGAGCTGCTGCAAATGCCTACTGAAACCTTGGATTGAAATGAGTTTCCTTTAACTGGAACTGCTATAGTATTCAGTTCAAAATGAAATCAAAGAACAGGATAAGTCTAATGTGTGGGGACTGTGAGTGGAGTGTATGCTTTTTCTGGGACTTACCAGATACCAGAAATATTTCTAAAAAATAATATTTTTTAAAAATGAATTGTTTTCCTTAAAATTTTCCGTAGTAATAGTATATTCCTTTTGCAGTTCTATGTGAGAATTTGTCTTCAGACCAAAAAGGAATATGATCTGAGGAGTTATTTTCCTTTCTGAATTCAAGTCTTCGTTATATAAGATAATTAATTCTGGACTCAGTTAGTAGATTGAAAAAAAAAGGAAAGGCAAATCTCATGATTAATAGGTGTAGTTGAGAGCACCCACTAAAAACTCAGGAAGATCTCTGCAGAAGTTAGCCCAGTCCTGGGCACAGATGTGTTTTGTTGGTGGTACTTCAAAAAAAAACCACTTGTGCAACTTCAGGACAATCTTACACAAGTTCTGCAATCTGATTTTCATGTTTTGGGTTAGATATTAATGGTGCTCAAATGATCTAGCTTTTTTTTTTGTTTTTCTTTTAAAGTATAGTTTTGTAAATAAATCCTTATTTAAAGAAAGTAGTTAATGAAGCAATCCATCATTGAAATGACAGTTATTTGTAATTTATATCATCTTTTAATGCAAATAATTAGTTAATTTCTTCCATTTGTTTTCCAAAGTGTTCTGTTATTCATTAATGTGCTCTTCAGAACTTAAAAAAAATAAAATTATCAATGTTAAAAAAACTTCAGTAAAACATCAAGGAAAAATGGCTGCTTCTGACATTTTACTTGCAAGCACATTTATATTTTATTTTGAAAGGTGAAAAAGATTCAGAGTGTTTTGATTTAAAAACATTTTGGCCTCAGTCTGCCCCAGATTCAGTGGGAGTTTCTTTACAAAATAATATTTTTTCTTTGCTAACACAAGACAAACAGAGCTGGAAACTTAAGTACCAAGCAATGATGCTTCAACTTCACATTTCTAACTTGCTTTTGTATCTTTTTCAATAATTACTTGTACATTTTCTTAGAAATGTGAAATATATCTTGTTTGGTGTGCATAGTAGTACTCATTTCTTACTGAATATATTTTCAGGATTTATCAAAGTAATGCATGAAGTTGAGTTTTCTTAAAGGTTAGATCTTTGCAAATGGTTTCGGAAAAGTATTTGTAACTGCTGGGAAAGTCTTTTTCAACATTCACTGGCTTAAACATTATTTGATATCTGGACCCCAGAGTTAATTTTAGTATCACAGAAGGGCTTGGGCTAGAAGGGACCTTTAAAGATGATGTAGTCAAACCTCTGCCATGGGCAATATGATGAGGGTAAGAGAGTTAGAGGTCTGTGTAAGGCACATGATTTCTCCCAATGCTATGAATATGTTAACACATTTCACTGACTCCTGCACTGAAACAATGCCTTCGTTTTTATATATTTGTTTATAGAAAATGGAATAATCAAAACAGACAAGGTATTTGAAGTAATGCTTGCTACAGACCGTTGCCACTATGCAAAATACAACCCTTACATGGACTCTCCACAGTCTATAGGTAAGAGCATCTTGCAAAAGTGTTTGAGATTGTTTTCATTTGTGTGACTGTGACTGCTTTTGTGATTTGTGTGTTAAGAATGTGAAAATAATTTCTTTAATTTGGAAGCTTGTTTAGTTCTTCATCAATTTATTCCATACCTTTTAACTAAGCTTCAGTTTCTTGCAGAATGCAGTTGGCATATTTGGATGCATCAGGTAGAGAGGTGTTTTTCAGAAATATTAATATGCATAAATATGTGTTTATTTTTCAAACTCCAGCAATTTGTGATGGTGCAGCTGATGTAAATATTTAAAAGTAATTCGCATCCCCTTTATGGTAGAAACATTCCCTATCTTTACAGAAATTATTCAGTTGGGACCAATGCAAAGTTTCTTAACCCATTATGTGAAATCTTTAAAAAAGGCTTTGAATGGGAAGGTCTATGCATAGGGCAGTTGTTTCCCATCCAAATCCCAGTTTTATCTTTTCAAGACAAGAGAATGAGCTATATAAATGTACTAATTTCTTTTTTCTTGATCTTCTCCCTGGCTTTAATACTACATGATGAGTGAATTTTATTAGGGTTTTGTTAGTTGTACAGGAAAATTAAAAAATATTTTAAGATACGTACTCAAAGGCTTATGTATATTTATAAAAACAAATATAGGTGAGTGTTCCTCCCATTGTTTTAGGTGTTCTCATTTGCTGTTGGCAAAATGCACAAGGTTGTTCTCCAGATGTTCTGTGGTTGCCACTACATGAAACTCAAACTAACAAATTCAGGTTTTAACACAGGGACTGAGTGAAAAAGGAATTACATGATTCTAGGAGAAATTACTCTTCTGAATTAAACCTGCTTGCTCAATATGTGATATTCATTCTGTGTATAGTGACAGAATGGAGATTGCAACTGAGATCAAGGATCAAACCCTTTTTTTTTCCTGTCCAGAGTTGACATAGCGTAGCTTTCAGCTGGTGTACTGTAACTCTTGATGTAGAGTACCTGTGTAACTCCTGGGGTGTGGATGTTGTACCCTGAATGAGAGTGACAGTGAAGGTGTTGCACTTCACAGTCAAGGTAATAAAGATTGCGAGGTTGCTGTCTGAACAACAACGAACATCTTCCCTTCTCTTCTTTTGCAGGTTTCCAAGCAACAATCAGTGCTCCACATATGGTAAGCTTTAAACCTAGGTTATTAGTATAGTGATTTTATAAACATCCAGATGCTTTTGACCATTTACCCTAGTAAATTTAATGAGCACTTGATTGCAGCGACACTTTTGTGAATTGCTATGGGAGGAAGTGGAAAAAATTGATAAAGATTTTTTTTGCTGATGTGCAGTAATAGAATGAGTGGGCAAAAAATGCAACATAGGAAATTCTGATTAGTTTCTAGAGTTTAAAAAAAAACAACTTTGAGGGTAGTTAAGCACTGAAACAGGCTTTGCAGCTTGTGGAAGTTTCGTCCTTTGATGTACAAAGAAGCTGACTGAACAGGGTTCTAAGCCGCCTAATTTAAAATGCCCATGTATTGAAAGAGGACTGAACCAGAAAATTTACAGAGATATTTCTATTGTAAATTATTCTGTAATTTATAAAATCATAAGAATTCAGGAGTAAAAGACGGTGATTCCTATAGTATGGTACTGCTATAGTGCCTTTAAATCTTTGGACAGGAAAAAAGATACATTGTACTGAGTTGCAGGTTTTTTGCCAATCAGTTTGAGACCAGGGTGAGTGTTCCAGTTGGGATTTCAGTGCATACATCTAACTGAGATACAATTTTTCTATGTTTATTTATTTGAGATAAGAGGTGAATAGAAGCATGTATTTTATCTTTTTGATGTTTGGAAAGTGTCAAAACATAGTAAAAGTTTGCTTCTCTTCTAGTTGGCTTGGAATGTACCTAGTTATCAATATGAAAAGATCAGGAATTATGTATAGCGATGTTAACAATATTATTCAAGAAAAGACAGAAAAAAGTACTGTTGCTAAGGGGAAAAATAAGTATTAATTATGCTTCAGAATTTTAAGTTCCTTAAGCCATTAGTTTTCCAATGCTTAGCTGTAGTAGTATATGAAGTGTTAGAGCAAAAAGGTAACATATCCTCTAAGCAAATATTAACAAGAAGTGTTCTAACAGAGAATATTTTAATTATTTCTGTTTTCTCGGTGGGCTGGATTAAGCTCAAAGAGTGTGGTAATGCTTATCTCTGAAACATGAAAGAACAAATTGTTTTTTCAGTGTGCAGCCTAAGCTTAGTTTGTGTATTGGTCTACCACGTAGCAAAGCAAAAGTTGTCAAGTGTGTATAGACTAATGCATTTCATACGTGAGCCTGGCTCTCTGCCTTTCTAAGAGACAACTTCTTTTTCCTATTCTTTGATTCAGCCAATGTGAAGGTAATACAGGAGGTAGTTTTAATAGCCATTTTCCTTAATGTTCTAGAGATGCCTTCTTCCTAGCTAGCTATTGTACCAGCTTACTCCAATGCATATAGCATAATGATAAATTAAATTCTTTATTTGCCATATACTGCCAGAATAGTAAGAGCCACCAGACCTGAGGAGAAATAAACTGATTTATGACATCTTTCCCAATATATTAATAGAGTCTGTGCTAGAAGCTTGAATGGTCAGATGAGGCTTTGTATATGGATACTAACAAAAAAAATACACTCATTAAATTTGTTGAAGCTAATGAAATAACAGTGATTATATCGTGTAGTTAACTCCTTCCTCTCCATTTTTTTATAATAGAAATTATTCTGAAATTTCTTACACAGATACTCAGGCCATTTCTCAAAATCTCTGACGAAATTAACATATATTGAGTAGAACAGACATTTAAAATAATTTAAGATTTTCCCTCTCTATCTTCTCTTAGCATGCATATGCACTTGAACTTTTGTCTGATCAGTTACATGAAGGAGCCAAAGCACTTGATGTAGGATCTGGAAGTGGAATTCTTACAGCGTGCTTTTCGCGAATGGTGAGTTATTTAGTTTAATCACTTGATCATCAGAACTGCTTGAACTCAAGTGTAACTCTGAATTACAGGGCAAAAAAAAAAGCATACTTGATAGTGGAATGAAGTATATTATATAGAAAATAATTTACTCTCCTGGGTGTGATTGGTACCCATTTCTTATGGTAGCTCATAATAGATGTTCAAGTTAATAGTCCAATAAATTTTGTAATGGTGAAGAAACCACCTAGTGAGGAGGCTTAGGGTTTTAGGATTGTTTTGGAGTTTTTTTTAATTATTGAATTTTAGTTGCTTTATATCTTGAAGGAAGAAGATGTTTGTCTTGGACAGTTCAATTTTTGTTACCTTGTGTGGCTGCAGATGTTCTTATTGTGATAAATTGTCATGGATTCTTGTTACAATGAGGGCTTAGTGAAGTGTAAAAGAGTCCTGTTTCCACAGGAAAATACTTGTGTATAGATGTAAATTGTCTTTTAATTTAATTGCTTTCTTGTTATATTGCACAAACATTACTAGAAGTATCCATTTAACCGTTTATAAGTCAGATATTAATTTGAATTTTATATCTTTGCCAAGATAACTTTAACTTAATCTCAGTTGGTTATTCAACCTGTATCTAAGGAATTTTTTGTGTTCTTCACTATCTTACATCAGGAAAAAAAAAAGATTAAAAAAATTGGGTTTTAGTGGCTGTAGCTATTGTATTGTTAGACTGATTCATGAAGAGTAATAATGAGTTCTTTCTCTGTTCCAGGGCTTTATAATTGCTTTACAATTAGTAGAGACCTTCATTAAACTGCCAACTAGATTTTTTGTTTTGTCTTTCTGCAAAGTTAATTTGAAATGTGTTGATACATATGATAATTTCTCATTTATGTCTTTGCTACTTAGTTTGCTGTTTTCAAGCACCAATCTGAGTCCACGATCACTTCTGTTTCTCTCTGTTAAGAATTAGCTGAGAATATTTAAGACTGAGCAATGAACTTGAAAAAGTATTCAGGTTTCTTAGTGTTAGCTGCAAAATTAAAAAAAAAACGAAATAAAGTAGTTGAAATAAGTTAACCAAACTGCAGTTTAGAGGAGATCTTAAATGGCACTTAATTCAACTTACTACCTGTTATTTTTGGTCTGTGAAGTCAGTAATCAAATGCTAGCATGGAAATGCCAATCCTACAAAGATGAAAACTTTTGTCCAGGCTATGTGTATTTCTCACTGAAGTTATGAATGTGTAAAGGATTAGCCATTTTCAATAGGACTTGCTAAATTATGGTTGTGCACTTTTTTCTACTAAAACAGCTGTGAAGAAGTCAGAATCAGCACAAAAAGTAAATCTCTTTTCAAAGTTCCTGAAGTTAATTAATCCCTCTGTCTTTTTATTGCTATATGAATGTCATGTGTCTCTTACAAACCTCCTTGATGGTTTGCATTGAAATGGCTTACATACATGTGTCGTGAAAAATTGAGTAAATGCTTTCATTCTGCTTGATAGCACTGCTCACAGTAACAAAAACGTGAAAGAAGTATATTATGGGAATTAATGGCAGACTGTTTTGCCACCAAAATTCAGTTGGGGATGTGCTTTTTGTGACTATGCTGATGTTGCTTCTCAGTCTACTTGAGATCTAGAATTAGTAGTTTACATTTGAGGCACAAATGTCTCAGTACACATAGATGACAACTTTACTCTTAGAATCTCATTTGTGGTACCTCTGGGAAAGCTTAATGTTTACTTAGACTAGTGAAGTATCTTTAAGATTGTTGTTTGGATTTTCATGTTAAAATTCTGTGATAAACTTACCTACATAGCTTGCAAAATTAAGGTTTTTTTACATTTGAAGTTTGCTAGCAAATTAAATGAATTACAGTTTTCTTCCTGTCAGTACTGAATTTATGAAAAGAGTGGGGCATATTTTTATTCCTAACATAGAGATACCAAAAAAATGTGCCATCTTTCTGTTGTCTCAATTGCATGTGCTTCACAGTTCCAGGGTAATAGACAGATGTAATTGATGAGGACTCAGAAACAGCATAATGGGCTGTCACATGCAGCAGGAGGTTCTCTTACTTTATCAGGCTATTTCATCCTCTGACCATTTTGCTAAATTTCCATTTCTGTGACATTGCTGTTTGGAATATACTGGGTCTTTGCTGACTTACAGTACAACTGACTGCCAGGCATTCCTCCAAACAACAGCCCATGGCTGTCATAGTGAAAACTTGGTCTGTGTCTTGCTCTGTTTCAGAGGCTGGGGTGGTGGTCTTCCACACAAACAAGAAAAGCTAACACTGCTCTTTTAATGTTTTTAACATAGGACTTGTTCATAATAAAACAAACAAAAAATTCCCCAGGATAACCAGTTACTAATTGTCAATGTCTTAACAGTATTAAAATGTAAGATACAGACACATAAACAGTGTGTTCAAATGTGTCCAAAGACAGTTGTTAGGCAACATAGGCTGCTGCTAGGACATTCTCTGCTATTGTCATCTTTGAGCTGGATTCTGTTAAAAGTGGTCAGATTTTTGAAGATTTGGATTGGTTTTTAATGTTTTTTTCTGGACTAAAGACAAAATTCTGGAAGAAATACCTGTAATGGAGAAGTTTTGGTAGTAGAGCTTTTTTGCCCTCTCAGAATAGAGAGATTTTGTGACCTTTTTTGAGTTAAGAGCTCTCAGAAGTTCCACTCTTCCTGTGGAGGAGAGCTGTAAATCTGAAAGTAGGCTCATGAATGCAAGGGTGAGTGGAAGGTAGTTTGTCCCTGACTGATAATTGCAGCATTTGCTTCTGAAAGAATGGGACTCTTGAGATGATTCTGAATAAAAATCATGATTTAATCCTTGAAGTAAAGTCTTCTTTAGAAAAATCTTAATCCTTAGTAAGTTTTGTTCAGTGTGAAAGGAGATCAGTTCTAGTCTTTGTCCTTGACGTTACTTTTCATTGCAGTTAATGAAAACAAACATGATCAAATTTAACGTCTAAAAATTCCAAGAAGAAATCTCCACTAACAATATAACAGAACTGAATCACATCTCAAAAAGATCACTCTAACAAGTATTTATAAAACTGTGCAGGCACACTTCCATTATCAGGTGCTTCTAGCAGTCAGGATTTGTAATTTCTAGCAGTAGTTTTAATAACATTGGGAAAATATACTTCTACTTTGCTGTTTTTGTTTTTATCTTAGAGAAATGGGGTCAGGAAGTATAAGTAATCATTCTGTAAATAAAACCAGTAGAAATTGTTCAACTATATATTTTTATTCCAGGTTGGTCCCAAAGGACAAGTTGTAGGAATTGATCATATCAAAGAACTAGTAGATGACTCAATAAATAATGTCAAAAAAGACGATCCCACATTGCTGTCTTCAGGAAGAGTGAAACTGATTGGTGAGCATAAACTGATATTCTTTCTAGCACCTGGTTGAAAATGACTGAATTGGATGCTATCAAAAGTTTGAATTTAAGAAGTTAAACCCAAGAAAGAGAAGCCAGAGGAAAACTTTAAAATCTTAATTGTCTTTAGGCCTTTGAAAAACAGTATCCTCCCTTAGTTTTCAGAATATGACTTCTAGTGATCTCAAAGACTGTGTAATCATTCTACTAGAAAAGGTTAACAGGGAAGTTTTTTTGGTGAAAATACATGCTGAAGGTTTGTCATGTTATATTTGCTATTTAAAATTGGGGTTGAATTCACAATTGTTCTTGAATAAATACCCTGTCATCTAAATTTGAGTGTTTTAACAAAGCCTTCACACTTCTGATAGAGTAGTTGAAAAAGCTGCATGTGAAGATTCAAGTAGAAAAAGTACTAGTTTGGCAGTATGAACTACTGAAGTTTATTTAACTTGCTTTTAAAATTGACAGTAGTTGTCCGTTAGAGAAGTCTTTGTCACCAAAGTACTTTAGTTCAATTAGTGTTACTGAGAGGAAATAATGCCCAAATGATACAAGGACAGTGAATTACTTTATATAATGTTTTTTACAAAAAAAAAAAAAATTGGGGGGATTTTTTGTTTGGTTTTATTCTTTGTTTGGGATTTTTTGTTTGGTCATTGTTTTTCTTAGAAGATGCAGGGCTAGCAGGAGCAAAGTGTTACTCTATTCAGTAAGTTTAAAAAAGAAGTTGAAGGTCTGGATGTTTTTTTGAGGCTTCTTACAAGAACACTTGGAAAATGATTATGTGATGTTTGGCTTTTAGCTTAATCACCATTTTGATTCTTGGTCTTTTCTTAAAAGTGAGGGACTTTTAAAAATGTTTTTTAAGTAAGTTAATCAGCACATATGCATGTATAAAGTGCAATGTATCTCGCTGAGAACACTTATGTCTCAGAACTTCTTGGAAAAGGGCTGTAGAAGGGAGAATGAGGGAATAGTTTTCCATTGTTGCTGTACAAAAGCAATTTTGAGTTATGCTTCTGGTCATTCCTGAAACAAACTCTGGTGCTCTTGCAAGTCTGGAATTCTAAGTAAACATCATTATCTATATTATTTTTGACTATATAGCAGGGTGACGAAGAGAATTGCAGATAGTTTTGTTGTGAGGTACATTTTAGAAAAGTACAGATGGGCAATTAATACTTCTGTGAATTAGGTTGAGAAGAATGTTTCAGCTGTGCTGGGTTCCTGGGAGCTCTCTGATGTGGAGCAAGAATCCAGACAGCTGTTCATTTAAAACAAAAAGAAAGCAACAGAAAACCACACCCAAAACCTCCCATCCCAAACACACAGAGAAGGAAGTTGTGAAAACCAGTTGGTTGATGATGGGAGCTGTATTAAATAAGAGAGGTGTGTCAGTTGCTGGCTTTTCACAGTGTGCTTCAGACATTCTACTCTGCTTTGTCATATCTCACATATACCCTAACTGCATTTCAGGAACACCAAAATTATTTTGGGATGTCTCAGTAGAACTGCACTGAGAAGTTGGGAATAGGTATACTTGGATTAACATGTCTTTGTTAATCTGTGGGTCTTTTGGCTTTTTTTTTTTTTTAATAGCTTGATTTTTGTTTTGTTTCCTCTTAATATCAGGAGGAAGCCTTTGAGGTGAATCTCTCACGTGCTACTTCCCACTCTTTGGCTCACATGAGAGTACTCCTGGAAAGCACAAAATTTGATTCCTTTTGGATGAAACTAGACAAGATTATGTGTTCCAAGAAGCAACTAAATATGTTTGATATGTGGATATTAAGACAGTAAGACTTAGGATCTAGACTGCAGCGATTATCCTGAAATGCATATGTTGTATGGATGCCAGGTTCTCAGCAAAAACTTCTGCTGTACAGATCTGCTTCTATTGTACTGCACTATTTGCTGATGCAGCCAGCGGGCATGAGGGATTCTAAATGACTGAGGGAAGTAATTTTCTTCTGTTTTTGTGCTCATGCTACAGCTCTGTGAAACAGGTCTGTATAGAGGCACTGAAGGCTTGAGTATTGTGATCAACAGATGAGGTCTAGATTTATAAACAAGCTACAGAACCCTTTTAAATCAAAAAGTCCTGACATTTCCTCATCACCACCTGCCACCCACCACCACAATTACTTCTCTAACAGGCTGCATGTAGCTGGAGATGTGAGTAGGATAGGTGACATTATTCAGGATGTAAACACAAGCTGAAAATTTGGGCTGCTGTTTCCCCTTGGACATTGAATAATATAATAATTTGAATTACATTGAATATATGAATGCCAACTTAACTATTTTTTAAATCATCTGAATATCTAAAAGTATGTTGCTGTTGTGGGTGGATATATTTCTTCTGTAACATAAGAATTTTTGTAGATTTTAAAAGGGAAGAGCCATGCTGTGCCCGATGCATATGAAGGAGCATGATTTTTGTTTTTTCCCTCTTTGGTCGGGTGTGTGCTGTTTTTGAAGATGTTAGCTATTGATTCTAAGAGCAAGGGGGTTAGTTGTTTTTGGGTATTTTACTGCTGTCAGTAAAGTGATAAGATGTGCAGAGGTCACATTCAAACTTCCCTGGAGAGTGCACTAGGGACATTTATATCTCAGAATATATGTGTTCTTCTTCAGAAGTGACAGCAGTTTCTTTCACAGCTGTTTCTTCAAGTTGGCAATCACTTCGTTTGCGAGCAGTACTGGAGATCACTGCTTCTAATGCCTGCTGTGCACCCTGGGGAATGAGGGTCTGCCTCCTTGTGTAACTAAAATAATTTTTATCAGTATCTGTATGAATAAGCTAAAGAAGTCTTTCTCCGTTGCCATCTCTGATGGAACAGCAGCTTGATACAGTAACACATCATTGCTGCTTCTTTAGAAGAGTTGTACAGTGCTCCTAAGACACACAAATATAAATTATATACTTGACTGCATTGAGGTGATTGTTCCAGTAGAGCCCACTTTGGCAGTCAGAGGGATTACACCCTGGAAATACTGGAACTTTTATTACTGGTGATCTCTGTTGCCATCTGATTTAGCGGAAATGGTGATCGATAGGGATGAGTTCTCTTGAAGCACTGGTACTTGTTCCTTGGCAGCTAATGCTTGTGGCCCTTGGTTGGAGCTTGTGCTGGTCAGAATTGATGATATGAGTATTTATGTCACTGACCTCTAAGAGGCTTCTCAGTTTCTGAGGAAATGTGCTCTCTTAAAGAGCATGGGTGCAGAAGATCCTTGCCAGGGTCATCTTTTAGGACTTCATTAGGAAGATGACAAACACCTCGGTTTTAATTGTTTGGAGGAGCTGTCCAGGTCTTCCTGTACTGTCTAGGATACCTAAGGGTGTTCTTGCTATCCAGATGGCCCTCTTTATCATGGAGGTCAAAATGAAAACTGCTGTGGTGACCATGTATTTTTCCTGCCTTGTGAGTTGTTGGGAGACAAAAAGCTGACAGACTTTCAGCCTCTGACTGGGGCATAGCACTTCTTTTAACTCTTTCATTTTTAATTAACCTGTGATATTGGTGTTTTCACAGAAGTCAAAGCTCAGCCCAAAGGTGAGAAACCCCAAATTATTTGTGCTGATTGGAAGGCTGTGCTCATTAACCTCCATGTTTTTTCTTCTTGACTGATTATTGGAACTTCTGTAATCACAGAGTATGAATTTATGGATGGTTCATCCTCATTTATTACATTTGTTCTAAAGAACTCTAGAGAGAGCCTGCCTAACTTGCTCTGATTTCCTGTTGCTTTCCTGTAAATACTATGGATGCCATATTCACATCTTCTTTCAAAACTTAACTCAGTGTCCAGTTTAGTTTGTCACATTGTATTGGCTTAAAACCCCCAATCCATTACTCCTTCCTTTTGCATAACTGGGATGATTTGAGACATCTCTGATAGAGTGCTTCCCCATGAGTTCTCCACCAAAGCTGAAGCAGCACTGGTACCTCTGAAAATCTTAATTACACCTAGCATCTTCCAAGCAGCCACCTGGAGCTTTAGCCATGATTCTGACCTGGCTCTCTGTGTTAGTCCAGTGATTATCTGCAGGAAGAATAGTGAGGCCCATCTGCTGGAACTGGGGTGTGCAGAGGTTACTGCAGTACTGCATTAATGTATGCATATTGGTGTGGGCTTTTGTTCTGATTAGTAGTGCAGTTGTAGGCATATTGTCCATGGGAGCACTTCCTTTGTCTTTTCCTTATCTTTGGAGTCTTCTGATATGTGCTTGTGACATGTAATGCTTTGGACTTATGATTTGCATTATATTTAGGAATGGTGTGCATGAAGACAAGGCAAAGTAAAGTGTATGTTCTAAGAGGGTAAATGAGGGGGGGAACTCACCTGCACTGGAATTGGTAGGGAACATAACTACATTAGTATGTTTTCTAGGTGGACCATGTGTTTCTAAGGACTTTCATTATAAATCCATGTTTTCTAATTTCAGATGCTTCAGTAGTATTTAGTGTATTTTGTAAGCCTGTATATGCACATATGAGGGTTGTTTTGGTGCATTTATTTTACAAATGTGTTTATTTTTTACATACAGATATGGGAAACCAGATGTTTTCTCTAGTCTCTTTAAAAATGTTTTAAAAAATGTTTTCTTGCAGTGGGAGATGGACGAATGGGATATGCAGAAGAAGCTCCCTATGATGCGATTCATGTTGGAGCTGCAGCCCCAGTTGTGCCCCAAGCAGTAAGCCTTGATGTTTTGTGTGTGTGTTTCTGTACTATCTTAGCTGTAGAGAATGCTTTGCATATACATCTATATGTACAATACTTGGTAGCTTGCACTGCTGGGAGTATCAGTGGGCAGTGTGGTATTACTGTATGGTGCGGGGTTTTTGTCTCTGTTACAATTGGGCTTCCTGTTGGTTTGATAAAGCTGTATGTTCTAATAACTCTGCTCTAAATAAACATATTTTAAAATTACATGTGTGCAACCCTCTATTACAACAATGAACTGGAGCATTTTA
Source organism: Acridotheres tristis (assembly GCA_037013685.1). Taxonomy (NCBI): domain Eukaryota; kingdom Metazoa; phylum Chordata; class Aves; order Passeriformes; family Sturnidae; genus Acridotheres; species Acridotheres tristis. The sequence continues at coordinate 55,645,485 of CM072887.1, read as the reverse complement.
TTTAATAAGATAATTCAGTTTTATCAAACACGGAGTTACTAAATTTAAGTGTGTTTCCCAAGTTCCAAAGCGCTGAGTCTGTTGAAAGTAAAATGCTCATCTGGAAGTACAAACAGTGCCATTTTTCATAGCTTTCAGAGTGGATAAAGGGCAGTTCTTAGTAGAGAAGCTGAAGAGTAACTAGGGGCTTTACATACATATACTCCATTTTTGCAGATAAGATTTTTTCTCTTCCTTTCCTCAGGCACATGATAATACATAGCATGACTTTTACATGCTAGATGCCACTTTTTACAGGGAGGGATAGTAAAAGATGGGGCATTGAGGTGTTATAGACAGATTGGACCTTTTCAGACAGTGATCAGTGGTGGTGGGGTTTGGTGGTTTTCTTGCTTCAATTTTTTTAAACTTGGTTGTGTTTTTAGTTTTTCTTCGAGAGGGATTTATTTGTTTGGGTTTTGTTGTTTGAGTTTTTTTGTTGCCTTTTTTTCGTAGGGGTGTGCGGGAGGGTGTCCCCAGCAAAATGTTGACTTTAAAAAGTAATTGAAAGCCTATTTGTGAATGAAACAGTTTTTTATTACAGCTTTTGTTAGCAATGGCGATTGTGTGTGTTTTTTTCACATCTAGGAAGTATGAAATTTTCCTTGAGACTACTGTGATTAGCCACCTTTAACTAGGAAAAAGAATGCAAGCATTTCTCACATACTATGTTAACATGCCACTTATCTTGCTTATATTCATATATTTTAGACTAGTTTCATAAAAGGCTATTCCATTCACAGAATGAAAAAGGAGCTGTTGTGTAATGAGTGTGTTGTAGATAAAATTTTTCCAGGAAGAGAAATAATAACTCAGCAATCTCAAATCTTATTCTGAAGGCTGAAGGGGAGATCAGTTACCCCCAGAATTTTTGACAATGGGCCTGTATTGATGCACAATAACTATTGAACAGTTAAACAGTTTCAAAAAATTGAATCTACTGTAAAAATACTTTGTGATTTACATGTATCCCCTACATATATAGAAAATAAAACTGCAACCTATCCAGTTAATTAAATTATTTTACTGTAATACCCGTTGTTGTACCATGTTGCTGTGATACTCTCATTTTCAGTGCACTTTTTATTTTCCCGAATGGAAGTAGTTATCTATTGCATAAAAGTAGATAGATACATAATGGCAAAGCTATTAATCTACTGTAACAAACTTTGGATCCAGCTTCTCTGAAGTGGCTGGTTACATTCTAATTTCTGTGTTGTGTTCTAGCTTATAGACCAGTTAAAACCTGGCGGAAGATTGATATTACCAGTTGGCCCTGCTGGGGGAAACCAGATGCTCGAACAGTATGACAAACTAGAAGATGGCAGTGTCAAAATGAAGCCTCTGATGGGAGTGATATATGTGCCTTTAACAGATAAAGAGAAGCAGTGGTCCAGGTGGAAGTGATTTTCTGTTCCACTTACTTCTTCCACACACTTGCAAGGTGAAAGGGTGTGAATTTTAAGCAGATAGACTGCAAGGCCTGCCTTTGCTGCTGTCATTGCTTTCTGCTCCTCCATGTCATGAAAAGTGACTCAGTCTGCATTACTACATCACCCAAAGGAGGTTATGCTAAGTTTGAGTTAAATTAAAAGCGGAAGAAAAATATTGCATGGGTTGCACTTTGTCTTTTTGGACATGTTTTCTTTAGTCTTTGGTGTTTTGAAGATTCTTATTTGTTGTTTTAAACACAGTATTTTCTAAGGTTAAATTTCACTTTTAATGAACTTTTTATAACTATTTTGCCCAATAAGTAGGGTGAAGTGTAAAATTTTACCTAATAAATAGTGTTTTGTCCTTTAAGTTAGTGGCAATTGGGTGTTCATTTTTTATTTTTCTGAAATACTACAAATGAAGAAAAATCTTTGCAAAATCCTTTGTGGAAAATCTAGGTGCTCTTGCAAGCACTTTTCCTTTAGCCCCCAAGTAGTAAAAAGTAGAGAAGATAATTCCTTCTTCCCTGAAGTATAAATGTAGTTGAGTAGTGTTCAGAAAATTTTCTCAGGCATGTTATTAGAAGTCTGTCATCTGTCTCTACTGATGGGGCAGTATTTGTGTTTGCCAGTACAGCAAACTCTAAAGGCCTTTCTAGAAGTAGGAAATGTTTCAGTTTGCTGAATTGAACAGCCAGTAATAAATAAATAAATAAATAAATAAATAAATAAATAAATAGACTTCATGCAGCTGTCAGCTTAAGCCATGCTAGGCATTAGTATGTGAATGAACAACACAGCAGTGCTGTTTTGCTTCCTGGCAGAAAGTGCTTGTGAATGTATTATTGGCATTCGTGAAGTGCAGAGATGTACATAGAATCCTGAAAATAACTCTTGAGCTTTATAACCTAAATTTAGGGTTTTGGCTTTTTTCCCTTGATATTCTGGAGTATAGCTTGTGATTTGAATACATGAAATCTTAGTCTAACCTATCAAAATATTCATAAAAGGTACAAATAAAGCAGTTTGCATACTGTTGCTTAGTGAAACCTCATTTCAGTGTTTTTTGGATTCCTATATAGCCACCACATACAAATTATTCTTAAAACAACTTCATTGAAATACTGCTTAGTTCAAAGCTTGTTATTCAAGCGTGCTTGTTATTCAAATGTTTTGTATTTTTTATGCAAATGAATGCTTTGGCCTCGAATATTGCCAGTATTCCCTCAGTGTGGTACTCAGGGGTTTCCTGCCTCTTGTAAGGCTTTGGAAGCTTTCTTTTGTGGTTGGTTTCCTCCTCTGGCAAATGTTTTATTTAAGTTTGGAGTTCACGCTTCGCTTGCTCTAAAAAAGTGTAGTCATCCCTCCTTCTCTCAGAGAGGTTTCATAGATTTTTCTCCATTTCCACCTGATCTGATTATTAGTAGCAATTGGGATATTTTTGGTAACAATAATGTGTGTTCATAAAACACTTTAAGAAGGGTTTCTCAAATGATAGTGTTTATCCCTTGCTACAAGTGAAGGTGGGATACTGTGTTAAGAACTAGAATTCTGAGGTTTTTGCATCTCTTCAGTGCAGTTTGATATTTTTGTTTTGTCTTCTATGTTGGGAAGAGCTAATAGTTTTTCTTTGGGCCTTCTTCAGTCATGCATACTGTAGGGTTATTTTCCTCAGAAATTTTTACCAGCTTTTGTGCTTTTCTGAAACACTTCTTGATTTTTATTTATTTTTAATTTAAGAATTTACAGTGGTGTTACCAGAAAATATAAATGCTTAGCCTGAAGGGCTCATCTGCAATGGCATAGAGGCTGTATCTTGCTATGCACATTTAAATTTCCTTCAGTCTTGGAACAGTTAAAGAAAATCTCAGAAGTCCACTTCTCGTAACATTTGATATTTATTTGTCCTTTTTGTGATCTGAAGAAAATTCCTATTCCATTTTCTTGGATAACTCTCAGTGCACTGCTGACATTACAGGAGGTTGCATCTTTCTTTTTTTCTGGTTTTTCCTTGTTGGTGACTATTAAGTGTATGGTCAGCCAACTGCTGCTAAGGAAATTAGCAATTATAAGTCAGCATTTGCTATCTATGCTGGCATCAAAGAAGAAATAAGTGTTTTTTCTTCACTTCCTAGATTTCAGTTTTTGTTTTCTAAATTGCTCAAGATGTATGAGCAGAGTTCAGTTAGAGACTCCTCTGAAAAAGCATCTCTAAGTGTTTCTGTAATAAAAATCTTTAGTGTATGGGAGACTAGTTGCTGTAAATCTCAAATTCATTAAATAATAATCATTTTAAGATTAGCTAAATTCTGTATGTTTAGTTTGTCATTCTTTTAGTTTATATGATGTGATTTCATTCCTAATACAGGTAACTTTTGTCACATTGACTGAAGAATTGGTGTCCCTTCACAAAATACAGTTGATAGGCCAGCAACATTTTCCTAGGCTAGCAGACCTTCCAGTTGGCAGGAAAGAAGCTGTTTAAATTTTTGCTGAGCCATTCATGTTTTGAATGTTCTTTAATGGGGCTGCAAGGTGCTTTTGCAAAGCAGCACAACACTCTAAAGTGGTGTTTGAAGTCAAACCTGTCTTCAGGTATTTTGTACATCATGCTTCACTATGTGAAACTGGAACTTGTAGCAAAAGGAAGTCTGGACTAGCTGGAAGGGAAAGATCCCTTGCTAAAAAGATCTATTGCTAAATAAAGCATCTTATTTGTGAATACTGTAAAATTTCTTTAAATTTAGGCCATGACTTTCTAGTTTTGGTTCAGTTGCAGTAGTATTTTTTTAAGCTCCCAATATTAGTGGGAAACCTGTCAAATGTGACTGCCTGGGACATTTGGAAGTAGAATATACACAGGAACCCTGTCTCTGGTACAAAAAAAGCAATGCAGTGTGCCAGAGATCTAGCAGCCAATGCTCAGTTCTGTGATTATACTGATAAGGGTATCCTTTCACATAAAATATATCAATTGTTTTGGCTTTTTTTACTGAAAAATAGGATGGAGAGGCAGCCTCTTGTATTGCACAGTTAGGAACATGGCTTGATGGCTGCCTTATTGCCAGATTTTGTATAAGTTAGGATCTCTCTGGTTTTATTTCACTGTGAGAGTTTACTTACTACTTATATAGAAAGACAATTTTTAAAGTCACAGAATCATGGTATTATCTAGGACAGAAAACACGTTTAAAGTCATTGAGTCTGACTGTTAACCCTTTAGTGCTGCCAAGTCCACCACTAAGCCATGTTCCTAAAGGCCACTTCTACACATCTTTTAAATACTTCCAGGTGATACCTTGTCCTGCTGGCCATACTATTGCTGATACAGAGGCATAAGAGAATAACAGTGAGTCTCTGTTGCATTTTGAATTTGATTTCCAGACAGACAGCCGTTTATAAATGTTAACTACTTTTGTCTTACATATTGTATTAGTAGAAATGATTTATAAATGTCATGCTAAATTAATATTTGCTGATAAAATACAAAATTATAATGACACTGACCTTTCTGAGCAAAAACTTCCATGACTAAACTGGGGCTCTTACTGTACCCCACTTACCTGTACATAAACCACGATTAACACCCTTTTGGAAAATGTATTTATTAGGATATGTTTTAATAGGCTTCTGCTTAGAAACTCTTACTCAGTGTTTCAAGTGCCCCTGATGAGCTAGTTGACCAATTTAATTTGAAATTTGCAGGTGTTATTTGCTGGAATTCCTCAGGCCATACAGAATAATGATTATGGCTCAAGTTTTTATTTTACTTTGGCAAAAAGAATCTGCACAAAATATTTTAGGTTAAATTTAAGAATTATGGATTACTGTGGTGGTTTGACCCCGACTGAATACCAGGTGCTCACAAAGCTGCTCCGTCCATAACTGGACAGAGGAGAGGGAAGACAACGGAAGGCTTGTGAGTTAAGGACAGGGAGAGATCACTCATCAGTTACCACCATGGGTACAACAGTCTTGACTTGGGGATATTAAGTGAAATTATTGCCAAGCAAAATCAAAGCAGGATAATGAGAAGTAAAACAAACCTTAAAAACACCTTTCCTGCACCCCTTCTCCCCCTCCTTCCTAGCTCTACCTCCTGTCCCCAGCACTGCAAGGAGGCAAGGAGTGGGGTTTACAGTCACTTAATCACGTGTTCTTCCTACTGCTGCTCAGGGAGAGGAGTCCTTCCTCTGTTCCTGTATGGGGTCCCTCCACAGGACACTGTTCTTCATGAACTTCTCCAACATGAGTCCTTCCTGTGGGCTACAGTTCTTCATGAACTGCACCAAGGTGGGTCACTGTTCTTGTAGGCACAGCCTGCTCCGGTGTAGGCTCTCTACAGGGTGACAAGTCCTGCCAGGAAACCTGCTCCAGCATGGGCTCCTCTCTCCATGGGTCTGCAGGTCCCTGCCAGGAGCCTGCTCCAGCACATTTCCCACAGGTTCACAGCCTCCTCTCAGGCATCCAGCTGCTCCAGCCTGGGCTCCTCCACGGGCTGCAGGTGAATCTCTGCATCCCTGTGATCCTCCATGGCTGCAGGGGCACAGCTGCCTCACCATGGGCTGCACCACAGACTACAGAGGAATCTCAGCTCCAGGACCCGGAGCAGCTCCTGCCCCTTCTCTGATGTGGGTGTCTGGAGGGCTGTTCCTCTCACATGTTCTCACCCTGCTCTTCTCTGCACAATAACTTTTTTTCTTTCTTAAATGTGTTACCACAGAGGTGTCGCTTCCATTCCTCGCTGACCAGTTGGCCAGTGGAGGGTCGGTCTGGGAGCCAGCTGGTGTTGGCTCTGTAGAACATGGAGGAAGCTTCTGGCATCTTCTCACAGAAGCCACCTCTGCAGCCCCTGCACGCCCCCACTAACAAAACTTTGCCAGGCAAACCCAATGCAATTATGTACAAGTGCATATATCAATATATTGATACAGTAGATTACGGAAAATATTCCTTCATCATTCCAATTTACGCTCAGTTTTAAGATTGATCATAGCAAATAATAAATATTTTATAATAGCACCTTTCCAGATTAAAAATTAAAACAAGTCTAAATAGTGCATCCTTAAAGTTATAAAGTGAGAAATAATGGGCTGCTGAAACACTGAGTAGATGCTGTACTTCTAATTTATAAAAGGCTACACTCTGGATTTCACTTTTAGTAATGACAACATGTTTTTCATAGATGAATGACATTGAAAAGGGAAAGTCAAATACTGCCTAATGACAAGAAAATTGAAGTGGATCTAAAGGAGTGAGATATAGACTTCAGATAGATTTATAAATGTTAGTTCAAATATTTAATTTGAATGCCTTCCACTAAAGATGTGGTGAGGGATCACAAAGCTGTATGACTTAGTTGTATCCCAAACTCATTGTTGATAAGATTATTGATTCTTTATTTTATTTCAGGACAAACTCTATCATTTACCTGAAATGGCTGCCTATTAGATATTTTCTGAGAATGCTTCTTGGTTTGTTGTTGGATATTCATAATGGGAAGCGTAGAATATTCATGCATATATTTTCCCTAGTAGTAAGCCAAAATTTTTCAACCTTTCTTGAATTTTTTTCAAGAATAGTAATTTTGAGCGAATGACTTCTGAAATTTGCTTTAGCTTGAGCTTACAAAGTTGCTTTACTGCCTAGGTTGACAGATGAGTGATTCTCTTGCTGGAATTCCAAAGGCCTGAGAAGGACTACTATGGTGATTTAAACCCTATATATATATATTGCTTGCTAAGCAGGAGCTGGTAAGCAGATTGGAAGGAGTGCCTACATGAAGGTGGAGGGAAATTACATGAGTTGTGTAAGAGTCACAGCAAATACCTGTGGACAAAAAGAATACAAATTAGTAGATCTTTCCTGTGGCTCTAGAGGACAACAAGATAGTTTTAACTAGGAAAGAACAATCTTTTGAGTCTCTTTTTTAGCTTTGTAGGAGGATAGATTTTGTTGTACCCCTGGGACGATAGGCCTGTATCCTGATTCTTAGCAGCAGCTGAAACCTGATGGATTTCATAGCTTAGCAGCTTCTCGATGCATACAGGATCAGCTCATGTCAGCTGATGCTGGTTTGCAATATGTATTTGTGTCTGCAAGCTGTGCTACATTAGGGAGAAAGCTGACAACTGTTACCTATCAGGTGATCTGAGACTTTTCTGGAACTTTCTAATACATACAATCCAATAATGCACATATAAATTCAATTTCTATCTGTAGAAAATAAATGCTGTATAATTTTAACATTGGATTGGTTTGGGCTGGCATGTTGTTAGATTAATGAGTAGTGAAGAGCAAGTAAAAAATCTCTTGAGGAAAGCTGATCCCCTTAATACAGTAAATATTCTAAAAAATAAAATATGAAAATCCATATTTTGAATGTCACATATAGGATGTAGTGGTGAGGAATACATCAAAGCAATGAAAAATACCAACAATTAAAACATTACCATGTTAATATAATTTTTTCTAAATTACATATTTATATAATGTATATTTTAAGTAGAAATATCATTTTGGAAAAGAAAAAACAAGTCCACACTTTTAATACCTTACGTACATTAGCAAGATTATGCAAAAGCCTTGCTAACATCTGCAGCTGGGTAAAATAATTGTGTTTTAATATTTTTGAAGTAAGTACAGGATGTTTCTTAGGCTTACAGTTTCTTGAGGCTCTACCTTGCTTTGAAGGATTAAGAATTGCCTGTCACAGTAAAAGATGAGGGTTTTGTAAAGCTGTGAGTGTGTGGTAGGAATCAGGATAAAAATCACACCCACAATTAGGCATATGAGACTAAGCCAGCAATAGAAGTAGTCATTACTTACTTACACTTCTTGAAGTTGTAAAATTAACTGATGATGCAGCTCCTGGAAGTGTTAGGGATGAATGAAGCACTTGTCCTGAATTCACTGGCACTGTATTTTAAACTGGGTATCAGATGTTCATTTCTTTTTATCTGTTTAAAGTAAATAAATACCCATTCTGTGAGATAGGCAAATATGGAGAGCTTCCAAACCTTTAGCTATAAACAGATTTTTCTTTATCCGTGCCAAGATGTGTTCTTCCACCTCCTGCTTTTTTCTGCTGTCTGTAATTACTGCAGTGCTCAAAGCTGTGTCATTAGTACCTTACTATTAGGAGGCAGTGCAAAGTGCAAAGAATGCAAATATTTATCACTTACAAATCACAAGGTTTGCATCCCAACTGCATTGGATAGAAAACTAGTCATTTAAGCACTAGTTTCTACAGCCTTTTCAGTTGCTTTTAAGATATTTTGCATGCTGTCATTCCATGCTGTATGATTCCTGGAGCATAATAATGGCTTTATAACTTAAAGGTTTTGTATGTGTGCATGTAGAACTATATTTTTGTGGATTAGTTTGCATGATAGCTGGAAATTCTACTGTGCATTGAGCCAGCAATCACATTACTGAGGTTTTTTCTAATTCAGACAGTTTGCTTTGGCTAATGAGGCTGATGCACCTACTAAAAGAAAAATAGCAGCAAATTCATTCTGAATTTATAGATCACTTGCATCTTGTGAAAAAAAAGAGGCAAAACACTTCTCTTTGAGTTTTCCAGCACTCAGGGTGGCACAGTGCACAGCTTTCAGATTTGATGGGTGTTTTGCATAAAGATTAATGCTTTAGAAATACTTCACATCACTACTATATGATAACTTTATGGTTGGAATACAGGTTTCAATGGCTTTTGTGTTTCAATGTGTTTTAAATGTCCTACAGAAACAAACTTCCACATTTTCTAGATTCCTTTCAGCGATTTAGAGAGACTTTTTGATGCATCCGTTCTCCAAACTAGATCCCCTTTTAGCTCACACACATACACACACTGCCTTGCCCCCAGTCTTTCCATAACCTACTCCTCATTTATCATAGCTCCTTCAGGAGCTAATCAAGTTCATCTGAGAAATAAATAAACTAAGTGGTACAAACTGCATGACAGGGATGCAAGATTGTGTTCCCACTTTCTTGAGAGACTGCAGCTGAAGCTAAACTTGCCTTTTTGACAGCTACAGAGGATGGATTTTGCCAATACTCTGTCTAGTAAGTTGGCTCAGTTGCTTGCCAGTGTGTAGCCAGCAGAATTCGGATGGCAGGTAGCAGTGTTTACTAGCTGTGCAGTGTGTGAGGTTTCCTTAAGGCAAGTGATCCATTAAATGTAAAATAGAGGCACCCATTCACAATAAGTCACGTATTAGTATGAGATAATATGAGATTGCTGTTGCCTTTCTTTTGGTGTTTGTTTTTTTTTCTCAAATGCTTGAAGAGATTGAAATTTTGCTGATGTGTGTGAGCACTTAAATGTAACCTGATTCAATATCAAAACTTTTCAAATATCATTTTCAAGGGGAGAAGAAACATAACTGCATGTGTTTTCTTTCTACAGGGATGAATTGTAAAAGCTACATCATCTTGACCCAAACATAGTGTTACAGTGGACTGCTCATCTCCAGTTCTAAAAGCTTTTTGAAAACCAACAGCATTGCAGCTTGTTTGGACTTTGTTATACTGTTGTTATCAGCATGGAAAAGCGTGGTGTTTGTTTTATTTTTTTAGATGCTCAAGGCAAACCTGATAAAGAAATGGTGGAAAGTTTTATGTGGGCACTGTTTTATTTAACATGCCTTTATTTCACTTTCATCTGTTCAAAGTGAATTTCTGCAAAATTGCAGATAAAGACCTACAGCTTGTGAACTCTAATTTGGATGGAGGAACTTGAACACTCACTTCTCTCAGCTCCTGTGTCCCTTGGTAAAACTGCTTCTGTGCACCTTACGACACTGCATAGGTAATACCAGGTTTTCTGTGTTCCAACGTCTGCTAGATGCTACTAAAAGGAGATGAACTTCCTTTCTAAGCTTTTGACATGGTGTCATAGACTAGCATGTAGTAGATACAATCAGCAGCTTTTTTTACCTTAAAACCAGGCATTTGTATATATTAAATTTCAAGACATCAGAGGTAGGTGGCTGCTCTTATCAAACATTGCTGTTTAAGCTGGACATAACAGACATGGTTTTCTTTTCTAAAATTGACTGATGTAATCTTGAAATTCTGTTGTGGTTTATAGCTCAGTGCTGGTGTGATACACATGGATCTAACTCCATGAATGTGAGGTGAGGTGTGTCCCAATCACTGAATAATTTCTGCAATGCTGCTTTGCCAAATAAAGTTAAAAGCAAAAGTGGGGGTTTGTGCATGTGTGGAAGATTAGGATCGGTAGGTAGTCTGAGATATGGACTGGTAGGTTCTTTATTAAAAACCAAAACCCCCTTTGGTCCTAAAAGAAAGTTGCTTTTGGCAAAGCCATTTGCTGTATTAACATTTTTATTTTTATAACTGTGGGCACCCAGGAAAAATTCTGGCTTTTTAGAAAGTGAATTCTGAATTGCTATAGAAGGAACACATACTTGCAGAAAGAATCCTAGACTCCTAAGTACAGTTAGATGCACTTGTTCAGTTTTCATACAGAATAGTTGGAAGGCTATAAGCCTTTTTTTCTGCCCTAAGTTTTCTGTTTTGGTACTGTACAATGTTAACAGCAAATTGTGAAGCAGTACAGTAAGGTGGGCTGCTTTGGGAAAGGGGGGAAGTGTGTCTTCAGTCATCTTGCTCAAATTTGAGCAACCAGGAATTAAAGTAAACAATGTATTATCTTTTTCTTTCTTTCTTTTTCTTTTTTTGTTTCTTCTTTTTTTTTTTTTTTTCTTTTTTAATGATAAGAAGGATTCTAGAATAAAACAACCCATAATGATCACTGGAAAAAACCCCACAACACCTTTTTATGATAGAAGAGTAATAATTTTGTGATAGGATTAATCCCTGGAAGCATTAAGGTTAAAATTCAAAGGCCTATGAAATGGAAAAGGAACATTTTAAAAAATCTGCCTTTTGAGGACCAGCCCCATTTTGTTCCTCTGTAAAAGATAGTATATGAATTAATTTATTTAGAAGTTTGTAAGTTAATGTACCACCTCCTGATCTGACTGCAGCCTGGGAGCACATGCACAAGATTAATCTTACAAAGAAATTAATATAGCGAGTATTCTAGAAAATACAATCCAGAAAAATCCACTTGCGTCTGACAAATTTGTAGTAACCCACAAACAACTGTGACTCTAGTTCTTGGTGTTGAAGTGAAATATCTTAACTGATGCATGCTATTGTTCAACCTTTTGGTCGCTGTATCTTCCAGTTTGAGTTCAGCTTTATTTACATCTTCTCACTAATTTAATCAGTTAAATGAAAGATACGAGCTCAACTGTATCCAAATTCCTGTCTCTGGACACTGTAGTAAGCTAGCCTGACTTGGAAGTGGTGTTAAAGCTGAGACCTAATGACAACTTCCTGGGGGAGAACCACTTCAGGAGGTGTAAGGCTTCAGGGACCAAGGCTGGTGGGAGTAGTGCACCCATTCCTCTGAAGGGGTTGATGATAGTCAAGGTACTCGGACAGAAAGGAGTATCCCAGAGTAGCATTTACGAGTCAAAAATGGAAACTCCTCCATGATGGAGCAATGGTTCTGAAGTAAAAACTCGGAGACAAGGACAAGTTGAAATGTAGAAGACTTGAAGAGCTTGAATAAATGCTGTGTGAACTGTCTGAGTTGCTACTTTGCCAAATAAAACAAATTGAGAGGAAGCTGTACCTAGGTGTCTGTCTCATTTTGTGGTTGATTTTGTTGTTTTTTAACTGTCAGCAGGATTTCACATATCCAAAAGGAAACGTGTAAATAGACTGGTTTGCTAACTGATCAACTACATGTCCATTTTCAGTCAATTAATGTATTGCAGCAGTTACAAAGCGTGTTAATACTACCTGAAATGTAAATGGGGTTTTTGGTGGCTGTTTGGAATTTCTCATAGTTCACATCTGTGTGTTTTGGTGAACAGTCTCTGTGCAAAGTTCAGTTTGCTGCCCATAGTAGAATTCAGCTACCTCGGAGAGTGATCGGCCGCTTGCAAGGATTAAAGTTTTATCTCTTTCTAAGAGGTGCAGTCATGTTTCACTGGGCTGTTGCTATCACCTCTAAGCCAGAACAGCTTCGGAGAACGGAGTGGCTGAACTCTGAGTTGCTTATCTGGTTGTTTCTGGGATCCAGTAGAAGACCTGGAAAGCCAATACCTGTGTCTTGAAAACCCATCAAGAGTTGTGGGTTCTCTGCAGAGGAGTTTGATGTGCTGTATGGATGCTTTCTGTTTATGTAGCAAGAATCACCTATGTACTTTTTCCATTCAGACTGGTCAGCTGGCTTGAGGCCACAGAGCCTGTAACATGAACTTTTTCTGGAGGGAAACCAGCACACAGCGCGTGTGCATCAGCAGTGCTGATGAAGCCACCTGGATGATTCCTGAAATGTTCTGTAGGCATCGAGTTTGAAATGGACAATAATGCCTGGAGGCAGGGGGGCTCTGCCTGGTAGGCTCTGGAGCTTCCAGCTGGCAGCAGTTCTCTCCACATATGCAGTGGTTTTGTGACAGGGTGACAAGCTCTAGGATTTTTGAGTGTGGAGGGACTGTGGATTTAACACATCAGCACAAAGAGGTAAAGTAAAATACTTAGAGGAAAATTCTGAACTAGTACTCTCCTTCCTGCCAGGAAGAGTGTTAAACTATTCTTACAGTAGCAGTATTTTCTTCCTTCTACTCGTTAATGTGCCCTAGGTTGTGCTGCTTCTGATTTAAATGCAGTTCACAGAAGGAGGACATGAGACAATTCCTTCTGAACTTTGACATGGTATAAAGGGTAAGTAATGCAAACCACGCTCATGATTTGTAACTTTTGTTCTATTTAGCTGATTTTAAATATATTAGGATGCAGTTCAAAAGGTTTATGGAACCTTGATCTGTGTCCCAAGCAATGTGGAACAGGTATTCTGCTCAAGTGAATGAGAGGTGGTCCTGGTTCAGAAAAAAGGCAGATGGTGAGGTCACACAAGCACATTGTGCAGAACTAAACAAAAAAAAATCGGAGAGGAAGTGTTGCCTCAAAGATGGCACGGAGGATGCAGGAGATGATGAGCTTTGAAATATGTCTTTGGCATTTCAGGATGTTCAGACTTCATAGATCAGGAAGGGTAAGAGTTTAAGTACTGTGGTATACAATAGATAGCTTCAAGTATGGGGTTTAAGTTGGTTTTGTGGGTTCATACGTTTTGCCTTTTTTGGGTCTATTTGAGTTTTGTCCATCTGCTTTTAACTGAAAGGGTGTGAACAGCAGACCAGTTGTGGTAAGTGCATAGACACTCTTAAGGTATCATAACCCTGCTTTACCTTTACTGTAAATAACTCTTACATGCTCAGACCCCCTAGCTGGCTAAGTTTGGACTTCCATGTCTCAGCCAGGTCTGAGGAAATAAGATTGGATTAAAACTTGGCCTTATGCTGGCAGAGGTGATGTAAACTTCCCTCTACCTGGCCTATTTACCTCCCATACTTCATCCTTGACATACAGGGGTGCTTTCTGTTCCAGGTAGTAGCTTTTTACACAGCACAAATTCACGATGCAGCTGATGCACTCTGAACTTTCCTATGAAAGGCTGTTACTGTTCTCTCTTGCTGTTGGCAGGGTGTTAGTGAGATGCTCAGCAGGATGTGCTCAGAAACTAAAATTGTACTTCTTTAAATTATTAATTGAGTGGACATAGTTATCACTGAAATATGTATGGAGGAGATCCAGCTGCCCATTGAGAATTGCTTGAAAGCTTCAGGAAGGAGAAATGAAAATAACTCACTTTGTGGCTCATCATACCAAACTTAGAAGTTGAGACAATCCTATGCCTTTTAGCAAAACTTTTTTTAGCAGCAACACACTATTTTCATCAAGACTGTTGAGAACTCACTTTGATTCTCTATGGTTTCTTTGTAGTCCAGTCATTTTTGTCATATGCTTCTAAACGACTGACCTGGTAGATACTCTTGAAAACCTTCCCTAATGTTTCTGAGAAGCTGAAGTTCTTTTTTCAGCCATGTTTGGGCTTATGTTTACATTTTATGTGTTTGTACTATGAACAGGCCATGTTTCTTGCTAATTATGTTCTGCCAAATCCTTTTGCAGCTATAATGGAGAAGTGGCATCTGAGATAAATCAGTAACTTTTATTGCAGGTATAGCCTTATGAACTAGGAGGACACTCTGGAAGGCCTCTGGTTAGGAAGATGGGTGATTCAAGACCACCTGCCAAGGCTACTGCTCTATGAGAGCTCTAGAGAAGCTCATCTCTGGATACAGAGGCAGCCTCAGGATAGCCACCTCTTGGGCATGGAATTAGCCTTCAGGGATGCCCTGCCTATAGGTCCCATCTTCCACTGGGCTGCCTGCTTTCAAGTCCTTTACAGTCCTGCACTCATTCAGGTTCCCTGTTCCCTCTATATCTGTGTTGTCCAGTCATTTCGTTTGAGTGTAGAAATCTTAAATGCAGCTCTTTAATTCATTAGGATCTGGTAGTTTTAAGAACTATGTTAAAATGTCTTGCTCTGTCCTCATTAGAACAGGATTATACATTTCTTTGGCCAAGGAAGTGGTTGACTCTCAGTTGGTCAGGAACCTTTCTGCCTTGTCTGGTTTCTGCCAGCTTGCTCAAAATACACTTTTAATTGATTTATGAGTAGTTTGTAACTGTCAGCCAGGAGCCTTGCAACTGCAAAAATTAAAATTTTAGCAGGTGTATTTAAAGTCTTGTTTCTGAAGTGTGCTGATCCAGTTGTTCTAGATTTCTCTTTGTGTTTCAGGGCTCCAGTGCAGGGTGCATCACTTTTTCAGTTGTTTTAAGTAACTATTACTTGAAAAATATAGAGCAGATTTACTTTTACACAATTTTCCCCTTTAAATATTCCTTGTTTACAGCATGTCTCCATGTCACTCAACTCGGACCGATTGTGTCATAGGCTCTTTTTCATATTAATTACTCTGTATTTATTGCCTCTGTCTGGTCTTTATGCCCATCAGTGCTCTTTGAATCTTCTCTAGCTTTTTGTCCCCTTTGCTCCTCCTCTTTTAGCTTTTGCCATTAGAAACTGAAAAATACCAATTCCTGCTGCACATGAAAACAGTCAGGCAGACCTTAGTGATGCATGACTGTGGATTCTGTTAGGGCTTACTAGAAAGGCTCTCCCTTTGTTTTGGGGTGGCGTGTTTGTGCTGCTATTGGTTCATGCCTCTGACTGGCTCTGTGCAGTTTGGGATTGAAACTCTTAATGCTTTATCCAGGATTTGAAAAGCAAATGGAGCATCACACTGACCTATTTGAGCCTTTTTGTTTTGCAAATGTGCTCTTGGAACTGCCCCTGCTATTATCCTACAGTGCTGTGGAATGATTACAGCCAGACATTCAGGCTAGGATCCCCTGCAAAAGTGGGCAGCAAGCAGCCCATATGAAAAAAAAACCGCCTTACTTCTAAATATGGATCAAACCTAGGTAAGTATTGTATTGTTTGCTACTCTGAAGTAATTTGTACCCTTAAGAGCTGTCTGAAGGGCAAAACAGTTTTAAAAAGGCAGTCTAAATGAAATAAGAATCTTGATCAACATTAAAATACACTGACAAAATAAATTTTAATGACCTCTCCTAATACACAGATGGGGAACATCCACTGGGCTATGCAGTCAGGGTAGTCAATATTCTCTGCTTACCTAAGGTGCTGGTGAGAATAGGTGGACTGAGCATATTCACAGTTATGTAGATAGACAAACGTCAGCGTTTAGGACAGGATAAACAGATCTGACATACTTCAAATAGTGACAACTTTCACACAAAGTGTCTCACTTCTGCTACAGGATAAACACTCATAGGTCCCTTTCGACTCAGAATATTCTGTGATCTGTAACTGTGTAAAACTCCCCAGCTCTGGGGTCTGCATGAGAGGCCATGAATGCAGTTTTAGCAATGCAGCCAAGAAGATGGGCTAGAAGCACTGCCTGCTCTGAGCACTCCTTTTACATCAGCGGGAAGAGCCCCAACCTTGGGAGTGGCTGGGAAGAGGCTACAGAAGTGTCAGCAGGAGGCAGTGGCTGGGAGCTGCCTGGGGAGAAGGCAAAAAGCATCCTGAGGTTGTTGACGGTATTTTCTGCTACTCCCAGATGTGCTCTAGCTCAGTAGTTCGGTATGCCTTATTTAAAATCAAATAGCATGAAAGCTACTAAATGCAAACACATGGTATTGAGACCAGTGTGTGTTAATTGCAGGAGCTGCCAAGCCAATCTGTTACCTTGCTAACTTTGTCTTGCTGTCCATCCAGCTGACAACGCCCTTAGGCTCTCTGATAAAGTGAAAACTATTTTATTTTATTCCAGCCGTGGAATTTGCTGTTGCCTGGGAAGCAACAGGCCTCAAGCTGGCTGCCTACAGGGCAGCCACTGTCCCCATCTCCCCTCCCAGAAAGAGGAGTCTGGGAAGACTGTGGCAACTCTAGCGCAGCACTAGCCAGACTCCTGTACCGTGCTTGCTGTCTGCTGCTCTCTGCTTGGAGACATTCATTCTCAGCTGTCACATGCCAAATCCTGAAGGTTTATTCCACTAGCAGCAGCACAAACACAAGGCCTGCTGTTGGGTAAAGTGACTGGAAAGCTGAGCAGCCTCTTGCACCACGGCTGTACTGGCTGGCTTGTGCTTTGTGCTAGATCTTGCTGCTGTCCTGCCCAGCAGAACAAAACCAAACCTTTTGTTGTGCTGCTGGCTGTGTGCCAGGGTAATGGGTTTTGGTGATAGGAGCACAGTGGGCACAGAGAGAAAAAGGCACTTTTCTTGCTGCTTTGGTAATGGTGAAGGACATTTAGGTATTTAATTAAAACCCAACACAAATTTCAGTGATGGAAAATAAGACCCCAACCAAATGGGTAGAGAGTCTTCCCTAGAAGGCTGTATTTAGTGTGGTCTTTTGGGTCTTGCAGTATTTGCCATGTCTGCTGGGGGCAGGGATGAAAGAGAGGCTGTACTCCCAAACTGGAAATGGGCAGCATCAGCAGATGGTCTCCTGGACCCACTGTGACACCAAAGTACAAACAACCAGACTTTGCCTCACATGGCACAACCAAGTGGTTGGAACAGACAGCTCTACAACTGCTGTCCTGCTCAGCTCAAGCACTGCTCGAGACAGGTCACACAGGTAGATGCCCTGTCCTTCTCTGTCTCCAAAACACAAGTATCTCAACAACTCCCCCCACCATACACATCCCATCTTCTTATAAGGCTGTTTTAGAGAAAGGAGGAATGTACTTCTGTCTGCTCTCATGATGCAGTCTTTTAGCACAAAATTTAGCTGGCAATGGAAACAAAAGACAATGCAATAAATATAAGAATAGAATCGGTTTATTAGAGCTATTTTACATGAAGAAATCAAGAACAAATTACTTGAAGAACTATTTGTATACCATGGCAATATTCTTGCTAACTCAAAGTTACTGAAGTACAAAAGACAACATACAAACAATGCATGCCTCATTTGACTCTGGTATTATTGAGACCCATGAGGAATGTGACATCCTTGGACAGCCAAACAAGACAGACAGCACAGTGTGTGTATATATGTATGTATATATAACATGTACTGTACACATTTTACTGGTAACACATCTGCAGTTCACTCACACATTATCAATTACTTGCTCTAATTCTATGAGAATTTTTCTGGGGTGAGGGCATATCACCAAAGCTTTCAAGCTTTGCAGGGAGCTATGGGATAACCAGCAGGAATCCTACACTCTGGCATCTTGGATAAAAACTGCTGTATGCTGCGTTCTCATGCTGCAGGAGGGTGGTGGGCTGGATGTGGAAAAGGCTGAACAAGACCTGAGCTCTGAGGAGAGACACTGCTCTGAGACTGTACACGGAATCATAGAGGGGTTTGGGTTGGAAAGGACCTTAAAGATCATTTAGCTGCAACCCCCCTGCCATGGGCAGGGACACCTTCCACTAGACCAGGTTGCTCAGAACTCCATCCAGCCTAGGCTTGAACATTGCCAGCAATGGGGCATCCACAACTGCTTTAGGCAGCAGTACACGACTGCTGCTGAGCACTGGGAAGTTCAAGCTCATCTGCTGAGAAGCTGCATTTTTTCATTTCAGCATTTAGCAAGCATAGCTATCTGGTAGCAGCACAGAGGTTTAAACTGAGTGAAAATAAGATGCTTTCTTCCTTAAATCACAATTTTCTTTGCAAAAGGAGGTGCTTGGATAGCAATTGCTTTTAATTAACAAAGCAAGACACATTCTCTAATTAAAATATTCCCAGTGCATCAGGTGGAAAGAACACAGTTGGTCTCTGCTGGACGGTGAAGGAACGTGTTGGCTGGAGCATCCCGGTGCCCACAGTGAAGCACTGAGAAGGGCAAGGTGGCACAGGCTTCCCCCCACACCTTGGCCAACACAGCTGGGCTCTGGAGCCTTGGCTGCTCCAGTGCCCAGGCCCTGGGGTGCACTCAGCCCTGGCTGAGACCCCAACTGCTGTGGGGAGGGCAAGGGCACCCCACATGCAGTTTGGGATCTCCTCACCTTGTAGTGTCTTCTGCACAACAATCAACTGGAGCTACTCTCTGGAGCCTGAACGTTTCTTATTTTCTGAGCAAGGACATCTACCCACTTTTTATATTATCAACGAAGGGGAAGAGTATGTTCTTCATCTCATAGGCTTCTTCTACGCTTGAAAATAAACTAAGGATTTTGGTCGTTTTATAGAGGCAGAGATTCATGGACACAGAAGAAAGGGGAGAAAACAATCGACCCAAATCCAGCTTTTAGAGATACATCCCATTGATGAGGTAATCAGACTCTTCAGATGTAATGGGTCGAGCTTTTTTGAGCTTCTGTTTCACTAAGCGCAGTCTGCAAGCAACCA
Organism: Acridotheres tristis; assembly: GCA_037013685.1. Taxonomy (NCBI): domain Eukaryota; kingdom Metazoa; phylum Chordata; class Aves; order Passeriformes; family Sturnidae; genus Acridotheres; species Acridotheres tristis. Next base: position 55,626,159 of record CM072887.1, on the reverse strand, counting down.
TAAGCAGCAGCAAAGCAGTGATTGCCAAGCCTAAGGCTAAGGGTAACACAGCACCTACAATGAGGTTAAGAGAAATTACATTTTATTTAACACAGTGAGATACTGGTAGAGAAAACCTGAAATTTTTCTTTAAAAATACAGCTAGTCTGTCACTTAGATGTTAGTAATTAGAACAACTCATATATGAAACTAAACTGTGTGATCATGTTAGGGACAGTTCAGAATATGTAAATACATTATTCAATTCTTGGCCACTTTATCTGTATCTATTAGCACCTGACTGAAAAACTGACATAATTCAAAATTAATTCACTTGGTTGGTCTTACCTGTTTCTGGGACTGGGCGACCACCTCCAAGCTGATCTCTCTTTGGCATCATTATGCCATCCCCATTTTTATCATCTGTTCTTTTCCCTGAGGAACTGTTATCTGCACAAAATCAAGCAAGATAAATGAATACTGCAGTTCAGTGACTCAGGAAGTCTTATCCACAGGACATTAGTATTAAATAATATGAAGTGCTTAAACATAGGGGAAAAAACAAAAAAGAACAGCTTAAGAACTTCTGACTCCGACTGTCTAACCTGAATTTTTGAAATAATGTGAAACTAAAGCTAAAATTTAAATTCAGTTTTGCATCCCAAACCACAGTGCAAGGGGACTTTGTGCTGTGATACATTCGCTGGCAGCCTTCAGAATTGTGACAGAGCTAACAGAAACACACGATGCTACAAGATCTGTAGAATGTGAAATGTTGTAATTGGAATGACATATAGTGGTGGGTGCTAAGGAAGTGTTTAAGTCAATGAGCTTGGAACGTGCACTGTGTGTAAGTCCCACCGACCACCACCAGCTCTGAAGAGCTGTAGAAGGTGTCCCTGGCGGGGGCAGCAGCACTGCACACAACTGCTAATTAAAGCTTCAATTGTTTCACTGGGACTGTCATGAAAGTCCATGCTAACGTCCCCACCCCAAGGCAGAATGCAGCCTCCAGGCTGCAGCTTTATTGCCCTGCTATTTTGGCTGGGGGTGCATAAACACTAATTTCACCCACAGGGAATGCTGTAGAAACAAGCCATGGCCCTCTCCTCGTTGGGCTCCTAACATTGTCCTGGCACGTAAAGTGGGCTTGAAAAAATCCTAAGAGTAAATGCAAATCCAGCAGCTGTTTTCTGCTTCTGTTATTCCTGAATTAAACTAAATATTTGTCTTTATTTTGGAAATACCTAAAAGACATCAGCTCTTTTTTAGAACTGCTCCAGCCTGCATCTAAATGCCTGTTTTAGAAATTTGTTTCCCTGCCATTTAAGTAAAGGGAATATTTAAGTCAACTGCTTGTAAAGAAATTTGGCAAATATGGAGATAAGTTTCGTGGAAAATTTTTGGAAGGGTAGAAGAATAGAATCATTTCTATAAAGCTTGTAGGGTTTTGCTAGACTTGTGGCTGTTCTTATATGACTGAAGAGATATCAGAGTCAATGCTGCTCAGTATCTTATCTGTTATCTCTAGAACACAAAGAGCAATTTCCCCAAAGATGTTTAGGAGCCTAGCATAAAGCATTTTACATGGGTTTAATTTGGTTTTCACTTTCTCTTGATTTTCTAGTCTATTCTGAGGAAATTGCCATTTACAGCCCTTTCCAATTACCCTAAATTACAGATCTAGGTTACGGCTACTACTGTGGGTGCCTCTGCAGTAAAAACATGACTAAGGCTTGGGCACTCAGTCAAATGTTGTAATCCCCGAACAGCGCTGCACGGGCAGCCTGGGAGAGGCAGAGACCCTGTGCCAGGGGAATGCAAAGCTGTTGTGGTGATTTATACACTTGGGTTGGCTGTGCTGGAGAATGCAAATCTTCAGGCTGCTCGTGAATTCAACCCGTCTGCATGACCCTGTTTGCTACTGGCCACTGCTGCTTAGAAACCAGCCCACTGCTCACTCCAGAGTGCTGTGCTGCTACTGAGGGTTTTCTATATTCATCTGCAAGTTCAGGAGTGCCAGAATATGCAGCTGGGCTTAAGAACTTCCCTGGAGAAGGACACTGGGGCTATTTGGAGGCAGCCATGCAGAAATGCTGTGCTGGCCTTTGCAGGAGATGCAGTCTGGGTAACTTTACTACCATGGAGAGATGTCTGCAGAGAGAGAAAGGACTCTTTTATTAACATAAAATGCCTCTTCCTCCACCCACTCCTGACTCTGAAAGAAAATGTTTGGCCTTTCAGCTTGGGCAAAAGAAGACCATGAGTCTGTTGCAGAAGAGTCAGTGCCCTGAGTGTCTGAGGGGGCAGAAGTCAGACTCCATGTTCCCCTCAGACTTGCCCTGCTGTAGAGGAATCCCACTGAAAAGGCGGCAGTGCAGAACAAGATTTACCTATTGTAAACAATCAATGATTTTTGGGTTTTGTTTTGGTTGGTTGTGGTTTTTTTCTCTTTACTGTGAATAGATGCCCCCTTAGGTCAGGCAGACGTTTTAAACAGTCCTTAACTTGGATTTGCATATTTTCATACTTCAGTGCAATCCTTACAAAGTTTGTATCAAGTCAGAGCTAAGCATGAAGGGCCACTGTTAGGAAGGTTAAAGGAAATTTGGAACAAAGAAACTATTAAGAGAAAATAGATTCTGGAAGAAAGTTCCTCTAGTATGACCCTCATAGGTAAAAAGCTCACATATCTGCTGCCAGGAACTATCTCACAGTCCAAAATATTAAAACTTAGCCCAGGTCCTTTGGAGAAAAGGAGAAAAGATAAATATGGTCGTACTTGACAAGGAAGTTCCTTTATTAGACATCTTTATTGAATTCTCAGAGATTGAGAAAGCTGTTTATGGAGAGGTAAGTAGCAGAAGGGACAGGTCTTTACTGGTACCTTAGCCATCACTAATAAAAACACAAATGTAAAAAAGAAAGCAAAGTAACTCCCCAGTCCTGCAATGCCTTGGGAAAAACTTCTCTTTTTAAAAAATCAACTGAAAGCTCCTGTATCAAGTATCGAATCTAGCAGCCAGCTGGAATGTGCCACATGCTGTCTCCAGTAGGCAAAACCTTCACTTACTCTGCTTTGCAAGTCACTGGATTTAAGAGCATCACGTTTTCCTTCTTGGATTGTATTTCCATGATGATCTGAAATTGTCAGCTGAGAATTAAGAAAAATGTGGCCCTGAATGGAGCACTTGCAAGTGAAAAGCCAGAACCTGTCCTGCTAATGTAAAGCCATATCCCCCTAATATGTATCTTAAATAGGCAGCTTTTCACCATAGTGATATTGAAACCACTAAAGCTTAATTTCAAAATTTATGTAAAATAGTATATAAGATGTTTCAATGTCAGCTCCAGGCCAACACGAACGTGATTGCCTTGGTACAACAAAGACCTTTACAGTGATTCAGAGGCAGAGGTTCTACCTTGGCACCAGCAGCAGGAAATATAATCCCTCCCAGAACATGATTTCTGACAGTGGAATTACTGAACTTCTGAGGGTGCTGATATGATTTCTGCTCAGCATTGCTTATCTCTCCTCAAAAATGCATCTAGCATTATTACCCTCCTGGACACATTTCCAGATGAGCTTCATGGAGCTGCTCCAGCATTTCTGTGCCTCTCATTTCTGTATCACTTAATTGTTAGATTTGGTCTGTAACCTCCCTGAGATGGCAGTGGTGGAGGGAAGTCTAATTAATGGATCTGGGTGGATTTTAAGGAACAGGTTAGATGCCTGTCTATTCAACTCCATAAGGACTGTGGTGCTTCTCAGTGGGGCAGAACTTGAGCCTCTTTGCACCTCTGTGAATCATTAAAGCACAGAATGGGACTCTGTGAAGTCTCAGTGTCTGCAGGAGAAGACAGCAGCTCAGAGCAGGTTTTGGAAGAGCAATTTTTGGCAGCTGCCCTTCAGACCCATGTGCCTAGCATGTATCTAGCATCTCTTCACATCCCACCCATGCACCCTAACTGGAATTGATCCGTAAGCAATGTTAAACCTCGCTGAGCTGTTTGCTGCTTTTTTTGGTTAGAAGTATTGGGCTCTTGGATCAGTAAAGACTGGATCCTTCTATTCCACAGGGAAATTATTAAGCATCTAGAATTAAATTTTGACTGAGCCCTGTCAAACGAAAAATATTAAACCCACAAGAATTAAAACAGCTTGAAATCTTGCTTGTTGAAGATTAGAAGATTACAACAGGTACTGTTAGTACACTAATCACTGAAGGCCCATTACACTTCTTTAGTTTTCTAAGAATCTTTTTCTTTGCTTATGTACTGCTGTGCAAAAGGCTACCTTTAGAACAAAACTGGTGCAAGTAAGTTACTATGCAATGGGTAAACACAGAAAATGATTATGCAAAAATATTTCTGCATTGTACTTCCAGTTATAACCCTGGATTATCAGTTGCTGAAGGTGGTGACCTCAGTTCTGGTTTCATGCCTGGATTCACAAGCCAAATGATTTTTGAAACCTGCTTAGCAGCTGACTTCCCACTGGAGCCTGCAAAGCCCTTTGGAAGTTTGATGTTTAGTTTGGGTGGCCCCATATCAGGTGTCACTCAAGACTATGTGAGAAGGGTTTGAAGCAGACTTCAGAATTTTAGTCAGCAGTGAGGAGTCATCTAGAGGTCATCTATACTGACAGAAAAGGGGAAAACATTTGGGACAGGATTTTGCTGTCAGTCCCCACACATTCACTGAGGCCATCAAATTCTCGAGAACATTGTTTTCACTCCCTTTACAGAGTGTTCACAAAGTGCTCCCTTTGCAGAGTTTTCATTCCTTCTGCACTCCACAGATGAAGTACAAGCACCTTGAAGGGACGTACAGGTGCCAATCCGGGCAGTGCCCCTTTCCGGAGTCGACAGCAGAGGGCACTGAGCCCTGCTCTGTTGTAACTGGGAAATAAAGCTGGTTATAAATAGCTGTGTCTTGGGGCACACGAATCAGTCTAAGCCATGAATAAATAAAAGTGAGGGGTTTGTACTGATTTTAGGCTCTGTGCACACAGTTTTGCTTTCATATAACTGCCATTTCAGATAATTTTAATTCATCAATTAAAATTAACACATCAATTTCATTGCAGCTTCTGGAGCTTTATCAGGGTCAGGGTTGGGGCTCTGTCTGTAACATCACACAATGGCTCACTATAGGCTTGCAGCCACTGTGCAGAACAATACTGGGGACCTGTACAAGGACACCTGAGGTGGCTTGTGACCAAAGCCTGAGACTTTTCTACAGTGATGAAAGACTTCTCCTGGCCTGGAGACAGAGTTCAGAAAAAAAAAAAAAGCGCCCACAATAGTAAAGATATTAGTTCAGGAAAAAAAAGAGAAGTAATACTTAGCACCAGGAGAAAAGCAATTACTCTCACCAAAGCTGAACAGTACTTTATTATGTTCTCCTGAAGTACTCTCCTACAGATTTAAAGAGCCTTAATACATCAGCCTACACAGCTGAACTTGTGGCAGAATTTTTATTTAGTTCACTGCACATTTTGTTCCTTAGACTGTATTATTTCCCTAGTATTCCTACATTTTAACTTTCTTTTTGCACCTAGTAAAAAACAGACTTGACAATAATAAATTGAAACCTACTTAGGACTTCATCATTACAGGTTTCTTTTGTATTTATTTACATTTATAATTCTTCTCCTCTTAGACAGGCGCAAAAAGACAATTAAATTAAATTCAAGGTGCAAGACGCTTCCTTTAAGAAGGGTTTATTGAAATGGATTAAATTCTTACCTGGCACAAATTCACTGATTTGTTTCTTTGGTCCCTGAGAAAGCGATTGGTTAGACATGTCTGCATCCACTGAGAGAAGTGGTTGATTTCTGGCAGTGGCTTTCAGGGTATTCTCTGCAGAGTTTTCCTCTGTGTTTTCAGTCACTCCTGCAGTCCTTTGCTGGGTAGTGCCAAGAGCTACATGTGTCACCGTCTTCCGACCTGAGCTGACTGTGAACAGAAAAAATTTTTGTACAACATTGAAGGGAATGGAAGTGTTCTTAAGGAAGACTATCCAAGATGGGCCTTGAGGAAGAGTAAACAACTTCCTAAGGTTCACACATATGATGAAATGTGAGTCACAGGTACCTAACACTTCCTCGAAAGAGTGCACTCATGACCCCTACAGTGAAATCCAGCAATTAAAATACAATGAAAGAGTGGTTGGCCATTGTGTCCAATCACCCTCTGATGGTTTTTGTTCACTTAGCTGAGCATGGGCACATGCTGAGGGAATGACTAACGAAAACAAACAGCATAATGGTCAATCAATTGGTTCCCTTTGTGTCCACAGTGTTTCAGATTCTTGCAAGGTGTCTAACAGCACTGTGAAGGGTACCTCTGAGACACCCTTTCAGATAGAGACCACGGTTTTTGTTTCCAGAATCATCATGCAAATGCAAAACCAATCTTTTAACTGCAGAACACAAAACCTGTCACTTAGGGACTCTTGACAGTTTTAATATGCTTTGAAGAAAACTTCTGAGCACCTGAGTATGTGGATATTAAACCTTCCCATGTGCTAATTCCAGTGAACTGCTTGCTCTCAGGGAAGGGCACAGAAGCGGGCTCATCCCCCTTTGGTCACTGAGGCCGTGGTTACTTTCACAGTCTACTGTGCCACTGTGGCCTGGCACACTTACGATTCTGGCAGAAAGTCTCATCTGATCCATCAGGACACTGTCTCACACCATCACATGCAAACGTGATGTCAATGCAGCAGCCATCATCACAGATAAACTGGTAGCGAGAGCAAACCCCAGCACAGGCTGTTGAGAAACAATTCCCAAATTACCAAAAGAGAAATCCAAGTAGTAAATACTGAGTAAGTGACTAAAATCTGCAGCACAGAGGAAAGAGCAAAATCACGCTGTGTCAAGAAGCACCATGAACAAGGCAGAAAATCCAGACTCAGCTGTGTGACATCATATTGACACGGAAGAAAATATAGGCAATAGCTGTTTCTGGCACCTTCATCACTAGGTAATCTCTTTATTACAGGAATACTCAACCTGGAGGCTGTTGCACCTTATACCTTGTGCAGCACCCTTACAGTGCTTTGAATTCTGCTGGCCTAAGCTAAAAGGAGATCTTCTTAGTCTTAAAAGATGCAGAACAGTCCTGAAAATAAATAAATGAAATCTCCGTGGCTATAACTGCATCCCTCCAACATGTAATTCCTACTACATATCCATTCAACACCAGTATGTTGTTTTACATGCACACATTTGGACTAAATGGGACCTTTCATGGCATATTTTCTGCAACCAAATTAAAATACAAAGAATGCTCATCGTTTATTGACATCAGCAATCCAGTGACTTCAATACAGCACAGACCAGAATAGGACTAGGTCCCGTTCTCACAAATTACTTTCACCCAAAAGGACTGCTGCCTGCTTTAACATTCAGATTCCCCTGGAAATCGAGAGTATCCCTGGATGTTCCATTTTGCATACTCAAAGCTTTTCTGAAACCCATTCTGATCCTTTAATGATCAAGTGTTTACATCTGTGCTTTTGTCTTTCCAACAGCCATGCGGTTCATCACTTTGTAAAGCACTATCAAGTTCAGTGCTTGATTAGTGTCATAAGAGCAAATTAATTTGCATAAGGGAGTCACAGCCAAAATTGTAAGGCTTTGGTTGTTATCCTGCTGTGTGCCAAATGCTGCACCACACTAAGGGAAGGATGCCAGGAATGCAGACAACTGTTTAAAACCCCTAAAATCTGAAAATGCATCTCCTGAACTTCAGTACTAGTAATAGCACTGATCTTGTGTGTATTAAGGCATCAGGAACTGGTTTAGCTATAGCAGTAGCACTTGAATTGCTAATGGAGCTTGGGAATTAGAAAAATAAAAAAGACAGCAAATCCCCTATGTGCTCCATACAAAAGATACTCCAGATACCCACAGCAGCAAATAAACAAACCAGCAGACCTCTCTGGCTGCCTTAGCTGAATTAAACATTAAAGAACACAACTCTATAATCCGCTACTGGAACACAGGCATTATAAAGGAGATTTTTTTATAATAACAGCTTATTGCCACAGGGACTACCCTCTCACATAGAGATATTATGCTGGTGCAGAGCAAGATTTTCACTGGTTCTGCTGAACATGGTGATAATGCTATTTAACTTTGTGCCAGAGCAGCAGATCTGCACTAGCAACTTGTTAATTACAATGTAATTAGACGTTATTACATTTAAGAGCAGGATTGACAGCCACTGAAATCTAATTTACTTTCTACCTTTTATGCTTTTTACATGCTTCTGAAGCTCAGAGTTTAAAAATGATGGGTCAGTTCCAGTTTCAGCTTCCTCAGTAGCATAAGGCTTCAATAACAAACATGAGACAGAAAAACTTAAAAGCATTAAAACAAAAACCATGCCAACTTTCAGACTACAGATGATGATCAGTATTATTATTAATCTGCCTCAAATACACTATTAAATAATTTTAACTGGGTCTTCCCTATAGCACAAGCCCTGTCATGTTGCCCACACCATCTGACTGTTACAATGCACCTGATACCTGGGTCAATATTTCGCTCTTCCAAACTGCACGCTTATTAGCAATAGAAGGACAAATACTCAGTGCCTGAAAGTATTACTGCTCGAACAGGAAAGTGATGCTTCTTTCCTCACTTTGAAAGCACAATTCAAAGCTGAAAGAGTTGTCCCTATGTAATGAACAAGGGCAATATAAAACACTGAAAATGGAGAGTAACATTTTTACCTTTATTAAGACCCTTGCTCTGCTCTGAATACCATACCCTGAGTGTCACAGAAGCAACAGCTCCAGTCATTTTCTCACCTGCTGCAGAATGAACCATGGGCAGAACGGTCACAGAGACGTTGTCAGAGCTCTGCTGACCTGCAGTGTCTGTCACTGTTAGCTGGAAAGTGTACCTGCCTTCCTCAATGTGGGACAGTTTCAGTGTTCCTGGCTGCGGTACCTGAGGAAAGGCACATAGTAAAAAACACATATTGATACAATGGATCCATCCGTGACCTTCCAGGAATTAGGAGCTCATCATGCAGATTAAATACTTCCTGCAGTCGAGTCAGCCTATTCAAGCATGTATTTCAGCATGGAACAAACATTTTCTTTTTTTTTTTTTTTTTTTTTTTAAAAAAAACCACAACAATCAGGTAGTGTTTTCATGATCTACTCAGTTACCTGGAGCTGTGGATCTCAGCACAAATAGAGAACAAATGGTCACATACATTTAACCCAATTTTTGAGCAATTACAAATGTAATTTTAGAGGATAGGCAGTAAAATATTGGCCTTTTGTTCTTTATCAGGTTAGTCTGTAGACAATATAACATGTATCCACAGAAATAAATTTTCATGCCTGAAAGAGAACAAGAATTTTTGATTAATATGGTCATAGAGTCCTAGACCTTCCATTATAGAAGAATGTAATGATAAACACTTTTTTCTCTCAGTGAGAAAATTTCCTAACTGAAATTTCTTTCCTTTTCTATTTACATGAATACACTCAGTTATCTGATCACTGTTGAGTACCTCCTGATGGAGCGTATGACCCCTTAGAATTTCATTCTTTACTATGTTAAAGAAATTATGATGCTCTAAAAAACACCTGCTGTTGTTCACTGTGATTGCTGGGAGAGCAAGTGTGGTATTTAAAACTCATGAGCCATGGAGCCCAAGTCTCTTCCCAGAGCAGAGACAGAGAAATGCCACTGAATCCTGAATATGCCACCACTCCTCCCAGTGACCTCTCTGCTTTCCTTTTTATCTTCATGCTGCTCTGAAGAATGCTGGCCTGTATCTCCTTACACAGAAACTTTGGCTCAAAATAGATAATCAGCATTTTAAAAGAACCCCAACCCATTACCATCCCTAGATGTCCAGGAGCTGTGCAGAGTGGGGGCAGCAATTAGAGAAGCAAATTATCTAAAAAAGAATAATCAGTCACAATAGAAAAAAAAAAGGCTTCCTTGTACAATATGATAAGATCTCTTTATAGCAGTCCTTCCCCCTCCCCTGCCTTCTATTTATTCTTTGCTACATAAGAGCAATGCAACAGCTGCCTTTTATCTTAGTTAAACACACTCCCCTTCTCCCTTGTAGCTATGGATTCATACATTATTCTCAAAGAATAAATGACACGAATCCAGTAACTTCAGGGCAGTAACCAAAGCACTAAAGACATCAACTGAAGAATGCATAAAAAAAATCACAGTTATTAATTCAACCCTAAAATTTAAATTATCAAGGCTAATCACCAGGGTATATATCTATAGGAGAAATCCCTGCTCATTTGAACATAATGGAAAAGTATTTATTTAAGCATAATTGTGTGTCAAATTCATTTTCTGTTAACAAATACAAAGCAGCCACCAAGGTTAATGTGAATTTTACAAGTTTGAATGGATGTAAGACTTTCCTCTATTTTATAAAGTGACTTTGAGTAATATTAAAAATGTAAACTTTAAATGTTTTTATTAAATTCTAGTTTTTGTCTTACTATATGTTACTAAATCACGGATTAATTTAAAAAGTATTTAATTGCTCTTTAAAGAAAATAAGGCTGCAAGGGGTCAGATTAACAAGTCTTTGAAAATAAAGTATTCCTTTTATGTAGATGATATCTAGCAACTATTCTTAAAGCTTCATTTTGGTTCACGCTCTCTTGCCTTTATATATCACTCCTGTTCTAGGTGGAGTTCCCAGTGTGCCCTGGATGTTGTGGGCTGTGAACAGACTACAAGTAGAGTCCGTGGACCTGAGAAACTTTTTCTTTCTTTTTCTGCTGATCCTAGAGCATTCACAAAAAAGACTAAAATGAAGAATCCCTCTCTTCATGAGTCATTTTAATTTTAAACCAAAGTGCAGCAGAAAATGTATGATAAAATATCTCATAAGGTCTTCATCACATTTCTTTGTATCTTCTCCATAAGCACTGACAAGAGACTGTTGGTGAAAATCCCTTATCATTTTTAGTAACTGAATTACTGAGGGGTCTCCAACTGGGGTGACAGAAGGTGAAAACCAAGTGCAGCAAGTACAAAGCAGAGCTCAAATACAGTATTTTCCTATCAGGAGTATTATCATCTACTCGTTTGCTGCTGGCTGTCCCATGCCATCCAGCATAGAGATTAACTGTGTAAGCCACTAGAAATAATCACTGCGACTACCCAGGGACACAGTGTAGCCTCCTTCACTGGAGGTCTTCAAGATGGGATTGGACAGATAAAATAATCTCACTGAGGCTCCTTGTCCCACAAATGGTTGGACCAGATGATCTTTTGAGGTCTCTTCCAACCTGGGCTGCTCTACATTTCTGTGAAATAAATGTTCGAGTTGTACAAGCATCCTAATTTTGGTGCCTGGTAGACAGATTTGAGTATATTTAATATTTTTAGCTGTACAACTAAAACTTGAGCACAGCAATCTGGAAGTAGCTGGCCACAGGGGGGACTGCACATGTACCTGCATTTCAACGGATGAGTCACCCTGCAGCAGTGTCCACTCATAGTGCACAATTCCGTGGTCATCGGAACTTTCTCGGCCATCCAAGAGCACCCAGTCCACAGGTGACTGCAGCACAATGTCTTGGCCTGCCTTACACTGTGGAGGCTCATCGTATTCTTCTTCTTCAATAAAAAAAGACAAGATCAGTTATTTATGAGGGGAGGCTGAGTGGTTATTTATATAAACCACTTTTTTTTCTTAGTTAAGGTATTGTTTCGCCTCTGTGCAACTTCCTGAAAGAGGAACATGTTCATTAGTGCACGTTTTGTTAAGCAAAGTAATATCTGCTTCAATTTTAGTTAATTGTTCTATGCTGTCTTCAAGAATAAACATTGGAAACACACAGCATAGAAAACCTCTCTTGCTGGATGGTTCAGCAATACAACAAACAGGATTATTATTATAACAAAACATCAGAGCAAAATAATTCTATCTTAATTTTATCTCTGCTGGTCTATGTCACATCTGACAGATGTTTGAATAAAAGTTCATTCTCCTTTGTGGCTTTGCTTCAGCTCCAGTGTAATTGCATTAAGAAATCATAATCCTCTGTTTCCAATACCACCATCACCCACAAGGCAGACTTTTAAATAAAACCAACAGGACACAGAGCAATTTGCAGACTAGGAACTGAAATTGCCCTGCAAGTCCAGTGCTGATAGTCAGAAAAGCTGTCAAAAAGGCAAAGCATTTAAGAACTCCAGAATTCAAGAATTCAAGGAGTTCAAGAAATTCAAGATTTCTAATAGTTAGAGCATAATTTGTACAATATATTATTTACACTGTGCCACAACTGCACTCTAAATTAATTCCAGGTTTTAACAGAATTAAGGAAGTTCAAAATGAAGCCTAATTCTGTGTGACTTTCATGTAAAATCTCATCTTAAGCCTTCTATCATGCAAGTGTATACAGACATATGAAATACAATTACCCTGAAAATGCTACATAAATAATACTATGGAACTAATACTCTTCCTGTTGAAAATGTCAAAATCACATCTTGGATTTTTCTGTTACCTTAAGCTTGCCTCATCTCTATTGCTGTAAGATCCTTCCTTATAGCTCTCTAATTTACCTGCCCATGCACTTTGCAAAAAGTATCGAGGCATCATAATGCCTCTAAAAATTGAGCCCCTGCTCTCTCATATTTCCAGGGAATCCCCATTGACATTCTCATGAAACATACAGGACTGAGTGGACCTCAAGCCTGAGGTCTCCCTTCCCAGGACAGCAGTAACAGCAGGCATATCTGGGCACTGTTTTCATCCACACTAACACCAGGTCTTCTTCCTGTTGCATGCAGTGACTAATTTACTTCTGATGAGATCTATTGCTGAGTAAGATGCAGATGACATTTGGGAAAGGGCTGTCCACAGAGATAATGAAATTAAGTCAAAATTCGTTAAGAGGAGACTTTTTAACAACAGGAGGTGGAGGAAGACAAATAAACTCTTTGAATTAGGTGCTAGGAAACAGATTGCAAATTTAGAAATACAGATTTGTTTTCATCTACAGCTGCTTGCTCTGGATTATATTATTCTTTAATATGCTCCAGAGTTGAACAAACTGCTGCTTTTGATGTGGCCTAGTTTCGAGAGGTGCTTGTGGAGAATGCCCATGCTGTGTCTGGACTACTGGAGAGGTATCCTTGTCTTCTTCAGTCTAGTTCTCGAGTTCTTATGCACGAGAAACCTTGATTTAAGTGAGTAAGAGCTGTCTTAGGCAATGACGTTTGGACAGCACCCCCAAGAAGGGCATGTGCTTGCTCTCAGGTTATGGCATAGCTGGGACCAGCACTTCATGCTTTCCAAGGTGCCCAATACACAGAGTTCCTAGGGAGCTGGGACTTCTCTGGTTCCCCAGGGAGCACGGGGCTAGTGAACATGCACACCCCACTGTCTGGCTCCCAGCCACCGGCTGGCTGGCACAGTGCCCCACCAAGGGCTCTGCAGAGGCACAGGTGTTGAGGGATGGGTTTCCCCAAGCCCAAATAGCCCCAAAGCTCTCACAGCATGGTTCAGGTCAGAAGGGACCACAGTGGGCCATTTGGTCTGACCTCCCTGCTGAAGCAGGGTCATCCCACAGCACATGGCACAGGATTGTGTCCAGATGGATCCTACGTATCTCCTGTGAGGGAGACTCCACAACCTCTCCTTCCTCTTGTCCAGCTGGAACTTCCTGTGCATCAGTTTCTGTCCATTACCTCTTGTCCTATTGCTGGGCACCACCAAGAAGAGTCTGGAAGCATCCTCTTGGAACCTCCCTTCCCTTCAGGTATTTACACACGTTGGTAAGGTTCCCTTGGGCACGGCCGGACCGCCTATCCGGGCCCAGGGAATCCCGCCGAAGAGTACGGCGCAGCCCGGCTCTCCTCGCCCCGTCCTCCCACCGGCGACGCCCCACCACCCGGGAGGGGACCTGGGAGGGGCTCCCGGCCTCGGGGCAGCCGCACGGACGCTCCCGCTCCCCTCTTTCCGCCGGCGGCGGCTCCGCGGCCCTGCCGCCCCCGCGGGCCCGAGCGCCGCCATCTCCCCGCCGCCTCTGCCGCCGCGCAAGCCGCTTACCCGTGGGCGGCGGGGCGATGCCGGCGGTCCGGCGGCTGTAGGAGCTGTAGCCGCGGTGCGGGGCGAAGCGGCACACGGGGCGGCCGCGGTGCGTGCAGTTGAAGAGGTAGCAGCCGGGCTCGGCCGCCGTGCCCCGCGGGCGGGCGGGCCCCTGCACCACGGCCAGCGTGCAGCGCGGCTCGGCGCAGCAGGCGTCCAGGCACTGCCGCCAGCCCGACACGGCGCCGGGCGCCCGTAGGAAGGTGGCGCCGGCCGCGATGGAGTCCTTGGTGCGGATGATGGAGTCGGGCCTGGCGGAGAAGCCGCCGCTTCCCCCGCACCGCTCCCCGCCTCCCCCTCCGCCGCCCGCTGTCGCCGGAGGTCCCGGCTCCTCCTGCTGAAGCTGCCGGCGGAACTCCTCCAGCAGCGTCTCCACGCCCGAGATCTGCGAGCGCAGGTCGGCCAGCGGCGCCGCGCAGCGCCCGCCCGGCAGCACGGCCCGCCCGCCCAGCGCCGCCAGCAGCAGCAGCACCAGCGCCGCCATGGCCCCGGGCGGCGGCGGCGGCGGCGGGAGCGGCTCCCCCCGGGGCACCCGCAGCGAGCGCGGCGCGGGGAGGCGCCGGCCCCGCCCGGCTGCACCAGGCGGAGCGGCCGCGCTCAGCACCCGCCGCCCCGAACAGCTCCGGCGGGCCCCGCCCCGGGACCGCCCCCCTGAGGGACATTGCTTCGGCAGCCGCGGTGGTGGGGGAAGGCCTAAGGGGCTCAAACTGAAAGAGGGGAATTTTAAGATGTGTATTAGAAAGAAACTCTTTACTGTGAGGGTGATGAGACAGTGAAACGGGTTGCCCAGGGAAGCTGTGAATGCCCCATCCCTGAAAGTGTTCAAGGCCAGATTGGATAAGGCCTTGCACAGTGTAGTCTACTTGAAGGTGCCCCTACCCATGGCGGGAGGATTGGGATTAGATTACCTTTAAGGTCCCTTCCATTCTCTGGAAGCCCTTAACATGCCGTGATTCAACAGCTCTGTGACTCCACACGGGGAGGTGACACCTGCAAATAATCGGAGTTGGGTGGGGGTCACTGAAACTGCTGGTGGTTCTGTGAACCTGAGGAAACAAATAAAGAGACAAAAAATAAATTGTGGAATACTCCATCCCAGGCATGGCATTTCTGTTCAGAAATTGCAAAAAAAGAAAGCCAGTAGTCAAAAGAATAATATGCAAATCGGTGACCTCTTGACGTGCAAAAAAAATCCGATAGGATCTTAACCCCCCAAAACAATGGTGAAGAACTCCCCATGCAAGTTTTTTAAGTCTTTGCTAAATGAGTTTCAGAGAAATACTTGCAATTAAATTAATTAGTTTTACGTCTGTCACAGCTTCTGTTTTATCATGAAATTATTGCTGATTCTGTAACACAAATTAATAACAGCATTAAACGTGAAAATCAGCTATCCTTCAAAACAGCTGCTTTGTTATTTTTCGTCAGATGCATGGAGCCTCAAAGTGCTAGAATGGCACATTGAGACCTGTCTATGAGCACTGAAAAATATAAGCTTACCTGTAAATATAGAGAGGTGGCGATGGGTTTTGAGCTGTGTGCTAAGGGATGTGGTAACATGTCAAATGATAGCTCTGTGTTTTCATTTGGTTCATTCTTCCAAGCATCTTTAAGCAGACTCGTTCATTTCTTAAATTACTTGAAAAAGCTTAATAGCTGCATCAAAAATATCATTATGCCAGGATGCTTAGAATAAGTAGCAAAAAAAAAAAAAAAAAGACATTAGGAACGGTTTTAAGACATCTTTGTACTCCTTCATATTTTTTGCTATTTTTAGGCCATGTTCCCAGCATAACTCAGAATTGCCTCTAAATGGCATCATGGAGCCTTGGGTGTTGCCCAGGAAATTCACATGAAGCTTGTAGTTTGGATTATGATTTCTCCTTCTCCTCTCCCAAATCACAGAAATGTAGATCAGTGATTCATTGAAGCATGTTGGCTTGTCAGCAGTGCAACTGTTGAAGATTGATTTTCTCTGGCTA
Source organism: Acridotheres tristis (assembly GCA_037013685.1). NCBI lineage: Eukaryota > Metazoa > Chordata > Aves > Passeriformes > Sturnidae > Acridotheres > Acridotheres tristis. Next base: position 55,610,078 of record CM072887.1, on the reverse strand, counting down.
TGCGCTCTAAAAGTTTTCTAAATTTCTATAAATTACATTTTTTGACACTTTCAATTTCCCGTCAATTTTAGTTGAAACTGATCAATACATTCAAAAATTATAGGAAGATGGAGGAGCTAGACAGTAAGATGATATAATCCTCATTTACTTTGAAAATCAGGCTAAAATGCCACAATTTTATTTTTAGGAATATTTTGGAGAAGTGATCAATCTATTTATAACAGAAGTACTGACTGTGAAGCACTGACTTGCTAGAGTTAACACTACTATGCTCCTGCTCTGCTGCTGTACCCTCTGATTCTACTTTTAATTCCAGAATATAAACCAAAATAAAGCTCAGGCCAGCATATGCACATTGAAGTTGGTAGAGGAAAAATAAAAAGCACCAGGTCATCCCTTCTCAGAATCATCAGAGATTTGGAACTACTCTGAGCAGAAGCTTCCTGTTCTGGATCAGCACACAGCTAGTGTTGGTTAGTGGGGCCCCATTTACAGGACACAGAGGGTCGCTCATCCCACCATCCTTGTATCCAGTTCTACCAGAAAGCTGATCCCTGGTTGTCAGTGGTGGTGACACTGAAGCAGCAGGTTCTTGCAGAAAACTCAAAGAAAAGTGATCACTTTTGTTATGGATGGTTTTCTATTTTTCCAATTAAACAAACAACAAAGATTAAAAGTAACAACAAATTTTTAATAATAACAATTATAAATGAATACAATCAAAAGTATTAAAGATGATTACAAAAATTATTGAAACTGAATACAATCCAAGTAAAGTATTAAAGTTGTATAATTTGGGATGGATAAAATTTGAGAGTGTTTTAGTATAATTGAGGTTCGTATAAAGCATAAGCAAAACCGACCGGGGGTACGGGGAGGGACCTGCCCTTCCTCTCGTACCAAAGCATCCGGGCTAACAATCCCACTTATATACTGTAGGCTATAGAAGTTTCTAGAAAGCTCCTCCTAGTTTCTATTCCTAAAATCTATGTAACTATACTGCACGGCGCATGCTCTACTAATGAGTTAGGGGGTCTCTCATCCTTTTGAGGGTCTTATTTCCGGTGAAGGCTCATTGTCTTCATCAGTGACCGAGGTGTGACCTGCAGGTAGTGCAGGCGCCCTGTGTGACTGAGCAGATGTTTTCCATAACATGACTCTAATTAAGTCCCATGCTTGGAATCATCCCATTTTTGCCCATTTCAAGGTTGAAGCTCTATTCCTAGATGCTGCTTATCAGACCTACGTCCTTCTACTATTCTTATTTGACTTTCTTCCAACCTTTTCCTTCAACTCCCAACATCTGGAAGATGTCTTTTGTCCTGTCTCACCCATCTCCCCCCTTTCACTCGGTAACAATGGTCTTCTATTGATCTAAATACAATTTTGCTAATATAGTTACAATTTAATTAGCACGAATCACATTTATCACAACTTTCTAATACTTTATAGTGAGGAAGCTGTGGTTGAAAGGTATCTCCAAGGAGAGTAGACTCTTCTTCAAGCAGGTGAGCATTTAAAAAGTGAAGAAGGATTTGGCTAAAGGGAGTAACAACAGTCCTGTTGTCTTCCTTCAGTGCCACATTTACCAGTTTGAAAGTTAGTAGGATGTCAGAACATCTTCCTAAGCTAGGACGAGGATGGCATGCTTACATTTTTGTGTGGAAGTATTGACACCACCCTCAGATTAGCTTCTTGAGCAATATTTTCTAAGTGCACCAGATTTTTTTTCTATTGATGCTGGAGCAGAGTTTGTTTTGTTGCCTAATTTTCTTGGCTCACAATGTGTTTGTTGTTACCCTGGCCTTGTGAGAAAGATGGCATTTGTAGTCATGCTGAGCTTCTTTCAGAAGGTGGCAGCAGTTTATTACTTATATAAAACAGATTGCTGCTAAACATCAATGTCTGCCTGAGGGAAATCATAGATTCATAACTACTTATACTTAATTTCACATTTCTTTACTGCATCATTGTTGTGAATGCCTCAGCTTTTTGTTGGGTTTTAGAGTTGCAGATCAAAAATAATAGTTCGCTTATAGTAACACTAAAAATATTTTATTCCAGTCTCTAATCGAATTGAAGTTTTGGGGTCGCTGATTTTCATTCAGAGGACCTTAAAAGTTTATAAAGATATTTGTCAGGTTTTACTTTTTTCCCCCCCTTTTCAAAGGATACATGCATGTACCACAGTTTATTGTCCAAAAATGTCCACTTCATCAGACAGCTAAAGAGGCTGCTAGATTTCTTTTCCAAAAGTGGAAATTAGACTGCATGTATGTTCTTTACATCCAAACAATACAATTACAAAGTAATACAGGATTTCATTAATATTCATGTTTCCAACCATCTGTTGATTAATTTCAATCTCTATTCATATTCAAAATTCTTAAAATAGCTGAAATTGTGGGAATAAAGTCTGAGTGCTTCTGCTTTTCTCTTCCTTTAGTTGATTTTTTCCAAAGTAACAGAATATCAGGAATTTAAAAAGTGGAGGACACAAAGGCAATGGAGTAGGGTAAAATGGAATATGTGGAAAGGAAGCAGGAAGAAAAGGCAAAATTATGTCTAGGCTTCCTCATCTTCCTATGGAGTCATGATTTTTAAAATTTTCTTTTGTTGGAATATGTGCTCAGAAAAAGAAACATGTCTTGCTTTTCATTTGATGTCTTCCAGACGCTCTGCAAACAGTAAACACATAATGCAAATGTTATCTGCAGAAAACGTGTTGTCGGCATGATGTTATCATTAGGCACATTTTCTCTGCTCCAGTTTGCTCGTGAGAATCTGTCGAGTAAACACCCATGATAGATACAAATCAGCTCAGATGCTGGAGTGGACTGTTGATTGACAGCTGAGTTTGAGCAATTTGCCCACGAATGAATTGAAGTGATAACCTTTTCTTTGCAGCTTGACAATTCAGGTTTCTGACCGTGAGAGTAAGAGGAGTTCTGCATAAATAACAGAAGATAGTGTGGTAAATGTTAGGAGTGGAGGCAAAGGAATTAACTGAGGTATTTAACTCAGGTTTTGTCTTTTTTAATATTTCATATCCCTCTCAAGCAAAATTGTGGAATGCTGTGGTACCAGTGTTATGAAAATAGCAGGAGGAATAATTTTTCAAATTCCTGAATGAAAAATGTAAATATGATCATGAAAGTGCTTCATATCATATTGATTTTATGAACATCCCATGGTGATGCAAATTAAAAAGGTACAACTGATTCCAGCTTGAGACCATTTTAGTCCAAGTATGGTAAACCTTTTTCCTTGCCCTCTTAAAGGACAGAAAAATAGTCAAGCCCTGTCTTTGGAATGTGTATCAGTGTGTATAATTGTGCTTGTCTTTCTACTGCTGTGTTAAATATCAGTGTGCTAAAAATGAGAGCTCTCCTGATTGATAAAGTGGAATATTATTAACAACCCCCCTCCTTTCTATGTGTCTGCGTTTGTGCCTAACACAAAGCAAGTATTTTAGGACAAAACTGGGAAGGAGACAGAGAACGAAAAAAAGGCAGGAGATTGCGTTTGAGAGACCCTTCTCCACTAGCAGCAGAGGTAAGGATCGGGCTGAGACATCAGGTGATTGCTTTACCGTAGCGTTACGTTCATTCGTGCTGCGATCGCTTCTCTGCCCAGATACTGCATAATTGACTGCACAGCATTAGCCAGGCACCACGTGGTAGCAGCACACATACTCTGACGGCAAAAGCACCGAGGTTCTGCTACCGAGACAAATATTAAAAAAAATAACAAAAAACCCCTCCTTGTAAAGAACAAGAATGGGTAGGGGTAAGAAGGAGGGAGCCATTTCTGTGAAGGGTAGTTAGCAGTGTTTATTAACTGCTGTAAGGTGAAATTCCCTCTGAGGTCACATAATCATCATGCTCCTTGCTGCCTTCTCCTAAGTCATGACTAGGGTGAACTGACTGTTTTACCAAAATCAAAATCAGGGGGGTAAAAAGAGAGATAGGGTAAAGCTAAGCAAATAAGTCCTAGTATTGCTGACAGAATAATACCACTCTTACTACATATCTTTGCTGGATCTTGGAAAAACACATTTCTTTTCAACTGGAATCCACCAACTACTCCTTCAGCATCCTTCTGGTCAGTGCAACAGCAGTGGCAGCTGCTTCTTGGGGCATTAAAACTACAGTCTGAGAGATGAAGGACAGTTATTTAAAAAGAAATAATAAGGCGCTTCTCTGGGAAAGCGTTAGTTAGGAATTAGAGCTGCAGATTTTTACCCAGAATTTCAGTCAGTTCTTTGAAATAAGTTACCAATGATTTACAAACAGCAAAAACCTAATTTAACAGCCACAGCCCAGATTAAGCTAGGAGCAGAAAAATTAATTTGCCTTGTAAACATCATCATTGAGAGGAGAACAGTTGAGAGAAGTTGAATCAATACTATGCATTGTTTTTACAGCCAGCATATTATAACCTTTGAAGACACTGTTTCTGTCTGTATTTGTACTGTAGCAGAACAACTTGTGCTCCAAGGTGTTCACCAAACAAAGATTTGTACAAGCTGTGTCCAATAGTCATTGAAGAAAATTCCTACTGCGCATTGAAAGTGTGGAAAACTACTTTATGTACTGTCTGAACATACAGAACTGACAGCCTAAATCCTTTATGCTTGGGGTTTTGGAGGCTTTTTTTTGAAATGCATGAAGTTTTGATATGCATAAAACTACAAAGGATTGCTTCCCAGAAGGAAAATACCTAGCTGAAAAAATTACTCATTGCTATTTCAACCATGGAATCTTCTACAGCACAGCATGGTGATAAAAATCAGTTGGGTAATACACTCATGATTAGTGAGTCAATGGGAGCTGGTGGCAGCCCTGACATTGATCAATAATGTCAAGATTTTGAAACAGGTTGCAAAATAATAGCGGGCTCTGCAGATGCCACTGATTTAACAAATATGTTGGATGTAACTACCAACACTCCCTTTTCTGTAAGTGATCCCTCATGATTTTTGTAGGAAGGACAAAAAGAAGCCAAAGAGTTGGTCACTGGGAATGGAATTCTTCATTTATGCACTCTATCATTCAGTATGCTCCTCTTACATGAATAGTTTTGGACTTCTCAGCACTTCTTCCTTTTTGGCAGTTTCCAAACTATTTGGGAATTTTTTGCAATGGCAGCAGAGCCTTTGTATCCTGATTCTACAGGAAAACAGAAATATAATGATGATAATGTTTACTGGCAACAGTAAAAATCATGAGCTGACTGGAAAGCTTGATCTGTACTGAAAGGAGTCCGCTTCCTCCATTCCATTCTTTTTAAGGCTTCCTTTTAACCTCCATTGCAAAAGACAAAACTCCTTGTAAACTCAAATATACTTCCATTTTCTTCCAGACTTCTCTGTTTTCTGCTCTTTTCTTGGGGATGTTAAATTATGGTAATGAGTGTAGCAATCTTTGCTTATAATTTTAACTCATTGTGTTACAGCTAATAGATTTCTCAGTGACATTTCAAAAGCAATTTCCTGGATAAAGCTTTGTCTCTGAGAATGCATTGGCTGGTTTAATAAATCAGCTAGCACTGGAAAAATGTGCAGTTTGGTTCAATCAGTCACCCGAGTTGATGCATTCTTATCCTTCTACTGTCTTAAGTGCACACAGCCATGATTAGGTGGAAAGATGATAAAATGTAAAAGAATTCTGAACCTTGTTGTTCAAAAATAGTAGAACACTGTTCTTAGGTTTTCACTTAATTTTTAAAAATTGAAGTGCTAGCTCATGGCCTTGCCATGTTGGTTTGCCTAGCTAGTATTTTGTCAAAGGAGTAGGACCCAATGCATTTTTCTGTTGCAGGCAGAAAAAGTGAACCCATGATAACTGGAAGCACAATGTTTTTTCGTAGTCTAAAGGTTTTAAAAAAAAAGATCACATAGCTTGTCCTCTCAGCTCTGACAAAAGTCTTCTGCTGGCTTTAGTTGTCTTTGGGTCAGATTCAAAACCTTCTTCTCTTATTTGCAAATTGGAAATGCTAATAGATATCTATAAATGGAAAGTTGCAGTAGAAAAATTAATATTAATAACACACTTTGAGGCCATTGTGTTGAATAACTAAGTGATGCAATTAAAAATATTGTTGTCTGCTTTCTCACTCAGTACCATTCAGTTCCTCTTTTGCTGTTGATCTGACTGTGTTTGCCTTTGATTTCTGTGTTTGGATATCTGTGGGGGTTTTTTTAAGCACTCTGACTGTATAATTCTAGCGGTCGCATTGTAGGTCACACACACACAAATCTCTCCACATGAAATCAGTGGTGTGGTGTAGTGGTGTTTCTGCTTTGCTACCAGTGGAGAAACAGGTTTTAGGTGTGTCATAACTGGCCTGTTAATTGGAGCACTTATGAGTCTTATCCCAAGCATTTTACTCCTATCCTCATTAAAAGTCTTTCTGGACTTCAAAGCAGAAAGGCTGTTAAATTAACTTAGACAGATGAGAGAGTGGGATTTTCTTTAAATTGGGCTGCAAATCACAGATTTTGTACTGAAGCTTGAGGCAAAACGACTTGAATGCAAATAATCCTCCAATGTTCTTCCTACAGTACTCCATAATGTGCCTCCAAGGATGCATAGGTTTCCTCACAGGTGACAAACTTGGCTAGGCAAATAGCACACGGGGTGTCAGCATAAAAAATCCCAGTCATTTTATATCAGTCATCTGTAATTTAAGTGTTCTCACAGTATATATACTGTGGTGGGAGAATATCTGCATTTCAATACAGATTACCCAGAGCAATTGTGCAATGAAGATCATTGATTGCATTAACCAAAAAAGGTCCTAAATAGGTAGATATAGACTTTGATATGGACTTTGTTTCAGGGAGTGTAAGTTTCAAAATTTTCCCAACACTTTAGATTTCATTAATATTTAAGAACACATAGCTTGAATACATGTGGAAGCTATTGCATATTACAGTTTCCAGAACTGGCTGATAATATTATTAAAAAATACTTTTCAAATGCACATGAATACTTCTTATTACTTCAAATATGGACTTGAAATGTTGGGATAACAACCATTTTCTCAGAGTTTCTACACTTCTTGTCTGAGCTAATCTGGAAACCCTTTATTTCAGACCCTCAGAAACAACTCCTCTGAAGCTCAGTTATGTGTAGGACATAGTTATATAGGACATGAAGGTTCCAGCAAACCAGTTTGTCCCTTCTTGTGTTTCTTTAGAGAGAGAGAAGGAAAACAAGGAAGCTGGAGAGGGACCCTTCATCAGGAACAGAACTGGTAGGAAGAGGACTAATGGGTTCAAACTGAAAGAGGGGAAATTTAGGTTGGATATTAGAAAGAAATTCCTTACTGTGAGGATGGTGAAGCACTGGAACAGGTTTCCCAGAGAACTTATTGATGCACCATCCCTGGCAGTTTTCAAGGCCACGTTGGATGGGACTTTGAGCAACCTGGTCTGTGAAAGTTGTCCCTACCCATGGCAGGGAGTTTGGAACTAGATGAACTTCAGGGTCCTTTCCAACCCAAACCATTCTGTGATTCTATGATTCTATGATTCTATGATTCTATGATTCTATGATTCTATGATTCTATGATTCTATGATTCTGTGATTCTATTTCTATTTCTATTCTATGATTCTATCTTTCTTATAGAAGATACTACATTCTACTTAAACCAGACAGTGCTTTAGCCAGTGCAAAGGGCTGTGACAGAACACAGTTTAAATGCATTACACAGTAGACCTTTCACCTAGGTGGATTTCCCATTGCTAATATTGTACAGAAATTATTTATACCTGAAACTTGGAAACTGTGATTAGAAGTGGTGCAATTCACAGTAAGAGCGTACTCAATTTGAATCATGAAACCATTTTAAAAGGCTTTCCCTGAACAGTCAAATTATTGTGTAGTGCATGTGTGCTTGGCACTTCTGGAGTTGAAAGCCTGCCCATATTTTTACATCTCCAGCAGCTATAGAAAAGCCAAAGGACTAATCCTGAGCCCATGTCACCAGTGTAATATTAGCTCTCTGAGTGAGATGTCTTTTGCTGGTAACTCATATTCCTCACTGGAACTCATATCATACTCAGCAGTTAGTGAGCCTTTGCTATAGGATATTATGGAGCTACTTGACTGTAGAACATCCTCATTATTATTGTTTGATTGTAAAGCACGCACACACTGAAATAGCTCATTTTGATAAAATTACTGAATTTATTTGTTCTTCTAATCTAAGTAAGTGTTGTAGAGTAGATCTTGCTGGATCTCTTCCAACTGGGCCAGACTTCAACCCCTTGCTCTCTGCCAATTCTACAAGTGTTCAGATTCCTAATGCTTAGATAAATACTGGAATGCATACCTTTTCTTTTCCATTCTTCTTTCTCTATATAAAAAATGAAAGTCTTCTCCAAGGGCTAAGAAATTTGGCTATGTGTGGGACAAATATTCCAATGTGTTGCTTAGTTCGATCAACCTCACAAATCACACTGTTGGGTCCATCCAGACTGGAATCTGAGGAATTTTCTCAGGTTCTGTATAAACTTCCTGCCAGATGGTATAGAAAGTTTGGATAGTGTGTGGGATTGACAGTTTATTTGAGAGGTAGATTAAAGTGATAACGTTATGTGCTATAGGGTTTTCTGGTATTTTTGAAAAGCTCTCAGGAAAGTTTGTATGCTTCATTTAATGTTGTTAAAAAAGATCTCTCCTCTAATTTCTTAGCTTTTCCATTTTTATCATCAACTTTTTCAATCCAGAAGAGGCAACAATATGTTTACCATCTTTGTTTTTTCTAAAGAAAAGGGGCAGAAACATAATGTAATATAAGGTTTACATGAATTAGCAATTTAACCACAGTGTCATAATATTTTATTTATGTAATTGTTACTCAACTCCTATTTTCAAGAAAAAAACTAGGTGAAAAATATTTATGTACTTTCCATACTTCATAGAAAAAATTTTAAGCTCCTGCAGCAAAACTCTTCTTTATGGAAATACAGTTTTTGTGAGTAAGCATCCTCTTCAAAAATAATAATAACGTGATATTTTTTTCTAAGAATAGTGCCATTAGCCAGTTAATGTTTTAGTTACAGCATGCATGGCAAAGAGAGAAACACTTTACTGTTGTTTTGTCAGCTATGGTATTAATAGGGCATTCCAGCTTTGCTCACTCACTTTCCATGAGTTGTTGAAACTTCAAGTCTGAGGATCATTTCTTTGGTGTTACTCCATATTCAGTATGTCGTGAGATGAAATATCATCTCAAGGTAAAGACTGCTTAAAATCTGGGATCTGATTCCTTGATATCTGGGTCTTCCATGACCTCTGGATAGTCTCTCTTTTTCTCTCCATTGGTCTGACACAGAAAGGAATGGCAGATGTGTTACACATTTAAAAATTGCTTAAGCACCTCTAGGCTGTTCAGTGACTGTAACACACCTATCCATAGGCCAGCACTGCCTTTGGTCAAGATGCCATTTAGCCATGCTCTTACTCTTAATGGAGTTTGGGATCCTGCCTTATTTTGCACCATGTGTCCCTTGATTACAGCAAATTTATCCTCCCATTCCTTTAAGCTGTTTCAATTTATTAATCTGTGTATTGCTTTAAAGAGCTTAGCAATTGCCTGCATGAATAAGCCAGTATAATTTTCTCCTACAATAAAGCTGCTAAATCCTTGCGATATATTGCCCAACCATCACCCTGCTGTGCCCCAGCTAGCTCATGGCCTTTCAAGATCCAGGCAGCCACACTAATCCAGGCTGCCTTTCCAAAACCAGAGACACTGGGATCATGCCTACACAACACTTCAGCTTTAAAATTTGAGAAATAGCAGGTTGTGGTTTTTTGTTTTGTTCTTTTAATCTAAGGAGGTGTTATTATTTTGGTATTGTGGGATATAACATTTGTTAGACAACAAGAATAAAGGGAACATCTGCTTAAACAACTTCTACATTCGACAGTTTTTGAAAAAGTGAATTCCTTCCATACCTTTGACATCCTGAAGAAAATCCTCAGTGCTGTTCTTGCAGTTATTTCCCTAGGATATCCCAGTTCTGGGTCAGGACAGTAAGTGGAGCTTGATTGGTTGGAGGAGTCTGACCCTGCACTTTGAGAAGTAGCTTTAATTTGTACTGAAATAAATGTGCATTCCTTACACCACAAGTCTGTATGATGAATAGACCTTGCACCCTGTCTCTCTTAAACAGGCCACAGCCCTTAGGAATTTTCTCTCCTTCCCTACACTAGCCAGCATCACACCTCACTTCTCCCAAGCAGGACATAACCACTCTACTCCCTTTTCCCCGGCCCTCTCTTCCTCTATCTTCTTCAGCACATGACACCAAACAGGACAAAACCTTACAGCCCTTTTCCTTCCTCTGCATATTGGGACCAGCTCTCCCAACCAGACCTCCATGCTAGTGTTCCTCTGTTCTCCCTTTCAGACCCATAACTTTCTCTCAGCTAAATGTGATCTGGATTTAATTCTGTTAAAAAACCCCAACCCCTTATTTGATTTATTCTGGTTGTGCAAAAAGAGGAGAGAGACTTCTAGGTGTAAAGCCTTTATTATACACAGTACAGTGGAAAGTAAAGGAATGCATTAACATGCTCACCGAGGTCATGAAAAGGCTGTGTTTTGCCTCCTTTTCCCAGTAAGGTCCCAGAGCTGTTGCACTATTTCTAGCTTGTCTAGCTGAGACAAGTTTGTGCATCTTTGACTACATTAAAATAATGGAATAAGAATTTAGAAATTTTGTTTGATAGTTTTCCATACCTTTTATTGAAAAAAAATCTTGTGATTCATTTGGGGAATGACAACAAAGCACTTTTATCCTGGTGTGCTCTGGAAAGACATAGATTGAGACCAGAGTTTTCTGCATCCCTTTTACTGAATTGTTTGTAGATCAGGCTTGCCATGGTGTGGAGAGTTGCTCAAGAAGACTTCAGTTAAGCCAAACCATCTCTACTGTCAAACTGAATGACAGGAGCTGAAGAAGCTTAGCCAGGTCTTGAGTCTTTGCGTTCAAAACTTTTTTCTGCCAACCCATTTACACACGGGTTAATCCAGCTCTGCCCCTTAACCATGCCCTACAAATGTACACAGCCCTGCTCCCAAACTTTTATATGGAACCCTGCATACTGTCCCCCAGCTGCCACCTAGCACTACCTCCACACAAAGCCGCCCAGTCCTCTAGGCAGCCAAAACATTCCAAGAGCTGGGGCAGCCTTGTGGTTGCCTGCATAGCACAGCTGAGTTGGTATGAGTTAAAGTAGAGGTGTGTTTGAAGGTTGGATGTCAGTGTGGCATTTACTAAGCAGCCAGGTTCCTACTGAGAGAAAAGAAGATACAGGACCTGATAAGAAACAGAGAGACTGCTTGGAAGACGAGGGAAATGAGTGAACTCTCTATCAGAGTGGAAAATCTTGTGGTCTCCATGCTTCTTCCTCAATTTGAGTGCTGCAAATAATCTACATGTTTGGGACATGGTGAAGCACATTGTCATTGTCACCCCAGCATGCTGTTACCTGAAGTCTGCAGGCAGCCTGGAGCTCTAGCTCAGAGCTGTGCCAACCTCTGCATTCTTACAAGGGTGCTCTCTCTTACACATTTGGTGTTTCTGTGATTTCACACACTTGGTGATTCTGGCACATGCAGAGTGAGTGCTCCATTATGGTTCATGTGGCTTTTCATTTTACTTTCTTCATAGCAATATCCAAGCACAAGTCTGAAGTGATGGATCTGCTATTTGCCACTAACAGCTCAGCCTCATGGCTCTCTTGGGGAAAATTGTGCATTTGGAGCACTGCTTTGTTTTAATAGGTTTTGGTTTTCTTTAATAGGGTCTTGTTTCTGTTCTATATATAAATAAAATAAATAGGCATATATTTATATGTATAAACCTATGCAAATGTACTTAAAGTTTTGGGGTTTTTTTTCCAGAGAAGGCAAGGCTCAAGAGGAATGTCTCTTTTGAAAGGCAGGGAGGGTAATGTTTAAGGTGGTTCTCAGTGGATGCAAGAGTTCATTCTTTAGCCTGAATGAGACCCTGTCCTGAAGATGATATTGATAGGTGGACTTTATCCTTACAGTGGAAATTGTCACATTATCTTAGGAATGGAGTTTTAACGGCACTCTTTATGTCTTTTACAAATTCATGAGTTACTGTGCTATTCCTTCCACCTGCTTTTCAACATCAAAATACCAGATTTACTGTTAAAAAGTCTAGGCCATTGATAGCCATCATCAGCTGGGATGCTGCCAGTGGTAAAAATGTTACCAGCAAGCTCCATCAGTAGACTGAAATTTACTTCAATATCAGTTGAATGGGGGAAAAAAAAAAAAAAAAAAAAAAAGCAGGTTTGCATTTGAGGCATAAACTACCTGAGAGTGAGAAAAGATTACTGTAATATATTAAAAGAATAGTTTCCTATCTACCCTCATATATTGTAGTTCACCTATATGAGGCCAGAACTATGCATTATACATGAGCTGAGAGATCCAAGCTCTCTGTAGACTAGGCAACTTACCTACTTGTGTTAGTATGGGGCCGTGTTTTGGATTTCTGTTGAACACAGGGTTGATAATACAGAGATCTTTGTTCTTGCTGAGCAGGGCTCACACAGAGCCAAGGCCTTTTTTGCTTTTCCTACTGTTACATGGCAAGGGAAGTTGGAGGTGCACAAGAGGCTGGGAAGAAAAACAACCGGGACAGGTGACCCAAACTGACCACAGGGATATTCCAGACCATATCACATCATACACAGTATATAAAGTGAGGAGAAGAAGGAGAGGATATTTGGAGTGATAGGGTTTGTCTTCCCAAGTAACCATTGCATGTGATGCAGCCCTGCCCTCCTGGAGATGAACACCTGCTATGGGAAGCAGGGAATTAATGCCTTGTTTTGTTCTGCTTGTTTGCATGGCTATTGCTTTCCTAATTAACCTGTCTTTATCACAGCCTATGAGTTTTCAAGCTTTTACCCTTCTGATTTTCTCTTGAATCCAGCTGGTGGGAGAGTGATTGAGCAGCTGCTTGGTTGCTGGCTGGGCTTAAACCATGACACTGCTTCACAAAACAGTATAGACTGAGTATAGACTTCAAAGTCCTTCATTTTAAACAATAGTCCCACAATCTGCAATTGCAATATACTGCTGTAAAATATCTTTACGATGCTCTGTATTACCTTTGTGGCCACTCATCCCTCAGTAGGCTCTGAGAGGATAACTCAAAGTTTTGTTTAGTTTTGCTTCATACTTCCTCAGCGCTATAATATGCATTGTTACCATGTTAGCAAGCACTCCCTGCTCTTCTATTCAATTCCAGTTATCTCTGTCAATCTCCAGCTTTGCAATCACACTCAGAGACCTTTTCATAATTCCTGGCTGGGGCAGTGCTTTCAATTCCCTCCCTATGGAATTTATGCTGTGTGCATAGGATTCTGTGACACAAAATATAGACATTAACACTTTCATCTGCACTGTAGATGAAGCTGTAGATCTGACCTAGACCAGTTGCACTAACTATAATGTTAAAATTGCTTATCATTGTCTACAAAAGGAAGTGTGAAATTACAGGATTCATAATTCACATTACAGGGGAAGGACAAACAAAGTGGATGCAATGTGAAATAATCAGGTTTTATTACTTTATGCTTAAGAAATACGCTTTAGAAAAACTTTGACTTTTAAGTAGGCCATTTTGTATACTGTGTTTAGGACAAGTGAATGAAAATTAAAAGGTAGTATCTCTGCATCTCTGAAGTTCTGAGTAGAAATGATACAGAGCTCTGCTAGCTTGGATAAGTTTCAATTACCTGAATACTCAGTCTTGATAGGAATTAAGATACAAACTGATGTGAAAGAAATATGCAGTGTGTCTTTGTATTTGCTTGTCTATCCTTCAGTAGAATCCTTTTTCCTTGACACTACCTCCCTTAAACCCTAAGCCATGCTCACAAGTTCTGTGCAAATGTGTTGCCAGATTGTGCATTGCCCCATGGTTGATGGGGTGCAACCAGAGCCAGCCAGCTTACTCCTACAGTAGCACACAGGCAATTTCTTAAAAAGATTAATAAATGTGCAGTTTTCTCTGGTTCTTAGTAGAGGGCATGGAAGTGAACAAAGGACTAAAGTCATAGAGGTAGATGTGGCTCTGTACAAAGAAGGGAGTAGATGAATGGTGAAGCCCTTTCATTCATATAGGGATGAATCTCACAAAATAAGGAATATATTTAGTATCCCAGACTGAGCAGTGACACGCTGAAGTCTGAGGCCAACTTCAGCTCCCTGTTTTATTTTAAAAACTGTGATTGTGTGGTATCAGCTGTCCCCTCTAGATGTGTGTAGCTCCTGTGTCAGCAGGTGTCAAAGGATCCTAATGTTTTTAGACATGCATTTGGGGCCAGACAAGGACCATGCAACCTCTGCCCAACCCAGAACACCTTTATGTTAGGGAAGAGCAGAAGGCTGCTCAGCTGTGGGGGAGAGCAGAGCTTGCTGGAGGTACCTAACAACTCTCCCAGGATGTTTCAGTGATTTCAACAAGTCTAGCTGCCCCCAGCACAGCCCCACTGCATATAGCTGCACATTTGCATGCTGGCCCACAACAAGATGAACCACATTTTTACGTTTTCCTTGAATTATCCAGTGTTATGAAACCCATTTGGATTTTGGAAGATGCCATAGACTTCCTGGAGATCTGGAGTAAGGAAACAGTCCAATTATGCCTTAACCACAGATTTTTCATAACTGCAAAACACTCAGGTGTAGATCAAAGAGAGTGAAGGAGCAGCATCAAACGTGTGCCAATGCCAAAAGAAAGGGGGAAAAGCTTAGCAGACAAAACACAGAGGAGGAGATCAACATTGCCTCTGTCAGTGCATCTCCTATCAGTACCTGCCTTCACAAGCCGGGCAGATCCTGCACTACAAACCACTTGAGGAAATTCTTGTCTGGCTTTGAGGGTGCTTAGCACAGGCAGCCATACCTCCACTGTCTGGGGTGCCAGGCAAAAACACACTGGGCCTCTCCCATGGACAGGCACACGGCTTTCCTTCCAGGCAGAACCCAAAGAAAAGCACAGATGGGACAGGCAAGGAGGCCTGGCTTGCATAAACCAGTTAAGGAAACAATGAGCAGAAGACTCAGCATCTTCCACTAGTGAATCCCAAAGTAAAAGGTAAGCCAAAGTTAGGACAAAGGACAAAGTCAGAGACCCTTCTGTTTTCTCCCCGTGGTTTTTGAAAGTGAGGAGTTAACTCAGCATATCAAGTGGCTGAGTCATGAATCAGAAGACTTTAGCAGCAGAGTACAGCAATAAAACATCAAATGAAGCACTTGCCATCTCTGAAACAGGGACCTTCCAGAATGGTTGAGAACCTTCATTATTTATGCTGCACAATTAAATATTCACCATTTCCTGCTAAATTTAGGTTTATTGAAGTAAACAATGATGCATAAGGGCAGAACTGGACAATTCCATTTTGAGGTATTAATAATTCAGAACGGTATTTGAAAACAACAGAGAGATATGTACAATACATCATAGAGGTTTTTATTATATCCACCCACTACCTATCCACCCACACAGAGATCTGGATACCGTTTCTACTTGGAAACAATATAGCATCATCATATTTTAGGCTTGTTTAAGTATACAGATACACAGGATACATTTACAAGAATGCAGTGTTTTTTGTTAAGCTGATGACTCACTCTTTTTTCCTGCAACCAAATCAGTCTCTTATTATTTAAAGTTGGTATTGACAAACATTCATGCTTAGGATAACAGAAACTATGTTTATCAGATTACATGAAAATAAAGAACACTGTATCTGCAATGTGGAAAATATTATTCTGGGAAAAAGCTCTGACGGGGAGTTATCAGTTTTAGTATTACCTTTAAAATCTGAACACTTTTGCTTATCACATTATTTATCTTGCTGTCACTTAATGACATGTAAAATTTTTATTGCTTTGGGACATATCTGATAAATACCTTATGTAATACTGGCTATTATCTGCATGGTCCACCTCTGACACCAGTACAGCCACAGCACAAAGAGCTATGTGAGTTGTGTGGAAAGAGCAAGAGGAGAAAAGGAGAGACAGTGGATGCATCTCTTAGGGATGTATTTTTCCTGCAGTGTAGGGTTGTAGTTTTTGTTTAAGGACTGACATCTTTGCTGTCGTTCAACAACCTCAAGATTGATTTAGCTTAAGCTAAGGAGGTTTCAGAGTTTCTGCTTGCCCATGGTGCTAAGCAATGCCTGCAGAGACATAAGTATCACTCCTGCCTCATCAGCCTCAGGATGCACAGGGCTGAGGAGAAATTAATGTAAGACTGATTTCAGCTTTCTGGAGGTCAGTCTAGATGATGGTCCATAGACGCAGTATAAGAGATTTGACAAGAGATTTAGTAATATAAGGACCCAAATTCAAGCTGGAGAAAGAAGAGGAATTTCCACCAAGTAAATCCCTGTGTCCAAATTAAGCAAAGACAAAAGATATACCTCAAGTGAAAGAGGTAAACAGCTCAGTCCTTTCAGTGAAATTGTTTCAGGTTTATTTAGGTGAAATGAAAATAAGAACTTGCCTGGAAGGAGCTTGCTTTATTTTATAGCTATCTGGTTATTTTTTCTGCTGCCCAGACCATCTGTTCCATTGGTGGGTATGTCATCATTCACACACCCACTGAATGCCAAATTAATCCAAGTCACACAGCTTACACCTCCCTTCTGACTTAGACCAAAACTATATTTTATTCCAGAATAAAATAGGCATCAGAGCTAAGTTTTCTTCACTCACTTCCAAGGAGGAAAAACAGTGAGCTTGGGAACTTACTGTGATCCTTTAAGGGGACAACCATAAAACACCAGAACTTTTGTAGCGGGCCTATCACAGCTCATCAGCACTGGGCAATAATGATACACAGCAGAAAAAGGGATGGAGAAACAGAGCAAGGACACAGCCATGCTGCCAGACCCCTCTCTCACACTCCCAGGGTCTCTGTCTTTGGAAAACTCTTAGTCTCTGTATCCAGGAATTCTCAACAAATTCCTTTTCTGTGATTCTTTTAAGCTCCAGAGACTTTTTGTGCCCACAGAATGCTGTGGCAATGAGTTACAAAGCTGAACTGTAGGTCGAAAAGATACCTCTTTTTGCTTGATTTGAGACTACCTGATTGATTCCATTTCATGCTATACTGGAAGACAATGAACACTTTTTCTCCATCTGCTTCCTTCCAGGCACTTAAAATTATTTATTATATATCATATGCCCTCCCTGGTTTTCTCTTCTCCCAGACAAAGGTTCCTGGTCCTGTTGACCATTCTTCACACCAAAACTTTTACAGATTTTGCAGCATCTTTGTTTATTTCTCCACACATTTCTTTGAGCTGGGAGGATGGGGACAGAAGAACTCACACTATTTAAGTGCAGTCACACAGTTAAGTCTATACAGCAACTTCATGCTATTTTCTGATTTGGTCTTAATTTCTTTCCCAATATTTGGTTTGCTTTTTAAAATGCTACTGAGCACTGAGCTGACATTTTCATAGGCCTCTCCATAATAACCTCAGCAATATAAAGATTGCTTTCCACAGTAGTAACAGCTACTTTGGTGACTATCATTGCATATGTATAGCTGGGCTCTTTCTCCCTTGTGCATTACTTTACATTTATCAATATTGAATTGGACTGCATTTTTATTTCCAAGACATTCTGCATTATGATATCCCTCTTCAGCTCTTAGCAGTTGGCTCTAAATTTACTTCTTTGAATAGTATTATCAGCAAATTTTGTTCCTTTATCTCATCCCACTTTCCAGGTCACTTAGGACTAGATCAATCAGCGTATTCCTGTGGGAATACACTGTATATAATATATAATAATAACAACATGTAATACAGCCCGGTGGGACTCCACTGGTGATCTTCCTCCAAGGACTTTTATCCTTTGTGTCCTATCCTTTAACCATTTCTTTCTCCATGAGAGTACATTCTTTTTATTTCATTGCAGCATAAGTTCTTTACTTTCAGATAAGCTTTATCCCACTGTCAATGCAGCGTAATGATTTGGAAGGGAATTTGAACCTTGTTTGTATCCAAAAGCAACTGAGTGAGACTCTGTGGAGACAGAACCAAACTCACTGTTTTTTGCCACAACTCAAAAAATTTTATCTCTCCCAATGATCATGAAAGGGTGCCTGAGACAAACTTCTTTTGCACAAGCAGGCCCCAAGGACATTCACACTCCAACAGAAGATGCATGTAGATATCTACAGAAACAAAGATTGTACGTGTTGGCAAAGATCTAGGTCTGTTCCACATTTGATTCACTAGGATGCACTAGAGCTTCCTGTCTGTAGAGGAGTATAATTATCTGTGCTTTAGGGGCTGGATTTGTTGATCTGAGTATATGTCAAGTGTGAGAGAGACTGTGGCCTGCAGAGATGAGGTCACTGAAATGTAGGGTTGGGAGACAACTTTGGGAGCTGCTGGCAGATTTGCAGACCTGCGAGGCAAACAGTAATGATGGCCTTGGGAAGAAAGGGCAATGGAGGTAATTACTGAGTGAGACATTTCACAAGGCAGTTCTGCACTGAATGCCAGAGCAGCAGTGATTTAGTGTTAAGGGCAGTCAAACCAATAGCAACAAAATATATTTTAAAAAGAGAATTGTGAAACTAAAGGGCAAATACATAACTGCCACATAGGACTCCTTGTTACAAGATATTGCCAAAATGAGAATTTCATTCGAGTTCAGATTCAGTGTGGACTAAATCAACTATGGAGTGTCAGGTCTGTCCTTTCAACTCTGATACAGATGCTATAAAACAGCTTTCTCTGGTGATTATTCCCATCCACCCACCCCATGTCTTCTTGTCTAGTCCTAACCACATTTTTCATATGCCTATTCATTCAGCGAAGTCTGTATTCCTTTCCAATGGCTTTTTCTTTTCCCTCTTCTTGACAAAAAGATGTTCTATATCTGATTTCATCTCTTACTTTAAAAAACATGGAGTATTTCATGCTTTCAATTCTTTGAATCCTCCACTGAATAGGCTTCATCTCCTTTATCACTGAGTGTATCAAAGTTGGCCTTTTAGGTGGGAAGAACCTTAACTCCTCCTCTTTTTCTGTCTAACTTAAAAGTAGGTCCTTCCACTCAAAATGTTGATGCACTTAAAATAAAATGTGATCAGAGCATGACAGGATTGAACTCCCTGAACTGGAGCATGAGTCAGAGAGGGTTAACAGTGAGTAAGGTTGGTGAAGGCAAACCCACTTCTTGTAAATGAGCCAGCATCTGGAAGAAGCTGTTGTAACCTGTAGCAGAAAATTTTGACTAAAACTTGATGGCTGAAAAGTGGATTGTAAAGCAGAGACAGCACAGTGCTGAGGCAGGGAGCTGTGGCATAGCTATGAAATGGCCTCCTAGGTGATGGCAGCTCAGGGACAGCTGTAGCTGAGACCACGGCAGGTACAAAGGGACACAGCAGTTGTCCCTCGGATGCAACACTAAAAGAGCAGTGACTACTGCTTCTGAACCAGAGAATGGGGATTTTTCTGATTCAGAGTCTGTGGTTCACAAGGGAGGTAGTCAGAAGGAAGCTGGAAACCTGTAGGGGGAAAGGTGGGGAGTTCCTGTTGCTGGAGCTGCAGGCAGGCATGACGCAGTGCACCTCCCCACTGTGGCACCAGTCTCTCCAAAGGCAGGCTGGGGGACTGTGCAATAAGGCAGCCAAACGTGTCTCAGAGATGGCTGCTTTAGTGCCACTAGTGAGCAGATGTGATCCACAGTGAGCTCCTACAGCCAAGCAAGGTCAGGGAGTGCTGAGGGAGAGGGAGCAAAAGACTATCAGCATGTCCAGATGAGAGAAAAGTCTCTGAGAACAGAAATCTGACAAAAATAATCTGGTGACAGGGCCCCAGGGGCACCCTCTGCCCTGATTGTCCCTGCCAGTCCCCAGGGGCTCCCCACAGCCCAGTGCCCCACGTCAGCCCCCAGGGCTCTCTCCCAGCCATGCTGCAGCAGGGCTGGTCTCCAGCTGCCCACAGCCAAACCTGCCCCTATGCCCATCCCCTGGGAGATGCCCAGGGTTGGGGCTGCTCCCAGCTGGGGGTGGGATGGAACCCAATGGAGAGCTCCTGGCCAGGCGTTTGCTGAAGCAGGATTCATTTCTGGTCAAGCAGCTGTCTCAGCACACCCCAAGCAGTGCTAGAAGAACAGTTTTGTAGCACCTGAGCATTGTGACCATGGCAGTGCTGATTCATTGCCTGTATCATAGTTCTCAAGCAGAAGACAGGTGAGGTTTTGTGCCAGGCCTAAAAGTGCCGGGTTGATTCCTGTAAGCATTAAAACTTATGGCTGCACCTGTGTGCCTCATGTCCTTGTTGGTCCTGGAGGAGAACCTTTCCTGCTCCTCATGCCACCACGGCTTGTGTCTAGTGAATGCCAGTGTCTCTCTCCATGCTTGGGAAATCTGGTAGGTGCCTGTGGGGAGTTGTGGCGGATACACACACAGGTGTGATCTCACTCTGCAGAAGCTGCAGGGATAAGCAGTCATCCCTGATAACCCATTTAGTGTGTAGGCAATGCCACAGAGCTCTCCTTGGGCTTGTGAAGCTGGGATAACAGTGCAGAAGAAGTGCTACAGCCTGAAAAGCTGACTGCAAGACGCTAGAGTAGTCACAGGATGATACTTCAAGAGCAGTTCTGTCAGGAGCTGGCTGTATCCCCTCCAAGCATTAGACTGAATAGACTTTTTTGTCAAAAAAACACAAGTGTTCAGATGTCCAAACCTGTCACACACACAAAAAAATTGCAATTATGTAATTCTTAAACTATTTGTGTTTAACTAGTGAGATGCTTAAGACAGAGAAGTTTCTATTTTCAGGCATATAACTGGACATATAACAGTGTCCAGTCTTTATGATCAATAGATGTAAAATTGAAAGTGGACTTTGGGAAAGGTAGCTTGTAAGGTCTCCCAGGGGTATATGGTCCGAAGGATTAACAGTCTCTTTATTTTCTATTGATGTGTTTCAAAAATGGGTAACTGTGGGTTTCATCCTAAGCAGTGCTGGATCACTGAGAGCAAGTAGTGCTTTTGTGAGTCTTATTTTATCAGAACTCTTGTGCTTTTGGACAGACTGTAAATGGAAAGAGAATTGCAAATCTTTTTTTGTAATAAATGTGGCTTTCAAGCTGATTCTCAGTGGGCGGAGACAGGTAGCAGCACAGAAAATAATCTCTTACTGGTAACTGAGCAAATGTAAATATAGATGTGGAGTATAAAATCTTTCTGGCAAATGTAGACCTGGTTCCTATGATAGAAATGGCAGCACAGTGGAGTAGAGCTCCATGCAGGTATGCCATTTCTGACAGAAGCCTGGTATCCGCAAATTCATATGCAAAGAGCAAACAGAATGGTTTTCAGTCCCTGCTTCAGTTTGTGTGTGGGCTATTAAGACTGAAGGGGGAATTATGCGATTCAGGCACAATATGGAGCTGCCTGACAGATTGCAGACAGATGTAAGCTTGCTTTGCCTGAGCTCTGCACTGACTGAAGCTCAGCTAATATATTCTGTTTCTCTGTCAGGCTTATTGCATCAAGCTCAGCATTATGCTGATAATGCAGTCACATGGCCTCTGCATCCAAACTGGCTCGCTTCCCACCAGCTTGAAGCAAACTTGCATCTGTCTTCAGAATAGGATGTAGACATAACCTTTTAACAGGCCAGCACTTCTCAGCCCACATACTGGGGAGCTGGGACATGCTCAAAGCAGAAGGGAAAGGATCAGAGGTTGTTCAAACTCTTTGAAGTAGAAGGGATTTAAAGATATGTGGGGATACATAGGAACCTGGAAGGGGTTACAGGGAGTAGGAGCAGATGGTGGCTTGACTGACAAGTGGAGATGCAGAGCATCTAAGTATACCAAACTAAGTGGGTCTCTGGAAGCAGGAAATCAAACAGAATATGTTTCACACAAGCTTGTTACTATGGCTATTCCATGACTAGCAGATTCCACCTATGGGTGAAGGTCCCTCTTTACTTCTATGATGTGCTCCCTACTTTTGATACAGAGCATCCAAGCAATTTGATTACTGCCATGCTGATACAGATGCTTTGAGAGATTTCATTTGCACAGAAGATGTCATTTTGTCATAAAAATGGAAATATTGATTGCTCCACAAATTATACTGATTATAAGTCAGAGCATAAAAGGGACTAGTGAGATGGCTAGAGAATGTCAGAAAGAATGCACCTACTTCCTTCCGAGCAGGAAAAAATGTAACTCTTTAATTTACAGTATTAGTCAAGAATACTATATGCACTCACAGTTAACTCTAAGTGCTTCTTGCTTTAAATTTGAAACTTGAAGTAGGAGCTCCTTTTTTGAACTTCATTTTTAAAAAACCCAATGATATAGAGAGTAAGATTCTAATAGGCTCGAAGTGTTCTATTCTGCTATAAGTCCCACTTTGTTTATATTTGGAAGAACAGCACTTACCATAAAGACAAATATATGATGCAGATTCAAATTTCCCCTTTTTCCTAAACAGTCCACATCACTCCTTTAAAATGCAAATGGATTTAAAAAATATTATTATTGTCCTAATATGAAATGTATTATTTCCTGTATAATGGAGATGTTTTCTAAGCTTAGGCAAAGTTTGTTAAGTGTCAAAATGTGTGTGCCCATCACTTCCAGCTAATTTTCCAGAGAAAAGGATGTAAAAAGTGAAAACATTTATAATCCTTGCAACTGATTGAAATGAAGACAGTAATTCCTACTACAATAGAAGTGTGTGTATGTACAACCTAACCACCAACAAAAATATTATATTATTCACTTGAATTTGTATACTAAGAAAGAACGACACCATTTAGTAATAATTTTATTTTTATAATGTTAATATAAATTGCAAATATAGTTATTTACAAGGTCCTATATTCAATCTTGTGTTTAGTTTGCCATTTACTGTTTAAAATTAATACCTTTCATACTTCAAAAAGTTTGTACACAATTAAGCTTTTTCCAGGACCTTCATTCATTGACAAAATATCCCTGTCCTGCTTTCCACTGTAGCAGGACTGGCTCCTATGTCTTTTGCTATTCTGAAATTTCTAGTGTTGAGATGCTGAATGTTTTTACCTCCAGGTGACATATATAACCTCATGTGTTGTTCAAACAAAGAACCTTTTCAATGAAAAAAAGACTGTATCAGTCTTCTATGAAGTTAACACTGGTGGTTTGAGGCTGAGGAGAGCATTCAAATAACATAACTCTTAGGTGTTCTACCTAATTGCTATTACAATCGACTTTTTTCTTATTTCAGTTTTTATGAAAACCTTGATGATAAAGATCTAACTTGAGACAACTTCTCTGAAAACCCAGAAGGACTTCTGAATACTCTGATGGTTTTGTGTATGATTTATAAAGCAAAAACTTGCTTTTTATTTGTTTTAATTTCCTCAAGCCTCTGATGTGGTGTCTCATGGCCAGTAGAGTGTGAATATATAGTTTCAATACTTCAAAACCACAGAATAATTAGCAATGTTTATTAGCCAGCTGAGCAAGCCACTTCCCACCTGAATATTGGAATAATTGTTTCTCCACTTAAGAAAGAGAGTGAAAGGCCCATAGTTTGGCCTCACAGAAACAGCAAATGGAAAGAGAGCCTGGCCTGCTTCAGCAGTGGGCAATTTGTTGTGCTGAAGACATGCTTGTGCATCTGCACATTTATGTGAGATACACATTTAAACTGTTAATAATCTTATGTCAAGATCCTATAAAACAGTGGATTTATCCCTTACTCCTTCAGTTAAGTCTCCACTATTTCCCCACTGGATACTCCAATCTTGAACTGCCATTAACCATTAGAAAGATTTTCCATAAGGTCATCTGAAATCTCTCATGCTGTAGCATAAATGGTTGCTTTTTTCCCTGTCTTCAGTCACATGGGAATTTTTTCATTCAGGATATTTTGCAATAATGTTTAAAATACTAAAAGGCTTCTCACATCCCCCATTTTCTAGACTAAACAACCCCTTTTTTCTCACAGCTCTTCTTCTTGCCTACCCTGGACTTTTTCCAGATGATCTGCATCTTTCCTAAAGCATGTGATATAAACAACTGTACGCAGAACTCTAGTTGGATGCTTATATACACCACTCCTGTCTTTAAGAGACTGTCTTTGTTCCTGAAATATTCAGCTCTGAAGCTGTGTCAGTAAAATACATACCTACAGAGCATAATGTAAAATATATAAAAAAAGATATGTAGGAGAGTGAAGTGAGGTTCTGTAGGAATCTTCTTTCTAGGGTACAAACTGGCTTTGGTGGAAAACTGGTACTGAGCAAAACGTGGCAGCAGGTGTGAGGTGTTTTGTAAGACGCTGGGGCAAATATAATGCAGAAATGAAACTAATTAAAGGACTTAGAGTATTAATGTGCCTACCTATTTAATACTCAGCCCTTTCCAAGCACTTTGGGTGATTACATTCCACTGCATGAAGAATTAAATCCATTATTCTATGCAAAACTTGAACAGCTATCAGTGAACTGACTGTATTTTCACTAACTTCAAAGAGGGAATATCTAAATACTCAGGACCTCAGCCTTGGTTACTGACAAACAGCAGAGCTGAGGTGTAGACTGTAAGCCTTATACTTGCCTTGCAGTGAGTGTTTACTCCTTGGGCCATGTTTTAGAGTAAGTGGAGATCCCTAAATGTTCAAAAGCTTCCTAGCATTTCATTGGGGTGTATGTTAGGAGGTCCTAAACTCAAGCTTTTCTGAGTCCAAATCAGGAGGGAAGATTCCTGTCTCTGTCACCAAACACTTGAAAAAAGCCTGTAAATCTCAAACCAATACTTCTCATTTTTCTTAGCTAATGAGGTGAAATTTGAGCAATTGAACAAGTGACCAGAGAGAGAAAAAGTGATTGTGTTCAGAAATGGAAAAACAGTGGCGAAAACAAGATACAATCACTTCTCTTTTCCTGGGTTTTTTGAAGCAAAGTTATTTGTGGAACAGGGAAACATAGTCTAGAGGACAGACTCTGACTCAAAAAGAGCGTGCCTGAAAGGAATCCACTGCTTGCTTTTCCCAGTTTCCTTCTCTCACACTTTCCTGGCAGTTCACGGATTACTTTGCTTCCATAAGAAAGGGGTCATCTCAGCAGCACTGTAGCAAATGCAGCAGAGCAGAGTGAGGACTCGGGCTTCTGAGCCTTCCCAGCTCACTCTGGGAACCAAAGGCAGCCAGCTTTTCTCGTGACACAGCTCAGCACCCATTGCTCTGGGGGCAGAGGTGGTTAGGGTGGCAATCGTTAGCAGTATTAATCCCTACCATGTTTAAGGGACTCACAGATCAGGAACCCTTGCTGATTTTACCCCAGCTGACTCTCCTCCTATTTGATTCACCCCGGAGTTAGACTTTTTTACCTCCTCAAAATGGAAGCTTTAATTGCCCTTTTGTTAAACCTCGTTGTGGTTACAGTACATGTAATTAGATGACTTCAGGCAAAAACCGAGTCTTTCAATAAATTGGCATTATTATTGGCTGCCAGTCTATTGACTTGCTGCTTCTCATCTCTTGCATTTATTCCAAAAACTGAGCAACAATCTAAGTTGATCTGGTTTTGTATTTCAAGGGTGTGCCAAAGAAGTTTACATAGACCTCTATGTACTGCTCTATAAAATTTTTCTTTATTTCACATATCCAGTAGACATATAGTACAGTAGTCATTAAATGTAATGTTCAATACATATGGCCAAAGGAAGTGTGTTTAGAAAGCATGGCTAATAGTGTAGGGACAAATTCCATTTTATTTCCCATAGATATTAAGGCTGACAGACTGTTAGTTGCATGATCATTAGCTAAAGTGAGCTCCACAGCAATGCTTGAGGCAAAATAATAATAATACGGTGGCAGATGAACCAGGAACAGCACAAGTCAGCAGCATCCAGCCAGCAGTTAGCAATTCTTTTGCTTATTAGCAGACTGTTCAGAGTCAAGGCAGAATTGTTAAACTGGGTTTTTTTTGATTTGTCTTTCTGAATCCTTCCTATCTTCAGATCTTGCATCCTTATTGATATCAGTTTTTCAAAGCAATACCTAGAGACTATGAATTCAATTTTCTTTGAACAAGCATATGGGTAAGGGAAGTTTTTCATGGCCTACAAGACTCTGTGTTTTATAGCAGCATGCATTCTTCAGGTTCCTAATTACCGCTGCATTTAAAAAATAATTTATGCATATTTATTATTAGGACCCCAAAATTATAATGTAAAAATCTGTGTCCTGATGCCTATCCCTAGGATTAGAACACAAAATTACACCAAAAATCTGTCTGTTAAAAAAAACCCTGCTTTTTTTGGTCTTTTTACTCGAAATTCAGAAAAGCCCAGGAGGATAATAAGGACTTAAATACATTGTTCATGATCTGTGTTTCTTGCACTGACTGTCATAAGAGTTATGCATTTTATAGGTTTGTTCAAAGTCAACCAAATGTGAAACAACCTATACAGAGTGGTGTTTGGTTGCCAAGGGACACATCCATGAAGAACCATGAAGTCATATTTCATAATGACATATCTGCAATGCATGGTTAAGCCTTCAAATTTCACAGGCACAGCAAGTTATTGTAGTCTCATTTTATTTTTTACTTCGGTTTCCAGCTGAAGTCAGCCAGTTCTCCACATTACACTGAACTTCTTCAGACAGTGTCTGGTCTCTGGCTGCATTCTCAAGAGTGAGTCACCTCAGCAGCACCACTCTGACCACCTCAGTGCTGTGCTGTGCTGGGAGGGACTCTAAGACACCCTTCAGAATGTGGTTGGAACAGGGCTACAGAGCCCAAAAAACTATTCCAGGAGGTGTGTGTGTGCATTGTTCAGCCTGGAGAAGGGAAGGCTCTGGAAGAACCTCATTGCAGCCTTCCCATTCATACAGGGGGCTTATAAAAAGGGATGGAAGAGTGACTTCTTACATGCGTAGATGGTGACAGGACAAGGGGGAAGGTTTTTAAACTAGAAGAGGAGAGGTTTAGAAAAGATGTCAGGAAGAAATTCTTTACTCAAAGGATGGTGAGGCACTGGCACAGGTTGCCAGGTGGATGCCCCATCCTGGAAGGGTTCAAGGCCAGGTTGCATGGGCCCTGAGAAACCTGTTCTAGTGGGTGGCACCCCTATCCATGGCAGGGTGGTTGGAACTAGATGTCCCTTCCAATCCTAATGATTCTATGATTTAAATCAGAATTTACCTTCAACACAGTGACTAGTCAAGGCATTAGAGTTGCATAATTCTTTACTGATAGATGTCTAGTCTCATAGATGTTGAGGAATTTTTTGCATTTTTCTCCTTTAGGAACAAGTCAGAAGTCCTTTATCTTCTGATATTAACCAGGGTGCCTGCAGTCTGGTCTAAGAAGAAAAAAACTCGTGCTAGACTGGATTGCTTTTAAAGTAATATTTGACAGAAGTGACTAAATAATGGATGCTCCCTAATCAGAGCACATGTATAAGCACTTGTGATTTCTCTCAAGATGTATTATTAGAAAATTTTTAACCACTTGTGTTCACGTTTTTATGAAGTTTCTGGGCAATAGCATGGTGTCAGCTATTTAAGCATACTAGTCAATTAGTCATATAGCACCCAGTCTCCACGTCCCCCAGTCTCATTGGAGCTTCAGTTCTGGGGTCCTGCATGTCAATAGATGAATTTAAACTGTGCCTGGAGCAAGTCTTCGGGATGGAAGCATACAGTTCGATATTGCCCACAATGTGGAGGGATTTACCTGCTCTCCTAAACTCAGAAATGTGTGAGCATTTCTCGCAAGAGCAATTGCTCATGCTAATGCAAACTCATTAGCCATGAATACTTGCATGTGCAGCTTTGTAAGAAATGAAGTGTAAATACTGTTGTCAGTCAACATTTTAATCGACCAAATGTTTGTGGAAAGCCAATTTGAGATAATATGAACATGCTAAAAGTGAATTCACTCTGAAATTTTGGCACTTCATTATGAGAGTATTTGCAGTAGTGACCTATCTCCACCTGGAGCTTTATCATTGCTATGATTTTTTTTCTAGTTCTAAAATTGGTCTTGTAATAATAGAAACGTGAAATTTGCTGACAGATTTCCCAGTGAGCTATGATGGGCTGAAGATGCTATTTTAAGCACCCTTGTGAGAAAAGTGATTGGTAGTATGTGCACTGAGCCCTGAGTCAGCAAGAATTGGTGCAAGATCCCTGCTTCATGTTCAAGTTACAAGAAACATTGATGAGGAACTCCACATAAATGAATGGATATAAACACTGAAAGATGCTTGGAAAAGCAAATTACTAAGTATGCTAGTAATAAAGAACTTAAGATTACTCAGAAATGTTTAGCTCTAGTCAGTCTCAGATGCTGAAAATGAGCAGAAATTCAATTAATTCAACAAGGTTATAATGATTTTGCACTTACTCGGGATTTGATCTTACATCTAAATGTGAATTTATTTCATAACAATTTAATCACAGCTTCTGTCACTTGAATACTCTTACATCTTGTTGTTCTGCAATGAAGACAAAACTGGTTTCCATCTCTGTATGCTCAGCTTGAACAAAATGGGAAAGTGGTGGAACAGGCAGACCATCTAAAGCCTTTGGTAGAAGAGGGACTTCTGAAAGAGATGTATTTTTTTAATTTGACATCATGCACCTGGAAGTGAAATTGATTTTAAGGGTGATCATTCAGATCATCACATGCTAAAACAGCCTGGGAAAAGAGTGGTTAGTAGTTTTAGTTACTCTGCTGTTGAGATCTAAAGCATAGTGAGCTGAATTAGTTGCATATTTCTTTTCAGCTGAGGCTGGATTTAGCTGGGATTATCTCCTGGCATGGCATGAAGTTAAACATGATTTAGAAAGTCACTCTCTATAATAACTTTAGTGGTTTTGTGCTTACTTAATTTTATTTTGTCAAGATCAAATTAAGCCAATTCTAGAGCATTAGGGAGGTGTGTGCACAATGAGCCTGGGGATGTGGAAGGGAGAATGAGCCTTTGGCTGCATGGATGCCAGCCTGGACAGATTTCATACTCTCTTCCCAGGGGGGATGGAAAGAATGATGGAGCGCAGCCGATTTTATCTGCATGTGATACTTAGTGGTATTAAAAGGGAATTTCAGGGTGTGGAGTTAACCCTCAGAAGTCTGTGTAACTATGTCATGTAATAGGTGTCAGATAAAATACATTTGGGTGTCCCTGGTGAGTCTTGCTCTTTGTTCTCTCTTATAATCGCCTTTGTCCACTGATGTTCTCCCCAGTGCTACTGCAAATGGAGAAGCTTAGGCCTTCTCCACACCCCCAAACTTTTCTCTGTCACTCAAGGAGCATCTCCTACAACTTCTTTCTACTTTTGTCCTGTGTCTAACTCTAGTTTTTCCCTCACTCTGACTTACACAAGAGCTGTATACCACTAATGTCTCATTGTTTCATTATTTGAAGGAGGGAACTGCTTTCGGGTATGCAGCTGTTTGAAGAAAACAAGAGTAATCTTGGATGGAAGAGTTTAAAACGAACAACATGCAGTCTAACACAGGCTTTATGTTTGCTTGCTTGATGGATTTTGATTTGTTTTTAGGGTTTTGTTTGTTTGGGGTTCTTTTGCTTTTATTTGTTTAGGCTTGTGTGTGTTTGTGATTTTTTTTGTTTGTTTTTGTTAAAAATGGTGTACCTTGGGGTACCTCACATGAATTAAGTCTCCAGAGATTAAAAAACCCAAAACGACCATGTAGATAATACCCTGCAAATTTAGTACAGAATAAATGAGTTTAACCTGAAAGGGTGTTTGGAGACAAGAGGAAGAGGCAGAGTTTAGTTCTTTTCCCCACTGAGTTTTTCTTGCAGTAAAAGACTACAAACTGCCATACCCATTCTCTCATGTCGGTTTATCACATGCCCATTATTTACTCCAAAGTAAAGAAAACATCTTTTCTTTCCCTTAGGAAGTGTTAAAGACAAAGCCTCCGTCTCCTTTTCCAAGCCTGCCTGCCTTTCTGGGCAGCCTGCCCACAGCACAGGATCCTTGTTCATTCCAAGCAGGGCAAAACAGAGCAGAGAGAGGAGTCTTTTCCAGGGGGGCTGGTGGGATCCAGGGACCGGGGCTGCTGCCGAGCCCACCTGGCACAGCTGCCAGGGCGAGTCCCCGGGGAGCTGCAGGCAGAGAAACCCACACCGCACGTGTAGGAGGTGAGGGAGCAGAGCGCATCCCTGCCCACCCATGGAAAACGGCAACGGTGGGAAAAACTCCAGAAAAGCTGTGTGCTGCCTTTAACAGCACGGCAGAATGCTGGGTTTCCCCGCAGTCACACTGGGACGAATTCCTCTCTGGGGTTGCACTGGGCAGAACACGTCCACGCAGCTTCTTCTTGCAGGCTGTGGCTTACCATTTCAGCTAGATCCTAACTATATGTTTGATTCCACATGTTGCCTTGCCTGCCAAGAAGTAAAAATCAAACCTCCATTTCTTTGTGGGTTGTCCTTTTTTTGATCTCTGGAAACTGCACCCCTGAACTGCACTTTCAGTAATTGCAAGATTTATTTTTGTGTAGCTGTACATTAATCATATTGAAATATGAGGAAAGAAAAAATAGAGAAGTGCATAATTTTTGAGCAGGAAGAATAAAATCAAAACATTAATATCTAATTTTCTGAGACGCTTGAAAACAATGGTGCGGTTTGGGGGATTAAAAAAAAGTAGAAGGAGCAAGCTGCCAAAAAAGTGCATAAAAGCAAGTCAAAACTGCACAAAAGGTATGATGTTGCTTTAAAAAGATGTATGTAATCACCAAGATACCTGACTAACTGGTACATAACATGTTCTTCTAAGCACAGTAACTCTCCCACTGAGAGAAACACTGAGTCAAACAAGAATATACATGCTTTGGAAATACTTTTCCAGAATCATGACACTTGTTCCATTAGTCAATCTGGTACACTTTCAACGGGTAGAAAACTGTTGAGCCTTAAAAGAAACAGTCACACAGAAAATAGAGAAGCCAGGAACTAAGTTTCAGAAAATTAAACTTCTGCAGAAAAGAAAATATGAGAACAAACTAGATCCTGTTGGGGTCAGGTCCTGTTAGAGGCCCTCAAAATGTTGCTGTAGTCCAAGCCACAGAAATTCCCACTATTTTCAAGCAAAGATAAAGCTGCAATAATCTTGCAAATAAATTAACCAAAAAAGAATAAAGAAAGAACTGAAATCTGTAGTATTTATGCAAAGAAATAAATTTTCATGTATTTCCAAATCTCTTCAGGTCTGTTATGCCTGACTTACTGCTGCCTTTGTGTTTTTTGGAAATTACGTTAATTTTTCTGGATAATGTGTTGTTGTCCTTGAGGCAAAAAATACACCATCAGCCTAAAAGCCAGCCCTGAGGAAAGGAGGGATTCCCAGTAAAGACTCTGAATTTTTGCTCTGCCATCAGTCAGTGCCATCTGTAAGCAGGGTGATGGCAGAAGGGTAAGAGTTTTGGTCCAAAGTCTAGAGAAAAGCAAAACATTGACTACTCCCTCCCTGTCAGGGCCCTTTGCAATTAAGTGTGGGAGAAACAAATAAATCATGTGAAATCTCTGTTGCTCTGCAGTGCTATGGTCACATGGATGGCATTCCACGTGGATCTGCTGGACTGGGTGGCAGCAAGGGGCAGGTGGAGGATCTGGCACTGTCAATTGCTCAAGGCTTCAGTTCCACTGAACAGGGCTTGCTCTGTTTCAGAGTTGCAAACTGAGCAAAATTTCCAATTCTTTTCCAAATAAAATTGAATGTATTGTTGATGGTGCCTGAAATATTGATGAACCTTCAAGATTTTTTTTCCTGCACTCTGATTGATTTCTGCTGCCCGGTAAATGTAAGAAAAGCCCTACATATGTGAAATGGTTCCCCGCTAAAATAATGGGAAGAAAACCTCACAACAACAATCAAGATCTGATACTTCTTCTACCTAGCTCGCTATAGAAGCCAGATTTGCTCCAAATCAAACTTGTTCCATTAATAATAAGAGCAAATGAAGTGCACCTGAGAAGTGAAAAAGTATTATAGAAATCAAAACACCTGCTTCCAGTGGTTATCAGAGATTGTGCCAAGGGAAGGCATGAGTGACCAACTTGCTGAGAGACAGTACTGCCACAATAGAGAAGTTCTGGTGAGCTTCCCCTAAAGCTGTCTTTGAACTGGGGTTTCAGCTATAGATTTCAGTAAGTCTTCAGTGTTCAGGAAAGAATGATGATTTCAAGGTTTTACTGGTTCTTGGTCTAGGTAGCTGCTTTGACTCTACACAGTGCATGCTCCTGACCAGGCATCAAACATGCAGGATGCCCCCAGTGAAGCACGGGACAAAACTGCAGCTATTGAAGTACATATTGGTGGCTTTAATGTTATTTTTGGCTGAGGCACAAATTGCTGTATTTGAACACATTTGGCTTTTGAAATTGTGTCAGAACACCGTGACGTTGTGTTTGGGTTCACACATCGCAAAAATTGCATGTTTGCTTCGTCTTTTTCCCACAGACACTAAGGCTGAACGAGGAGAGCCACTTTGTAGCTCCAGGCAGCAGCTGAATTTCTTCTGCACAGGTGGAGTTTTGCTGTTGACTTCAGTGAGACTGCATTTCATCCTGAGGCTTCCAACTGAGCATGGAAAGGAGGAGCAGGGTTAGAATGGATAGCTGAAGAATGGGCAGTGGGAAGGCTTCTGCCAGCCATGCTGTGACCTGCCTGAGTCTCTGCATCCTCCAGGCATGCCAGAGTGCAGTGGGCATGGGTCTAGCATCACAGGGAAGTAGCAGTGGTATGCACATCCAAAGTCGCCACATGGCTCTACAGAGGGGACTGACGTGACTGCCCTAAACCTGCCCCAGCACAGCTCTGCTGTGAACCTTCCTCCATCTGTGCTGGGAGAGCAGGACCTGCTGGATGCTGCCAGAAACGAGTCAGGAATTAGTTATAAACAGAACTGCTTTTGGATAAACGAATGAATTTCAGGGCCTATTTGTACTTCTGGATTGTTTTGTTTGCTTTCATTCGTTTTTAGCTCAACCTTTTTGCCCTGTTCTCCAGGTAAAAGAGGTGATGATGCAGCCTTTCCCTGACACCAGGCAGGGTCCTCCTCTCACCTGAGTGCCATAAATCTACTTTGCTAAATCTACTGCTATGCCCTCTGGGAAGCAAAACACAGTTCCAAACCCTAAAATGTATTAATGAAAACGATGCTTTTATAATGCTCTTCACGATTTTTCTGTCATTTTTCTAAATTGGATGACTACATAACCTCAGTATGGCAATTAATGACAATTAAATATAAATTGAGAATGAGTATCTGCCAACTTGATCTGATGTAGTCCTACCAGGCATTTCAGGCTGTTTCCTATGGAAATCAGTATTCTTCAATTACACTGTTCCATCTTTGTCAGTTAGAGTATAACTTGTGTATGTTGCTTTTCAGATTAACGAAAATCTTGGCATTGTAACAGGGAAGAAGCATGGCATCTGCAAAAAAAATGCCAAAATCCTGGAAGCTGCTCTACAAGCCCGAGTACTGTGTGCAAAGCAGATGGTAGGAAACCGAGCACATAAAAAAATTCACGAGCTGTGTTGCATGTAACCGCATTGCTACATTTTATTAAAGGTAAGTTTTCTTCAATGTGTGCAATATACTGAAATATATATTAAAGCTCTGGTAATGCTCTCTGGAACAAGTGCCATTCTTAGTATTTGTGCAATAAAATAAAGCAGTGGAGAGAGAGAGAGAGAGAAGATTGTTGTGAACCATAAGGATGATTTGGAAAGAACACGAAAAATGCTGCCTGTTCATCAATGGGGACAAACTCCAACATCACAGGATGCAGTTTCCAACCTTCATCTTGTGTAATGAAGTGAGCCACGTTACACATGGGAATGAACACTTATTTAATAAATGTTACCATGATTTTCCAAGTGCATTAGTAATCCAATAAAATAATTCCCGTGCTTCAATTAGATATGTGTGTAGTTTTCTCCCTATCTAATCAGGACAAGCTGAATTACATCAGATGGGGCCATCATGCCTCCTTAGGCACGGGCTGGCAGTTGTAAGATAGCAGAGCACTGCATTCTTGGCACAGGCAGAGGATTATGACCTGTCGAGTCAAAGTCTTAATCTTTTCTCAGCGATGAGTCAGTGTTGAAATGACAGTCAGAACATGCACAGGCAGCAAGAGAAAGATTTGTTGTGGCTAATGGGAACAGTAAGGGAGAAAAAACTTCATCTGACTTTGTAAAAAATGTAGAGTGCTCTGTTAAGAAGAACTAAATTTATTGACAGTGCTCATAAGAAAATTAGAAATAAACAACCTAAACATGCTATGAGAGAGGCTTATTTTAAACTTTCTATTAATTTTTATAAGTACACTGTAAATGTTTTGACGTAAAAGGAAACATGTCATATCATGTTAGTCTACGAACCAAAAGGATTCAGGACTAACAAATTCCATAGGTAATACAGGAAAGATGGAGATCAACTGGGTAAAAAAAATTAAACAAACACACAGTAATTTCTGAATTTCTTAATGGAAAAAATAATTACTCCCATTAATACCCTATCTCTTATAAAAATAACAATATTATACAGTATAATATAGCCATCCAGGAGTGGTACAATAGAGAGGACTATCAGTTCAGAGTAAATTCAGAATAATTCCTCCATTTCCCTTCAGCAAACAAGGAACATCTGTTTTTTTTAATTTTTAGAAAGAGATCCCTAAAAATATAATTTACACAAGCACTGTACCACCTTCTTTTGAAGGATGCAGGGATGTGCAGCATCTGCTATCAAGTATATCAGACTAGAGATGAAGCCAGGCATGTATCTTTTCATTGAAGCATCTCTCTTTTTTTAAAAATTATGATATTTTGATTTTTAATTTTTTTTCACTAAGAGACAGTAGGCCAGAATCCCCAGTGGCCCCAAATCTGAGGGAAGAGAACTGAGAAAGCCTAGCAGGAGACACTGGCTCCATCCATGAAAGAGTGAAACAGTTTACTTAAGAACACGTAGAAAGGCTGTTTATTAGTATTTTTCATGACAATTGCTGGCAGAAGTTTTTAGGGTGTGACAGGCTTACTAACTCTAAGGAGAGGTGTTTGTTTTCCACTGCCTAAAGAGCAACTTCATAGTCAAAAGACTTGCATAGAAAGATGAAGAAGCTGACTATAGAATTGCTTCAGTCACCCTAAAAAAGTGCCTCTTCCCAGGAGGCTCCTCTGGCGCCTGCCGGGGCTGCCCCCAAAGCTTCTGCTGAAGTCACACTGTGAGAAGCGGGCTAAACAAACCCCAGTAAAATGCTGCAAAGCTTAGCCACATTGCTAAGCTGTTCCTAGCTCTCATTCACAATCAGTGGAGGCAATTCTGAACGAGGCTCACTGCTTCAGACTCAATTTAGGCAACTTCTGCAAAAGCAAGAGGTTTGGCTTCGTTTCTGAGATGCCTCTTGTACTGTGTAGAAAATGTATCTGCCTAATCACGGGCTTGGGATTCAGCTCTGAAAGGGGAAGGCAGTCAAAGGGGATTTATTAACTTTACCTACAACTGCCTCATTTCCTAGTGCTACAGAGCTGGACTATGCATCATAGCAGGAATTATTTAGATGGATGAATATAAATGTACTATTGCTAGAAAAAATATCAGTGTGAAGTGCACTTATATATCAAAAAATAGTCACAGGTAGATAATTCAACAACAGGGCATCTGAGCTGAAGGACCATTTCACACAGCAACAAACATTGGTTCAATCTTCTTCATATGCTCTGCCTCTCTAGTTTTTTCAAACTCACCTTTCATTTTCTAGAACAGCTGCTTTAGATACAGCCTCATCATCAGAAAGCACAAAACTTAGCCAGGTGTATCTTATCAAATTCAATTTCTGACTGATTTTTCTTTGATTCATTAAGCTCCCATTCTCAGGATGATCCATGGCAGATTGCAATCTTTTCCCATTTACAACATACCAGGGACATTTAATTGTCTGTTCTGTAGAAATGAATTACTAATGTATTCAGCCACAGAAGCTAGCACACATCTACATATCGTTTCTTCAAATGCCAAGGGTTTTTTTGGAGGTCAATCTAGTGAGTTTTTCAGAATCAATAGAGAGGGGCATAGGAATAATAATCATTAGAAATGTCCTAAATGCTTAATTTAACATTAGCTATGTTTTGCCATATTTAAAAGTAGAAACATACTGCCACTTTTTAAGTGCAAAATGTTACAAACATATCTCAATACTGTGCCTTTTGCATTGCATAGGACCAAAATTTAAGTAGAATTTTTTTTTTCATAACTTATATTTTATGTAGTAGTGTGTGATGGAGGGGTATTCGCAGTCTGTGGGGCAGATGAAGATTGAACTATGAAATAAAATTCATGCATAAATTACTAATGGTACCCTATCTAAGGCTAATATATTGACTAACCCTCCTGTGAACATCAAACAGGTCAGTGCACTAAGAGGTTACTAACTAGCTGATGCCTGTGGTGTTTTTCTTGTGGGGGTTTAAAAGAAAAAGAAAATAACCGTGACCTTTTTCAGATGGTAATTTCACTACTGTGAGAAATATATGGGTTCATTTCGCAACACTTTTCTGAACTTCAGTTTAGGAAACAGTTTTATGAAGTGCTGATACCCAGACTCTCAGTGGTGCTTAGAAACATGCAAAGCCAGAATGATGAAATAGCTTTAAATTTTACTACTGTTGAAAGAGAACAACTAGTTTTTACGGAATGCTGACAGCATTTCACTCTCCTCCCATTACAATTAGAATGTTAAATACAGGACAAAAGAGGTAAAAGCCCCCAAATCATCTCTGAGCTACCCAATTCTTTGAAGCTTGTTAAATGGAGACAATCTGGACAGCATTTAAGAGATTAACCAATATGTATGTTTGTACAAGAAAAGGAAGTTTTGGAGCAGTCATGTCATTGTATAAGGCTTACTAGCTGAATTTCCTGGAAAATTACTTAAGCCTACGAGGGGGAGGAAATGCAAAATTGTGCTTTATACCAAAAATTACTTAAGAAAATGTTCTTACGTGACCATGACTGTTTTATTTTTTACCTGTGCACCGTTTGGGACAGGGAGTGTCTCTTGCTACAGATTTGTGAAAGTATTTAGGATAATGGGACTTTCATCTTGGTAATACTGCAATGAATTATTATAACTATTTTTTATTTATGAGCATCTTATGCATGCACATAGAATGCTTCTTTTCCTATGTTATTTATACAGAGCTACTAAGTACAACAAAATTGCATGAATGCCCCAGAGCTTGTTGTTGTACACATAAAAGCTTATTCACTTAATTCACTTAAATTAGAGAGGGCTTTTGGATTCTCCTTGTTAAAAATAGCTTAGTACAGAAATACCCAGAAAAATTAAGACTGGAGGGCATTTTTAGGCTTGTCTTTACAAGAAATGGGGTCATGACCTCTTCTTTCTCCCTGAGGGTAAATACCATGGTGCAGAGGAATACTTTCCCCCCATATAGAAAAGCATTGTCCAACATCCATGGATGTTGGGGACAGTCTCTGGAGATTATTTCCTCAGGTCAGTGACCAGGGCAGGGCTGAGCTCTAGTGGGGACAACCCTGGTGGCTTTGTGAGTAGCTGGGTATCAGGCTTGAGCCTTCTCCTGACCCTTGAG
This sequence comes from Acridotheres tristis, assembly GCA_037013685.1. Taxonomy (NCBI): domain Eukaryota; kingdom Metazoa; phylum Chordata; class Aves; order Passeriformes; family Sturnidae; genus Acridotheres; species Acridotheres tristis. The sequence goes on along the minus strand of CM072887.1, from coordinate 55,572,354 downwards.
AGCTTAGGGGGATAGGTGTAGCCTGAGAGATTCCTGGTTCATCTCGTTACCTTCAGGCTGGATAAGCTCTGTAGAGAAATAAGTAAACAATAAATATTTGCCTTTTTCTTTCTGAAAAACCTCTGAAGATGTGGATTACAGTCTCCCTAGGCAGCATGTTTTATCGTTTCTCTGTCCCTACTGTTTGAAATTTTTTCAGTGCATTCAATCAAAATCTCCTTTACTTCAGTTTAGGCTCATTATTCCCTGCACTCACCACATGAGATCCAGAGCATATTATTTCCCCCATCTTTATCTACACATCTGCATTTTATAAAAAAATATTGGTTTCCTTTCGTCTTTCCTTGTAGGATATTACAAAAAGGGTATGTCTTTTAGACGTCCAGTCATTCCAGTTGCTTCTCTTCAATTCTTCCAAACTGGTCCAATCTCTTTTGGGGTCTCACAGTCTTAACAAGTGAGAATTAAGAGCTCTTACCCACAGAATCTTGCACAGTCAAGTTACCTTCTGTCTTATATGCATGACATATTTCTTTATACACTCATCTGCAATGTAGCTTTTTTCAGCACAGCATGTTTTTGAATCATGCTCAGTCTGCAATTCAGATCCCTTATTGGTCCTCGTTGGTAGAACTGCTGGCAAATTCACATTTTCCAATTGTGTATTTGTGTAGCTGACTACTCCAGATTAATATGGAGTGTTTGTACTTCTTTTATTGAATTGCATCTTGTTACATACATATAAAACTGATGAACTGGTTTTGTTGCAGTTCTATATATTGCTGTTCTCCTGTCTTCATGTGCCCTCCATGTTTTTAATTTACTAGATTCTGAGTGGTATCTTGGAATATCCAACAATTTGAAAAATCTGTTCAGCACTCTTCTAAAAATCTTTCAGAAAGGCACCTAAGAAGTATTGTTCTACTTCTGCTCCTTGTTTTGTTCTCTATTCAAACCCTAGCTGATAGCTTTCACCAGCAACCCTTCTTGATTGTTTATGCCTCCTCCTTCAAAATGGCATTTAGCTTGAAAGAGAATGCACTGGGATGGCATCCATTACTTCATGTTTTTAATGTGCTCTTGGCATCTCTTGTTATAGCCAGAGAGGGCACAGGCTCTTTCTATGCTAAACAGCCCAGTAGAGTTCCTGCTTTCCCAAAGGAGGTAACTAAGGACTTGGGAAATTTAGCATGCCCATCTTGTACAACAACCAAGAACAGCCAGGTTTTAGCTGCCAGTTTTCAGACAATCTTGGGCTCACTCTGCATACATTCTTCTGCAGAATGCATTAAGAAGCAGGGGTGAGAGGACCTGAAGGAAAGCAGGACTATTGGCATCAAAATTTCTAAGTCACTACTTTCAGTCTAGCTTTCTTTTTTTTTCTTCTTCCCAAATTCAAGCACCTAAATTCCACTACTCACCACTAATTGCCAAGCAAAATGGGGAAACCACATTATGTCCTTCCTTTACAGGCTGGCCAAGGTATGCAGAATAACATATTATCATTCTTCATTATTTCTTGAGTGCAAGTGAAATGGAGTGTGTAGCAGAGGTCACAGGTACCAGTCTGGGAGATGACTGATCCTGACAATTATTAGTCTAGATACTAATGTCTTGCTCTCTAACCCCTACTATCTTTTAATATTTTGTTTTTCTCTTTTTATGAACTAATACAAATATTTTCACTCACTTTCATTCATTCAAAGGGTTAATACTTCTATGTAAGCAGAGTGGGATTCAAGGGCAAAACAACAATCAATATTACTAGAGGCTGTGAGATGTTAATTGTCCAGCCCTGCTTCCTGGTTTGTTTTGCTGTTGGCTTTTTTTTCAAATCTTTGCCTTTATTGATTCCCTACCTCCCCACTAATCCCTTCCAGAAAAAAAGGATGGCTGTCACCTCTTTCTAAATAAAAGTGACAGCTCGGATGGTAGTGCTCAGGTGAACAATCATAGGCTATTTGTACCAGGAATTGCTGATGTTATTGAAGGCAAGTGCAAGTAAACAGAGGTTACCCACTTCTTTAGTTGCTACCTCTCCTCCACACAAAGTGCCATGACAGCACAGTCTGTGCCTCCTAACATGCCTGTACAGCAGGCACCAGAGATGCTTGGAGGTGTTTACCTGCCACTTGAGAGCTCTCTGAGTTTCTGACTGCTTTCTGAGACACATCAGTGGGCACCCAGGCTGCCTGCCTTTGCACACTGGAGCCCTTTCACAGAGACCTCTGCTCTAAGGGACCCTGCCTCCTTTTCCCACTGCAAGAGCAGCTGGAAGAACCAGAGCTGAACATCCTGGATCCCATGTAAACTGCCAAGACAGGTAGTCACAAGGAGCCTGAAGGGCAGGTATCTGCCTTCTGAGGACACTGGCTGGGCAGCCATCAGCAGAATTGGGGGAAGGAGAGACTGCTCCCATGGACAGCTGGTATAGAGGGGTCCTAATGAGCCTTCTTGTCTGGGAGCAGCTACAGAGGTGTATCATGTGGTCCTATATTAGGTGGGTAAGGTGAGAGTTTGGAGGAATTCCACCACAGAGATATGGCCACCACTGGCAGATTCAGGGCATTGTGGTGTTTAGCCACTACTGGCATAGGGAAGAAGTGAGGCCACAGTCACATTCCAAGCTTGAATCTCTGCTCTAAGACAGGAAGAAATTGTCATTGTGTAGGAAATTATGTATGCATGTGTAGAAATTTATTTTTCCCTCTATTTTTCCCTCTCATATAGCACTTACCTTGTACCTGAGCATATGTTGGCCAGTGTAACTTAAGCACATTAAACACTCTCCTCCTGAAATCCAAATCTTCCAAAGTTTCATTATCACAATCTCAAACTATAAACAGATAATATTATAAGCAAAAGGGACCAGAGAAAACACTTCAATATAACAAATATTTGTTTTGTGCCATTATTAGACTTACTGTTTTGACCACAGGTAAAGCAGCAGCAGGTTGAGCAATGAGCTGCTATTCTCTTCACAAGGAAGAACAAAGGACAAAACAGCCCTTGGTAACAAACTTTTGTATGAGCCAGACTGTGATGAGCTTTGTAATAAAGGCAAAACAAACCAACAAAGTAAGAGTTTGGAGCATCAAAAGGATGACTGGCAAGAACAAAAAGTCAGCAGTGCTGAGAGTGATAGATTGACACAAACACAGTGTCTTTGGAGTATGGAACATCAATATTACAAACAGATGAAAAGCAATTATAAATGAAAACAAAATCATAATATATCTGGAAAGACAAGAAAGTTATCAGTCAGAGGGAGGGGCATTAATTAGGACATGCAAAGTAGGAAATCACTTAGAGACACAGAGCCCATTAACAGCTCATAGCCCCAGGCTAAATTCAAATAGGAGACTCAAAAATGGCACTTATATATGGTCTGATACACATGAGGTACTGCTGTGATGAAAGGAAAACTTAGCTCTGCAGTGGTTTATGAAGTGTGGCAGTATCCCCCTGAAGTGCTTTGGCTTACTGCTGAGGAGGATGGCAACACTGATCCAGACAAGGCAATGCCCAGCACCCACACCACAGAGGTGAGACCTCCTCCGAACTGAATGGGATGTCAAGGTTCCTCACAGATAAAATACTTTTCTTAAAAAAAATAACATCAATTAACTCAGGATGGTGTCTCCAGACTCCTCAGATGCCGTCACCAGGCACAAGACAGAATATCTGGTTGATGAAAGTTTCCAATAATCATGAAAGAGAACCCTGCAACACTGAATCTCACTGGTGAGCCTGGAGTGAAGTCAACATCACAACAACAAAATGCCACACAGAGCTTTTGAAAGGTAGGGTCAGCCAGTAGGCAAAGGCTGTCTGGTCTTGCAAAAATAATGGACATCATTACACACCTAGGAGATTCCCTGGCAACACTTGAGTATTTTGTTAACAAGCCAAGGAATACAAGCATGAAATGACTCCTATGATTCTGAGAGCATGTAAAATCAAATGTGCATTTCAATAAGGAAATAAATCACCAACTTTGGTGTGTACTATTCAGTTTTAAACAATTCCAGGTTGCTGAAAATCTCCAGCTATGAGTCTTCCACTCAGCTCTTAATTTCTTCAAGAATAGTGAGGTAGAAACCGCCAGAACTAAACACACATGAATCTCTGAAAGACAAATGCCTCGGGAAAAGAACAAATGCCTAAGAGAAGGAAATTTCGTGACACATACTGGTTTATTTCAGAGCCCAGCAATTATTATTTCCAAATTTGTTCAGAAGAAAGCATGGAAAAACATAAGGGAAGTTGCTATGAAACAATGGAAAGCCATGGAGAAGACACAGGCTGCAGTGGTCCTTCCTTCAAGCATCCTCTGGGGAAGGAAAACCTATGGAGAGCAGCATTACAAAAGAGGTCTTGGTTTTGGCCATTGTAGTATTTGACAGCATAGGAAAATGGGTATTCGGACTATCACTGGAGATAACAAATCTGAAGTTCATTTCCTAAATAGCAAGCTTGCCTGGAGAAGAACCTCAGAAATGAGTCTATGCTGACGTTTGTGGGCAGCACTGATGGGAAGGATCAATTGTTTAGGAAGCAAATACATGTGCTGTCATACAGGGTTACTAAAAGTGAAAAGGCAATTAATGCTCAGGGCCTTGAATCCCTCAGGGTCACTGACTAAGCCTCCTGAAAAATTAGTCCATATATTCTGTATTAGTTTCTTTGACTGGAAAACAGATTAGGACTGTACAATGTATACATGGGAAGTGGATAGAGCTTCATGTTGCTTACATTCACAAGAGATTCCCACATCCACAATTTGGGAAAGAAACATAAGGAAGTGCAGGTTATGCAAGTGTTCCTCTGTCTTTGGTGTTTCTTATTTCATGTTGTCTGCTCTTTACTTATCCTGTCACCTGATACAATGCTCTTGTGAGAGAGATCTAGACATTATCACACTGAAAGAGCACAATATTTCAGAGGTGTAGCATTTTATCTCCCCTTTGCTTTATTGATCAACCATTAACTTTAGATTAAATGCTGCACTGTGATTTTGACTCAGCTGCTGACAGAACCTTGCCTATGAAGGCTAGTCTCTCATGCCCTGAATTAATTCCTTAAGGTAGGTCTAAAACTAAGGCTGAAGTTTTGGGAAGGATTGTCTTTCCCCTGCCAATTTAACTCTTGTCTTTGTTATGGGTGTGACCATTAATGGTTCCGTTGTGGTATGGAGAAGTATTTGTGAGGAAACTTCTCTCTCCAAGAAATGCTCTCATATGCCTCCAGCCACTCAGAAGTAAAGTAGAGATTGTGCCCACACTGGACTGCACCGCTCATTCCCAGGATATTAGCAGATCTAAACGTTTTTGCTCAACTTTGACTTTTAAACAACTAGTTCTTTCTTTCAAATGAAACAAAATCATTACAGAAAAGATTCTTGGCAGCAGTTTTTGCCCTGGCTTCCTGAGGAATGCGCTCGCTTTAAAAACTGAATGAAAAACCAATGGCACATAAAACTGCCTCATGACAATGCTGGCAGTTTTACCATTTTCTCATCCACCCACATTTACCAAGCACTATGCATTATGTTAGAATTGTAACTTTGAAATGATAACCTCTGAGGACATGCTTTTTAATCACTAGTATCTCATTTTCTACTTTCAGTGATGTGGAAGTGTTATTTGAATAGCTGGTACCAGATTTTAAATGTCTGTAGTGATTACAATATCCTGTCAATGATAGTATCAGAAAAGTCCTTCAGCTGAGACCTTCTGGATTCTCACACTCAAAGAAAATATTTTAGCCATCTGTTCACCTGATATTTGCTACAGCAGAGAAGAAAAAGGTCAGTATTTTCTAGTCAGCTTGGGTCCAGCATGGAACACCTCAGTGTTCTTTTGGCTCCAGAAAACATCTTTTTATGGTGAAAGTTTGGGTATTCCTACTTTATATCTCATAGAATATATCCCAAGTATGATGCTTAATATGACTTTAAAAAGAAATATTGACCTTCTTTTACATGAATCTTTTTTTTTTTTCTCAGCAACTGTAAACATGAACCAGTCTACAAAGATGAAAATGTTCCTGCTCTGAACAGGAAAGTTTCAAGTTTTGTGGCTGAGTACGTCAGCACCAGACTTCCAACACGACATGCAGAGCTGAAAACCCAAATTATAGGCCACTCCAAACACAAAAGTTTAAAAAACAGCCACTCCCCTCTTTCAAAAACTCTTGTATTCTTTTTGGTTTCTCTAAGAACAAGTTGTTGATGATGGTATTTTCCTACTGCATTTACACAAGCCTAAAGTTATAAAAGCCAGCCAGGCAGTACTACCCAGCTGGAAGTTGATATTCACTTGCATAACGGCTGCCCTGTGAATAGGGCAGATTTCTTGCATAAACTCAGATTTGTGGGATATTACTTTTCTCAAGCTCTGCTTGCAGCCCAAGCTTCACGTGTGATCTACAATGGTACCTTGTTGCAACTGCTCAGTATCTCTGAAAATCATGTGGTCCCTACACACTGATAAGGAGCTTAAACTCCATATGCTTTGCCTTGGAAATCTAGCGCTTTTTAAGATGAAAATCTAAAAGCTATCATAGCATTTCAGACCAGTAATAAGATTTTATCAGATTATGATCCCTTTAGTGGCACAATCTGTGTTTTATCTAAGTAGCCTGATGAGGCTCAAATGCCTCCTGCTAGCCTCTTTCCAAGTGGTGTGTCACATGCCGAGAGCAGAAGCTGAAATGTCACTGCTACCACATGGCCATGCCAAACAGCAGCAAGGATCTGACTGAAGCAGACATACCCAGGCAGATGTGGCTAGCTGTCCATGCCTCTTTCCCCTCTGCTCCTTGCTGACTTAAGACATTCACCCCCAGGGCAGTGTGGACAGGAGATGGTTCCCACAGCCATACCCAAACTTGGGACGCCAAGCCCTTGCAGTCCCAGATCTGCACATGCAAGAGGTAGACTTCTGCCCCTTGTCACAGGCGAATCTCTTTGCTAATGGGGATGGTCTGGCGTCCCTAACCAGCCCCTGTGCTATGTTGGCTGCTTACTTGCAGTTATAGGCACATTTTGGTGTGCAGGATGGGCCATCAGTGACTTCACTCAGTATCTCCTGAGACACGGAGCTGCTGAAAGCACTGATGTTAACCTGGGTATTTTAGAAAGCCATCTTCACATGGCTAATTGTTACATTGATTGTTGATAGCTTGAAATGTTTGGTGTTGGGATTCACTACCCTGAAATCATTCACACACGCGCCACGAAGAGAAGAAAACGATCGCATTCAGCGTTTTAGTACTGCAGGTATGCAATGTATATAAACGTAGTGCGCGTGACGGAGAAAAACTGCATTTCCTTATAGAAAAAAAAATTAGTCATAAACCACCCAGCGAGGGTATGTATGGTCCCGGGGAGCGCCCTGCCGCGGGCACAGCCGCTTCGCCTCCGCCGAGGAGCGGCCACCCGCGCCTCGCCGCCACCGGGGCAACCCAGAGGCTCCGCCGCGCCACTCTCGGGATGCTCCACACTCCGCTCCCCGCTGCTCGTGCCGTGCCGTGCCGTGCCGTGCCGTGCCGTGCCGAGCTACACAGCCCCTCCTCTGTCCCCGCCCCAGCCGATCCGGGCCCACCCCCCGGCTTAAAGCCATGCGAGGCTTTAAGCGGCAGGTGCGGGGGAGCCGAGCACAGGCGTAAGCGGTGGCTGCTGCGGCCCGGCGGTAGCGGCGGCGGGCGCCTTTCGGCTCGGCAGGAGCCGCGGCGGAGCGGAGCATGTCGGTGGCGACCGGGGGCAGCGAGGCGGCGGCAGCAGCGGGCGGAGGCGGCGGGAACCGCGTTTTCTTCCAGAGCCCCCGCGGCGGCGGCGGGAGCGGCGGCTCCTCCGGCAGCTCCTCCCGGGAGGACTCGGTGTCGGCAGCGGCGGCCGTGGTGCAGGTCCAGCAGCGGCGCCACCAGCAGGGGAAAGTGACGGTGAAATACGATCGGAAGGAGCTGCGGAAGCGGCTGGTGCTGGAGGAGTGGATCGTGGAGCAGCTGGGGCAGCTCTACGGCTGCGAGGTGCGGGGCTGGGGTCGCGGGGTCCCCGGCGCGGTTGCTGTCGCCGCGTTCCCCTCGCCCGCCGATGCCTCGCTGGCCCCCGGCAGCCTCCTCCTGCCCCGAGTCGCATTTCGGCGGTGGGCAGAGGAGCGCTGTCACCGCCACCTCCAAATGACATTCCCGGCCCGCCGCCCCCACCCTGTCGCTGCCCCGCGCCTCAGTGGTGTCCCGGCTCAGGGAATGGTGGAAGGTGCCCCATGCCCTATGGAAAGGGTGTCCCCCGTTCCCTCCCGAGGTAAATGGGAGGGGACCGCCCTCTGGGGACGGGCGGCGCCTGCCGCACGGCCGGGCACGGAAGGGCCCTTCTCCTCCGGGGGTCCCCGGCGGCTGCGGCAGGTCCGGGAATGCCAGCAGGTTCGCCCGCGGTGGCCGGGAGCCGCTGTCCCCGCAGCCTTCCAGGGCAGGGCGGAGCGGGGCTCCGAGGCGCTTTCCCCGGGCTGGGCGGGTGTCAGTCTCCGTTAGACACGAGCCTAGCTCCGGGGAGCTCGGCGGGTCGGAGAGCAGAGCGGTGTGCTGGCCACGGGGCGAGCAGGAGGAGGGAGCGGGACCTGCGCGGGGGCTGTGCGGAGGCGGCTGTTGTAGAGCAAAGACTCCGGTGCGGGTACGCTCCCCTCTGGATCGTGGTTTTGCGTTACCCCGACCTACAGGAGAGGGGTAGATACTGGCCAGGAAATCTCAGTGAGCAATTCGGAGATCATTAGAGCGAGAATCGAAGACACTGGGGGCTTGTATGTACCTGATTTGTACGTATCAAATCTGTTTTTCTTACTCTGGGCAAAAAGCGAGTGTTGCCCGAATGAATCTCTATTGTAGAGGACAGATGAGCAGGAGGATGTTTCAAGATTGTTCAAAGGAATGGCAACTGTTGTCTTCCTTGTGGAGATAGCGATGTTGTAAGTAAAGGAAGTACCAGTACTTCGTTTTGTCAAAGCTTCATTAAAAATGTAGACCTTCTAATCCCCAGTGAATCGTATCTCCCTTCCACCTCGGCTATTTACTGTTATAAAGGATCAAAACGTTGAGGTTCGCACATACTTTTCCCATCAGTGGTCTAATTCACTTTTGTTCGAGACTTCTAAAGTGAGATTTGTTGAAGCCGGATGTGAATTTTGCAGCTAGCATGTCCAGGAGCCAACATCTGAGCATGCTGGAGCTAGGAAGACAAGAGCTTGACAGTCCTTGAGATGTGGATGTGAAAATATAAATAACCTGGATGGAATATCTAGCACACACATAATACAAATGTTTAAAGAAGCTCCTTTAATCTCAAAAGCGATTTATTGCCAAATTGGTTAGAATGACACAAAAAAATGGTGCATGTGTCAAGTTAAATCTCCTTAACTGTTCACATCCATGAGCTGTGGGAAAGAAAGATAGAAATGGAAACCGCAGTTAAAAATAATAAAAACAAGCAATTCTTTGTCTTGGTTTGACCTGCCTCTCTAGTCTCAGGACTTGTTTGGCCACATAGCCTGTAGGCTGTGAGGATTTTTCTGAGGCTGGAAGTGTTTTCAGTTGTTTGTGTGAACTGATAATTCTGTGCCTGTGCAAGCTGATAACGTAGTTAAGTGTCTGGCCTGCTGGATCTGTCCTCTGGTTTGACTCTCACTATTCAAAAGCACCAATGCTTTTGACATACAGGTGAACTTGTTCTGTTCATAAGAAAGGATGTGGTATGGTCCTATGACCAAAGCAAAGCCCAATGGAATTGTTGCTGCTCTTCACAGTATTCAAATCACAGGCTTGTTGGAGGAAAATGGTTCATTCTATTCCTTATAATTGTTGCTTCCAACTAAAGTAGAACGAGGTCTGCTTTAGAAGGTCTCCATTAAGGTGGAGACCATATATACCTGCATAAAAACAACTTATTTGGTGATTTGGTTTCTGAGATGGCTTTTAGGAGGAAAAGTGGTTTAACATAACAGAACAAAATGTTTTTAGATTTGAAGGCCAAGGGAAAAATGTTTAAGTCATCTACTGCTCTTCTTTGCTATTATGCATGAACGCTATCCAGAGTCAGCACGGATGATGGTAGTGAAAAGGTCAAGCTATTAATATGGTATCAGAATAAAGTTGAAGATGTATGATGAGTGTAGTGATTAAAGACAATAGCAATTTAATGCAAGATGCTTTGCTTGAATCTGCTTGAATTACTTCTAGGCTTAGAGATGTAGCTCTCAGGCTGAAATTTAATCACCTATGCAGACAGTTAATAACCCTGTCTGAGGGCAGGTTGGGAGGGGGTTGGGAATTGCTCACCTCAACTTCTATGAAAGATCTACAATAACTTCCCAATGCAATGACATTTAAGTTCTGTAATGTTCTAAAATCTTCCAGGTTGTCAGAAATAGCCACTGAATTTTTAATCCTGGAAGAGCTAACCAATGTCAGTGTTTCATTGCTATTCTGATTCAGAGCTCTATTTCTGAGGAGCAGTGCACTTCATTTCTGGGAAGAGCAGAAATAAGTAGAGGGTGCTTGCAATGTGGTTAACTGAAAGTCTGTAAGAAGACTTGCATGTCTCTTTGTTGGATTGCTTAAATGTAGTGCCTGCTCACTATTTTCCATTTAAATAATGCTTGCTATTATGCTGAGATTCATCAGTAAGTGGATACTTGCAGAAAGACTCCCTTTATTCAAAACTAAACATGTACTCATAGTCTCTCAAGTACTTGCAAGTTAAATCAGCTATAAGCCTGTCTTGGCATGGCGATAAAGTTTATGAGATGAGGTTGGGAAACAGCGAGAAGGGTTTGTTTGTGTTCTTTTTCTAGTGGATCTTGTCTTTACTGGTACATTTTTAGTTTTAAAAATTGGATGCCAAGCAATATAATGGTGTTGGGGATGTGTCTTAGAAGGAGCTATTTGAGACTATTTTTAATGCGGACCTCAGTTATATGACACAGAGATTAGCTTTAGAAAGGTTGCTTCCACATGATGCTCACTTTAGGAATAAAAGACCCTTCACCTGAATGGTAAAGGTTATCAAGGTAGAAAACTTTAATGGGACCAGAGAGACTTAAGCAGGATTTGTTTGGCACCAGAACCTGTCACACTAAAGTACTCAGGTCGGGTGCTTCAGGTGAGTATTGGTCTGGCTGTTTGCTTCTGGGACTGCTTCATTAAAAAAAAAAAAAAAAAAAGTTTTGTAACTTGCTTAATCTGGTTTCTGTGAATGCTGAAACTGAGGTTACAGTTGCAGGTTAGTATATTGGAAATGCAACGCCTTAATTGCAGACTTAAACTGACTTCTGTGTTGACCTTTATTAGGTATCTTGCTACTAAAAATAGTTTCTCCATAGATGCTTTGTGTTTTGGGCTTAGTCTATTATTGGTTAAGAATTGCAAAATAATGCTGCACAGAACAACTTGCATCATCACTATTCATTCCCTGATGGTTTGCAACTTGTAGTTCAGCATGAAAGTGGTGACAGACCAGTTTTCCAGATGTATCATCTATGTTGTGTGCACCTGCCAAACTTGTATGACTTCGTATATGAAAAGAGAGACCACTGGATTTGTCCCCAGAAACCATTAAATTTTGCAGGTGAATTTCTGTGCTCTGGGATCCTGTCTGTCTAGAATTATAGCATTTGCTATAAATGGCACACAGATTTTTGCACAATAACGAAGAAAGATTTTGCTTCTGCTATGGGTTTGTTGCTGAGTATTTTTTAATGTAGAGATTTGCATGTGCAAATCAAGTGAGCTCCTAGACTTTTCACTCTAAGATGTGTCTTCTAAGATATTGCTGAGCTTAGCTGAGTAATCAACTATTTTATTAGAATATGTCTAGTCACGTATGGAAGTCAGTGCTTGGCAGGGCATATGATGTTGGTCTGGAAGTACCAGAGTCTTATGTCCAAGCTTACTCTTTTTGCATTCCAGGAATGGAAGTGCCCTGAAATGGTGTGTAAAAATTCACTGTACAATAAAATATGGTTGGAAGAGCTGCCCATAAAGGCCCTTCAGGCATTTTCTTTAAGAGTACAAATCCATGTTAGACTGGGAATTGTTATGTGTAAGATTTTCTTCCATCTTCTGGTACAGATACTGCAATGACAAGAGGTATGAAGCACTGAAATGGGTAGGGGATTTCATGTTGGCAGTGGAATATGGGAGGGATGGGAGCAATTTAACTCAGTCCTGCATTGATCAAGAGCTCCCTTTGCCTGGTTGCTCAGTGACTGCAGAGCTGGAGAACACCCTCTTTGTCTGTCTTCCTGAAGTTGCTGGGATATGCTAGCATTTCTCTCCACACACTCTGTCTTTTACAAAAGAGTCTGGTCAGCATGCTGCTAAGGCTGCTGTGTGGTGATGTGCACCTGATGGTATGATCAGGTACTATTTATGCCTCAGGCCCTAGTGAGATAATGTTTGAAATTCATTATTCATTTCTCAGAAAGGCATTTGGTAAGAAAATCCACTGAATAAAACACTACAGAAACGAACTTCTGCCTACAGTCTCACTCTTTGAATAGACTTCTTCTAACTCGCACTAAATTCTCAGAAATGGTATTTGCATGTGGATTCCTTTCTTAATGGATTAGAAGTGGAAAGAGGCTGAGAAGGATCTCAGAGCTAGAGAGTGTCACTTCTTTAAAAAGATGCAAGTTAGTAGAAGGTGTAATAAAGGATTTATTTCTTGGGAGATTGAGTGTTACAGTTTAGATGCAGTGGAGTAAAGTAGGTCCACGAACTGCTTAGAAATTTATTTTGGACAGCCCTTACAGATCTCCATGTTATACCGCACAAACTTTGGTGCCCTCTCTTGAGGGCAGGGGTACTGTGCAACACACTTGTGTCAATTGAAAAGTTGCTGTGATCAGAGACCTGTAAAGGACACGGGCCCACACAGGTGTAGCAAAGGCTCATTCTATCATGTAGCAACCACAGAAAGGTATTTGAATCCCAAGACCAGAAAATGGGAAGCCTAAGAAATGCATGTTGTTTTAAAATAAACCTTGTAAAATGCATGCAGTTCTTTTCAGAGGAATGGGCTTAAGGATCTGTGAGGGTAGCAAGCACGTGATGGTTATGAAGCCAGAGCCTCTTGTTTCCAAATGAATTTTTTAAGGTCTTGCCTTAAGTTCTAAAGACCCTACTCTAGTAGGAAATGTATCACTGTTCAACTACTGAACTTGCCTTCTTTTTGCATGCAGAATGTGTACAGCAGTGCAAAGGAATTCAAGGAGAGAAGTTTATCACAGTCAAGTGCAAGGTTCTGCACATGGGTCAAGGGAGCCCCAAACACAAATACAAGTGGGGTGGAGAACGGATTGAAAGCATCCCTGAGCAGAAAACCTGGGGGTGTTGGTTGACAAGAGCCTCAACATGAGCTAGTGATATGCACTTGCAGCCCTGAAAGCCACTTGCATCCTAGGCCACATTAAAAGCAGCATGGCCAACAGGTCAAGGGAGACAGTTTTTCAGCATTTACTTCACTCTTGTGAGACCCCACCTGTAGTACTGCATCCAGCTCTGGGATCCCTAGCATAAGAAGGACATGGACCTGTTGGAGTGAGTCCAGAGGAGGGCCACAAAGATGACTGGGGGCTGGAGCACCTCTCCTGTGAAGGCCAGGAGTTGGGATTGTACAGCCTGGAGAAGAGAAGGCTTCAGGGAGACTTAAAGAGGGGAATGTACTGAGAGGACAAGGAGGAGTGGCCTTATACTGACAGGGCAGGCTTAAATAAAGTATTAGGAAGAAATTCTTATTGTGATCATAGTAAAGCACTAGAACAGGTTGCCTAGAGAAGTTGTGAACTTCCCATCCCTTGAAGTATTTAAGTTGAAGTTGGATGAAACTGGCCTAGAGGAAGATGTCCTTGCCTGTGGCAGGGGGATTGGAACTAGATGAGCTTTAAGATCCCTTCCAAACCAAACCTTTCTATGATTCCAAGAAAATTATTTTTCTTCTGTTTGATCTTTTGTTTAGTCTCGATGCCATTTCTGCATTGGTCATGGTTCATTGTTTTATCTGAATCAGCAGCAATATTCTTGACTTCCAATTAAAAGCTTCACAACACAGATTACCTTTCAGCAGCTATTCCATAGCAATTTTTTGTCCTTTTTCTTCCTATTCAAGATTCAACTAGTCTCTTTGCTGAAACAGTAGGTGTGGTTGTTTTATAACAAGGTGAATAAATAATTGATTGCTTACATCACTTAAGATTTTATAATTGTACTTCTTATTAACAGTAGTTTCCAATCTTTGTGGCTACAAAGACTCTTGTGCCTTTAGGCAAATTGTTTTACATAGAGCCAATACTTGATTATCCAGGGTAACAAAGGCGAGGAGGGGATGGTTGGAAAAATGTGGATACAATGGAAAAACTGTGGATCAAAAAATAAATTATAAACTCTGCTACAAATCATGAAGTGAATATAGCTGAAGGAGAACAGGGGGAACTGGTCATTAATCTACCCCTTTTTACTATTCAGTTTTATCGCAAAAATTCATGATATTGCTTTTGGACTTGAGTGTAGCTTGGATGTGTCTGTACTTGCAGCACAATTAAACTATAACATGGTAGCTGAGAGCAGGTTATATTGTGCTTTGTTGGAGGTGCAGGACTGACTTGAGCACTGTTGGTGCCTTGTAATCCTGTGTTATGACAGAGTGGGATCTCCTTATTCTCTGTTCTTTGTATTAGGTGATCTAACCTGTGCTGTCGAAGCAAATCCCTGAAATAAAAATAACCCTGTTTAAATGAGGAAAATACCTATTTCATGGAATGTTTGACTCCTCTTATAAGGCATAGAAAATATTTCTAAATAGGTCTTAAATATAAATTAAAAAATGAGAAATTAAGTCTTACTTCAACTAGAACAAATAGTGTGATAGTTTACTCTCATTACCACTCTAAATTCATTCTCTTTTGATTCATACCTTTGCAAAGACTGGCTGTGCTCCTGTTTGCATTCTCACAATTCTCCCTTTAGAACAGGCTATCAGCCGCTTTAAAAACATTGTAACGGGACTTAAACCACAACAAAAAAAACCCCTATGTCATTTGTAGAGAATACTACTGTGAATAATGTATATATGCTTTACATAATATTCTGACAATGCAGGAGATACCAATGGTGAAGAAAAGCTATCCCATCTCTAACCTGATTCAGTCTGAGTTATGGTTCCCTTGTCTCTTGTCACTACAGGTGATAAAGCAGCAGCAGTAATATCAATCCATTCTTCCAGTCTTGTGTCTTGCCTGCAGTATTCAAAAGCCAAATTCTCATTTTCCCCTGCCTTACATCTAACTCCAGAAACTTGTATTTGACAGCACAAATTGAGTAGGTTAGACGTAGTCTTCCATCTTTGTCACTGCAACTTTTGGCTGCCTGTTGTAAAACACTAGCAGCTTCTTTTGCTGCTCTCCCATGTGACACATGGAATTATGGAAGTCAAGTTTTCTAGAATTTATTAATGCTGGAGAAGGGGTATAAAATCTTAATTGTATGCAGTCCATACAGCAGCAGTACAACTATATTTCAAAGGATAGAATAAATTTGGTCTGTTAAAGATCTTCTTGGAACAAGGAATTGTTTGGGCAGAGGTACACACTGAAACAAATCAAATCTTCTTTGAAGTGATAAGTATTTAATTCTGAGGATCACATTTCATTAGCAGAACTGTTACCTCCCCTCCCCACTCCACCACTCCCTCCCACCCTGGAAGCATGATACCTATTCTAAAACCAGTTCAGCATGGCATCTTTTAAACTATTTTCAGGGAACACACAGATCGCTGCCCCAGAAGGCATCTTGTATATTTTCAATCCATGTGATATTTATCAGTAGCATAGATCTAGTGGATCTAAATATAGAGAAAAATTATGTTACTATAGGTCTTTAATTATTAGAATGCTTGTAGATGATTAATTCTGTGTAATACTGTTCAGCCTGTAAGGCAAAGGTAGTATAGAAGATAGCATTAATTAAGAGGCCTAATGGAAGTAAGTGAATGGCTAGTGTGTGTAAGTGGTGCTAGTCTAGAGGTGACACTTCTAGTGGTGACTCAGAAGTTCACCATTCTAAATATGCTGCCAACAAGAGTATCACACACTTCAGTCCTCTGTTGGACTTCATAAGTGCAAATGATGGCACAGTCAATGCCTAATGAAAATCCACTTACCAGACTGTCTTAATAGGATTACTTTCCAGAACACAGAATTGGGAAGGATCTCCTAGGTCACATGGTCTGCCTTCTTATTTGCAGATAAGCTCTTTGCATTTGATATACTTTTTTAATGGAGTAACTCGGTTATATGATGTTTTGTTCCACATTATTTCATGTATTTAAATATGGATTTTAAACTCTTTAGACGCTAGGATCTTTCCCATCCCTCCCATAACATATAGAAAGACATAAACAAAAGACCAATACTTGCTTGGAATGAGTTGCTTGGACTTTCACTCTGTGGTGAAGTTTAAACAGATTGTAAATGTGCTTTACTGCCTATTCTTACTCCGGGCATCATCAGACTCAAGTAATGACCACAGCTGAGGGACAGAAGTATTAAGACAGTGATTCTCCTGTAGGCCACTGACTACCTTATAACAAAAGCTGTCTTTTGAGTACATCTGCAGGCTCTGGGAAAAATATGCTTGCTAACATTTAATGCAATTAATTTAGTACTCTTTAGAAAATACATTAGTATCTTAAGATCCTAACTTATTTTAGCACTTGAATGATAACTTTTTTGAAGTAGATATCTAAATTAACTCTGGCATGATATAAGTGATTAGTTTTACTTGAGGTGACTGGTATATAACATTTTGATATACTTATCTTTAAACACAGAGAGTGCCCTGTGCCTTTAGAGTTGGTTGCTTTACATTTTAAAAGCACATAGTGCATTTTTTTGGTCAGAAAAGAATTCCAGATGTTCTGGTATAAACTACTGTGTCTTTTTGGTTTTGTTATGCTGGTAGTAATCATGCTGGTTTAGGTTTGTAGTCAAATTTTGTATTCCTGTTTTAGGTGTGTTGAGGTAAAACTGCTTAGTCTTCTTTTTTTAAACATAAACAAAGCTCCCTAGAGTTTGGATTATGTTGATATTGAAAACTGAATCCTTTCTGAGTGCAGAAACTGGTAAGGGGAAGGGGTGCTGGTAGTAACTAGCACACTGGCAGCCAGAAACATTCCAACTCTTACTTCAGCTGTTGCTGCAGTACTGCCTAGTCTGCTTAGCTAAAGATTTAATCAACTTGCTTATAGCTAGCCAACTACTTTTTGTTTATTAAACCCAAACTCTTAGGAAGAAGATTTGCTTTATTGTTCTAAAGTAATTGTGATAGCCAGAGAATTCATTGATATGAAGAAGCAAGGTATCAGTCTTTCACTGTATAATCTGGAGACTGTCTTGTCTCAGGCTGGGGACAACAAAGGCTTCCAGGACTAGTTCTGTAAAACTCCACACCTAAACACCATTTCTGCCTTTTTTTTTTTCCCCCAGCGTGTCTCTGAACACTTTTCCATCTTCATTTCTTTTAAAGTTCTTATTAGATTTCACCTTAAAATATATAATGACTACATTTAGTATTAGAATTGTTAGCTCTTACTCTTGGTTAGTAGTTTGCAGTGCATTTAACGTAGCAAGTGGAAGGAGGCAAGACTATACGTTTCTGGGAATCTGACACTGACAAGAAGCACGGGAATCAAACAGGGTCCTATATAATCTCTAGCTCCCTTCTCTTTTTGTCATCCTTGGTGGCTTAGTCACAGCAGGTTATGCCACCTCCTGGATCTGGAGTTGTTTGCGAATTCATTTTAAAGATCCCTCAGGCGCTTTTCCATGTTTTGCAGTTCAGGGACTTGCCTGTGTAGCCAAGTGGTGTCTCTGGCCCCCGGGGAAGAGGAGTGTCTGCTTTAAAGCATGTTAGAACTCCTGCTGATATTTCTTGACACCAGTGGACCAGAGCCAAAATGCATTGACTGCCAGTCCCTGGCCTGCCTGCTGGTCCAAATGAGTATCTGGGGGGAGGGAGAGTTGTCACTGTATGAGCATATTGCTATGCCCATGCACCAGCCACTTGGAGCAATGACTTACAAACCATGAGAAACTCTCTATATCTCTTGCATAGTAAATTTCTTCAAAAAGATTACATTGCATCTAGATTCTGCAGGATGTGAGTGCACTTGTTTTGATACCACTGAATAAAACATTTCCCCCCCACCCCAGAAAACAGAATTCTTGTCTCTCACGTTAAATCTTAAAGGACCTAGTACTTCTGGCTAAAGAAATAGTAATGATTTAAAACTGTCTTCTGTTCCAACTAGTAACACTTTAATTGGCTGATAAGACAAAAATGTGGTGAGAAGACTGAGTGTGTCAGATGCTTAATGTACCTATACTGTATGACTTTTATTGCAGAAGTCAATTTGCACGCAGCTTCTCAGTGTAAAGAAAATCAATACTGGAGACTAACATTGTTTTTACAGGGCTGCTGGAACTGAGATGAGGGGAGCCATTTAGAGGCCTCATTATATCACGTGCTCTTTCCTTGTGTTCTTTCAAACAATCTGATGGAGTAATTAATCCTTGAAGTGCCCCAAGAGGCAAACCTACTTAATTGCACTGCTGTTTAGCCTAAATTCCCAGACTGCAAAGGACCTGCTGTTGATCCTGTTTGATCGAAATTTTTTCATGGAGTATATATTCCTTAGGTTTTTTTCATCTTCTGTCTTAGAAAAAAAGCAATCAGTCTGTCAAATTTGACCTAGTGTGGCATGGTCCTAGTTGTTATTGCATTCTTGCTGTAGGCAGAATTATATACAAATTGCAGGGAAGCAGTCAGCTGTGCCTGTGTTGCTTGGAGATGGAGAGCGACCTGCTCTTGTGAATCCTAGAAGGTAGCTATGTCCTGTGACCACTATGTGGAAAGTCATTCCTCATTCCCCTTGCATAGTCATCAAGGTAGCAACATTGAAGCCTGGTGGCTTAAACTCTGCCTTTCAAGAGTAACTAGGTAACAGTGATTTGGTGTACAACACGTATTTGTTAATACCAAACTATTTCTGCTTGATATGAAAGTGGATGATGACAAAAAACACGATGTGTCCTTCCTATCTGCTTTGGAGTGTTTTCTTTAACAGAAGTGGCATCCAGGCATAGACTTAGCACATCCTATTTTTGTATTGAGAACACAAGGCATTTGCTTTGGAGACAGCACTTGATTTTCAACAAATGCCTTGTTGAGATTGAATCCATGTTATGGGTATGGTTAGGAAGTGTTGAATGCTTCTCTTCCTCTGCTCAGTATAGTCTGTGATCAATGCCTCTTCTTCATTTAGCAATTTCACACTCTAGTGATTCCTTTAGACTTCTGTAGAGATGCACAAATTAGACAACAATTCTTTAACCAGCATGTTCTGGATATATTTGGATAAGTTGAAGTTGTTCTGACAGTTCAGTTAGGAAAACAGCAGAATAGCAGTGTTAGTACTGAAGAAGATTAAATGAAGTCTGTGACTGGGTAGCAGTTTCTTTTCTGTGCTTACTAGTGACACTGAAGTTGCAGAGTGAAAGGTTCTTTACATAATGAGCAGAGGTTTAATTTTTTAAAAAATTAACGTTATGGACAAACAAAATGCCTGGCATGCTCTACTATGACTGGCAGCTCCTTCTTGGAGAAACAGGTATTTTGGTATCGTAAAATCTTTTCCCTGTAATCACATCATCTCACCAATGAATTTTTTTCTGTGTTGTGCTAAAGATTATCATCTTTACTCATTGCAGCCATTGTAGCAGGGTATTGACTTCAATTATCAAAGTTATGGGCACAATGAGGTGGGGGGTTCTCAAAATTGAGACTCTTGTGGCATTTGCCCTTGTATTTCGGGTGATGCTCGTTTTTCATCATTTAGTAGCAATGGCATGAATTCCAGAGAACTGCTCTGCTGTGTGTCTTGTCCACACCCCCACCTGCTGGCTATAACCCAGTGTTCACTGCCCGTGGCTCCAGGGTAATTTATCCTTCCAGGATGCACAAAGACACATCTCCTGCCTTGAGAACTGCTCTGAAATGTAAGTGCTTGAGAAGTTGGAGTTGTCACTAACTTTTAAAAAAAACCTTGTCCGAGCAAGTCATAGCTCTTCTAGTTGTTATAAACACCATGCCTTCTACTAGTGGAGAGCAAATACACCTTTCTCCTCTAGAGCTTGCTTCTGTCTGTCTCTGCAATTGGCAGTAGAAGGATATCCACTGCTCTGAACCAGTGGGAAGTGCTGGGTTGTCAAGGTCAGGTGAGAAGAGATTGGAGAAGAAAGTGGAAAGTTGTGTGGATCTGGAGAGGTTGAACTAAGGTAGATATGGCAGTATGCATGTATAAAGTGTCTAGTAGGTTGCCTGTCTTGTTTCCATGTTTTTCCAGGTTATTTCTTTCACTAGTGTATACTTCAGATCCAGGTGTGTAGGTGTATGTTTCCGGCCAAGTTCTGCTGTCTTGCTTGTGCCAGTTTCATAAATATAAGTAATTTTTCTTCTGGCTTGCTTTCTTCCTGTGCCCTCAAGTCCCTGGTCAAACTTGTCCCCTCTGTCTTTCTCTCCTAAAGACTCACAGATATATTCATGGTAGTGAAAGAGAGAAGTCAGGGGTTGTAGGGACAAATGAGATTGACAGTAGTTTGCTATAAGTTTGCTTCTCTTGCTCTAGATGTTTCTCTTGGGACAAGTAGGAGCTGGAATTTTGTAATTTAGGAAGACTTGTCTGAATAATGCTTAAAGTAGTGCCAGTATTGGAGAGTGGATTAGAGGGAGAAGTAATATGGTTGCTATCAACAACTGCTGGTATTTCTACAGTTAGTGAGATTGTACATTTAACTCTGAAGACACATGATGTACTGAAATGCTTCTAAAGCTTTTGTCCAGTGATTTTTGTAACTTG
Source organism: Acridotheres tristis (assembly GCA_037013685.1). NCBI lineage: Eukaryota > Metazoa > Chordata > Aves > Passeriformes > Sturnidae > Acridotheres > Acridotheres tristis. The sequence continues at coordinate 55,551,392 of CM072887.1, read as the reverse complement.
TATATCAGATCTGGGTAAGTGTCTTCAGGTATACTTGTACTGTCACCCTGTCACTTCAAGTGTGTTGCCAAAAGATGAAATGGTCTTTATAGATGGCTTTTCCTCAGACAGTTCTGGGATAATAGGTGTTCAATAACATAAGTTGTTCATGGCATAAGGACTTTCTTATGGAACAGGAACCAGGTCTAATGGTCTGAGGTGCTGGCTACAGCAAAAATGAAATAATAGGTTTGATGTTGTGCTCTCTGTACCTCTTAAAGGCATGTTATGAGGCAAATTTTTAATAGAGGAGATTTTCCACTCACAAAACTCAGCTAAACACTTACTTAATTTTAGTACTCCACCTCTGATACAGATGGTTAGTGTTAGAAAATTGTAGTCTTCCTCCATTATTGTTTAAGTGACCTATTCACCCTGTCGCATTATGGCATCTGCTTTTATTACAGAATACCACTATTTTCTCATCCTTTTGACTTTTAAATCTTTTTAAAAATTATTTATTTTTTTTTTTACAAAAAGGCAAAACCTGAACAATATATGCAATTATTTCCATAGCATTGAGCAGGAGAATTAGAGATGTATTTTGGAAGCACTGTAACAGACTGGCTGGCTATGCCTTGAAAAAGCATATTTCTTCCCTTTTCATTTTCACAGCTGCAGTGTTAAGCATAAAAGCAGTGAAGTTAGAGTATGTCTGACTCTGTCCTCCCACACTGGCTTGTTTTTCATGTTGTATGATTGTTGCTTTTAGGAGTCAGACATGTTTATGTGGGTTTTGTTTTTGGCTTTGATTTTCAAATGGTCAGTTAGCAAATCAACCTTAAGAAAGTTGCATGAAAGCCTAACCTGGGAGTTTCTTGCCCTGGATGACAAAATGCATCAACATATATAGACAAGGCAAAAGAAGGGAAGCCATCTGTGCCTTAGCAAAGATTGACTTGCAGGGTAGCTGTGTGAAGAGCAGTTGGCTTTCAGCTCTGCTGCTGTAGATGTAGAGTCTTTGCTTGCTGTAGTCTAAGGAGAAGGGGAAGAGTAATAGCAAGTGGAGGTTGTATGTTACTGGAGAGGAATTAATATATGCAAAGATATTCTCATTTGGCATTACTGTGACATTGTGTTGGAGATAATGCCGGAAATGAGACATGGAGTGGAAGCTGGAAGAAAAGGAGTGTGACTTCGTGTCTCCTCTATTCTGACATGCAAATTCTCCCCTCTCAAATCTTGTAATGCTCAGTATAGAGCAGTAGTGATGCTGGAGCTGACTTCTGATACAAATGCAGCTGCAGAGCCGTGGTATTGCTGGTGAGGTTGTCTGACAGTGAGGGAAGAAAAGCCTGGACACCCTTGGGAAAGGAAGATGGTTGTGGAATCATAGAATTGTTTGGGTTGGAAAAGACCTTTAAGATCATTAAGTCCTAACATTAACCTAGCTAAGTCTGCCACTGAATCATATTCCTAAGTGAGACATGTACATGTCTTTTAAATACCTCCAGGTATAGTGACTCAACCAATTCCTTGGGCAGCCTGTTTCAATGAATGACAACCCTTTCCATGAAGAAATTTTTCCTGATATCCAATCTAAACCTCCCCTGGCATGACTTGAGGCTATTTGCTCTTGCCCAGTCAGTTGTTACTTGGGAAAAGAGACTAACACTTCCTTTCAGATACTTGTAGGGAGCAATAAGCTGTCCATGAGCCTCCTTTTCTCTGGGCTAAACAACCCCAGTTCCCTCAGCTGCTCCTTGTAAAACTTGTGCTCCAGACCCTTCACCTGTTCTGTTGCCTGTCTTTGGACATGCTGCAGCATCTCGCTGTCCTGTAGTGAGAGGCCCAAACCTGAACATGAGATTTGAAGTGTGGCCTCTCCAGAGCTCAGTACAAGGCAATGATCACTTCCCTGGTCCTGCTGGCCACGCTATTTCAGCTACAGGCCAGGATGCCATCGGCCTTCTTGGCCACCTGAGCACATGCTGGCTCATGTTCAGCTGCTGTTGAGCAGGCTCTTTTTTGATGAGCAGCTTTCCAGCCACTCTTCCACAAGCCTGTAGTGCTACATGGGAACTGTTGTGACCCAAGTGCAGGACCCAGTACTTGGCCTTGTTGAGCCTTAGCCCAACAATCCCACCTGCCCAGATCCCTCCACAGAGGCTTCCTACCCTCCAACATTCCTTCCCAACTTAATGTCATCTGCAAACTGACTGAAGGGTACACTCAATCCCCTCATCCAGATCATCAGTAAAGATATTAACCAGGGCTGATCCCAGTACTGAGCCCTGGGGGACTCTGCTTGTGACTGGCCAATGGTCAACACCACTGGCAGCCTGGCTGTCTGGCTCCCCGGTGCTGGGCAGGTGTTCCTTGCACGAGCTCAGATGGGGATGCCTCTGCCAAAAATGACTGCAGAATGGTATTTGGTGGAAGGTGTGCTGCTCTTCAGTGTTGGTTTATGCATGGTCTGGCACTGCTGTGCCCTGGGCCTTGCTGCAGGTCACCCGCACGCTCGTGCCACACCTGTGCCATGGGCATTGCCTGGGGCTGGGAATGGCAGCCAGGGCCTGTCCCAGCCCCAGCCCTGGGCGTCTCCCTGGGCTGAGCCAAGGGCAGGCTGGGATGTGGGTCTGGCTCAGCAAGGCCTGTGGCTGGGCAGGGGCTCGTGGCCCCGGGAGCTGACATGGGGGCTGTGGGGACAGCCCTCTGGCCCAGCCTCTCCAGTTTGGCTTCTTGGTCTGGCTTGCCTCTGGGCAGAGCCTGTTTTAGGATACATTTTTATAGGAGCCTTTGGGCCTGGGTGTTTCTTAAGGCTGTTGGGTGCAAATAGAGGAAGTTTGTCCTTGAAGAGAGAGCTCCAGGTCTGGATTGCAGGCTGTAACGCAGGGCTGTGGGTTATGTTAACATGTGTGTCATGACTGAGCGTTTGAAGAGGTCAGTGCAGTCCCAGCTTTGTTATCATAACCAAAGTGGCCATATGGACCCTGATAAGAAGGTGTGTGTTGCACCATTAATTTAGTTTTTATGTCAAGACTTGTTTTATGAAGTGCTTTTGTTCAGCCATGAAACCCATTTAAATGTCAACTTCCGAAACTGTGTTTCTTGTTTTAATTTCCTCACATCAAAACAGTTAGAAATGCTGAAAGATTTTGCTTGCTATGGAGTCTTTGTTGCTGAGGCTGAAATAGCTGTAAAAGGCAGAGCAGAAGACAGGCAGGGAGAAGAGGGACAAGCTAAACCCAGAGTCCATCAATGCTGCTTGGATGCCCTGCAGTCCTGTTGGGGACTAGGGGCTGGCTGGAGGTGTTAAAAGGAGAAAAGAGGGTAAGGGCATGTGTACTATATCTGATCCACTGTTCCTCCAGAAGATGGCCATTCAATCTCCTCCCATCACTGTCAGGCAAGTGCAGTGGTAGATAACACAGGATTAAAGGAAGTACAGGAGCTGATTATTTTCTGGTTGTATCTTCATAACATTTAGACTTTTGCAAAGATTCCTGTAGGTAAGAAAAAAAGGGATGAAATTTGCTGGATAATAGTTTCTTTGCAGCAGTGTAAGTTGGTCTTGGCTGCTGCTGTGTTAATGGTGCCTTAAAGAAAACTATCAGCAGCTTTGAAAACAAAAACTTACCCTGCTTCATCCTATTCATATCCAAAGAGTTGAACATTTCCAAACCTAATGATCCATTTATCTGCCGGGATTAAACACATCTTGAGAAAAATTGCATGCAATTTGGAAGGAAGAAGCCTGTTAATGTAATGTTGAGGCTGTGTGATTGAGGACAGTCAAGCAACTGGAAGACAGATCTTCAAAACTGAGGTTAGTTTTCATTTGACTCTTAGAGAATTTTATTCTTCCTCTTTCCCAGATAAACATTTACATTGCTTTAATTCTGAAGCACAGTCTGAAGTGTTCAAAGGTTAATGAACAAAGCTTCAGCACTGAGGGCTAGCTAAGTATTTCCTCCATGTCAGACATGGAAACAATCACTTTATGACATACATACTTGATGGTAAGATCCTACTGGAAGATTGTTGGAATGATTCATCTGTTTAAGCTGTGTTTAATTGTAGGACCACGTCCATTTACTGTTTGTAATTCCTGTTTCCTAAGTGTGAAGTTCCTTACTCTCTTCAGAAACAAACTTCCTTGTGAATTGCAAATTTCTGCAGGATAGCAGGCTTGTAGTGTACAAATGAATTTGGTGTTCAGCTGTCAAGTTTCTTTTGTGTGCAAGACAGCCTTGCATGTAAAACACAGCCAGATGCAGAGCAGGTGCACTGACCTGGCATCCACAGTGCACTCGTAAGCAGCATGGATCACTGTGTACTTGGGCACTTCAGTCCCATATGCCTGTTGCTAGGACTGCTGGTGTCTTATTCCCATGGAGTTTTTTCTGCATTATACTGAGCTGCTTTTTATTTCCCAGGGAATTGTGGGAACTTGTCTGTTCTTGGAGCATGTTTTGCGGGGGAAGGGAAAAAGATATTGTGGGAAAGCATCAAATAACTGAGTTTGCTTTAGGGCTGAAATCAAAGGGCTATAATCATCAAAAGGTGGAAGAGAACTAGCCCACAAGAAAGCAGCAGTGAGAGTTTTGCCTGTAGCTCCAAATATGCCAGGGTAGCACTGAATGCCATGTGGACTGACTACTTATGTGAGTGAGTGGGATCTCATTTGGAGCAATGTATGAGTAAAGGCCAAAGCTGCCTTGATATGAAACAAAATGCTGCAAGAAGGCCAGAATAATTTCCCGTTAATAAAAAAGTTAAATGAGGACAGGTACCATTGCCTTGGCTTCAAGGGCAATGTGAAGATGCTTTGATGTAAAACTTTGGCCCAGTGCTCTTCTCACCTAAACCAGATTGAATGTATAGATAACATAAGCCACCAAGCTGCTTTTACTGAGAGACTGGTAATTTTTAACTGCAGCTTGTTTCTCTGTACATTTTGAATCTTGTAGATTGGAAACTCAACCAGGTATTATTTCTCCCTTGGCTCTATCTGAAGTGTTTCAGGGCTTCATATTAATATTCCCTATTTGAGTGCATACATGGGTTTTCAGTTATAAAAAGTAGTTACTTTTTCTTTGTGTGTACTTTGTTTGTTTGTTAAGAACAACAGCATGAGGAAACTTGAAAATTAACCTGCATTCCTTAGTGTATTTTCATAAGTAGTTACCCAGATCTACAGCAGAAACCACAGTAGGAAATGAGTTCTGGTCTGTGTAGAAACAAAGTGAAACTGGTGTCCTAATTTTTCTAATTAACTACATAATTGTTTAATCTCTTTGGAAAATGGTGGTATAAATTTGTGTACTTGGGTTTTTAATATTTTTGTTTTACAAAGTATCTTATGACTTGGCTTGTCTTTATTCAGTGGTAGATGCCAAAGGCATTATATGAAGCATCTTCAGCATTTTTAAAGTGGAATAAATATAGAAGTACTCTTGACACAACTATCTCCTCCTTGCAGCTGAAGGTAATGGGGATTTTAAGCAAAGGTATATTAGGTATGTTTGATTTCAGTGATTGGCAGTGGTTTCTTCTATCTTCTTTTAACTCTTTATTCCACAGGCCAGCTGGAAAGCTTGTGTTAGCCTCTTTTCTGGTCACAAAATGCTACCTGGTTGCCTGTAGTTTGCTGTGCTGAAAAGACCGGGCAAAGACTGCTACACTCATTCCATATTCAGTGGATTTTATCCTGTGAACTCTCGTTATGGAAGGCAGCACTGTTTATTATGAATGTAGGATTTATTAGTGTCCTGACTTCGTGCTTGGCACCATATGTGCAGAACTGAACCATTTGTGCTTTATCTAAGCTACCTGCCTGTGGGAGGAATATGGGTACAGTGTCTTTTACATGTATCTTCTACAAGCTGTGAAGATGCGTTTGAGGGGGTTGCTCCATCTTCTGTCTCCCAAACCATCTGGGTTTGGATGAATTTGAGAAGGATTAAAAGTAGGTATTTGGCAGCTTTGGGTAGTAATGAGAAAGTGGGGTCCTCAAACAGTGACCAAATGTAGCTTCTTTAGAAACATCTCAATCTTTTTTTTCTTCTTTATCTTCAGAAAACAGTTCTCGCTTCTCCAATCCTGTATGTTGCCTTTGAACCAGCAGTTAAAGACCTCATAAATGGCCCAAGCTTTCTAAGCCCTTCACCAGAGGAGTGAGACATTTCCTAAGCTGTTGCTTTGACAGTGAAGTTCAGTAAACAGGGGCATGCAGGGGTAGAAAGTGTTTGCTGCACGGGAGGAATTTCTCGTGTTTAGATGTGCTTATTGTGGAGACGTTCTGGAAGTGGTGAGGTGAACTTTAAACTCTGCTTGCATCAGCCATTTGAATGGTTAAGAAGACTGGCACCAAGTGGGAAGGATCTGATGATACCACTTTGTGCTGACTGGTAGGTCCCTGTGCCAGCCACTGCCTTCTCTGAGCTAGGTTTCAAATGCTTTGATTTGGTTTGCTGAAGCAAAGCTTGCCTGTGGAGGTTGCATATGTGTGTAGCCCAGCTCTGCTTAGTTGGAGCAAAAAGTCTATCCAGGAGCTTGGATTCAGACCAATTACTGCATGAGAAAAATTGTCATTCTCCTCCTGTATTTTTGCATGCTCACTCAGCCTGACTAGCTCTTGGAAAAGAGCTGGTGTTTCTTTAGAATTTGAGAGTGTCAGTCAACTCATCCAAACTTATAATTTGAAACTGGATATTCTATTATTAGCTGTAGCCTGAAGTGATTTTTGGAATCCACCTGTCATTTTGATTATGCTTGCTCTTTATTTGTTTTGCTTCCTTGTTCATTGATATAAGAAAACATTAAAGAAATGTGCATCCCTTGCTGCTCGTGGCTAATGTGGTATGCTAGCATGTTTGAGAATGCCTGAAATGAGTTTTAAAGGAATCTGGACGTATTGGTTAGACAGAGTGATTGCATGCAACCATGACTATGGATGGGGATTCCTCTACAGCTCAGGCTTTTTATTTGAGAGGAGGGAAAAGAGGGTTTGGAGCTACCTGAATGCTGATTTACCACTACTAGTTTTAAACAGGTCCTTTTTCATTGCAGAAAGTCTTCTGAATTGGTGCTACAAGGAACTTAAAAACTGAGCAGGAGCACCTTTTTTTTTTTTTAAATTAAATGGGCATAAACACGTTTTCCAAGCTCAGGACAGTTTGCTGAACTCATTCAAATGCAAATCCAAAAAGCTGCTTCTCTGTCCTATATGAGTTTGGATTGGAACTAGATCAGGGTTGGCTGCATTTTAAAGGCATTACGTTTGTTTATTTATTTCCATTATTAAGCCAAATGATGTTAGAAATGTTTGACAGAAAAAATTGTGTGTCTTCTGCCATGCTCTTATCACCCTAGCTTGAAATTGGCCAGAGATATAATGATATCATAACACAAATGCAGAAATAAGCTGCTTATTTGCACATAACTTACACATCCTCTGAGTATCTTCACTAAAGGGAAGAACTTCGTCCTTTTTTAGTTGGCAGTGAATCCACACAGGTAAGTAGTTATAGCTTCTATTGTATTCTTGAAAAGGAAAAGACTTTATTTGGGCACCTGAGAAGACATGAATTACAGGAAACCCATACTTCCTTAGCACTGGTGCTTCCCAATCCATGTCATTGTTTCTGCTCTGTGTAAAAACAGACATGAGGAATTCAAACACAGATGTGATACACAGCCTTATTTTGAGTAGCTCCTTTGTTGGATACAGACAGACTAATCATGGCAAATTTATCTTTTTTTTGGTTTTGTTTTGGCTTTTTCTGGTGTGTGGTTTTTGCTTTTGGTTTTGCTGGTTTGTTTTGTTTATGGAAGACTATTCACTTTCAAGTGGATATTTTATTAAAGAAAATTACCTGCTCGCAACAAGTCCCACACTGATGAGAAACATTGTCAAGCTACCAGTCATTCGTTCCTTGGATCTGCTTTGTTGATGTGCCATTTCATTGCTCTTTGGTGTGCCACAGTGTAAAAAAAACAAACCACAAGTAAACAGAACAAAATGATCCTCCTGAAGATACACCACCTCACTTCCCCAAACCCCAGTGGTCCTGGATGGTACACTGGGAGTACCAGATTTCATCTACAAGAAATCTTGTGGAAGTCAACTGTTTTGGGATGCATTGGATGTAGTTTGTGCTGAAAACTACTTTGACAACTGAAATCTTTTAAAGTGGAAAACAACGAAACATGAGACAGTAGCAGCATGGAGCTTCCTCTCTTATCTTTTTTTCCCAGGGAGGGAAAGGGAGTGCCTGACTTTGATCTTATTCCCTTCCTTCCACCTGATTCTCTGTGCATGTTCATGCAGTTTCATGTCTGGAGACTTGATTATCATTTCTGGTGTTCCTGAAATATCTTCCATTTGAGAAAATCTGTAGGTGGAGATAGAAAAGCCTGTGAGAATCTGGAGGAGCAAAGATTATAGGAGTATTCCTCATTTACATGTTTGTGTCCAGGCTGATCTCTACAAGGTCTTCCAACCTTGAGACTTTGTATATTTGTTAAAAAGAGTTGCCAGTTAAAAATAACTTTTTTGTTTGTTTAACGTAATATTATACTTAGAATTCAAAGTTCCTTTGAACTGGCTATTCTGTATCAAACATAGACTAGCACACAACTGGTACTTTAAAAATGCGCAGGAGTGCTTCTGGATTCCTTTTGATGGCAGCAGTTCTGTAAGCATGGCTGTAAGGTCAGACTCAATGTTTGTGGAAGGCGTGCGATTGCTTATGGCTATCATTTTGGCCTTAGAGTGGAAATGGGCTGCTGCAGGTATTTGATTTATATGCAGGTGTTTTGAAAGCGTGGGCCAAATCAGAAGGAGATCTGCTGAAGGACTTTATTTTGGATTCCTTGGAATTAGTTCCTCAGCTATGCCCTGTAGGGTAACGATGCTGTGTTGCTTTTATGTACTTCACTACTGCTTGAAACTCTGGGTACTCAGAGTACACGCTAAGTACAGTGTCAGTGAGAACACTGCTGTCCTTTACACCTACCATTTTATCTTAAGTTGCGGTGTTTAACTGCTTGAAGTTTTCTTCTCTGCTTTTCCAATCCTATCTTTTATTTCAAAGGTGGAGTGATGTGAAAAGAATGCAAAATAATCATCTCTTTGTCTAAGATGTATTAGTGATAAAAAGCCGAACTGTGTTTAAGAACTGGAGCAGAAAGGATACTCAGATTGTATTAGTTCCTTTTCTTGGTATCTGGAAGTAGAAAATAATTTCCTACAGAAAAGACTACTACACTATATTGAGTAAATTAATTGAAATCTGTCCAATATGAATGTTTGACTTGAGAGAAGTAGGGTTATGGGTGTTTTTGTTTCTTTGGTTTTTTCCTGTTTTGTTTTGGTTTCTTTGGGGTTTTTTTTTTTTTGGTTTTTTCTTTTTTGGGTCACTGAAATTAGTGTTTTTTAGGTGGTCAAGGTAACCAGCTGGTAGTGCCCATCTTCCTGACTTTTGATGTGGTAGTAAAATAATTAGTCTTTAAAATATAGTGTAACAGATGGAAAAATTAAATTACATTAGTTGTGATTTGTAATATGTGTCTTTTGTCAAGCATTATGAGCACCACAGCCAGCCTTTAAGACAGACTGTTCTTAGTCCCATGTCCTGACCTTACCTTTATCATGGTACACTCGTTAGCTTAATCAAGGTGTTAAGGAAAGCACTGTCTCCAGATTTCCTGAACTACGATGTTACTGTATATTGCCTTCAGGATCAAAAATAGCAGCAGTGAACTTCACCTAATCCTGTAACAGGATGTAGGTCTTCTATGTAGTTATATGAGAGATAGTATTGGTAAGATTTGTCTGCTGGGAGACAGACCTCTGTGCTGTTGTGCTTGATGTTTCCTTACCAGTCTCATGCTGTTTACTGTAGATGGATGGTTGCTCACAGAATCATTGAATGGGTTCGAAGGGACCTCAGAGACCCTCCGGTTTAAACCCCTCTGCTGTGGGCAGTGACACCATCCACTGGACTGGGTTGCTCAAAGTGCCATCCAACCTAGCCTTGAATACTCCCAGGAATGGGGCATGATACTATTTCTATGGTAGACGTAGAAAGTCAGGTGAGAGAAATCCTGACTTGTGAGCCCTGGGCATTGGTTTAAAAAAAAAATTAAAATTAAGGAATGTGTAGCTTAGCTTTAAAATATTGTCCAACATAAATGATTTTGATCAGATGAAATTTTCATTCTGGAAGATGCCTGCTCCTGAGTTAGATATAACTCTTTGCATGTTAAGTGGCTTTGTATGTATGAATTCTAGCGGTCATATGATGAGTGTGTGTATTTGATAGCAAGGAAGGTGAAGAATGGAGAAGGCTAACTTCCAGGTATTTGCAAGAAGCAAGACAGTTAAAGGAAAGTGAGACTCAGGAATGAGCAACTGAAGTGTGAATCCAGGTGAATTCCTTGAGTGGCTCCTTGAAAATGTGCCAGAGGCTAGAAACTAGCTAGTACTGTCCAGAAGAAGGAAACACATGTTAGTCTCTCCTGATGGCTTGCTCAAGTTGTTCTAGCTCCTTGCTGTAAATATATTGGCTTGGCTGAGTTCAAGATCTAGACATTTTGAGCCCATATTACACAAATTATGAGGTAATTTAGAAAAACAAAGTTGGTCTGTCTCTTTACTCCTTAATTGCTCTTGTCAGCAGCTTTTGAATGATGCAAAAAAACTTATTAAAAAGGCTTTGGCAGTTGTTACAGGTCCTTTTGCAAGACAAAGTCACCATTATTAGAGCCCTACTGTAATAGGCACTTAGTCACAAATGAGATTTAGTACTGCCTGAAGAATGTCGAGTAATGGTGACTGCAATGTACCCAAGTGAGATGGTGTTTGATCCATCCAAAAGCTGTTGGTAGTCTCCAGCTCTCTGCTGCGGTGGCTGGCCTCAAAATAGGATATTAAAGATGAGCACCGTTTTGGACCCTGAAAAGATTTTGAGTGGCAGAAGACTTAACTAATAATACTTTGTTTGTGAGCACAAAGGTGGCTTTTGAGAAGGACACTTCAAAACTTGCCTTTCATGAGCTTGCAGAGACAGGGGAATCAGCTCACTGGACATCATCTCAAAACTGTACAGTTCCCAATTTTTCTGTTAAGTAAAAAACTGCATTGTAACTTCTAATAAGTATTTTTCTGATGTACTCTCATGTGTTCTGTGGCTTCAAAGACACGTTTAAGATCTTAACCTCTCCTCATGGGGATTTTCAGAGATTTGGACTCAAAACTTTTTAATCCTAAGCAAATTTTAGCTCCTGTAGGTAGGTGTAGTGCTAAAGCAAGATATGTGGTGTTTTTGGCCACTATCTGGCCAGGAAGCAGTAGACATAGGCATAGCCTGTGTTCCTTGTGGCACTATGAGCAAAGCATGATGGAATCTTTTAAAAATGTTAACACACTTAGCTCTGGAGATGGCTCAGAACACAATGACTAGGCAAAGAAGCTACTGTAGTACAAAGTGGTGGATTTTAGCAGAAGAAAACAAGATGCAGCTGTACATACTACTAGTAACCACATCCTCTAATGTGGCAAAGTTTGTGCTCTTTGCTGAACCAGACTTCAACTCTGGTTATTTGTTTGGAGTATCTGTCTTTGTTGTGAGGATCAAAGTACTGTCTGGAGGTACATGTGAGGTAAAGTGTCTGAGATTGTTTCAGAGTTTGTATGACAACAACATTTTTAGTGAAGAGAAGAATGTTTTTTGAAATTTGACTTGTTAAACACTCCTTTTAATAAGACTTAAGCTGTGTTGGTTTTCCTGTTTGGAATTCAAAGGCTGAGGAGTTGATATTCAATTTCAATCCCAGCTCTTCTGATTTACTTGCTACACTTTTTTTTTTTTTTTTTTTTAAAGATGCAAACCATAAGATTTCTTAGTGTAGTGCAGATGATAGTGTCTGTTTTCACACTTTTGAGGCTTTTAATGAACTTGAGTATCTCTTAGCATGATGCCTGGCATACTCAATTTCAAGATTGGAGCCATGGCAAGTTACTAGTTTAACCTTGACTCTACTGATTCCAGTTCTTCTAGGAGAAGAAACTGAGCTGAAGTTGCTGAGATTTAGCTTAAAATTTTTGGAACTAGCAGAGAGCTGTTTTGTGTCTCTTCATAATAGCTGGCCCTGACAGTTTAACAGAGCTTATTGACCATCTGCTTTGTCTAGTTTGCCACATGGCAGAGTAACAACTAAGCCAAAATACTGGCGGCACAGTGTATTAATTAAACAACTTGCTTGTGAACACTATCAAGATACTAATTTGATTGATGTTGTACATTTAACTTGAAGAGTTTTGTCCTTGCTGCAGTCGCTGGGTACTGAGCTGAAGACCATAGGATAGCTGGTGAGGAAGGAGATGTTTGACTGTATGTTGGAGTCCCTATTTGTCTTCTTGCCCTCTGTCTTCTGTTAACCCACTCTCAACAGATGGGATCCGGAGTATATTACAATCTTGTTCCCCTGCTGCTACTTCTAACTGCTGTTCTTTGCCTCTCACAAAGCTGGCAAAGCAACAGCTGTTTCATAATTTTTCTATTTGAAGGGAGAAACGTAGAAATGGGGGATGGGGGAGAGACTGAAAGAACAGTCATCTTGCTTGCCTAAGACTAGAGAGAAATATCATTCTTGTCTCTTTTTAGAGAGCCAGTACCTTCTCTGAGAACAGATTTCATGTTCTTCAGTATTTATGTTCCTGGAAATACAATGCATCTTTCTCCAAGGTGAGAGGAGAAGTTGAGAGCTTTAAGCAAATAGCATTGGTTCTGTCTGCATGTACCTAGCTGGAGAAATCTGACTGTGGGCTGCTGGTTAGTGTGACTAATTCTGCTCAAAGGCACAGCCCCTTGGGAAAGCAGATTTTAAATCCAGACTGTGCTGGTGGTAGAGATGTGTAACACTCTCTGGAAGGGATGTGGCAAGACTTTGGCAATATCCAACAACTGTTTGATCAAGGGACATGCTGTAGGTAGCATCTCTGCATCTAGAAGATGAATCCTGTTGAGCTTGTTATAATGAACAGATGGCTTGTTAATATGTTCTGCTGTGCTGTGACAAGCCGTGCTTCTTCAAGGCATTGCTAGCTACACTTTCATTGCAGAAATTTGTGTATGTTCTCTTTCTTCTGATAATTTTCTGTTAACAACAGGTAACAGTTTATGCATATGTGGATGGAGGTGTATATTTGTGGTTTGTTAACATGGTCCTGAAGGGTTAGTGTATATGTATGTGTGCACTGTGTGTATAGTATGCTCTTGGATGGTATAACATTAAATAGTATTGCAATTCAGTGCAACATCAGTCTCAATGAAGCTATTGTTTGGCTCTATTTTTAATATATGTAAGCTGCTGGAAAGAGTTTTCATCATATGGAAAGAACTTCAGGAGAAAACTGCAAGACTGCTGTACTCGTTTAGGTTCTGTCTGAAAAGCTGTGTCTAGTTGGCTGCAGACAAAGCCTCTGATAACACACCTGTGTTTTGGCCTCTGGAAACTCAGTGCTAACCAGAAGCATTGCTCTGATTGTATTAGAGACTTCTAGGACTTGCAAGACTACACCCAAGTGGTCTTGGTGTGTGCATTTTCCTACAGAACGGGGAAGCTATTTAAGAAACGAGATCTTGAGTATATATGTGAGTTCTCTCCTTTCTGGGAATCTTTGGTATTCCTGATAATTGAAGGTGGCGCCTTCCGGCATTTAAGGTATACTTGAGAAAATTGCATTCCTCTTAAAATCTTTTTCTCCTCACATATTTTTCTTTTTGTTGTTTTTTTTCTTTTTTTTTTTCCCTTGTCCCCCCCTATGTGTAAATTAGGATATTTAAGAGTAATCTTTCACACTTCTGTTAACTTGATAACACAAGGGTTATAGTTCCTCTGCTAGGGCTCCAACCCTGGAAATGAAAGGCTAGGCTTGATACAGCTTTAAAAAGGTAGTGTTTTCCTGGAGCTGTAATTCAGTCATAGGAAACAGTTTAAGCACTTGTTATCTTTAGCACATACATGGGAGAGCTACTGCGAAGAAGAAAGTGGGGGGGGGTGGAATAAGTGCTCACCCTTTAGCAGCTGTTGGAGTTCTCTCTCTTCAGTTCAGCACAATTGCAATTTCTCTGTTTTTGCTATTGCCAGTCTGCAAATTGATCTATTTTAAGGGCCCTCATCAGTCCTGGATTTGCTTCGTTTGCCTGCATCATCTTTCTGCTACAGTGATTTGTGAGGACTAGCAGCTGCTGCATGAGCATCTGGAATTTTTATGGTTGTGCTGGAAAATACTGCCTGTTTGTATATCTGAGGAGCAGAGGGACACCTCAGTGCTTTGGCTTCATTCTGTTTTGGGCTTGCTCACACTGTCATGATCACATATCTCACCACAGTTTTTCATTATCCAATATGAAAAGGTCTGTCACGTGTTTGCTGCTGGCAAGAGAGTATGTTGTGGAAGGCTCTTTAGCATTTAAAAAGTAAAGCTGTAAGTAAATTAGAAGCTTCAGGAATTACTTCGGTTTTCTACTTTTATACAAAGCCAAAACAACAAATATCTTGCCTTACATTATACTTTTCTCCATCTGTATGCCTTAAATTACTTCTCAGGCTATGGTTATGGAACTACAAAGCTTTTCTTTCTTAAAAAAAATTAAAATATATGCATATCATCATAACTTACTTCTTTTGGAATGCCACTTGGAAGAAGAAGACACTTTTTCTTCAGCCTGTGACAATTTCCAGCAATGCATATGATTAGAGATTGCTGACAAGTCCTGACTTTGCATGTTTGTGTCTCTCTGAAAAATGGAGGCAAATATTTCCACATATATTTGACATCTGCTTAAGAAAGATAAATCTTGAAGTGAAGTTGAAGCAGAAGAAGAGAACAAATTTTAGGCTGACCACAGCAAAGTGAGAGTTCAGTTGAAAAAGTGTACTGTTTAGGGGTCAAGGGAGCTGAAATGGGAGTTCCTGGTGCTATGGGCTTTCTTGCAAGGCAGTAAGGCTGATATCTGTTCTTAAAACAGTTGTTGCAGATCATCTACAGGTCTGCCAAGGGACGCTTGCTCAGTCTGCATTTTCAAGATGGCAACACAGTTTATAAGATTTGCTGGCTGTTCAGAGTGCAATTCTTTGGCAGTGAACAAAAGTTAGCTTCTCTTGGGGTAGGTAAATGTGCCCATAGGGGGCTTCATAGTGCAATGGGTACAGGAATGTGGGAGGAGCTGGGAGTTAAAAGGGTTTGCTGGAAGCCTTTGTTTTACTTGGGCTTTGGACTTCTTTGCAATGAATTCTTCTCTTGCATTTGTGCTCTGGTGACAAGGATGTGCTCTTGATGTGGAAATAGAGTGTATCCTTACAACCCATTTTTTGGAGACTCTCAGTAAAGTGTGAATGTGTATACTTGAAAACAAATGAATGGCAAGGCATTTTGACAGACTTCTGAGAGCTTTTAAATGGTGGTATCCTAAAATGGTAACTAAAACTTAAATTCCTTTCAAGCATACTACATTTGGATATAATAAAAGGATTTTGGAAAGACAGAGTGGTTCAAAGCTTGCTGGCAATTAGATATTGACTAAAACATGATAAAAATGACATGACACAGAACCTATGAGCACAGATGTCAGGTTGTGAAATGTGTGAAGGGAGGGTGGTGCTGCATGATGGAAATCCCAGTTAACAAACCAGCTGGGATGATAACACTTCAGTGCAAGAAAGAGATCTGAATAATTCTATTGAAAATCCCCGTTTTGAAAGGAATTAATACAACATTACAATGACATACAATATAGTCTGAACTTACATGTTCAGCTTCACCTTCCAGCACTTACCTGTTTTCTCTGTCTTCCAGTGATACAGAATTTTCAGATGAGGCATTAAACTGTGAAGTGCTCACGAAATGGAGCTTTCTTTTTATGTTTCTTACTGGCTTGGCCTATTTTGTCTGCAGAGAAATGTTGGGCAAAGCTGGCTTTTTCTAACTCAATAGAAGCATCTGTATTGGCATCATGATGACTCTTCCTTGGAGACTAGGCAAGAATTTCCCAGCCAGGAGAGGAAAGCACAAAGAGGAATTCTGCATGTTAAAGAGAAGTGGCCATGTTTCTGTTGTACTGGGGAGTTGCATCAAGACCATCTGATTTTTAAGGGCTATCACAATTTTTGCTAAAGTTGTCAAATACATGGTAAAAGATGAGTAAATAACAAGTTGTATCTGACTCTCAACTTCCATTTCCCAAATAAACTGATGTAAGTATTTCAATGACTGATGGGGCCATGAACCAAGCAAGGCTTGCCAAACTGTGTTTTTTGGCCAGCTAGGGATGCCTATAAGCTGTTCCATTCCAATTCAGAGCCAATTTTGGTTACTCAGTGTTGGATGCTTTATGGCAGGGGTTCTGAGCAAGTGCTTCTTAAACAGCTGCTCATACAAGAACTACTGTGTATGGACAGACCAGAGTCAGTACTGCAAGTGTGTGACCCCTGACGAGTGTTTCAGTCACCCATTCAAGTAACAGATAAATACCAAACTAAAAATAGCAAGTCCAGGGCCCAGGATAGTATTTTCAGTCACCTACATAATAGGCTCTTTTGAAAACTTGTTAAAACACAGGATACCAAGAAACTGATTTGATTAAAAAGAACCCTAAGCAGTGTGTGTATGCATTTGTTTTACCTTTACAAAATTCCATTTAGCAGTTAATTAGTGGAAAAATTACTCCTGTTGATTCTTTGCAAATTACTTCCTTAGCTTCCATATAATAATCAATAAATAAATAAAATAAAACTGAGAGAGAAAAAAATCTTGAACAGAAGTGTGGAAAAGTAAAAAGATCTGTTATTTAAAGTAAAAGGATCTGTTATTTATCTTTCTTGGCCAAGGCACCTGCACAAGCCTCCAGTGCTGTTCATGGAGTTGCAAGCTGCATCCAGTGCTGTATGAGTTACCTCCCTGCTGCTGATGGGAGAAGGCAGCCAGTGAAATGTGGCAGCCAGCCCAGGCATCTAAATAAAGAGTATGGTCTTCTAAAAGAGCATAGAAAGCCCTCCTTCCAGCAAGAAAACTTGATGGGTGTGCTGACCAACAGTAGGCAGTGTATCTGCTAGGCAAGCATGGCCTCAACTGAGTTGGCAGAGTTCAAAGTGCAATAAAACTTAGCTCAATAGCAGCTTTGTGTCCCTACTAGCACGCAGGTTGGAGAGGAAAGAGAGGGACAAAGATTTCTTCTGCAGAGACTCTCTAGAGTATTTGACTGAGGTCACCATGTCACCATTTTCATATGGTCTATATAAACAACGGCAACTCTGACAGTTATGGTCACATTGATGCATTAATGTAAGGTGAATTTCAGTGTCTAGTTTCCCGGTACTGATTAAAGAAAGCCCCTGATTCCTGTTTGAAAATCCCATTGTCACCACTCCTGGGTATAGCTAGATCCAAATCTTGTGGAAATTATGATGCTTCATCTGTTGCAAGTTGCTATTGTAAGGCTCTACCTTCAAGCTGATATATCAATGCATTTTCAACTGCTTGCTCCATTGTTTGGGAAGTCGTAACATGTTTTATTTGAAGCTTTGGGTTGGCATAACTGTGTGGCACTGGGGCAGTTTAGGTGTGATGGGTAGCATCTGCCTGTGATGCAGTGGAACACAGTAGCAGGGGAGTGGCCCAGATTTTCCATTGTTCTACTTAGGAAAATCCACAGTTGCATAGCTTCTGTATATTGAGTTGCTCTCAGAAACTGGCCCTGCCTCCCCTTGAAGTTAGTGAGTAACTTCAGTAAGTGTTTGTACCTGTCTCACTGTGTTTTAGCTTAACCTCCCCTTTCCCCTCTTTCAGCTGACTTTTTTGACATAGTTGGCTGTCTTTATTTTTCTCTCACTCCATAAAGGTTAAAATGTTATGCTAACCACGTTGTGATGCAGGACCTAAGAGCTGGCTTAAATTTAGTGCCTGTAACTGTATGGAGTTTGTCTGGGGAAATCATAGTGTGTTGCCATCATCTTTCTGCCCTCTAACCTTCTAATTGAAGGAAAGGCAAAACTACAGTGGAATCTGCAAAGACAGCAGCTGACTCTGTGTTGAATGTCAGTGCAGGAAGGCTTGTGTTCTGGGGGAGGGTGAAGATATTCAGGGAAGCTGGATGGGGAGACCTGTGCTTTGGATGTGGATGTGTTGTCCCTATCCTCTTTCACAAAGACTTGCCAATAAAGGGAGCTTTCACAGGAATTGCATTGAGGGGTTGATGTTCTTACCTCTGCCCAAAACTCTGATCACTCCTTGCTTCCCCACCTGGCATAAGGGTGCAAGAGACTTGTGTCCTTTTGTATCACCTGAGTGCCAGGATTGTGCTGTTGCCATTTTTGTGTACTTGCATGCTATTTTACAGTAAAAACTTCAGGGTGCATTTGCTGCTTCAGAGGGGCCAACTCTTTGAATGGAACTTGTAATTGGAATAGCATCTGTCTGTTTCATCTGCTCTACTGTCACTTGAGAGTCTGATCTATGACAGTGCCAGCTTGAGACAAACAACAATGGTTTACAGTGACTGAGGCAAGAAAAAGAGCCAGCTTGGGTAATGAGATGGAAGAACTTGGCTTGAGTGGGTGATCCTCCCCTGATTATTAAAAATAAAAGTTGTTAATTGCTTTAATGAGGTTCACAACTAGAATTTAAGTGTTTTGTGTGTATTGTATATCCATTGCCATGTTAATATATTTTTCACTTCCACTTGAACTCTGAAGTTGCAGCAGTACCTAACTGCTGGCATGTATATGGACATTAAGATGCCTTTATACTTAAGAGATTCCCAGAAATTTTCAAATGTTTTACTCCATGCTTTTTATTTGTAATCCTTTCTAAGTAAGGAAGTTTGAGCTGTTCTTGACTATTGTTAAAGTAAAATTAACATATAGGATTAGTGTTCCAGTTTGCCTAGGGTGATATCCTTATATAGGGTTTGTCCTGCTTGAGATGATTCTGTTCTGAATTCCTTCCTTCTTCCCACCACCCAAACTCAAACCCCACAGATCTATGACCCTCATGGCTTACTCTTTCTAGGCAACTTGCAAAAGTATTGATTGACAAGTCATGTCAGGCAACATAGCTCACAGAGGGAGCATGTCCCTGTTGTTTGACTCTAAATCTCTAAATTTGTCATTATATCAGTCAATGTAGACTGATTAAATCAAAACTTCATGTCCCTCTTTTTTCCATAAGGATCATACTGCTCTAACTGGTCTCCTAACTGTATGACAGGAAAAGATAATGGAGATGGTGATGGTTGTGGAGGAGGCCAGGAATTCCTAACACTCTTCTTTCAGGGAAGACTGACTAGGCT
This sequence comes from Acridotheres tristis, assembly GCA_037013685.1. NCBI lineage: Eukaryota > Metazoa > Chordata > Aves > Passeriformes > Sturnidae > Acridotheres > Acridotheres tristis. The sequence goes on along the minus strand of CM072887.1, from coordinate 55,532,052 downwards.
GTGGGATAGGCATGCTTTTTCAATTATCCAAGGAGTATGGTGGTATCCTTTTAACATATAATCCTATGCTTTTTCTTTTAGTATGTCTCTTGCTGGGAGCAACACACACCTAACTTGCCTACTGGCCTAGGTCTGGGATGCTCTTAGGTTATGCTTTAGATCTTGGGCTTGGGAGTGCTCCCTGTTCCCTGGGCTCAGACATGAACCTCCAACAGATTTCCTAGTTGAGATTTCCTTGTAGTATTATGTGTAATTCCTAATATAAGCTTGGGGCTCTTTCCCACTTATCTACTAACCAACATAAGGTAAATTGGCAGATGCAGACAAACTTTTAAAAGCTGTTTCTTTTTCTCTGAGCCAGGTGGATGTGGGTAAGCTTTGATCTGGAAATCTAATTGCTGTGTTAATAAACTATGGCACTTGAATATAAATGTTTTGCCAACAGGGTTCGTTCTTTTGGTCTGAAAGCTGCCCTAATGCAGCTACGTTTTTTGGACCATGCAGTTTGTGCACACTGGCTGAGCATGCTGCAGTCCATCTGTGGCTGCCTATGTAAACACCATCACTGTGTATTTAAGTGTCTGTTCATCTTTCTCACCTTTTCTGTAGCTTTGTTTCATCCTCTGTATTGCTAGATTTTGCAAATTCCTAGGTAATCTCCCCCTCTGCTTCACAGCAAGGTTTGTAGTCCTCCATGCAGAGCTCCATAAGCATTGTTCTTGGCATTACTCTTCATTTAACAACTGGCAAACACACAAAAAACGTTGAACTTGTCCAAATTGAAATATCTGAGCTGAAGAGGTTCACAGTCTATGCCTGCCTCAGCTAGAATATCTTGGAAAGCTTTTTAGGTAAGACTTCAGTTATTTCTGACGTTGAAACTAAAATCAGGAAGAAAAAAATATGTGGTTTTCCACACTGCTTGAGGACTTTCAACAGCTGATTTGCAGCTCTGGTATGTGTGATCTTGGGAATTTAGGAGGGACCAGATTAGCTGTGCATAGCAGATGCCTGTGGCCAGTTTATGAAAGTCTTCTCAGTTTAATCAAGAAACTCCCCACCTCTTTCACTTGTGCTTGTCAGGTGCCTGAACTTGTTAAAGTTTGGCAATAAGCTCAAGGATTGTCATATGTGAACAAGCTTGCTCTGTGGGGAACTAGAAGGGGCTGTGCTCTTGAAGTTTCCTCTTGGCAAGGAGCCCTCATCACGGTGCCTGGGAGCTGAGTTGCTCCTTTTTCTGCTTCCAGCAGTCCTTTCTCTGGCCCTCAGTTGCAGAGAAAGGGTACAAAGGATGGTTGTAGAAGCAAATACCTGAGAAGATAGGAGCAGAGGTGGTAGGATTTTGCAGGAAACAAGATGTTAAAGTAAAAGCTGAGGACTACATTTTTAAGAACAAGAGCAGAGGGCATTGTGTACTTGAGGATAAAAGTTAGACTGTTCTCCAGACTGAGAACTGTATTTAGGACTCAGAAGAACTTTCTGTGCTTTACCAGCAGCTTCAGGGGCCCTTGTGTTTGCAAAGTATTACCTCCCTCTAGTGGTGTGTGCACAAGGCTATGGACTGCTAGCTCAGGGGTGGAGGGTATGTCAGATCTGGACCATATAGATAAAACACCTTGTCCTGGACTTTTATCCAGCCCTTCATAGCATGTTATGTAGATGTAGATGCATTTGGTGCACCAGTGAGATACTGGGCAGCTTGCATAAGCCATTCTGTTGACAAGTGTGCACTTAGTGTCCCTCCTTTGTCCTGTATTTAACTGGATCCACGTTATGTCAGACATGAGGACAGGCTCAGCACAAAGAAGGTTTCTGTTAAAGAGCCACGCTACCATAGATAAATTATGATTATTCATAATAATCCAATAAGTAGGATTATTGATTCAAAATGAGAGGAGAAATCCTGTAACATTGCCTTGAATGTTCTGCACTTTTGTTCAATAAACAAGAGTGATAGAGAAGATAGACTAGCTGTTGGCAGAAGAGGCTGCTGCTCTGGTTAGAACAGATTGAGTACAACACTGGTTTTTCTACTTCTTAGCTGCAGCTAAGACTGAGTGGCATGTGCTCCAGATTATGGGGACTCGGTCTCTGTATTGCCTTTGAGATTTCAGGTTCAATGACTGGTTGCTAATGACAAAAGTGTCTGATGGGGGAGAAAGTAATATGTAACTGCATGCTGAAGATTGTATCATACTGGGAGCAGCGTCCTAAATGTGTTCACTGATTATCAGCAGTACAGACTAATATTCACTGTTGCATGAACTTCTTCACTTGGACCAAAGGAAATGAGAGCTAATTTTTTCTCATGTCTAACATTAGATCATCATGTCTGCTATGGCATTACTGCCCTTAATATTTTAGGATGGGAGAAAACAGGCTGTCATTTAGTAATTGGGATTTACCACTGAGGATTCTCGTTCTTACTGCAAATTTCGTGAACCTTGGCACTTTTGAGTACCTTCTTGCTGTCTTCAGCATCCTTTCCTAATCTTCTCTTCCTCATACCAATCAACAGATGAAGCAGGCTTTTTGTCTTATAAATAGCTTTATTTTAGCTGTGTATTTTGATTCTGCACTTAACTAGGATTGGCCTTAAATGAAAAAGAGCTTTTTTAAATTCTGGATTAATATTTTTTGATCACTTAAACTATTCGTTTTTTAGTTTTCACTTTTATCCACTTTTGCCCTCATGCGTAAGTCCCCCCAAACAACTGAATGCTTTGAAACAAGAAGCACGTTTTTTGTGTGTGTTTCCTAAAAATGACTGTTTGGTCATATTAATTTATCTGGACTAAATGCAATCCATTAATGATCCTACCAGGTTACATATGCGACCAACAATTTCTAGTCTGTCAGTTTATGGGGTTTTCTATTTATCTTCCTGAGACTTGCACCCCTGTCTTGCAGTGCCATCCATATCTGCAGGTGAACTGGTTTAGAGCTGCCTTTATTAGATGCCCAGCAGATGCGTGTTCTAAAATAAATAAATATTTTCATATATTGAATGGATATTTCCAGAAAAACTGGTCCTATTTTCTAGTTTGGTTTTGATCACTTACTGGCAATCTTCTAGGACTCTGAGAGAAATCCCTGATTCATACAATCTGAAACTTTCATACGTCTGAATTGTATGGTCATCTTTCCCTCCTTTTCCTTAATTTTTCTCTTGTTATCCTTTCCTGCTGTTTCCAAACTTGCTATACAAATAATGGCTTTAACTTCTCCTTTATTTCCCAAATTTAAAATCTAAAGTAAAAATCAAACAAGCCTGTTTAATTATTTCCCAGCATTGCAAATGTGATGATGCACAGTGAATGACATTGAGGGTGTGGGATAATAGGTTAAGTTGCTAGTTAGATTTATAGTGGCAAGTTATCCATAGGACAACCATTGCCATTAAATTTTAAAGCTTCCAATAAATGTTTAATTAGTAGATACTTGGAATGATGTCAGACCTGCTTTTTCTGTACTGGAGGTGCTGTCCTCAGGGTCAGCAGACTGGAGTGTGCAAGTGTTCTTCAAGATAGATGCCCCTGCAAAATCCAGCCCTTTGGCTTAAGCTGCTATGGGAGATGGTTTTGAAGACCTTTCTCTGGTCTCACTAATGGATGTTCACCTGTTTCTGTTTCATTCACCATTGCCAGCTGGAGAGGTTGCAATGTCTTAAACTGCTACATCTATACTACTTACTGCATGTCTGTGCCCAAGATCTTTTGCCATTTGCCTGCAAAGAATTTATACAACCTGAAGAGTAATGGGGCTGTCTTTCAATGTGAGGTTGAATTTAAGTTGCATTAAATATCATGGAAGATGTCTTTTGATATTTTTTGACTTTTGAAAGATTAAGCAGAAGTCAGCTCATGTTCTGCCTACATTGCCAATGTGATGCCTTGGGGAGCTGGAACAGAGGCTATACACAGAATTGAGAGGAATAAAATGGGTATTTATTGAGAGGCCTACAAAAGGCCACACCAGCAGTATCAGTGCCACAGTCGTGGCCCCTGCCTGGATGGCTCCAAGATGGAAGCAAAGGAGGACTTGGTCACAAAATCTCACACTTTTATAGGTTTCGGTTCATTTGCATGAACCTGCCCTTCTCTTTCCACATTGTTTATGCTTAGGGCCTGAAGTTTGCAGAAACTGCCTTTGAGTTCTCAGCTGGAATAGGACTGTTTTGTCTTCATCACCCTAGCACATCAGAAAAGCACACCCAAGCAGAATAGAAAAACTTAAAACTTAAGTCATCAAATGCATACTGCAGAGGGTGCTTAAAAGGAGAGTGTCCATCCTCCTCTCCCCCAAGAGTTTCAGTTGGTAGATGTTTTCACCAGAACCCCCACACCCCTTCTATTTTAGCTTTTCTGGGGGCTGCTCCCTGTCAGCGTGCTGCTAGTGGTTTCTTGCCCCACCCCATCATCTGTTATTTGCATCACTTTGTCTCCCTCTTACTGGAGCAGAACTGCTGGCAGTATTTGTTTTTTTGCACAGCCTCATGACAGTAACAAGACCTTAAAATACCATCCTTTGGCTATTCACAGACCCTTTCAGGCTTGGCCCAGTCCAATTTGCATCTAGCTGCTGAACTGTAATTGGAGCAACCAGACTAATCTCACCAATGAAATCTGTCTAACAGAAAGCATGACTTTGTCTTTCTTCCCTCTCTCATTAATCACAGCTGTTATGGAGTGGTCAGGCTCCCAGCCTAAGGGCATGTTTTTCATGCCTAACATAAAACTCTTTGGATCGTGCAGGCACAGTAGTTCAGATGAAGAAAAAGTATTTTGATTGTTTGTTCATTCAATCAGAAATAAGAGCAAGAGTTACCTTTTTGGGCTTCCCCCTTCATTTGTGTTGTGTTTTAGAGTTCAAATCTGCTGTGAAGTGAAGAAGATACACATGTTCTTTTACAGAAAATGAAACTTAATTGAATGCCATTGTGTCAGATACAATTATAATTCCTTGTTTCAGAAATATTTGTAATTTATTTTTTGTTATCACTTTCTGTGATGTACAGGAGCTGTGTTACCTCTTATATCAAAGTTTCAGTGAACTGCTGGTGCAGTTTCCCTCTGAATTGATGGCACTGTGAACCTTGAAGATGTAGGAGAAAGCTGATTTGAAGAAGATAGGGAAGAAGGATAGAAACAAGGATTTCTTCCACTCAACTGGTACCATTCAGAGTAAAACTAACTTTTCAGGAGCATTCAACTTCAATGAAGTGTGATCATAAAAAAGCATTATATACCTTTTAGGCAATTTCCCCTCACTGCTGCTTTTCAACGTTGTTTCAGTTTGCTAGAATGCTGCTCCAAGAGACAAGAGTTCAAAATGTGTATCTGACAAAATATTCAATATGCTGAACAGCACTTCTGAATGCAGACATATGTACAATTGCTATTTACACAGTCCAATAGATGTGTGTTTTGATAAGTTTACAATATTAGCAGTAACTCCAGGCACACTCTCTTAACAATATTTAGGCTGAGCTGCTTAGATAAAATGTTCAGGAGGTTTACTACCTATGTGGGGAATTTCTGGTTCTTGGTGTGATATGCAAATTAGCATAGAGTTGGGATAGTAAGCTACTAAGTAACTATACCATTGTTCTAGATTATTCTTTATCCTTTCCAATTCAGATGGCTTTTAATGAATATATAGCCTATGGAACACTTCTCTTCCTCTTATTTAAATTGCTAGTGAATCTGTTGCATTGGGATAGAAACTCCCACATTACCAGATTGTGTTACAATAATTGGTATCTTTGCTTCATCTCAGCAAATGTCCACACTTCCTTTCTGACTAGGCTGATTGGACAAAGGGTGTGCTTTGTGTATTTTTGTTCACTGGGTCTAACTGCCTGCATGACTGTGCTATACTGTCCCTGCACACTTTCCTTCAGAGAGGGGGAATGGGGAACTTAATCATCCAACTTCTGTCCTTCCTCCTCACACTCAAAGAGATGTTGAACAGTTAGCATTTCAGCTGGAGTTTGATACAACTAGTTGTTTTTGCCACTTTGGTGCTTAACTTTGCTTAGGTTAACTTGAACGAACTTATGTTCATTGCTGATGTTTGGACTGTCTTTTACACAGTAGAAGAATAATTTTGCTGTTACCTGAGGCAGTTGCTATTGGAGCTGTTAAATTATTTCACAATTGTTGAAACTTCTGCAACTTGCTAGAAATGCCACATTTTTATTAAAATGCTTCTTTAAAGGATCTTGAAAAGTACTTGTGGGAGAAGAGAGTCTTGCAGAGACCATATGTTGGCTTAGATGGAGGGGGGGCAACAGAGGAACTGTGTGACATGGCACTGAGGCTGCTGTCAAGGCTGGACTTGTTGTGGGAGAGTGGCTAAGACCAGAGTTTTGTATGTGCAGCAGGGAGCTGCATAACAATTTTGATGAGAAAATTTATAAAATGGCCAGCAGAATGTATTTTGCATAACTAAAAATGCAATATATGGTGATATCTGTGGATGATGAATTCTCATTGGGATTCTAGAGCTCAGGAGTCCTTCAAAATGTATGGACTGCTGCTCTGACTCAGGGAATAAGGCATCTGATGTGTTGGTGATGCAAAGAGCAAAGTGTGTGGGTGAAGCAGATTTAAGAAAAATTCTCTAAAATACTCTATGCCTTAGACTTTGTGCTTCACTGCAGGTACTGAAAATCTGAGTTCTTCTGATGGAGCATGTATGTCATCCTTGTAAGCCACTTTATGCAAGGGAGATCTTCCACAGTGTTACCAAGAAAAGCAGTCCAATCAAAAATGCTTTCAAAACAATTTTGTGGCTTGCTGCAGTTGTTATCTAGTTCTTCTTCCTTCTACTTTTTCTTCTTAATCCTCTTGCCCAGTACTGTGAGAGTAGCATGGCTTGTCCTGCTGGCCATGAGTTAGTAACATGTCCTGGCTGTAAGCAAAGGATTGCTTAAAGAGCTGTCACCTCCTGTGATGCTGGGGCTTGGCCTGATGCTAGCCTGTGAGCAGGGAATCAAAGCACCATCCCCTATTGATTTCCTTGTCTGGCTCCAGGAAGATGGGTTTGTCTGCTATCAATAGGCTGCTTTTGGGGTTGGTTAAAAGATAGCTCTATAAACTAAGTGGGTATTTTTGCATTTCAGGAAGAAGAAATGCCAGAGGTAGAAATTGACATTGATGACCTTCTTGATGCAGCCAATGAAGAGGAAAGAGCTCTCAAATTACAGGTAATATTATTTTATAATTTTAAATGAGAAGGTCCTGAAGTAATGCATCTGGATTGATATCTTGTATTTGATTGAATCCACTGTAAACATAGAATTAGAATGCAGAGATTTTTTGATCTAGTCTAGCAAAGTCTACCAGACTGTTCAAAGGTAATCAAAATTCTTTTAGATAAAAATTTTTGGAAGGTAGATGATAACACAAGTAAATAAGAGTTCAAAGGACACAGTAATAGAGGGAAATATGCTAAGCCCAATTAGCCTCATTCCAATTTGCACAAGTATATAAAATAGAGAAAACATAGGAAAATGAAGAACAGCACATGGAAAAAGCTATATGACTGAGAGTCAGTTATGATGACCATATAGTTTCTATGATTCACTTCAGCAGTAGAAGTGTGTATACAGACCAGAAGTCTTTCCTTGTGCTTAGACTACTGGCACTTATTTCTGTCTATACTAGATAGAAATTGAAACACCTCAAAAAGTTCAAAGAAAGGGTAAGATGGTCAGGAACAGGAATTAGTAGGGAAATTCAAAAGCTATCTGCTGAAATTAAACAGTTTAAACCAGGTCTCTAAATCTTTGAATATTGTGTAAGGTAGGAGTTAATGAATGGAAGAATGAGGGCGAGAAGAAAAGAAACATCATTGCCTTAATATATATCTAAGTCAATAGATGAAGCCAATAGGAAGTGTCTCCATTTATAATCTTTTCAGATGCATAAATAAAGAAAAACTGTTCCAGAGTCATGGCTTGCCCTCAGCTTGCTTCTGGGAGGTGACTAATATGGTGCTTTGATTCAGCACATCTCATTTTAGTGCCCTGGTGCCTTTTAGCACCTTTTTCCCAGTGCCCACTGGCCAGCCACAGAGATGTGGGGCATGGCCCCAGGCTGTTTGCTCAGCATTCATAAATAGCTTTGCTGCTTCTGCCTAAACTAGCTACAGCAGCCCCCTACTAGGAATGCCCTGCTAGGAATAACTAACATCTCTATTTCTGCATTGCAAAGACTCATGTCCTCACAGAAAGCTGCCTTTCACGTGTCTGTTCCTGGGAGAAATGTTCTTGGATTCTCCTCAGTTTTTCTTGGAGAAAGGGATTTTGTAACTTCCTACCTGGAGAGAGAAGCCATTATTTCTCTCCTGGTACAAATCATTCTGATCCACCTAGGGAGCAAAGGTGACTTGTATAACTTTGGGTTTTCAGTAACATCTTCATTCAGTGATTCCTATTCTTGCTCCTTTTCTTTCTCCCCTCCCTTGGCAGGTTTCATACCATGACTTGTTTATGTTCACTATTACTCTGTATGGATACTGACACTTTCATATTTTGCTTCTAGGAAACTCTTGTAGATTGCTACAAACCAACAGAGGTAAAAGACTTTTTTAAAATGCTATTAATGTGTGGAAACTGTAGTTATGTTCAAGCCAAAGTAACTTTATTTTTATTCTTATGATAAAGTAACTAGATAAATATTAATGGCTAGCTGATAGACTTTAAGCTTTATATCCTGAAAATATTTGTACCTGTCACTTAGCTACAGTAGGAATGCGATTGTACCCTGTGGAGGAACTGCTGATCATTTCAGCTGAGCTATCAATATTGTTTCCTCTAATGTCCTTACTGACTATACTGACTTTTAAAGCTGCTGTGTTATAAGAAAACTAAACACAATTCTCATCAGAAAATATTTGCATGTTGCACTGTGAAGTAATTTAATTTTATCTAGGACAGTAAAATTTATTCAGAGAACTGTTATGCAGATATGCAGCTCAACTAATTGTTTGTGTGAAGGACTTGAATAAAATTGTGGGTAACCTGTACTCGCAGGATTTAGTTACTCAACTTTCAACTTGCATATCTATTAATGTGTGGTACTAATATAGGCTGCTTTTCACACATAATGTGTGTTTACTAGGAAGAGTAAATATTGTAAAAAACCCCCTTGGACTCAATGTAAAAATCAAAAGTCTAGGTCATGGGTCAGTTTGTAAGTTCCATTTATAGAGTCAGTTTTTCCCAGAAGTGGCTGCTGCACAGTACTTAATAGAGGGGTTGGTTTACAGGATTCCTCTTGTCAGAGACGTTTCAGCTGTGCATGACTAGAAGCCAGGTGTTTGGTTTTGAAACAAGGCTGCAAATATGTTGGTTCTTCTGTAATGTCTGCAGCTGTAGCCACATAAACTGGTGGGGCTTAAGGATAGACTATCAGGAAGAACTGCTAGTGCAGTTGAATAGGCACTTCATAGTCCATGAGATATTTTCTTCAAGGCTTTTCCATTGTTATTGACTCCTAGGGGAGATTGGGAAGATTCTCCGGAACGGCTATTATAGGTGCTGGTGCAAACATTTCGACAGTGTGGGGAATTGACCCAGAAAGTCTCAGCTGATAACACCTGTAGAGTTTGTTGTATGTTGTATTTTATTTGCCTTACAGCTGATAACACACATCTCTCATTATGGAGTTGCCATAATGCCAAGTCTTCAGCTGTCTCACTGTAGTAAGGCTACACCACAGATGACCCTGTCAGCCTTCTCCAGCCTCCTCTAAGCAAGTGCCATTGAACCTTGGTGGTTCTTCTTAAGACAGGTGGGAAGACAGAGTGTGGAGCCTGACATGGCTCTTGTCACAGGCTAGTAAGAGAAAGCTGGAGTCATGACTAGGTGAGAGGAACAGGTTGCCAAGAGGTTAACAGTTACTCATATCTTAGAACAGTCACTCTTATCTCTGTGTTGTCAGAAGGCAGAGATAAAATAATTACTCTTCTTCCTTTTTCATTAGATATGTCATATGAATGATTTTTTTTTTTTTTTTGGTGTTGTGAAGTCTGACCCAATGCAAGGACAAATTTCAGGGAGCTGATAAGGGTACATGGTAGGCATCAGTGAGTGTTCCACTGGAAACCTTGGTTGTACAGGAAATATTTGTGCCATACTGGTAAATTAAGTTGGTGTGGCACTTCACAGGAAACAACATCCTGGACGTATGTCCTTGTCTGCCCTCAAGGCACCTGCATCAAGGTGAGATTTTAATACTGAACTTGTGACCCATGTCTTCAGGCCTCTGTGGATGGGATGGAGGCAGCTACCTTATCTGGGAGAATATCCATGTTCCTTGACAATCTTTAGAGATAGCCAAGTTGAGAGGGTACTTAATCCACTCACTTTCTGCAGCTACCTGAAAGGAGGCTGTGGACAGGTGGGGTTGGCATCTTCTTCCAGGAACTAGTGATAAGAGGACAGCCTCAAGCTATGTCAGAGGAGTTTAGGTTAGACATTGGGAAGAAATTCTTCATAAAAGGGTTGATAGATACTGGAATGGGCTGCCCAAGAGATAGTGGAGTCACCACCATGGAGGTGTTCAAGGAAAGGTACTTTGTGCCATGGTATAGCTGACAAGGTGGTGTTTGGTCATAGTTTGGACTCAAATCTCAGAGGCCTTTTCCAACTTAATTGATTCTGTGATACTGTGAGGATAGTTTCCAAAATGAGTTACATCCCAGGACTATTTTACAACAGCAACTTTTCTTCATCTATGGCATGCTGAGCCCAGTAACACTGCATGTCTGCTAGCTTAGGCCACTTAAAAATAGTGGTTTTTATCCTGCCATGTGTGGACTAAGAAGAGCTTTTTAGTTGGCTTAAACTTGCTATATAAGGATCCACACCTTGTCTAGAAAATCTGCAATCCTTTTATATTTGCAGACCATTCAAAACTATTGAGGTAGTTGGCTTGTGAAAGGATCTTTAGAAGATTTGTGGAGAATGGATATGAGCTAATGGAATTTCTCCTGACCAATGAAATACAGTCTGTCAAGTGCACCTGGGGTTTTATCATCAAGAGTTGTACAATTTGCAAAAGGTAGTAATGGAGGAAAAGTTATGTAATATGATGTCCCTGCTATTCACTACATAAAGAAAAATAGTACAGGCAGAAAGCTTAATAACTCAAAGCTCTTACCCAGCTGTGAAAAAAACTCTCTAAACCTGCAAATGTATATCTTAAGTCAGTTTTGCTCAGTATCTTCCATTTGGACTAAAGATTAAGGAAACACTGAGGAATGTTTGTATGTATCCTGGATTGACTTTTTCATCAGAGGAAACTGAGTTATCCAGGCCACTTAAAAGATGGACAGAGTTCCCAACCTCTTTAATAAATTGGCCAAAGATAATAGCTGACAGTAACTTAGGAGGAACTGTTACAAAACCTTTCCTCTAATGGAAATACAGCTAGACTGTTGAATGTGCTTTAAAGCATTAAAAGCTTTTCTTAGGTAGCAGGTATGGCTGTTTTAATTTGTATGGAAAAATGCTTAATGTGAGACCTTTATGTAAAAACTTATTATGTACACAAACTTAAAGGACTGAGTGTCTGCTAAATCAGTGCCATAATCAAATTTTGGATCTGAACTTTCGTAATTGAAGAGGAGCAGGGAGCAGCATCCTCTTCCTGCATCATCTGTGTGCCAGAGCAGTCAGTTCTTCATACAGCCCCACACATTACTTGTGGAAAATCCTGCTCTGACCTTTGTTGATCTTCTGTCTCAGTTCTGTCTGATGTTCTCTGTCATCATCTGATGGTGGAGAATCTTAATGTTAGCAGTGAATATAACAAATTTAATCTGAAATCTTGACCATGATGTTTAGACTCTTATTTAGGATAGGAGGACAATTGTGATTGTGAAATCGATGAGGTTTTTTCAAGACATATATTTTGAAGAAGGCTGAATAAATCTGTATTGCTGTTATCTCTGCTATTGGTAACAGCAAGGCCACTCATTTAGACCGGGCATTGGCGAAAATTTGAAATATTTGTGGCTGATGTGAATTAGAGCTTCCATTAGCGGGACTGCCAACGTGATGACAGGAGAAATGACAAAGAAACTCTTAAACTACTTTGGGAGAGAAATCCAATGAGTGGGCAATTTTAATGCTTACTGACTCCAAAAGATGCAGCTGAGCAACACAAGATCTGCAGATAACGAGTGCTTGAACAGAACTGGATAAATTAGATTTGCAGTTTATTTACTTGTTTCTTTTTTTATGGAAATATACAAAGCTTCAGATGAATGGGCTGGAGATCTCTCCCATTCAGGCAGGATTAAATCTATTTTGTTAGTATGATTCTTCACTTAGTGCAAAATGGGAGAAAAAGAAGATGAAGTTGCATCGTTAAAGTTATATTCTGGAATCTTTTAATAATAACTTTCAATGTCGTTTGCAAACAGACTGTTGAAATGTTGTGTGACTCTTCTGGAGAACTTGGGCAGAGATTTAAGTTACTGACTACTCAATTACTTCAGTAGTTGGACTATTTCAGTAGCTTTTAACACTTTTAAAAAAGGTAGAGATGTGTTTGCTTAACTGTATGCTTCTCCAAGTTTAATTCCTAGTTGGAGCAAATGTTAGGCTTGTGATGCAGCTTTTTAGAGTGGGCTAGGCACTGTGGTGTTTAAAGATAAAAGCTGGTTTATGTATTGACATAATCTATGTTTTTAGTATAGAGGCATGAATAGAAAGCTCAATGCTTCTGAAAAGAGCCCCATAACTTTTGAAGGACCATATGTTTATTTTGGTCCTAATATGTTATGAGTTATTTCAAGTTAATGTTACTGTTTGTTTTTTCTATGTAGTTGCACGGCAGCAATATGTAGGATGCCTACAAGAAGCAGTAGTCACTGCACATGTATCCTAAAGCCTCAGTGCAGTGTGCTGCCTTATATCTGGGCAAGCCAGGGCAGCTGATGGGTGGTAAATTATTAAGTCAAAGCAAATGTATTTGTGTCCATATTACTTGAAATTAAATAGGAGAATTTGTAGAGAAAGAAGGTTAGAAAACATACTTGTTTAAAAGCAATGCAGGCAGATGCATTTCCAGTAAAACATGATTTCTTGTTCATCCATCTGACCACTGAATTCAGTGAACTAAAACTTTCTAGGTGCCTGCTGAGATCTGCCCTATATTGTACAGCAGCATCGGAAGAATTAAGCTTGCATGTTTCCATTTCTGCAAGTACTCATGAATACAACTTATAAATACCCATAGCAATATCAGAATGGAAGAGCAAGTGGTGGTTTGAACAAGAATAAACTGTGCTTGTTTACAGGTTGCTGAATTGGAGAATAATTGGGCTCCAAGTCTTTACCATAGCTAAGCTTTGTGGTATGTAGTTAGTGCCTTGTACAGAGCTCACCAAGAAGCTAAATTGCTGCAAAAATTTCATGCTGTGCATGCTGATGGTGCTGTGGCCTCACTGGAGAGGGCATGTTGAGAGCTGCACTGGTTCTTGCTAACAGAAAGCATCTTCTGGCCCTGTTCTCCCAAAGTGGTTCCCTTCTCTCTGTACAATTGGCTTTGGGGGGGTTTGAGCCTGTGTGGAAGAGAAGGTGTTTGGTAGTAGGATAGTTATTATTTAGGTTCTTTCCCAAGCAGCTGTGGGATTGCTCTCCAGGCTGATTTTAGTTTTCACATTCAACTAATGAAGCCACCTCCAAGAAATAGCCTTGGGCAAACAGGTACAGAAATCTTAGGTTTTGACCTGGCTACAGGGAAGTAAAGCTGTGAAGGAAAACTGACTTTAGGATTCATGTCATGCTCTAGTGAAGCAGGAGGACTAGAAACTCTTAAATTTTAGTTTAAAAACTAGTCCTACTACATGTGTAGTGTTTGAGGAAGAGAAATTTGGAGAGGCAGAGTCTAATTAGTCTCCAGAATTAATTGGAAGACTTGACTAGGAAACCTGGAATTCATTGTCTGTCAAATGACCTCATTAAGACAATGAGTCACACCACCAAAGCAGAGGTGAAATGATTTTCTCCCCTTTCCTGCATTATCATTTCACCTTTGTTTTTTGCCTTTATTATTTTTTTGCCTAAGGCTGAATATAGATGAGTTCAAATGAACTATAGATTTAGTCTGTCTCATTAAAATTTGCCTTTAGAATTAGAAAAATGTCTTCTAGAAACAGTGATTTAGTATTACAAATTAATAAGATTCTCAATACTTGTAACAAGGGTGCCTCCTTGAAGAAAATCTGTAAAAACGAATTTTAACAAAGTTTGTGTACATTTTTGCACTTTAAAAAAAAATATTTTAAATTTTATTTACAAAGGCACAAAGTACTGGTATGAGATTTTTCTTGTATTAGAAGTGCATGTAGCCTGTGTATTCCTGGCTATAACTCTTCAAGAAATAATTAGTAAGTTCTTGAATCCTTAGCTGAATTATTCTTGCTTTTAACTCCATGAATTAAATCTGTATATATAGGTAGATAATTCAATCTGTATTACAGAAGTGCCTTTAACATAGATTAGTACATGATCAGCTTTCAAATGTCAGATGCTAAATTTCAGCATATCTTCTTAGAAGGGATTTCAGTAAAATGCTCTGTGTGAAATGATTTTTGTGTACAAGGTAGAGATAGATGTGGATATTAACTCTTGACTCAAATGGCCACAAGGAACAACACTGCAATTTTTGAGCAATGGCTGAAGAAAACAAAATGGGTACTGCTGACTTAAACCTGAATTGGTTAGTTATAAAGTGAAGGTTTACTGAAATGCTGTGAAGTCTCCTTTTCTGCCTTCATGAGGGAAAATGTGCATCTTTTCTAGAACACTGCTTTTCCTTTGTGGGGAACTGCAGAGCAAGAAAGGCACAAGCACCAGAGCACAACTGTGTTAATAACAGCCAGCTCCATGTGAGTGTCAGATGCAAAATGATACCTAAATCAGAAATGTGCTTAACCAGTGTTGTGGTTTGGGTCTCCATGGGAAGTGCACAACAGTGCTACTGCATTATGAAAAATGTCTGCCACATGCAAAATGCTATTGTTGGGTTTTACTCTTTGGTACTGCAGACCCTTATTTCAAGAAAAAAAAAAGTTCTTGAGGGATAAAGCATTTTAAATTATTATATGTACTTCTTCAAATGAATGCCTTCTCCTTGTTAAGAATAGTTCCAGTTGCTTCAGATCTCCTTTAGGGGGTTGGTTTATTTTGGCAGCATCAAGAAGCTTCCAGGTGGTGTTAAACTTGCCTGAAAACTTCAAGGAAATATCTTGTTTTGCAAAAGAAGGCACTTGTGATAACTCTTCAAAGTACAAGGGGAGGAATTCCTCTCTTTTGCTATAATGTAATATTAAAAAGCAACTGACTCCTGGCTACATTTCATATCTAAGGGAAACTTGCTCCAAACTCCACTGAGCTGTGGGAGGATGGGCAGAGGAGTAGCAAGGTGGGATATCCCAAATGACTGTAGAGTACCATAGATGTCCCTGTACACTCTGCAGATGCCCCTTCCCTTAAGGCTTTGACTTCTGTGAAGCTACTAGAGAGTTTCCAGATGCAATGTCTTCTTGTAGAGTATTTGTGGCTTGAACAGACAATTTAAAAAGTTTTTCTAAGGGAAGAGCTACACTTCAGCCCATTTTTTCTCCAAAGCTCTCTTAATCTGATGGGACTATAGTGTTTTGATTTTTTGTTGGTTTTTTTTTTTTTTTTTGTTGGTTTTTTGTTTTATTGGAAAGACTTGTTGAGAGGCTATACGAATGACATTCATCCCAAGTAAAAATCTTCTAAGATCACTTGAGGGAGTTTATTTCTCTAATGGTTGTACTGCAGGGCTTTATATAAAAGTTTAATACTAAAAAATCCTAGTGGGTTTGTGTTTCAAGCAGCACCATTCCATATAGTTTTGCATTGTCTAACAGGTCCTTACAGTGATGATATGATGACAAGGAATTAATGCCAAGTTTGTTGAAAGCTGTGAATTTTTAGAGTAAGCATGTCTTCATCCTTCTCCTGATTTTTTTAGTGAAGTATTGGACTGTGACAAGTTCAGAGTTGATATTGTTGCATTGACTTGTGCCTTTGTGAAATAAGACAGCTTCAAGAGGATGGAGGGAGAGGACTGGGGATCTTAAGAAACCTGTTTTTCTGATCATCTTATTAGGCTGTCTGTCCAGATGGGAAGCATGATATTGACATGCATAGACGTATTCCTGAAGTAGCCTTCACTTAGTTCAGGGTGGAGACCCCACTGTCGTGTAGCTGCTCTGCCTTTGCTGCTGTTCATTGCAGCCACAGACAGTGTGGATGCAGCAATAACCACAGTGCAACAGTACATGCAGCATCATCAGGAAAGGAAATTGGTTTGGTGGGACCATGGTCCCACCAGAAAAACCTGGCGTATTTCTCAAGTTAAAATGCACATTTACACAGACTTTCCTTATGCAAAGTGTAACACCATGTAATAAATGTTACATTGTGACCTCTTTCGAAAGGTACTGTATTGTCATTTAAGTGGAGACTTGGTTGACTGTAATTTTTTAACTTCAAGCATCCAGGAAATCATGCTTTTAGTTGTTTCATAGGATTATAGAATGGTTTAGAAAGATCATCTAGTTTGACTGCCAAGGGCCAGGACACCATCCACTAGGCTCAAAGCCCTGTCCAACCTGGCTTTTTACATCAGCCTAACTAAATAATTACCTTCCATGTTTACAGCTAGCTGATTTCATAAGAACCTTTTTGTAGGTCTACTGTGGACACATAGTATTGTGGATAAACATTATTTTCCCAATGTGACAGTAAGGAGTTAATTTAGCTTTTAATGCACTTGCAAGAAATTGTATACCACAAGAATTTCAGGGAATGATGCAAATCTGTAAGCTTCTGTTCTCACACAGTTTAAAAGGGGGAAATCTGCTGAAACTGGGGAAAATATCACTGTGTATACAGGCCTGGTCCGTGAATTAGTTTGTTGTGTTCTGAGTTTTTTGGGATTTGGTTGGGGTTTATTTGGAAGGGGGGAGGTGTTTGGTTTTTGTTTGTTTGCTTTCAAATTAGTATAATTAACTTAGCTCTGCAACCAGTTTCACCCATCAGTGGTGCTACCTCTGGCTCCTTGTTCCTGCCTTGCCTTGGACTGACACAAGTGTTAGTGTGGGCTGGGTGTGCCTGGTCAGAGAGCTGAGCCAGCTTGGAAAGTAGCAGGGCAAGAGGAAAAACAGCTCAGTTTTTTAGCCAGATCAGCTTTCTTGTACAGCTCAGTATGCAGCCAACCAAAAAACTAGTTCCAGCACGGAGAGTGGCAAGAGAAACACCTCTTTTGGCAAGAGTGCTGATTTCTGTGCAGGCTTAAGTTGTGGAAGGCTGCTTTGACTGTTTGCATTGTATCCAGCTATAGGTTTTGCTTTATTCAACAGTTGATATTAGGCCCTGTGCAGTAAAAACCCATGACTGAGCCAGCACAATCACAAGGAAAAAGCTCATTGTTCACACTTCTGCTGGATGGGGAGAATGTGCATAAGGTTCCTGACAGTCAGTCCAGAGAAATTCCAGCTTAGCAGTAAAAGCTTAAATAAAAACGTATAGTTAGCGCTTTTTAAAAAAAACCCTCAGTTATGGTATTATGGGATCATTAAAATTATATTTTCTTTTTTTTTTCCTAGGAATTTATCAAAGAGCTGCTAACTCGGATAAGAGGAATGAGGAAACTCAGTCCCCCTCAAAAGAAGAGTATATAAATAACTCAAAGTAATAGCACTCTGTAAAAGACATGGCAAGGGAAATGGGACTTTGAATACAAGACCTTTATTAAAATAATTGTCTTTCTCCACAACTTTTTTGATTTTATTCAGTTTTGACTCAAGGAATTTTTTTGTGTGTTTTAAGGTTTCTTTTTAAAGTGTCAATTATTTTTTATCAAAAATATCAACAATTTGGATGCTGCTCAACTTTCACCTGAGGATTACTGAAGAAAGTGGAAGAGTCCAAGATTTAGTGATGAGGGGCAGCAAGCCTATGTGGTGAACCAGAAGATCTTGTAAATTTACAGAGCTAGGAGACTTCTCCTTGCAACTAGTTGGATAACATTTCTTAAGTTGGTTGTACATTTAACTCATGGATGTCAAGTTTCTTGTGCTTGTCTGTACATAAATTTTAAAGTGGGTTGTGAATACTGTTTCACATGGATGGAAGGAGAAGTTTGTTATAGTAAATTATTTGAATGGTGGCTATTGCAAATTTGCTACCAAAAGGTACCAATTTAGATTGCTAAAATGAATGCTGCCATTTTCCCAAATACCCTTATGCAGCCCAGTGAAGAATCTCATATCTCCTTGTTTAAATTGCAGCATATGAAAACTGGGAATTTTAAGGGCTTAATTTGTAGACTTAAAAGTTATTTGATTGACTTTAATGCTTTGCCAGGATCACTTCCTCTCCACCTCATGGTGTCTTGGAGCTGTGCTAACCTATAATGAATATGGGCCTGGAGTGATATATACAGAAATGTCCATCGCCGTTTAAAAGCTGGTTCATGCTGGAGGAAGGGCAGTGATACCAAAATGAGTTGCAAGTACTGTATTGCATTTAATGATGTGGTCTTAATCAAATGCAGATTCCTCTCCTATAAAGGTAGGCAAAGATTAATACAGCCTTTGTTTATGGCTCTGCCCTGAGAAATGGGAGACTTCTGAACTTGGGTTCTCTTACTTGTAAGAGCAAGAACAGAGATCCCTGCTCCCTTCTGGAAAATGTCCTAACTAGAATGTTTGATAAGCTACCATTTGCTGGTAGGTGACATTAGTCAGGCATTTTATATCAAGGGTGCTCTGAACATATTTTATTTTTCAAGAGAAGTACATGTTTGTGAATTTTATGTATACTGGCAAGCTTTTTTAATGTATTTAATTTTGTAATGTTTACTGATGATTTTATTTACCAGATAATTACTCAAATAAATGGAACAAATTGTGACTTGTTACATGTACACTTTACAAGACTACTGTGGCTGAGTAGGTTTGTAAATGGAATTGCTTGTCAAAAAAAGAAGCCTGTAAGGTGGTAAGGACATGGGAACCCAGGTATATTGACCCTAACTGGCTTTTGCTGTACTCAGTATTACTCACACTCCTGTAACCTGGGGCACAGCTTCACTTTTGAAAGTCTCCTCCAGATGAGGCCTCCCTTCCTTGTGCCCTAGGGAATTTAAAAAGGGGTGGGGGAAAAAAAGCTTGGAAATTCTTTCAGATAAATGCTGATAAATTCAGATAACCTTTTTTTGTTCACCAGAGAGGGACTGTAGGGGGAGGTTTACACTGGGTAGCTCTCAGTTTCCTAGTGAGGGTGTGGCAGAAGGGGATCTTTGAGAAGGAAGCACTCTGCCTTTCTTCCTTTAGGCACCTTTTTGGAACCTCAAGACATTTCAACACCTCTGAGAAAAGACTCACCTGCAGCATTTTAAATATAAGTTTTATATCCTGCTGAAGTAGCAGTTTATCTCTGGTTTTGACTTGCTGGCAATTCTCATGTTCAGAGTTTTCCGCTGGAGTCTGAAGCAACCCACAGTTTGAACTATAAGGGTTCTAGTAAGTTTCACATTCACAGATGCATTTTATGACTTCACTGACAATTTCAAATATCACTTTTTTTCCTTTATAACAGTGTGCCAAATCAGACGTCAGATAATGACAACTGTACCAGTTCTCTCATTACCTACAGCAAAAAGGTCTATCCACCAATACTTTTTCTTTTATGTTGTTTGACTAAAAGCTGTCCACCCAATTGTACTCATGACATATTTGTGTCTTTTATCTTTTTCATCTTGCACTGAAGTAGCTGTGGAAAGTTAGCAGTGTACCCCTTCTAAAACGAATAGGTTTGGTGGTACAGTTAGAAATGGTGAAGACTGGGACAGTTACTGTTTTCTTGCCTCATAGCAATGGGCTAAGTCGCTTCTGAGAAAAGTTTCCTCCAGCACCACAGGTTTTGCTGTCTTAGAAGTATTAGTGAGCAAAACCAAGCTCTAAATAGCTTTTGTTTGCAGCTGGCCTAATTTTCCTGGGGACTTATGGGGTCTCATTCTTGCTAATTTTTACTTAATGGAGCTACTCTTGGCCTTGGTGTTAGTGAGGGTGGAATTGACCAATTAACAAAAGATATAATTGTGCTTTATGTCTTTGTACTGTGTGGGTGTTCTTGGCTCTGGGGAAATATTCAAGGAGCATATAAATAGCACACTGTTACTGAAACAACTTGAAATTAAATCTTACAGCCCAGTCTCTTGAATGTCTTGGCTGGACAGCTTTCATGAGAAGGGCCAAGTTGTTGCAATGAGAGCTTTTTAAGTGGCTAATGAAAGAAACTGAAATTCCTTCTTATAAATACATAGTAAAGCTGAGGTTTTTATTTTGGAATTGAGGTGCCTTTCCAGTGTTAAAAATTGCCTGCAAGAGCATGTGTTTCTGTAATCTGCTTCATGACATAATTAGCTTTTGCATGTTTTACAGCAGGACCTGACAGTTGGCTTAGAAAGAAAAGCAAAGCACTTGTGTAATCATACTTAGTGTGCCTCATGAGGCTGCAGTGGCAGGGTGGTGTATTCCTGTGGCACAGAAGAAAGGACACGAGCCATTTGCCTGCCAGCCTCATGTTTGTTCCTTCCCCCAACAACGGAGTTTACTCCTGAAGTTGCCATTCATGCAGGGGACATAAAGCAGAATGTGGAAGGGAGAGTTTCTCTATTCTCAGAGAATATGGCCAAGAAAAGCAGGAGAAAAATAGCTCCTCCATTTGTGCACTTGAAACTCTTGGACACAGAGTCTTAGTAAGAATTGTTAGTGCTTTATGCTGGTAGGTATAATAGTGTATGTGAAACTGAAATTACTCAGTAATTTATTTCTAAATGGTTTTTCAGATTCAAGACAGTCTTAATGTAAACATGCGGCTCCAGGGTAAAAAAAAATTGCCTGCCACATCAACAGAAGACCTGTTTGAGTGGAAGCTAGAAGAAAATGCAGGTCTTATTCTGAAAAAACAACTGAACTTAAAGCTCTGGTGAAGTGCTGAAACAAAAGGAAAAATTGCTTCTTGGCTGCATAAGATTTGTCATTGCTGGCATCATGCACAGATTGTATACGGGTACTGAGTAACTGCATGTAGTACTTTTTAAAAGGTGTTGAATTTTAGGGAGGAAGCCAGAAAAGAAATCAGATGTTGGGAAGTCCAGGAAAAAAACATCACTAAGAATATTTCCTGTTAGGAAAACAGAAGAGTCTTGTGTTACTGCATATATTTCTGTATGGAAAGAAAATGAGAGATGTCAATGTTTTCATGTATTGGAGAAAAGCATGAAGAGAAGAAATACCTGGAAGATAAAGGAAGAAGACTTGAAGTGTTGAAGAAAATAGAGCATCCTGATGGTGATGAGCCTTTTGAGCTTACTGCTGTGGGAATAGGTGAGATTGACATCTATTAGTATCTCCAAATTGAAATTGGATGCTTTTCTGGGTAAGTTGTCATTGGATCAGTTATTCTGTTTCAGTAAAGGTAATCAAAGGCCTTAAAACTAGAGCTCTGCTTCATGGGGTTTTGTTTTGTTTGGTGGTTTTTTTTTTTTCTATGGTTGTTTTTGGTTTTGTTTTGGGGTTCTTTTGTTTTTTGGTTGGTTCTAGATTTTTGTTAAAGCAGAGGAAACTAATAGGAAACTGATTTCTATGTATTATGGCAATTTAACTACATGCTTATGTAGTGATCAAATCAGATTATTAATACCGGCTACACATTTTGTATTTAACTCTTCTACTTTTTACTTGACATTCATGGTACTACTTTTATTTTTCCTGAAGTAAACAAATTGTTATTTGTAATTGTGAATGTAATTAAAGTTGCTGTTCAAAGCCAGAGAGAAGTTGAAGTGATAAGTGCTTAGTGCAGTAAACTTTATTTTTGCCACTGGAAGATTCTGTCATCAGTGTAAGTTTTGCAATTGCTATTTATAATTATCTAGCCTAGAGCTGATGGGGATTTACTTTTTTGTGGGTTTTTTTGGTGGAAGTAATGACCAAATTCCATGAATTTACACTGTTTACAGACTTCTCTGTTTTCCAACAAAAACTGACATTAGTTGTTTAAAGAACTGATCTATTTAAAAAGTTATCCTTAAAAATTTATGTAAGACTGAAAATTCTTTTGGAGGTGCAGCTAACAGGTTTTGTTTGGTAGTAAACTCAGATGTTGTACTGAATTGGTATTTCAATTAAACGTTTTACCTTCTACGATCAAAATCAAAAATATCCTGTGGTAGCCCTTAGCAGAGGTTTCAGTTTGCCTAACTGTATAATACTGGGTTAGACTTGAATCCCATAATTACTTGGCAAAAAATGTAAGAGCTGATCCTCTTCAAGGACAAAGACTTGTTTTACTACCCCTTCTAGGGGGCAAAGGGGATGAGAACCCAAGGAGGCTTTTCTGCCTCCTTAAAGGAGGATCCTACAATCAGTGTCAACAAGGCTTTGCTTCTTGCACCATTTTGTACCTAGTTTCTGCCACTAACCATCCCCAATGAGCTGAATGTTTTCTTCTGTGTCTTTCCAGAGTTAATTTCAAGCCTGCCTAAGAAATAATTACTAAGTCAGTTTTGGTGCCCATTGTCTCCTGTTACCTCATGGTGTGTTTGTCTACAGTCTGCATTGTTTTTCCCCATTCCTCCAAGTTTAAAAGCTTAAATATTTCTCTTAGAGATCTTTTACTACCAAATGGAAATGGAAATGTGTCATGGTGCTATTTCTGTCACAGTGTTTCTGCTGTCAGTACCAAATCAATCCAAAAGATTAGAAAGGATGCTGTAAGTTTTAGTGTCTTCTGATTTATGGCCTCATACTGCTGGACTTTACTTGCTTTTTGCATTATTTCTTTATTTCCTTGAGTAAGTTTTCATCAGTGTGTGCATGCAATTCAGCCACAGACTATAAGAAGAGAATAAAGCTCCTAGAAGTAATCAGTTTCTCTTACATTCTGAGGAAGAAATATAAATGTGGTTTTTGGTTTTTCCCCCCAGATATCTGGCAGATGCATTTGCAGTGCCACAGAAATGTTCTAGTTTAAAAACCTGAGGGTGTAGTGTAAGTAATGAAACAAGGGCTAAATGGTGGCAGACGCACAAACTCACCAAATGGACGCATTCCTTGTATCCTTTAGGAAAAGAAAAAATAAACCCACATCCATGTCTCCTGAGCTCAGTGCTTGTCAGAGACTAACCTGCTTCTATTAGGCTCTTCTGGGCTTTGTCCTGGGTCCAGGCTGGGACTCTATGGAGAGGTGTGTATCTGGAAGAATACTGCAGATATGAGCATATTTCTGTAACTGCATAGCAGCTAAATTGGTTAATCCTCAATCCAGTGTTTGGGCTGTTCAGAAGGCAGTGTTGCAGGCAGAGCATTGGTAGGATGTGTTATCACTCTTTTCCATTTTGCAGTGACTGTGATGTGTACAGTCTCTGCTGCCACTACCACTAAGGAATACTGCAGTTTTTCAGGCATTAAATTAGGAAAGAGCATGTTTTCATTTGGGAGGTGCAATAGTTTGTTACCAACCTACACATACCAATAACTTTGTTCCTCTGATATATGCACCTGAAAAGCAGGTCTTTCAAATAGGTACAGCTGTAAATACACTTACCAGCTGGCAGTGCCTTTTTGGTTTTGTGAGAAAATGAAGCTGTTCAATGTTCTTTTTATTGAACTAATTTAATTCATGCCTCCTAAACTCCAGTTAACCTTTTAATATAGGCTTCACAGTCACAAGAAAAGCTTTAGCATCTTTGGGGAATTTTTCTGGTGCTGGTTTAGACTTAGAACCAGGCACAAAATGATATGATATTGGAAAAAGGCTATAACTTGTTTGTAAGATTCCCCTCTCTAGAGTTGTCTCAAAGGTATTTCTGCTTTCACATCAACAATGTACCACAGTAGTGCTTGTTTTATAATGGCAAATCATTAGAATTTTAATAATTTACCTCAAGTGTCTGCTCTTTCTTTTGTCCTCTGATGTGCCTTGGCCATGAGCTGATACTTAAAGTATTGATTATTTCTTCATCTATGAAGTTGTACATTCAGCTCAGTACTTAATCACTCTGAGGCTGGATTTTTTGTGCTTGGCACAAGAACAGTGTGTTTAAAAATATATATCAACTCCTCAAAATTAAAAGTTTTAATGCCAGGGTTGAGTGAAATAATAATTGTTTAATTTAATTTTCCTTTCTTGGTTACCTTTGAAATCTGAAAAACTGGAGTGCTTCCTGAAATTAGTGGGATTTTTTTCAGTTCTAATCTTGTTAGCTGCTTCCTAATTTATTTAGTACTTGTATTTCTTACAGTTTTTATTTATAGTAGCATTTAGTATCTGTTCTAACAACTTTTCACCCTCCCTCAGAACTCTTCTGCTCTCATCCTTTTGCAACAGAAATTCAGGTATGTGAAAATTATGCCACATCTGCAGCACTAGCAAAGATAACTAGGCAGGGATTCAAGAGAGATCAAATAAATCAGACTAACCCACAGTATTGCTGTGTTTTCTTTGCTGGAGAAAGTTAGGCTATCATACCTAGCCCACTCCTGAATTTCACGTCTTCTCCTTCTCATACAAGCAAATTCTTCCCTAGGTGAGTGTATTTATTTTAGTTGTTTAAGCACTCAAAACAAGGCAACTAAAATTCTTGGATTTGGTTCAGAAATCTCAGATGAAACTAATTTTTGAGGTTGGCTTTTAAAAAAAGCAAATAAGTTTGGGCCTGTCCTTTGTATCCAACCACTGAGTCTTGTTAATTAGAAATTGTGGGCAACTGTCAAATATTTAGGGGGGCAGGGACCCCAGATCAAACAGCAGACATGGAATATCCTGACCTTTTACTTCTTTCAAAGTCCCCTCACTGTCTGAACCTTGCTCATCTCAAATGCTCAAGAACTAGAAGACAAGTAAAATAGGCACTCTGAGGCTGTGGAGTCCTGAATCTTTTATAATGCTTTGATTGTTCCTTGAGTTGCTTTCTTAGTGACCACTTGTAATTTGTTCATACTGTTGATGGGGGACTGAAACTTCCTTTCCCACCTCCAGCAATTTCAGGGATAGAAATTCTCGGAAAGATGCTGGGCTTGTCATAAAAGCATTAAAGTCAGAGACAGAGAATAACATCTATAGATGCTGGAGCTGACCTTGCTCTTGATCTGCTACACTGCCCTTTTTGATGCATCTCATGTAGCTCATGGAGTTCTCCCTGTGCTGGTAGAAGCTCAGGCCTGCTCATGCACAAAACCCTACGAGGCAGAAAAGCTAGATAAAATTAAAATATGATTAGGTGTAGTTTGCTCTTTATGTATTTCAATGCAGGCTACTCATTTCATGAGCTGGAAAGCAACCTTCCTTTAAAGTAGGTTGGTGATGGGGGCTTTTATATATCACTTCATCCCTGCTTTATTGCATTACACAGGGACACTGGTGGAAAAAAGCCAGTTGTTCAGTGAGTACTAGAAGCAACCAGCTCTCTCTTTTTGGTATAAATAGTTGAGGACAGAGAGAAGCAAGCTCACTTTTAATATGTGCTTAGATTGGAAGTGAGCTGCAGTGGAGCTTAGCTAACACCCCAAGCAATTATACTTCCAAATTTTGCCCTTTGGGGACAGAAGAAGGCTGTCAAATTCTGGGCTTGCTGCAAATCAAAAAAGTCTTTTGAGTTCTTTTCATTTATAAAAGGGTCACTTACTGAGAGCAAACAACTCTAATAAATGAATAATAGCTGATGCTCAAAACTTGGCAGAAGACGTCAGAGCTGTGTAATGGCATTTGGGAGGTGGATACGCAGCTTTCTGTGCCACGTTTGTGAGGAGCTCCATAGGGGGAGCAAACTGAAATGGCAACATTTTCATTATATCCTTTTTCTGTAAGTGACATATTAGGTGTGGGGTTCAGTTACCCACAGATCTTTCCCTCATGGTCTGGGACTGCAGTGGTGCTGAGGGGAAACAGATAACTAGGGGTTACTTTCTGTATAGAGCTTTAGACAGAGATTATCTTACAAGATTTGTGTGAGTGTTGTTGGGAGTTATTCAAATTAAAGAATTAATGGGGACCCTCCCCCTGTTGGGGTCGTGCAGGGTTCCCAGAGAAAGACCAGGGCTGCATGGAAGGGCAGGTGATCCCACTGGTTTGTCTGGTGTCAGAAACTCGAAGTTGAGACAGAGGTCAGTGCCACAACAGTGCATGAAAGACTTGAAGTTGTTTACTTAGACATAGCAAATGACCAACCTCTTGTTTAAAGACCACAAAATACTTTCCCTCCTATTTGCTGACATTAACTAAAAGGGATTTAGTTCTTTACTTCATCTACTATTCTGGTGCCCACTGACCTGGTCAAGACTGAGATTTCTGTCCATCCATCCTGTTCCAACATAAAAATCTCTGTTTGCCATTTTGTCGTCTGTTTCCTGCATTGCAGATCTTGGAGAAATGCTTTCCACAAGAGGGTATAAGATAACATTTTGCATTAACCCACTGCCATGAAACTGGAAGTTAATTCCTACTGCTCACATTATCCCTGCATGGATCATGACAGTGTGCTATCCATCACTGCTAAGGGAAAGACTCCAGTGAGCACAACCTGCCTGCTGGCTCCAGTTGGGACTCAGGTAAAACACAGATTCTCACATGCTCACACCTAAAGTGGTGTCAGCAAGTCCCATGGCTGAAAGCCTGGGCTCGGGTGATGCTCCCTCCTACAGATCCCAGGTGGACCTGTCACCAGTGCTCAGTCAGCAGCAGTGTCAGGAGCAAGGAGCAGCATTTCCTCTCCTCTTCACAGAGTCCTGGACAGTCAATGTGCCAAAAGCTTTGTGTAAGGCAGTCTGCTGCCTTTAGGAAAACAAACACATGAACTCTCCTGCGTCTAATATTAGATCACATTGTCGAAACAGGTGGTGATCAATCTCTTTGAAGAAGGAAAGGAATTCCCAGTGCCCCTCATAAACTTCAACAGTAGTGCTTCTCAGGACAGATATCTAATGGTATATCAGTATTTTTCCTTCCTTATTCCCTGATTTCTAGTTCCCTAAAGGAGTGGAGTTGGTCCTTTCAGCAGCTGACATGTCAAAAGCATTCAGGAGGAATCTACAGGAAGCTGGCTGGCAGTGACTTGGAAAAATGAAGCAAATCTGCAGGGAATTTCTTGGCTGATTCAGTGGCTTTCTAACATGTTTTCCTTCCAGCTGGACCTGCCTCCTGGTAGCAAAGGCCCTGTCTAGGCTGAACACATCAGAGAGAGCACACTGACCTCTTTAATTTCTGAGGATTAATGAGGTTTTACTCCTTAAGTTAAACACCTAAATTAATGCTGAGGAGATTTGCTCACATTTCTCCATCTTTTTCCATCCTTCATCACCTCTCAGTTATGACTCACTGGCAAGAGTCATAAATAATGTAGTGTTTTTAAAATAACTCGGAAAAAATTGAACTGTGTAGTGTAAGATCACTTGTGAAGGAGGAGCTGTGGCAGATGTAACAAGTGGGAATCCTGCTGTGGCACTGTTGTTGTTTGGGATTCAAATAGGATTAAGGTATTTATTATTATTAATGGGAAAATAATCTTTATCCCTGCAGAACATTAGATATGCTGGGTTTTTTTTATGCCATAGAAGAATACTCTATGGGCAAATACAAGGTTCTTGTAGTCTAAATAGTCAAGCTTGAAGCTTATGCAGACTGAGGATTTTTTCTTACTAGCAACACACACTGCTCATTCTGCTGCAACCTTGTTAAGGCCAAAGGTTGAGGCATTCATAATAACTACTGGTTTGAAGTGCCTTGATTTATTGGTGTTCCACATGGGCCACTTCAAATGGACCTTTATTTTTAGAGTAATATTTTTCATGTTTCATACCTGGAGCACTATGAATTTGAGGCTCCCAGCTTGCTAGCCATTTTTGAAAACCTTTGGAATATTGGTGGATGAACGAATAGCATATGCCTAGGTAAGAAGGTCTGTGACTCCTTGGTGCTATAGTATTAAAAGAAGAAAAAAAAAAAGAAGATGGGCTTTATGGTTAAATAAACTGCCATATTCTGAAAGGATAATGCTAGCATTTGATTTGTAGGCCAGGCTAAAGGCTTTTTTCCCCCATACAAATCTTGGGTTAAATTAAGAAAAAACACCATCTCAAACCACCTTCTGTTACCCCAAGAACAATTCAAAATTCAGTAGGTACCATTATGCAAAATATTCATTTTACACTGACCACTTCTTCCTCCTTTGTCCCTGGTGTATGTGCAGCACTTTCTGCTATTAGAAGTGGGGAGAGGTGTTTTGGTGTGGTTGCCTGCCTCAGTTCAGGACATTGGAATATTTTTTGCCGCAGAGGATGGTTGTCCTGGTGTGCAGAGCAGAGCAAGGTCATCTAGAGCAGCCTAAGGAAGGGAATAAATCAATGAACCAAGCAAAGGCAGTTGCTGGTAACTAGCTAAGAATAAAGTCAGGCTTGGGTATGCAATGTTCACTGTCAGCAAACAGAGCTTGAAATCCTCAAGCCAAATGGTGAATTTCTGAGCTCAGGACAGGCTTGGAGGAAATGGAGTTATTGGATCTTGGGTTGCTGTGGTCTGAGTGAAGGTCAGCTTCAAAGAGCATTTGCTGACAAATGCAATAGATGAGTTGCTGTGTGAGCTGGCTTTAATGGACTTGTATGAAATAAGAAACGCTGGACCCTGAGTGTTGTTAAAGGGTTTTGTGTATGAAGCCATTATCTCTAGGTTTTGTAGCCTCACTGCTTTTGCCTGGCTGGGACGTGGCAGAAAACCTTGTGGAGCTCTTTCTGACCCAGCTGGTGGGTAAGAAAAGACCTGAGTGCCTGACTGCAAGGTTTCCAGCCCAGTGAGCAGCCTGAAAAGAACTGGATTATTCAAACGCACTATTAAAACCCTATAGATACTCTGGGAAGGAAGTAGCACATGTGAGGTTTCTTGGATGCTTAGTCTGGTTTTAGATTAATGTATTGCTCTTTTATTTTAACTGGCTGCTCTGGTTAGGAATGCTGCCTTGACATACTTCCTTTCAGATGTTGGTAGCATGCACTGGGCCAGGGCTTGATCCAGCTCAGTAGAAAAGTAAAATAAAATATTCCTGACCTGTTATAAAGTCTCAGATTGCTCCTTGCTGTGCTTACCCCCACGGGGCTCTCCACTGTTTGTCCCTTTACCCTTCAGACTCTGGTGGCTGTCCTTGCCATCCCTCACTCATACCCTGACCCCTCCTGCCTTGGTAGCTCTTCTTTGCCCACAGGGGAGGTGACTGAACTGCCTCCTGCCTCGCCCCTCTCCTGTCCCCAGGGCTCTGTTCAGCTGTAGCATCTCAGTGCTGTGTAGCACTGCGAGGAAGATGCCCAGGTCTCTGGCCAAGCTGAAGGCTGGTGCTTACAGCCAAGCAGCTGAACAGCATCCTCCTGTGAGAAATTAGAGGGATCTCTCAAGCTATTACTGCTCTGATGCACCTGGGTGATATTCTGGGGATTTCCCTTTTGGCAGGGAGGAACTTGCAGTACAAATGAGCTTTCGCTGCAAAAAAGAAAAAAAAATGTATATGATAAAGGATATTGTCTCTGCAAACTGTGATTTAGGCTTGCTGTTCTGCCAGCAATCTTCTGTATGGCCTTATGAAAGTTGCTTCTGTGCATCAACCCCACCTTGCACTAGTGGTCCAGGGCTGGTTTTGTCACAGGGATATTGTCAGGATAAGTGCAGCTGAGACCACAAAGCATTATGGTGGCATGAAACACTTCACTGTCTTGATTGACTGACTCCAATAAACAGGATGTCTAAGTCACCAAGCTCACATCACAGGACGTCTCACTTTCACCTTGAGGAAGTAGATTTTCTTAGCTTGCCTGGAAATTGTGTTGATATTCTAAAGCAGAAAGCAAAACCAACCCCAGAGTCCAGTGCATAGAGACAAGAAAGGTTATTTTTAACAGTGTGGGAAGTGCTGTACTTACAAGGCTAATGCTACCCACGGGACGTGCCTTGCATTTTGCTTAACAGAAGCAGAGCCCTCTTGAGTTACAGAGCTGAAGGGGAATAGCAAGCTGGTGTGCTAATAATTCCCGTGTTACTATTTTTAAAGTTCTGCCTGCGTTGTCTGTAGCATTGTTACCCAGCAGTGCCTCCCGATGCCAGGTTACTTCAGGCAAAGTTGGTGTTTGCACTTAAATCTGTATTAATTTACTTGCTTTTTGTTTGCATCCCTTCCTCTCATTATAGTCTTAAGCACTTGTACATTAAAAAAAAAAAAAATAAACCCCAAAAGAACAAAAACATAAGCTTGTGGCCAGAAATTTGAATTTGACAAAATACAAGTCTGTCGTCCTGTTCAAATACTCAGAGCTGTGTTTACAGAGTCTCAGCACCCTTCACCTTAGTTGTGGGTACACAAAATGACTTCTCTAAATTTTTTTTCCTTGATGCTCAATGCTCTCCTAGTCAGCTCATCTGTGAAAATACCATTGAACATGCTCAGGCAAGCTGATGGGTCAAATAAAATTAGAGGTACACAGCTTCTTCTTGCATGCCTGCCCTGGTCCTCAGTGGGTGCTCACAGGGAGGCTTGGTCTGCTGCTGTGGGGCTTGGTGGAGCCTCTGCTCTGCTGGCAAAACTGTCTGGGAAATCTGGTTCCCTTGCAAAGGCTCTGGTGATATGTACCAGCAACTGTGAGGATGCCCCTGAAAGGAGAGCTGCTGGAGGAGCAAGTAAGGCTGTTATCAGCAATAAAAACGGAAACATTTGTGAGAGTCCCTCTGAAAGAAAACACATTTTCTGCAAGAGTGGAGAGAGCCAAAGTACAGCCTGTCCTCTGCAGTAACGCTGTTTCTTACCCCTTTTGTGCACAGGGAGATTCCAGCACATCCCTTTCCTGTCTGCCTGTTGGTGCTGTGATAAAACATCACTTACCTGGAGGCGGCAGGACTGCTGGCTTCTGCCGTGTTCCTTTAGTGACAAGCAGCCTTCCAGGTGCATGGAGCAAATAGGGAAGGGGGAGAGCTGAAGGGGAAAAGAGGCAGCTCATTTTTGGGGTCTCAGGGGCAGAAGGTGTGAGAAGCAGAGTAGGGAGGTGGGAACAGAGAAGTCCTTACATGTTGAGCAGTCTTGCTGCAGCCTCTGAAGCCCCTTGCTGTAGTCTCCCATCTAACAGCACACAGGGGTGTGATATAAAGGTTATACCAGTGCACCATTCCAGGTTTCGTTTTTATTCCACAGGGGGTTAAATTATTTATGTGCAGCACAGCAACAGCTGAACCTGCTGTTAGAAGGTACCTTGTAAGACCTTTTAAAATATTTAGTACTTAGTAACAGAATGAAGCAAACAAGCAAGAGTAGCTAAAGTGTTGAGGATGCACTCAATTTTTAAACAGTTAAAACAAATTAGGTAACACTTCAGAAGACAAGTGTGCAGAGGCCATTTGCCTCATACCAAGTGGTCTGCACAGTGACAAGAGACCATCTGTCTTATCTGGATTTTTTGTGGGGCTGACTGCTCAGTTAAATGGACAGTGCTCTTAGAGTGATGATCCTGTAGATTCAGCTGTTTAGCAGATCCTGGGCCTATCTTTTGGTCAACCACAATGGGAACCAGGCACTTTCCTTTATAAAGATGCATCTGCTGTGGGCAAATCTCGCTGTGTTATGTCCTTGTAGACCTACACTGGAGCTCTCGCTCTGCTAGCTTCCCTCTATTTTCCCTTCTGCATGGGTGGATGTTGCCAAAGTGAATGGATAGCGATTGTGCTTCCCCCAGGCAAAGAAAATAGAAAACATTCTCTGGCAGCTTTCTTGATTTCTTATTCCAAATTTGTGTTTATCTTATCAATATTCATGGTGCTCTGTATATTCTCAGGGTCTATATCTCATAGGCCAGTGTGAGACTAAGTAGATTCAGGAAAGCTCTGCTCTCGTTAGGGGTTGTGAAGCAACTGGACTTGCCCAAGATAATGCAGAAAGTACAGGGCAGGGGGTTTTGCCTCCAGGTTTGCTGTTGATGTTATTCTTCCTGGCTGCTGCCACAGGAGCTTGGCATTGTGCCCCTCTCACTCTTGCTGGTGGCATCCAGAAACAGCAAGGGGCAGCTGGCTGTGTGCTTTACAGCACCTGGGTGGGAGGAGTGGGTATGACTTACTGACCTCAATCTTCCAAGAAAGGCCAATGACTTCTGTAGAATGTAAAACAGTGATCTTGGGTCCCTGCTGGGAAGGAGGAAAAAAACAAACTCAACACCCAGCTCAGGCCTGGATGCAGAGACAGCCCTGTTTAGAGCATCTCCTCTCTGTTCCACTGAAGCCAAGGAGCAGGAATAGCTCTACCAGAGTCAGAAAAGGTTGTTGGCTCTGTGGGTGGACTGAGGACATCTCTTCACCTGGGTCTAGACTGCCAAGCACAGGCTTCCCAGGACAGCTGCCAGCCATAAGGATCAAGGATGAGGTTAGCACAGAGGGCAAGAGGAAGAGCAAATGTGTCCTTGGGAAACATTGCACTTGAGCTTGGCCTCTCCCCACAGCGGGAGGGAAGGTAATGTGTGACTCTGGAATAAAATTATATGATCAAGATCTTGTGTCAAGCCAGAAGAGCTGTGTCTGAGAAGAAAGAAGATAGGAACTGATTGTGTGAGAAAGGCACAGGGGAGAAGCAGGTGAGTGGCAGGGAACAGCTTGAGATGTAATGAAAAAAAGTGAAACAGAGTACAAGTGACATCAGATATATTAAAAAATCTTGACAAGGACTAGAAAGCATAAAATGAGGCGTGGCTGAGGGAAAAGAAGATATAAGTATTAGAAATAAATTTAAAATGTCCAGGGCTGCAGAAAGAGTGGAAGATCATACAATAGCATTAAATAGAGCAAGCACTAGCACTCATTTGTTAGGATAGATTAGTGCTATATTTATTTGAGTAACACAAATGCACTTCAGGCTTGCTTAAAAGGACTATATGGACAGAGCATAGTGAGTACTGGCTGCAATAGCTGACAGTAAATAATTACAAGTGGGAAGGCTAGAGTTACTAATTATTGAAATTTCCTGACTCTGCTCATTATAAGATTCTCATTTTGGTTACTGGACTGTATGACTGGGCTGTAATTTTTCATACCAGCTGTCTGCCCCAGGCTGAATGTGTCTGAAAAACAACATTTCAGGAGAACTGGGACATTTCAAGACAATTGGGACGAGACTTGGGATCATGAAGATGATGGAAGTGGGGACAGACAATAGGAGTATAAAAACATACCCTGCATGCCTAAGGATGAAATCAAGAAAACAAAAGCCCAGCTGGAGCAAAGACATGAGGCAGGCTTGTAAGGGTAACAGAGAAGGAATCCTGCAGATATGGTAGCTGCTAAAAGAAGTTCAGGGTAAATATGGATCTGCTAACAGAAAGAGGAGGCAGCCATGTTTGACACAGAAAAGGGTGAAGAGCTGAAGTACTTGAAAAATAGTTAAAAAGAATGCAGGACCCAAATCCCTCCCCAGTATATCAAGGAGCAAGGCTCACAAACTGCACCATGGCATGCTTGGGTTGGAACCAAGGTAAAAGGAGATGTGTACTGCATAGCAAAGCTACCCAGAGGGGTTTTCAAGGTTTTTGGGGCTGAGATAGACAAAGTTGTGAGTGACTTGATGTGGCTTTGCTGATAGCTCGGCTGTGAATGGGGACTGGCTTGCCTTCAACCCAGCAGTTCCTTGGTTGCTCTGAAGCTGTGGTGGAGAGCATTGCTGTGACTGCTGGTAAAAGGTATAGTGACTTTTCATTTGAGAAGATTTAGTGTCTCTGTATTTTAGATTTGAAAGGCAAAAAAGGCCAGGTTTTGGGTCATGGTAGAGGACTCAAAACACTGTCCACTAAAGCAACCTTTACTTCTAAATCTGTGATGACAACCTGAGGTTTTCCTCTTTGACCCTTACTCTGCTGTCAGGAAGTATGTGCTATGGGCAAAATATTTTCCCTGGGGTTGCAGATGGTAAAAGGAACAAACCAGATTTGGCTCTCAATTGTACTTTTCTTCCAAGGGGCAGCAGTCAGCTGCATGTCTAAACTCTGGCAGGGTTTGCATGTATTTTTCCCCTTTTGACATCTGAATATTTCTGACATGCTTGGAGATCTGATAGGATCTGATCTGATGACAGTCTTTAAGAACACTGGAGGAAGCAACTAATTCATTCTCCAGAGCAGAGATTAAGTCATACCTCATGCAGAAAAATACAGGTGAAACCAAAACAACTGTGCAGTAAAACCCAACAATTCTGTGTAGTAAACAAATGGGAAAGTCCTGTGGAAAAAAAGATGTCACATAATAAAACCCATTCAGTAAACAAAAATAACTGACAGAAGTAATGTCTTTTTCTCTCCATATTTCAATTACCCGTGTTGTGGCTGGTGCCTGGCAGGTTTAAGCAGCACTCTTGCACATCAGGGTCTAGTTTGCCCTGAAACCAGGAGAACAGCATCTTCATAAAAACCAGCACTGGTGTATTTGTAGACCCGCTTTTAACTTAGCAGGCCCTTGGCATGTGACAAATGGGTGTAGGCAAATAGGAAATGTACCTTTATATCTTCTGTCTGTGGGGCAGAAATATTACTGACATAGTTACAGGAATTCAGAGTGGGTCAGAGAGACAGAGCCTAGTCAAATAAGCTGAAGATCTGAATCTTAGCACAGAGTAGAGGATATTAACTTGCTGCCTCCTGGAATATCACTCTTGTCCAACTCACAGAAGGGAAAATCCTTATTCAGGTTTAAGGTCAGGAACAAGGGCAGAAGTAAGTGTGTGGTTCTTGGATTGGAGAAAAATCACCAGAGGAGCTTGTGGGGTCTGTGCAGTTCAGCAGATTTCTGTGTGACCTGGAAAAGGGGTTAGCTGTGAGCTGCCAGCATTTGCTGATGGTATTAAATTGTTCAAATTAGTAAGAAGCAGAACCAGCTGTGAAGACGTGTAGAAGAATCTTGTAGTAGTGGGTGACTGAGCAAAAAAAATAAAAAAAATTGCATATGACATTCAGCATAAATGAATGTTCAGGGATGCGTGTAAGAGCAAAGCAATTATGACTCCACATATAAAATGGTAGCCCTGATAACAGCTGAGGAAACAAGGAGATATAAATCAGGAATTTGATCTGGGATTACATCAAACACCTTACACAGCGGTAGTGATCAATACTCTGTGATGGTCAAATTTAACCAACATATGAAATTTTAGGAGTTATAAACGTGTTAGGGAACAAAACAGAACATACTAGTTTTTGGTAAAACAGCACCTTCTGCTCTGACTTCACTAGGTTGGTTTCCCAGGCTTTTTCTTGGAGACCAGATATGAGTGTTCACAGCCTTTATGTCATTCCCTTGTCTCAGAGAGAGAATGGGGAGGGCTAATAAAGAAGATTCTTCTCCTAGTACATCATGTAAATTTTCTTTTGATATCAAGGACTTGTTTCTCTGTCAAAAGAAGCCAATTTTGCAATGTGTGGAGGAACAACATAAGCCCTGCAACAACTGCTGTGGGGAGAACTCAATAGCCCCTATTCTAGTTCATCTCACTCCAAAGGTTGCATGGAGGATCCCTGTTAAACACAGTAAGGACAATATAGGTGAAAACTGATATTGGGATGAGGTTATAGCTCAAGATTATCTTTAGAAAGTGTGAATCTTCAATAAGATGCAGTAAGAAGTTCTTGGAAGAATAGAGTTGAATAGCATTGATGGAGGGAATACTTGGAGGTAATTTAATCTAACCAGTTTCTAAAAACAGCGTTTTAAACATCAAAATAGGTTGATCAGGGCCTCTTTATGATGCAGTGACTGTTGAGCAGTTTCAGTGCTCAGTCCCAGTGCAATGAGCCCTATGTAAATCGCTGTGTCTTGGCCAAACTTGTGGAGAAGTAATGAATCTTGCAAGGTCAGGTGTTTTTTCTGGTATCTGTTCACATTGTCTGTTTTTCACTGGGGCTGTGATGTTGGCATTTGATGCAGGATGTTGAGATAAAAGGACAATTAAGCTGCCAGCCTGGGCTGGGAGGGTTAATGGCAAATATGTGCTACAAGCAGAGCACTTCAGGCACTTGAGCCGGTCCTGGGGGAGAAGTGATTGGGCAAGACTGACCCCCAAGTGCACTGCACAGGGAAGGCTGAGGAAAATTAGCAGCTTTTCCTGCCCATGAGAGCTAGACCTTGCCCAGATGTTGAGTGGCAGGAGAACATTGACTGAACGTCTTGTGTGTTTTCTCTGAGAGTATCTTCCCCAATAGGCACAATCTCTGGGCCTTGTTGTCTCCCAGAGAAGCTGGGCAGCATGTGAGCTTTAGGTGAGACTCTTGCTCCCTATGGGTCGTTTGTTTTCAGCCTCCCTTGCTGTTGACCACTGCTTCCAAGGTAGATTTGTATTGGGAGTGAGGGTCAGCGTGTGTGGGGACTGGGGGGTGTTCAAGGACAGTAGACAGGTGATTGTATCTTAAATACTTATTTTGAGTGCCTTCTGCGTGGTTTGTTGAACAGCATGAAGAAGCACAAATGAAATCAAGTACCCTGGTTGTGTCATGTCCCTTCCTAGTCCCCTAGCTCAGCTTCCCTAGCTCAGGTGTGTTCCTGCAGCTTCTTGCTGGTGAGCTCATGTGGCAAAATTAAGGCTGAGGGCTGTGGCAGGACAGTGTTCCAGGAGCTGGGAACAGGGGGCAGCCAGCTGCCTGCTGCTCCCCAGCTGTGTTCTCTGCTGTGGCCCAAACAAGGGCTCACAGGCTGGCTTTAATATGTGCAAGCTTTCTGCCACCTGCTCACAGAATGAAAAATTAATATGCTTATGCACCAGCTAAATTATGCTCTACACTAATTCCTGAAGAAAATGTTGATAAGAGTGCTTTGAGAAAGGCTTTTTAATATCCTTTCCAAGTGACTAAAGGAATTCCAATTAGACCTCACATGTCATTTTCATTTCCCTTGTCATTGCTGTCTAATTCTGAAAAATGCTTCCATCTCTCCTGCTTTCATGTATCATCTGCTTTTCTTATTTGTCCACCCATAATCCTGGTGGGTGACATGACAGCTATTTCCATGGCAAGAGCATTACAAATTCTAGTAATATCTTTCACTGAAGTAGCACTTTTATCCCTGGTGGAGCTGTGCAAAATGAAGTTTTATACACATCATTTCATCACTTCATATGGTTTTCTAATCTCGCATTGTGCAGCTCCTGGTTACCACATTTCTTGTAACTTTCTGGAAAAAACCCTCAACACTCCTTTTTTACTTTGTGGTTTTAATCTAAAAAAATCTTTTTGGCTTGGAAGTATGGTTTATTTAGGTTTTGGATTGGAAACAAAGCTATTCAGCATTGAAAAATGTTAAGAAAATGTCCCTATGTGCTAAAATAAGTTTATTTTGGTTTGTGTAAGAGAGAAAAAAACCCATCCAACCCCTCTGAGTTTTAGCTAGACAGTTTTACATTTGATTACTTCTATCCCATGCATCTTGGTTCTGAAAAGTACAAACGCATTTCTTGTGCTGAAGATTTTAAATAATTGTGAATTAAATAATTGTTTTATCTGCCATTGAGACACAGCTACTTTTTGCGAGGGGTGTGGCCAGTGCTGAGCACTGAGCTGCAGCACGGCACAGTAGCTGCTGGGATGCTGTGAAGGGAGCACAATGCCCAGGCATTAGGATAGAGAGGATTTGTGTAGGCTGAATGTTAATGACTCAAACTGCAGTTTTTCCAAGGCACTAGGCTCAACTTCTCTCAGGATGGAGGACAATGAACAAGAGATCTTCTTGGCCAAGTGTCATGGTTTTAGCTCAGCACAGATGTGGGGGGAAGGTTGCTCCTGAACACTAGCACTAGTTTGTTAGGTTTTTTGCAGTACCTGGTATTTCTTTGTCATTGCTAATTTAAAACATGTCTGTGAAATGAAGGAGAAATCAAAAATACACAATTACTTCTTTGGGTGTTGGCTTAGGACAAAAATAGTATTTCCTAGAATTCTCTAATAGTTCTGCTCTGTAGCTGAATATGTGTTGTTTAAGTTGGATAGCTACTGCTGCAGCCTTCTCTCAAGAGGAGAGAGGAACTAGAGTTCATTTGTTGAAACTCCTCTGCTACATTTGTTCTCACACAGTACTGTGCTTACCCTTGGCTGGTTTCTTATTTAATTGCTGTTGATCAGGAATAATTTCACAGAAGGCAAAAGACTGACACTGCAAAATAGTTCCAAAGAGAACTAAGTAATGCACAAGGACTAAAAGTCTCCTTGTGCACTACTTTATTAAGATGCTTGAGAACTAGGAATATAATTTGAGTCACTAAAATGTTCAGTGAGTCACTGCTTCATAGCCCCATCAACTTGCCAGGGGTGGCTGTGCAATTTGCATTTTACCCCTGGAGACCCTGTGAGCTCAGTCATGTCCAAATTGGAAGTACTTATGTATTTAGTCCATATTTGAGTTCATTTTTATTAATCCAAGGTTAAGTATGGATTGCCCTTTTACTCTGTGGCATTACATCACTTTTAGTTGTCCTATATTTTGCAATGTGTAGCCCCAAGTATCCCATAAAGGGGGTATTTCACAAGCAGTAAGTACATACTTTCTGTTAAGACATGCATAAAAGACACCAGTGAATGATGTTTGAA
Source organism: Acridotheres tristis (assembly GCA_037013685.1). Taxonomy (NCBI): domain Eukaryota; kingdom Metazoa; phylum Chordata; class Aves; order Passeriformes; family Sturnidae; genus Acridotheres; species Acridotheres tristis. The sequence goes on along the minus strand of CM072887.1, from coordinate 55,493,361 downwards.
ACCACTGAAACCTAAAGTGAATACTCCATGAAATTCTAGGAGAAGTGACAGCATGACCTGTCCTGTCCATTGCTCTTGCTGGCCTTGGATCCAGGGTCCAAAGAAAAAAGACATGCACAGTGGTTTAAAGGAAAAGGAGTTACACAATATATGAGGGCATGGCACAATGTACTGTGGCACTAGATAGTGTCCTTGGTCATATAGAAGTATATTTTTGTATAGGGGAAGCATGTTGCATTTTCAAATTCATATTGTATTTGAAAGGGAACTGCAGACATGGTAGCAGTGTGAAAAAGCAAAGCAAATTTGATTACATGTTCAGCAGTAAGATTGCCTTCTTTTGATGCTTTTGTGTAGATACTGAATGCCCCCAAAAGCAGAGAAGTTATCCTACGAAGCCCTTAATTGGTATACTGAAAGTAACGGGTTTGAAGAACCTAATTATGATGTTAGAGATAGTTATTTCTGATATTTTGTTTGAGGTCCTTTATTTTGTGCTTAAAATAACATACAATGCAAAAGTGCTACAAATCTAACTTCAGAGAACTTGTGACTAATGACAAAATGTAGGAGATAATGTCCTTGATCTCAGGGATGCAAAAACTTCTGGAACGTGATGATCAGAACTGTGACGTACAATCCCAGATCATTCTAGGATTCATCTAGATTTTTGGGAACTTTTTTCCTGCCCTTCACTGATGCCCTGCTTAGAAAAGCTGATTCTGCCATGATGTGTGCACTAGTGGCAACCCAGAAGAAAGCACCAGGCTGCTTTTGCACTGCTACTTCCATTTTCACTGCTATTATAGATTTTTTTTTTTTTTTAATAGCAGTTGTGTCTAGAATCAAATTGATTGAGTATCTCTGCTCTGGAAAAAGTGGCTTTCATTCTTCCTTATTCTTCCTTACTTTCCTCAGAGGAAGTACCATCTATTGTCTACTGTAACTAGCTGTGCCAAAGCATCTCTCTGTTTCCAGTCTGGGATACCTTCCCTGCTGTTCCAGGGCAAATCTCACATTCCTAAGCAGCTCAGTTCAGTTGCCTGAACATCAGCCATCTTGTGCTGTTTAAGTGCCTTGCAGTATCAGCAGATGTGACACAGACTGTGCATAGTCCATTCCCTACAGAGGAGCAGGAGGAGCAGGGTGCAGTAAACCCAGCATCTTAAGGGGACTGGAGAGAAGCTGTGGATGCCCCATCTCTGAAAGTATCCAAAGCCAGGTTGGATGTGCCTGGTCTAGTGGAAGGTGTCACTGCCCCATGGTGGGGGACTTGGAAATACATGATTTTTAAAGTCCCTTCCAACTCAAATCATTCTATGAATCTATGATATTTAGACTGGAGAACTGGTCCCATCCTCTCCTGGTAGTATCTGTCTGTGCCAGAGTCAAAATGAGGACCATGTGGATGGATGAACCTTGGCCTTCTAGCAGGATGCTTGTCTTGCAATTCCCATTGGCAAAGAGCCTTCACAGAGGAGGTAATGGGACAGAAAGGTGGGATTAAAGTGCTTTAGGAAATAAGGACACTTCTGGGACAAGAGGGATCTGTGCAGGCTACGCCATGGTTAAATGAGGTCAGGCTGTGCCTCTGAAAAGGCTGGGAGGGAAATAAACAGATTGGAATGAACAAGGAAATGAGGCTGCCTGTGGTCCCTCTTGGCCAGCAATGCTCAGTGACAGAGCTAGGGAAAAACAAACCCATGCTTTTACAGCAGCACTTAGGGTTTAAAAATGAGAGTGGGAGAATGAGCATTCCTGGACTCAAAGGGGAACCCTGGCAGAACAGTCATGCTAGGGACATGGTGGGAGGAGCAGGATCAGTGGGATATGGTGTTGCCAGGCTACTAATCTTGCAGGAAAAGAAAGCAGGACATATTGGTGGGGGAGTGATGTTGTATTTGAAGGATAATATGAAGTGTAATGGCATAAAAACGTTCCAAGGGAAAGAGGCACGCAGTGGAACCCCTAGTTAATGGTGGGACTGCACTGACAAGCATCTGATTAAGGACACAGCCTGATCATCATAACAGGACTGGGCAATGTGAGGTGAGCTGCATTTGCAAAACAGAGAGCAAAGGGGACAGTTGGGCTGCTCCTCTATAGACTGGAGAGGTGCCTTGTCAGGGAAAGGTGTGGAGATAAAAAATTTTGGCATGCAGTGTTTCCTGCTGTGTAGAACAACTTGCAGGAGAAGATACTGATCTCTGTTTGGACCCAAATAGTTCATGAGACATACTTCAGGAGGTAGCTGTCTCAACGTGATTAGATTTCAGCAAAAGCAAGCAATGTGAATTCAGAACATGAATATTCAATTTCAAAACAGGGCTCTCTGTGGAAATGAGGCAATTTGTCAAAAAAGAAAATAAAACAACCTTGAAAACACTAGTCTAGGAAGTGAGAAAATCGAGGCTTCTAAAAATTACAGTATTAGAAGCTGAGGTAAACTTTGCATTGCAATTAGAAAGAAGACATAAATCCAGTAAAATCCCTTCAAGACTTAATAAAGAAGTTGAGGCTATCACAAAGAGTGGATTGATATTAAAAATGGGAAAACTGCCCAAAGGAAGAGTCCATAAAATTATGACAAATAAATAGGCAATTAGGAGAAAAGACAGAAAACCCCTAAACCTTGAAGAGAGCCTTGCTAATGATGCTAGAGCTGAGAAGTTCTTCAAATGCATAGGAACTGGGAGACCAGACATGGTATCAATGGGACTGCTTGCTGGCCAAAGGTGCTCTCAGTGCTTCATATCCAAGAACCTCAACATGTCTTTGCTGCTGGGGAGATTCCTATACCAAATGATTTTTTTCACACTTGGAAGGTCACAGGACCCAGATGAGGCTTGACTAAGCAGGTAAATTAAGACGTTCCTAGGACTAGATGGAGTCTAGTCTGGACTTCTGAAGGATCTCCAAGCTGAAGTTTTCGCTCTTCTGCCTGTGTGACACCTTGTTACAAGTACCTGCTGTGGCAGCAGACTGGTGGATCTCCTCTGTAATCCCTACCTGTGAAACGGGGTTGGAGAAGTTTAAGGAATGTACAGTGAGTCTGATCTCCACCCTTGGCCAGTTAGTCTTGGAAAAAAGAAGGTCACTGAAAATGTGGATGAACAGAGCTGGCTTGGAAAGTCTCCATCACTGCAGTGAGATCCTGCCTTGCTGCTCTGCTCAAGTTTTGTACATGCATCAAAGAGCATGGATAAAGAAGTTCTTGTTGGCACATTGTAGCTTAGAACTTTCACGTTCAGAATGCCAACCTAGATGGACCATTTCTCTAACCCAACAGGCTTGCTCTCAGACACAAGTTTTATACCTTTGTAAATCTTTGCAAACAATTCTATGATGCAGGGCACCACGCAAAGTGAAGTCACTGTGGGCTGCTGCCATGGCATGGCAGTCTTTCTCCTCTTGGAGTCTACCTGCTCATTGTGAAGATAAATGTTTATTCTTCCCTTCTCCAATTCTGTCTGAACACTGACAGACGAAAAACTATATCTGATCCCTGAGAACTTACATCTAGTTTCCCCAGACTTAAAAATCACCAAATGTAATTTGCTTGATGTTAAGGATTGCCAGAGATGTCCCAGCAAAAATGAACTTACAGAATCCTTCAGAGCAGCATGTGTTATTAATGAGGGCTTAATTACGCAGGCATTTGCTGAGAACAAACATGACAGAACACAGATGGTTCATCCAATTTTTAGTGTACTGGTGGAGAGTTGTGATACCAGGTGGTAAAAGCAACTGAGAAGAAAAGTACTAAAAGATTTATTTCTTACTAGAAGGAAGAGTTGAAAAGTTTATGCTAGAGAGCAATTAATATGGTGCTGATCATGAAATGATACAGTCTCGATCTTCTGGATGAGAAGTAGTGACAGAACAGTCAGGGTCCTGGACCATGAGAAAATTGCAAGTGTGATACTGATAATTTAAAAAGAGGAAGCAGGTATGTTGTTTTTAATCTGTCATTTCAGTTCTCTGATAAATCCTGAAACAAATAATTACGTGATATTTTGTAGGCACCCTTGAGATAACAAAATAAAGATTGCCATTATGAATTTGTCAAGAACAAAGTGTTAAACGGGTCTTTTTCTAAAATAGCAACCCATTGGCAGGTAAGAAAGAATCAGCGAGAGCTGGCATTTGACACTCTTCCACATGTCCTTGTAAGTAAACTACAGAAAAATGGTCAAAATGAAATTGTTGAGATGTAGAATCAAAATTTATACAGTATCCATTTTCTCAGGTGGCGTCAAAGGTTTGTAGTCAAAGTGATAGATGGATCAAGATGGATTTGTGTAGTATATACCGGGTTTTTTCTTCCTTTTAGGATCCCAAAGTATTTTGATAACTTGAAGGAATTGCTGGGAAATAAAGTGAGATAGTTCAATAGTAACAAATTCAAGGTGTACTACCCATGGGTAGTTAATAAATGGAAGTAGTCAATATTTGCTCTGAGGCAGCCTGATGATTCAAACAAGACACAGGAAAATCTTTCTAAAAGCAAAGCACTAGGATAGATTCCAGAGTGGCAGCGTTGGTGATGCCTCATCACTACAAGCGGTTAGGGCAAGTTAGCCAAATCTGTTCTGGAAAAGATAGAGGTACAAGGTGATCCTGCTGTGGGACAAAATGATTCTGAGATTTCATTTTCTTCCCATCCTAAGTTGTTCTGACTTCCTAATTTTAAATTAAAAACCTTTTCTGAACTGCATTCCCTTCCTCTGTGATCTATTTTGTGTTCTCTTTGATGTGATATGTTCTTTGAATAGTGCCGCTGATACTTTTCTGCTCATCTGTTTTACCCGATTCAAAATCTTAGAAATTGTTTGCATGACACTTCTATTCCTAGTCTGCAACAGCAACCTGATACTTGACACAATCACTGAAGAGCACGATTGCTTCAGTGCTCAATGAAAGTTTCAGCAGCTAGTTAAGGAATTAGAAATACCTTCCAGTGTTTGTTTTTTGAGTAAACCTTGGCTTTTTTAAAATTATTCTACCCTTTAAATATTTTATTCTTTATCTCTTCTACTTGCATCTGTTGTATTCTGTTCTCCAAAGCCAGTAAGTTTATTAGGAAGGCATTTCTTGTTCCTCGTACTGCACAATCCTGTTCCTTCTTAAAGCACACTGCTTTCCTCCCCTGCCTGGGCTAAGCAAAGGAGGACTTAATGCAATTACTTAGTGAATTTGGAGAGAGCTTTACATTGTTGGTAACTGGGGCTAATTTAGGTGTTTGCTGTATGTCTGTCTGAGCAGGAGTTAAACAGATAAAAGGCTGCTGTCTGGTCTCCTGTGTGCATTGTTTTACTCCCACAGTAATTTTTTGTCTTTGACAAGTATGTGCCCACCCATTCTTTCTGTCTCTCTTATTAGGAAAAGACAGAGCAGTGAGTCAAAATGTTTCTGTCCTCTTTTGGGAAATATTAAACTTTCCACAAGGCTTCATGTTGTGGGATAATATGGTGAAGAATCTATTCCTTTCACCATGACCTGGAAGTTTTGTGTGGAAAAATTGCTTCCAAATATGTTCAGCCATGTAGTTCTGCTTCTGAAAAAAACTCACCTTTTAATCTCTGAGACACAAGGAACCTGTGCTGGAGCCATGTGTTTTAAGTAGACTCTAAAAAAGCGATAGGAAGGTGTCTCACAACTCAGGGTGTTTCCAAATAAAGGATGAAACAGGAATGGGACTTCCATGAGCAGGAAGCACAGGCAATCTGTACCCTGCAGCAGGCAGAAAACCGGATCTGTGCCTCAGCCCAGCTACGTGCCTGGATGAGTTGTGGCGTGTGTTGCAGAGTGTGGATGAGAATATCCGAGGTGCTGGTCACCTCAGCAGCCTCGAGGATAGCCAGCTGCAGCTGCACCTTTGTGCTGATATGGGTTATAGAAGATAAAACAAGCTTACAGAAAAGCAAATGAAAAGATCAGAGTCTTAAAATATTTGCTTTTCCCTTCTGTCAGGGTTTCTCACTTCTGGAAGTGAATGGGAGGCCCCTATGAGATTTGGTTTGTTTGCAGGAAGAAGTGAGTGTCGTGTTCTCTGCAGCATCCTGCACAAGGGCAGCAGCTCAGGGAAGGGTGAGAAGACAGCTGGGCATAGAATAACCAGAAAAAATTTCAAACTGCTGAAGGCTGTAAAAAAATCTTATCTCTGTCCTGAATGTTAAATTCACCAGTAAATCCCTCCAGGGCTATTGCAGACAGCTTTGCCCTTGGGTTGGGAGTGGCTGGTCAGACTGGCCACTGCTGTCCCAGTAAGGCAGCTTTTCGTGAAGGGGCACAAGGGCTGGGGAGGGGTTTCAGTCTCTGCTCAGTCCATTTGTTGTACAGCTACACTGATGGCAGGCCCACAGAAGAGTGGGTTTGACTGGAGAAAGGGCTCTGCTGACGTATGGGTACATCTGTTTAGTCTTCATGCTGCAGTGGTAATGTTCATCAGTGGTGTGACCCGCTCAGCAGATGCTGTTTTTTTGGAGTAAGCATTAACATTGATGCCTACTTATTGCTAGGTTTGATCAATGATTTCAGTAATCAGGGAGGAATCAGTGCTTATCTATTAAGATTCCTCAGTAAAGCAAAGTATGACAGATAATAGACCTTGATGGGTAGTGACCTTCCTTAATGAGTGCAAAACAATCGTATTCCTTATCCAAAGGCAAACTAAACAGCTCCCAAAGGCTCATATCCTTGCACCCCAAAGTGTGCTGAAAACAGGTTGTACAGAGACCACAAACACCCAGGCTTGTCCTGGTGAGGCCAAGATGGAGTGAGCATGTTGATTACCAGCAAGATGGGAGTACAGAAGCCAAATTGGTGTGAACTCCTGCGGAGAGTGGGAGAGTTCTGATCACTTGTTTTCCATGAATCGGCTCTTCTGACTGTTTCTGGCTTGGGGGTTGAGGGGGGAGGATGGCAATCAGAGACAGCAGAAATCAAATTAGAGCAACTTGGGATAGTAAAATAGCATTTGACGTGAATTCTGATGCTGAGATTCTTATAGAGATCACAGCTGGCATCAAAACGTCTGAGCTTGGGGAAATGAAAATTGTGCTTCTTAGTTCTTTGTGACAGGGAGTTTAGTTCCTTGCATTCTAAAAATATGCAAGATCTCCCCACACTTTGAACAGCATAATTTAAACATAAAATATTTCCCTCTACACAACCTTGTTTCTCAATGGAAGGGTCTTCTTTTGTAGATGTTACTTTACCATACAAGAAGCATGTCAAAGCATTTCCCACTTTAACATCCCTTTCTAACATTCCTTATTAAATATGATTTAAACTGACTTGAGAAAGAGTTCTGTCAGCTCTTTAACACGGATGTCTCCTGTTTTGGTTTTTATGTTTGTTTGTTTGTTCTGTTTTTTGTTTTTGGTTGGGTTTTTTTTGTTGTTGTTGTTTTTTGGTTTTGTTTTTGTTTTAAATTTGAGAGGGAAAATACCCCAGGTCATGCGTGTGTTATAACAAGATGCTCATTCAATGATTTTAGACATTTTATACGTCTCCATTCTGGGGTTTTGCTTTGATTAGCACCCATTACAATGCTTCTGTGAATTCATTCTTTTAGACCTCAAGAATCTCATGCTGTTCAGGCAGTGCTGGAGGAAAGAAATGGACCTCTTCTTTCAGTGTGTGCATTGAAGTATACAGCAGTGTTTTACAGCATGCCTTAGATAAAGCAAGGAGTTGGGGGACTTTGCGAATTGCATTCATAAAACCATTGGACTGGCACTTTGTGATGCTCTCTTCTGGGTGACCCATTACAATTCCAGGCAATAATCCCTCCTGCTAAGAATGCCATTCTGTGTGATTTAACCAAATCTGCTCCCGTGCAAGGCTTGCTTCCACCTATGTGAGAAGGGAACCAGGGACAAGTGTTTGGATTTCAATATGGAGAGAGCAGGGGGCTGGTGCAGGATATGGGACTCAGCCCATTCCAGAAGAGTGCAGGGCAGCAAGCCACTGCTGGGATCCAAGAGGGATGGGGAGAGCAGATGTGTGCATGTGTGTATGCAGGTGGATATATAGGAAACAAGGACAGACAGTGATTTTGCAGGAGGACTGCTGCATATCCAGAACTTGCTGTATGTTGACCTAGGGATGCACTGAAGCCTTCTCCTTCAGAAGAGATAGCACAGCCAGATACAGGAACAAGTTATACATTCTGTACTTATTTCATCACATTCAGACACATGAATGGGTGAGGTGTGCTCAAACCTCTGCAGCAACTTCTGCCAGCTTAGTCCACAAGAAATGATACAGTGCCTGTAACACCTTGTTAGGAGCTTTTACCTTTTCCTGCTTAATTTCCTGTATTTCACTTGCCTTTGTATTAAATTTGGTGCTGCATTTTTCTAACCATGTTGAAAAATGTTCAGTGTGCTGTTCAGTGGTTTTTTTTTCATCACAAGAACACTGCTTTAGACTTAAATATTGGCACTGAAGTAATGTAAGCTATATATTGAGTAAATGACTACTAAATAAATGAGGCTGTAGTTCCCTCCACAATAAGTGTTGAATTATTCCAGATTTTGCAAGACAATCTGCATTCCAGACTTCTAGCTGAACTTAGTGCAGAGTATATTTCTAGACAGTAGTGTTATTAGAATTGTTAGCAATAGGCTGTCAGCTTAATTATGGTAGCTGGCTGCTCCTAAAAAACCAGTGAGTTGTTTGGGATGAAAGTATCTGTGTGATAACCTTCTCCAACTTCTTGCACATCTTGAATTGGTACAGCAAAGCAGGAAAATGCCTGTGGGCAAGCCCTGCTCAGATGCCTTATTTATAGGTCCCTATTAGCATTTTCTGTTTCGACACATGAAACAACCATTGACTGAATCACAGGATGACTTCCACAGCTACTGAGCCACAGCTCTCTTACAGAGCACTTGGAGATTCTCTGCTGCTCAGTTGGCTTGTCTGTTAGGCTTTTGTTTTCGTTTTATCATCCAATCCATATCAGATGCCCTGTGTGTTAACATGAGTCTGAAATGCTTAGGAAGCAAGAAGTGCATGAAGCATCCTGGAGATGTCTTGTGCTCTCGGTTGATGCTTGAAAAACGCATTCATTCAAAATCGAGCTTGTGTTTTCTGTCGTGGACCTGTGCCCCGGGATTCACTTGCTCCTACATTAAATTGCAACCCAGTCAAAACCTGTCTGCTTCTGCACAGAATCTTCCTTGCTTGCTTCAGGGACCTGAGATGGAGATTTGCTTTCTGGTAGGAATAACTAGGCTTTGTAGTGGGGCCATCACCAATGCTACGTTTGCAATAGGACTGGTAGTAGAAACACATTACACAAGTGTATTACATTCTAAAGCAATTATTATAGTTTACTTGTAAATTATATTTGCATAATGTCATCTGTTGCATTTCAAGACTAGGGCTAAGGCAATATCCAAGAGCCACAAAACCTGACTGTAACAGGGTGCTGCACCCTGGGGAGTGAGAATGAAACTGGAGGCTCCTTCAGGCAGGCAAAGCTCCACCGAGTGTGTGCAGGACGTGACCTTGTGCCAGCTTCTTGACTAGCTGTGCAGCTACGTGACCAGGCTTTTTCCCCTGCTAAATTCTCCTGACAAACTGATACTCAATGGCAGTGAGCTATGCTGTCTCTCCCAAACAGCACTGAATGAAACCTCTCTGTCTCCTCTTCATCTCATTTGCCTGTTTATGTGAAAATGTTGGGTTCCTCTGGCATTGGATTTCTCTCTCCTTCACTAATGTTAGTTACCATGGGGACTGCTAATAGGAGAAAAGCCAGTGATTTACTCAAGTAAAAGATGAAGACATTTCAAAGTTATGTTCATGTTATGCACTGAATACCTAGGTTCCTGAAGAATGGATATATGAGTGAGGATTGTTGTGTGAGTGGCCTGTAAATACCAAGTAAGGGGAGTGTTGTTCTTGCCTTCAATATATCTGGCATCATAAAAGAGTGTTCTGGTACTTTTACTTCCATGTACTCTGTGCTATACAGTACAGGGATTTCTCTACGAAATAGTATTTTCCCTCAGTTTCAAAATACTTGTAAAAAACATATATATCCACTGGCTGTGACTGGCATTTTTAGGATAACAAACAAATTCTACAAAGTTTCAAAGAGAAAGAATACTCAGATCTTTCATACTCAGAATCCTCAGATCAAGCCAAAGACTTGATTTGGCCTGAGGTGAGGCAAAAGGCAAATTCCCAATGAGTCCCTTGAATGAGGTGACAAGTGCATTTATGTGTAGGCTGCTTGCTGAATGGCACCAGGCAACTGTTCAGAAAACTGAAATGACTTTATTTTTCAAATAGAAGTAGATGACTGAAAGAGATTTCAAGAGTTTCCTCTTTTCATTATTGTGTAAGACTTTCCTCCTTGGTGGTGGCTTTCCTATAGAGGACGAATTAAATGGAGAGAAGAAGCTGCCAGGAAAAATTTCAGAACAGGCCATCATGAAAGAGTTGGTATTTGGCTGGGGCTGCTGATAAATCTGCTGAGGAATGTGGCTTCCAGGTAGCCACTGACTGGGTCATCCTGCATGATGTGGTGACGAGGAAAGGATGCAGCTCTATAGCTTGCATCTGCAGACCTGTGCCACACTGCCATGAGGCAAGGCAATGTCCACCCTCTTTCTTCAGTGCCAAGTTTGTTCAGGCACTGATTTTGGGTACAGTACAGGTTTGGTGCATGCTGAGGGAGCTGAGGAGGAAAAGGGCACGTGTTGAGGTATTCTGGTTCAACCTTCAGCTTGCCCTTGGGATGCATTAGGTGTGAGTTTCTGGTCTAAATTCAGCAAATGGTACTTACAAGGTTAAAAAATCCCCATGCCTTTCTTTCCTCCTCCCACTCAAAAAAACCCACCAAAAAATGCACACACATATAGATATACACACACACATGCAGAAGAAAGGGCGTAGTGGAGGAATTTGAAACTTTTTTTTTAATGTCTGGTAAAGGCTTGTATCTAAAAATGTGACTTAGAGCTCTGCTCTTTTCAAGCAAAGCAGAAAATGTATGTATGCTTTACCTGCTCAGCCCTGTTTCAATTCTGTATATAATTTCTTCCAGCTGACCTTTCCCAAGCTGGCATTTATATTTTGAGGGATTGTCCTTGAATTGCTCACCCTTATCCTGCCTCCTTCTGTCACTAACATCACAGTGAGACAGCTAAGTCAGCATGGAGTGCTTTTCCCCCCTTATACTACTGTAGAAGTAAAAGCTGGAAGTTGTGCAAAATGCTGTTAGCCAGATTGAAATTAATGAAGACAATTCACCCACATGCCAGACTATGTGGGTAACAATGACTGAATGGTGAAGGGCAGAAACCCCTGTTCTTGAACTGCCTGTTTTTTCAGGGGACTTGCAGCTGGGGCTGCAGTGTTACTGCTGTGGATGTGTTCACTGATGTAGGATGAGGAGCACTCCTTAGTAATTCTGTGGGGTTCCACCTAAGGCCTCTCACATCTCCTTGCACAGTCCTTCAGTGAATGCTTCCAACTGTAGTTCAGCCCAGGGAACCTTCATATCCAAAGTAAGTAATCCCAACCTCTAAAATATTTCATTTACCCCTTTTTATAGCATGAAGAAAAAAAATGCTCTTTTGTGGGGTTTTTCCAGTGTGGGTGGTGATGGAACATATCCTAAGCCAAGAGCACTTTTACAGCCCCAGCTCTGCCCAACATCACTAGTTTGAATGGCTGTTTCCAAGGAATTATGAGAAATGTTTATGGGGGTTCTTGTTATTTTTTTTCTAATTGCATCTGCTGTAGAGATGCCTACCTCTGTTGATATAAAGCTCTGTTAAGGTTTTTTGAATGTACAGTGTTTCATTTTTTATATAGTAAGAATTAATTCTGATTGAATACTTTGCTTCACTGAACTGTAGATAAGATGAATGGGGGGCTGCTGGCTAAGAAAAGGCTCTCACAATGTGTTTTAGACCTCAATGTCCCTGAGCACTTGATCTATTGATGGGTTTTGTAATGCTGTTATCCTGCTGATCTAGTTGCAGGATTTTAGCTCATGCTGCAGAGCGCCTGCGGAAGAAAAAAGGGAGGAAGAAGTAGTGGTGACCCAGTTTTTTGCACGTGTGTGCACATGGAATGTCCTGGATGCCCTACAAGTCATTTTTGGTAGACAGTTTTCTTTATGCCGGGGTCAGTCTCAGAGTTTGTTCTCCTGCTGATGTTCTTGAGGGAAAAAAGGAGCAGGACAGAGTGGATGGTATGCTCTGTGTTTGCAGCATGTCGTGTAAATTTTTTTTTAAAATATCCAGAGTTGTGTCCCTCATACTACCTGTAGCAGGTGAAACTGGGGTTTTAGGAAGACCTAAGGAATGCTTTAGGAATGTCCTCAGATGTGTCTCTTGAGGCTTAATGCCCCTTGGTGCTAGCTGTGCAGAGTGAGGGAGAGAATTATTATTAACAGTACACTTAAAAAAAAATGTGGTGGCTAACCCTCAAAATCCCAGTGCTGAAATTGCATTTATCTTCTTCCAAATGCATTCTCAAACCATAAACTTAATATTCACTTGGAGGGAAACCAGAGATATTTTTAACTGGAAGAGACCAGGCTGCAGGGAAGGGGTGTTTAGCCCAGGACCACGAGCATTTAGTGCTGCTTCTTTCTTGGCTCCAGCCTCTCTGAAGGGAATGAAAAGCAACTTATTTTCTTTGTCCTTGTACCATTGCAGCAACACAGTGCCAGTGACTGCCTCGTTACATCCTGGAGTTCTCCCAGCTCAAATATTTCTTTAAAACAGATACCTCCAGGGCCAGATTCCAAGTAGTTTACCCCTTTGCATTAGGTATACACCCATATGGATAATTTACATTTCAGGCACTCTCATTACACATTATTCTTGACTAAGAACCTGATAGAAAATACAAAACATTAATTATGAGCATGATATCCAAAATCTGTACAAATAGTGAATGTTTTAGTCTTATGAGAAATCTGTTCTCATGTCATAGGCAGGGGCTGTACTGATTTGGACCCCACTGTGCAATGTGTGTAGAAAATTACGCCTGAGTGGCCCAAAATAAGGTCCTGTTCAGGTTCATAGCTATTGCCATTTATATCAGTGATGACAAAGTTGCAAGGCCGAGGGATATCTTTCAGTGTCTGTTAAAATTATTGTTATTTTTTCTGTCATATAAAATGCAGTTGATACCTACTTTGATGCCTTCAACATGTTTTCAGAGCTGGCATGTAAATACACATATATCAATCCTTCCTGGTAACTGGCTGGTTGCCAAAGCAGCTGAATGCAGTCACAACCCAGTTTGAATCTGGACACACATCTTGCAGCCTAAATAAGAGACTAAATAAGAGATGCTAAAAAGGTCATGAGCTGTTGCAAGAGTCAAACCAGCTTTTATCCACTCTATTGAATACTGTTCTAGGAGTTCTTCAAAACTTCCCAGCACTCTGCTTGTGGGTTTCCTGAAGGGCTTCTTGCAGGGGGCAGAAGAGCTCTACACAGTAATTCTGAGGTGGTGCTGTGTAACTTCACTAATGTTTTAGAGCAGGAGCCCTGATTTGGTTGCAAAGCTACACGTCATTGTTTTGTTGCAGGGGTTTTTGTTTGTTTGTGGGGTTGGGTGGGGTTTTTTTTGGTGGTTTTTTTTTCAATTGCCTCAATAAATTGATGCTATCTGGTGTTAAAGTAGATGGCCAACAAGAAAGAACCTATCAGGAGTCACTGGCTTGCCTGGCCTTCCTTTCAGCAGCAGTGGCCTCAGACATCCAGCTTTGGTAGGTCAGGACATTGGGGGAATTATATGAACTGCCTGGCTGGTCTGTGTGCTCTTTAGACAGAATTACTTACAACTAAAATCAGAGGATGAGGATCACTGGGATAAGTCTCTGTCATAGGCATGTCCTTTACACGCAGTAGCTGCCCTTGTTCCAGAGAATATGGTATGGATGTACTGTAGCACAAAACCAGACATGTCTGAGTGTGTTTCAAAGTTGATGCTTGCCAATATAGATGGTTCTTTCTGATCTAGACATAAGCCTCTGAAATTAAAAAGGGAGCTGAATGAGCTTTTCTTGTAAATGGGAAATTTTTTACCTCCCTTTCATGGGGCTTCCATAGTTTCTAATTAAATGCGTGTTAAGCTAGAGCAAGAAAAAAAAGGAATTTTTCTTTGTGGCTATTTATTGTGATTATCTATTTTCAAACAACTTGAAATAGATGAAAATTACTGAGACTGCATAAAGGCATTTTGTTAATTTCTGAAATTTCATGGAATTTGGCCTGTGGGTTTAAGAAACCCGTAAAACACACACACACACACACACACACACACACACACACACACACACACACACATTGGGATTGCACTGGCTGTATTTCCACAAAAAAATTAGGCTAAGAAGGTCAAGCTGTGTTTAGCCCCAAGGTCAGATATCACACATTGGAAAATGTGCCTCTGTTCTTGGTTACTTCTAAATGAAAAATATTATTTGTTTCGAACAATTCCTAGCACTGCAGTGTTTCCCTACTTTATTTAAGGTTTTCTACAATTAGAAGAAAATGAATAATGCAAAAATGGATCTGCAAATTAATATGGTGCTAAAAATGAGGCTGCATTATGAATTATTCATGTATACCTGAATGAGCACAATGTTTTCTTAAAACGTTTGTGAGGTCCATAAGATTCAGAGTCTCTTTCCTCACCAAAATAGTCTTGTTTGGTAGCCAAAATTAACAGCATCAAAATCACATGAGAATAACAAAAAAATCCCAGATGAAATAGGTTTTATGAGTCATATTCATTAAATATGTAGAAACACAATGATCTGTTTTAAATACAGACTAAAATTGAAAGGAAAGAATAGTCTAAATATTATACAAATCAATGTGGATGTTAGTATTTGTAGAAAGGAAAGGTTGTTAGAGGGTGGCACGAATTATTTGTTCAGAAACTTGCATTAAAACATGTTTGAAAAGGCTCAGCATATTTTATAAAAGGGCAGAAGGCCTATTCCAGCACAACCAGCTGAATGAAATTTCCAGGTTTGGGATTCAAGTGCCCTGAGGACATGAGTTCAGTACTCAGCTCTGCAGCTCTTAACATTGTTGTCTTTGGCCAGAGATTCCAGAACCACAGGAACATCTGACAAAGGTGACAGACTGAGTCCTGACTTCTATCCTTCAGATGTGAAAAGGGAAATATTTAGCACTACAAGACTGGGACACATGAATGCTGGTATACTGAAAGACCATCTTTATGCTTGTGTTTAGCAGGAACATTCTGTTAATTAGACACGAGGCAAATCCAGAAGCCCCTACCTGAGGTGCTCCCCTCTAGTTAGTGCTCTTTCAAGGCTCTGTGAACTCTTGGAAGAGGCAAAGACCTTTCTCCTGGTCTCTTTTGCATGTGTGTGGAAGATTCCTGAGTTTCTTTGTAGAGATAAAAGTGGGCTCAAACCATGATGCTTTCCAAATCATCATTTAGATTTCTCCTATTTAAAGCCAGATCAGTCTCACAGCCCTTTGGGTAACCTCTGTGGATGCTGGGCTTGTTCAAACCAGCTTCCTGAGAAGTGAAAATCTCAAATATACTATGAGTTTTCTTTGCAGTGTCTCCAGCTTCCCTTCCTCTGTAATCTCTTCCTTTGGGGCAAAGTGACTCAGAACTGCTAGTGGTAATGAGCAGACCATTTTGACTGATGAGTGCTTCACACTGATTCTGTGATGCTGGGCTAAAGAGCACAGAAAATTCCCAGAGTGCAGCGTAAAAATGTGCTTCACTCAAACCTCTTTCTTCACACTGATAAAGGGAAGGGAAAAAACGGGTGTGAGGTTAAATACTGTTCTATTTTCAAGTTCTGGCTTTTAGATACATGCTTTTCATTAATAAATATCACTCTGTTTAAGCAGTTATCTATGCAGTTAGAGCACACCAGGCTTGTGTCAGTGCTGGGATCCCAGTTTGCCAGGTGCTGGGCAGTGAATGCCAAATTGTTTAGAGCCTAGTGAAGCCAAGACACTATGAATGGACAGAGCAAACTGCTGAAAAGAAAGGAGAAACGTGAATGGAAAAAGTAGCTGTGAGAACAGATGTACATTTTCAGGCCAGAAGCAAATGTAATTAAGAGGCTTTGAATGACTTGTAGTACTTGCATACAAACATCACCTCTTTAACTTGCTTTTCTCACTTTCTCCCTGGATCTCATCAGATAGACAGTCAAGTAGAATTTTGTACAAAAGGAATTAGAGGAAAAGAAATATTCTATTTGTTACATCTGGGAAACTCTTTACATCTGTTTTTGCAAACACTCACAGGAGTTTTTCAAGTGGGGAGAATTTGGTTGATGACAAGATATTGCTCTGTCAACATCATAGGATTTGAAGAACAGCTGCTGGTTGTATTTGAAGTGAGAAGTGGGGGAGAGGAGCACTGTTAGCTCTGGACTGGGAACTGCTGAGAAAAGTAATAATTTCTAAACCACTCGTTTTCTAAAATATTGTGGCTTTGTGCTAGGGACACTAACTCTGAAACATCTCGGTGCATTTTTCCCCTTTTGTAATACCAACCCATCTCTGAGACACTGGCTATGGCTTTCTTTTTTCTCTCTTCCCTCTCTCGTGATATTTGTCAGTGCTTTTACAGCTTTTGGCAGCTTCCCAGCCAGAGCAGGTTCCCTGCCAGCAGAGTCCCCTCATGGCAGCTAGTTTTATAAAGGGCTGACTGCTTTGATGGATGATAAGGCCTTATAAGGAGAATGAAGGAACAAGGGATTTTTTTATTTTTAAGGAAAAAGTCCCTCTTACTTGCATCTGAAAGACACATTGTAAACAGAGTCAGTCCAAACCTTGCAGGCTTTTATCAAGAGGGAGCTCATCGGGGGTGAAAGCTGTTCCTCTGGTGCTCTGTGTGTGAGACTGGGTGTGGGAGGTGGAAACAGTAAGACAGGAAAGGTTAGGAAGTTAAAAGGAGAGCAAATTAGACTTTTAGGCTAGGAGAGAAAGACACAGTGAGTGGAGAGAAGGGAAGAATAATCAGTCATGGGAGAAAACTGAAACAAAGAAGGAAAGAAGTTGGAAAGTAGAAACAAAAATTATCTGTAAGCAGAAGAGAAGCTCAGGAGAGTGCTGGAGGAAAGCAAGGTTGGTATATGCGGATCCATGTATGCACACTTGGTAGAGCTGAGGCCAGGAAAAAAGAGATCATTAGAAAATATAAAAAATATAAAAATATATTTTTGCTGACCTCCCTTCTCATCAGTCCAGCTGGCACCTCTCAACGTCAAATTTAATATCAATGTTTAGTTCTGCAGGTATCTGGTTGAGCCTCAAAGCCCTTGACTATAATCATCTTGTGGAGATTTGCCTCAGTGCTCATAATTATTGTGGACACAGAAGGAAATACATCTTTTGCTTAGTCCAGTGTTTCCTTCATTTTATGTGTCCTGGCTGGACTCTGATGTTGGCAGCTACTCAGCTTTGCTCATTTTACCTTATCTTACCTTAACACATATGTTGTTTATCAGCTTATGAGCTATTCACATCTTAAGAACCTCTAGTACAATGTGAACATCTCCTGTGGATTATGTTTCACATCCTCTGGCTGTAGAAAAACATAAAATGACATGTTCCCTCAGTGTCCATATGATCTTTCTACAGCATCAATATGTCACTTCATTTCCTTGCTCATTCTAACAAAACCCCTCATATGAATGTTATTACTCAGGAGCATGTAAATTGTAACTTAAGGGAGAGACCTGTACAGATCTCTCAGCAGTGGCAAACCCATCCTACATGCCTATATGCTTGGGTATTGCTCTCGTGGGTCTCAGTCCAGACTGTCTCATTACAAGCACTGGATTTATAATTGCCTTTTCCAGCGGCAACATGCAGAATATTAATGGTTACTTTAAGTCATTTACCTCTCTTTTTTTTCTTTCACCTCAGATGAGAAGAACTTCAGGACTATAATCAATTTAAGGTGCTCTTAACTGTCTAGAAAGAGGGTTATTCTGCTTTTTGAACACCTTTGTTATGTATGCCTGTAGCTCTTGGGGCATTCCCATCCCATTCATATTTACTGAGATAGCACAGACAAGTGCTCTCTGAAAATGATGCATCAAGTCTTCTCTATTTCTCAGTAAATTTCCTGTCTTCCTTGGGTGTCACAGGTGGTGTTCTCTGTGTTCACACCAAGTCAGTGGTGTTTCCCATCTTTCTGCTGCAGGCTGTGCTGTGCAGGCTGGCACAGGCTCTGCTGCCTGCCTGCAGCCAGCAGGAATGGCCATGGGCTCTGCTCCGCTGGAGATGCCTGTGGAACAAGGAGGGAGCAATTCCAGGAGAGAGGGATTGAGCTGGGGTGAAGCAAGCTGTGCCTTCAAAGCATAGTGACGTTCTGAGTACTTGTGGAGAATCTGGAAAAAGGTCCCCTTTTCATTGTTGTATTTTTTTCCCCTTGATTACTGGTTGCACATACTGTTTCAGTAATTAGATAATGTATTTATACCTCTGCTTGGTTTGATTCTTGTTACCCCCTACCTTCAAGGCTCGGTCCCTGCTTCTGTCTTTGATCTAGCCTAGTTTACAAACCACTTTCCTTAGGATATAGACTGAAGTTTTAGGGTTTAAGAGGCACTTATCTGCTTAGTCACGATTGCGGTTTTATGGGACATAAGCACTGACCTGGACTCCGGATTTTTCAAAATCAGCTCTTGGATTCCAGTGAAGGTGGCAGGTGCTCTCCATTTCATGTTGAAGTTGTAGGCATTCCAGCCTAATCTCTGACTTGCAAATGCATGCAGATCCTCCCCATCACTGCCTGGGTGCTGGAAGAGTCATGTCTTCTGGGATTATGCAAAACTTCAGTTTCAATGGGTTTGATGTGAGCATCCAATCTGACCTCCTACACTACAGCCTTACTCCGATAGAGTATGCCTGAAGGTCATAAAAATAATATAAATGAATTTAAAAAATATGAGAGTAAAATGAATGAGTTAAGAAAATTCTAAGAGTAAACGTGAAATTCAATGTGTTCTGCCTGTGCTTATTTTGTGAATCTTTGCTTCCTCTGTCAATCAAAAAGAGATTAAACTTCCTCACTTGCTTAATACTTGGTTAAACATTACACAGTCCATCAGCTCCAGATAAATGTGTCCCCAATACATGGGACTTCTACTAATATAACTTGAGCTAAGTAGTAGTCATTAGGGTAAATCAAATACCACAGTGAAATGGCTTCAGCTGAAGTTAGGTGCAGTGCAGTCATGGCCCTCAGGGCATGTGGCTTGATTGCTTACAGCCTTTGCATGTATGTTTCTATAAGTGCCATTTTCTAAATGAAAAATGTCTTCTTTCTTTTTTTTTTTCTTTTTTTTTTCCTGTGCGTCCTTTCAATCCATAATAAAGGACCTCAAGTACTTTTTGAAGCCTCCTTGAGGGAATTCTATTTTTACTGTAATTTTAAAAAGGAAAATAAATGGGAAAACAGGGAGAATTACAGTGTTTCATCATGCTCACCAAAATCTCACCTTGTTTGAACTCAGCAGTCAGAGTATATTCAAACATCACGGAAGCAGAAATTGTTCAAGTTTGTGGAATAATAGCCTTTAAAAATTCACAGAGTGATAAATATTGGATGAATAGCTGAATGAAAATTCCAGACCCAGAATGTGGAAAGATTAGTCAAACTTCCCAAGGGAACTGTAGCTTGAGCAGCTACACTGTCTTTCTAAGCTGCCTATCCCTTCTCCCCCAGGTGTAATTTTTGAACCCACCAGTCACCTGAGCAGATCTGATGGAAGCATGAGGTTTCAAAAGACAGGGAGCTGTTGCAAGTTCTGTGAAGGTGGATAGTTGGAAGGAGGAACAAAGAGGCTCTGCAGGAGGATAGAAGCTTTTCATGCAGCTTCTCCATGGGGCTCAAAGCCCTTGCAGCAGGTGCTGCCCTCAGTTCATCGGCCAGCAGGACAAGGTGGAGGGATGTGGAGAGAGCCTGATGTGTCTGGGGTGATTCAGGGGGGGACCATAGGCTGGACGTGGTGTGCTGAGATCAGGAAGGTGCATGGGATGCAGAACATTAATCACCAGGAAAGCAGCTTCATTAATCTTGTTGGGAATGGAACTACTTGTCTGTGCTGTGTGAAGGAAGGGAGAGGGGGAATGAATCTCTGTGCAGTTATATGAAAAATTCTCATGTGTAGTTCAACACTCAAGAATGCAAATATTACTTGAGCCCTCCTCAGCCCCTTCCCTGACTCTGCTAATAAAGTGTCAGGAAGAAACTGGGCTGTTAGAGCAGGGCAGGTGGGACTGGGAAGGCCCATCTGGGACTATGCAGGAGCCAGCCAGGCACTGCAGCTCAGAGTGATGCTCCTTGGACACTGCCTGCCTGTGCTGGCCCCGTGGCTGCCACTGGTCAGCTGGTTACACAGAGGATTACCTGGTGCCACAATCAGGACCTGTAACTACATCAGGATTTTTTTAAAAATCTCTTTTTTTTGTGGTTGTTGGGGCTTTTCCTGGTTTTTTGTTTTGTTTTGTTTTGTTTGGGGGTTTGGGTTTTTTGGGGGGTTTGTTTGGCTTTTTTCAGGGTAGGATGCTGCTGCTGAGCAGAAACAAGATGTCTTCCAGTTACAGCTGCAGAAGCTCTGTCTGGTGATGCTTTGTTTATCTTCCTTGTGAGGATTGTGAGAAAGGAACCAAAAATACCAAGTGAGCTCTGCTTTAAGGGATAACCTCTATGATATCTCTCCTTTTGCATCAGAAATGTACAAATAGAAAATGACAGCATTATTTTCCTTTCCCTCTTTTCTCACTGCAGTATGCTTTCTCCCCTGCCTGGCATACTGATTTGCTTGAGAATCCAGGCAGCAATCTGGTGGAGAAAAAAATTATTAAGTACATACAGTCTTTGCTCAGCACTTTGTCATCACTGGACTCCTACTAGAATCTAGTAGTTTTTTCCCCAGATCTCAAAGTACTTCAAAATAAAATAGTGTCCCGTTTTAACAATGTCTTTCTTTTTTCAAGCTTTAAACAAAGAGAATGACTGAAATATCATCTCATGGATAATTTTCATCTCTGATATCTCATGGATGTCTTAGAGATCTTCCTTTGCCTCATGTGTCATACAGCTCTTTCTCAAGCATTTTTGCCTACTTGAGACAGCATGTTGCAATGCCAGGATATTCTGATTGCAAGGCCTTTTTCATTTAATCTGAATTTTGGCAGTAGCAACGAAGCTTTATGCAAGCCTTGAAATCATCAGGAGAGTAGCCTAGAAGTTGTAAGTTAAATTAAAATTATGTTTGTGCTCTTTTGTGTCGATGCTCTTATTTGTGAGACTGGGAGATGTAGTCAAGCTTGCCTCTGGTATGAAATTTTTAAAAATACGCAATTCAGACAGAATTAGAAACTTGTTTGAGGATGGAGCCAAGTAAAATGGTAGACTTGACACTGAACCCCAGAGATGAGTCAATCCATAAAGAAAGATGTTGAAATTTCCTTATTAGAGAGAGAATTTAGTTATTTTAGAGATTGGTGATGCAGATTCTGACCCAAGGCTCACCCAGCCCAGAGTGCTCTTTCTGACAGTATCCATAGGTGAAGACCTACGGAAGAGTCTGAGCAAGACAGGTATGTGTGGTGCTTGATGTTCTCCCAGCCTTCACATTTTTGAACTCAGAGACTTCATGGCTAGATGTGGTCCCAGGGCAGCTGCCCGCTGTGAGAATATGTCCAGCCTTCCCTTGAAGCCACAAATCTTGTACCATCTCTAGTGCCCTTTGTCAAGGAGCTCCTGCTGCCCTTTTTGCTGTTACTTTGGCTCCTTCAGGCTTCCACTGCTGAGCCCCTGTTGCTGGTACTGTTACAGGAGCAGATAATCAGTCTTCTTGCAGACTGCTTTTGTATACCCAGAAGTCACCTCTTTCACAGACTGATGTGTCCTACCTCACTCATTTGTTCCTTGCACAGCAGCTTTCTCTACCTTTGATCTTCTCTTCTGCCTTTCTCTGAACATTTGCCAGTTCTGCTATAAAACTTTTGAGGAATTTTCTTGCTCAGTTGTGTATGATTCCTCTGCAATTTTTCACAGTTGGTGCTAGTCCTTACTATCCTGAATAACTTCGTATTCTTGATAAGCTTTCTCACTTCACCCTTTTCTAAATTTTCTATAAATACACTGAAAAGCACAGACCCCTCTTGAACTGTTGCTTACTATTACTTGAGAAAATGTTGCTACTCTGTTTCCTAACTGGGCAAAGAGTTTCCATGGATGCGTGTTTTTTTCTTCTTGTTTTCTTCTTCTTGGTTTCTTCTTCTTGGTTTCTTCTGCTTTGGAAAATATTTTTGAAAATCAAGGCAGCCAGTGTCAACCAAATTATTCTTATCTACAGGTTTGTGGATCCCTTTGCAGTTCTCCAGGCAGAGCAAGAAAGAAGTTTCATTATAAAAGCCCTACTAACTTTTCATACTCTGATCATCCCAAGTAGCTTGCGCTTCTCTAGTTGACCACTAATTTTTTTCACTATTACAACTCCTCCTAATTGTCTTGGTTCAAAGGTCAGTCTGCTTTTCCTATATCGCTTCTTGTGATTTTTTTTAGGAATTGGTGCCACTTTGGCTCACAGCTGTGACTGAATGTTGCAGTGTATCCTGGAGCTGAAGAGATGAAGAGATGGTGTCCAGGAGCTCAGCACCCTATTGGTGTCCTGGCCCCATCCTTGACCAGTGCACAGGACACATCACACTGTTCTCAAGTGAAAAACTGTGTGCTCAGAGAAAAAAAAAGTATTAAAGCATAAATAGGTAAGCTAGTCTGGGTACTCACATGGGAGAGGGGTGTTCAGTCCCTGCTGTGCCACAGTTCATTCTCTCTCTGCCTCTCTCCCTGCATGTGCTGTGGGCGTAGTGGTATTTTCCCAGCTCACAGGGTAAGGGTTGGAAAAGTAGACTGCAGACAGCAAGAACCTTATTTACTACTGGAATCTGTGCCATAGTAGAGCAAAAAATAGGTGGGTGAGCGTACTTACAGTGCCAGTGGAGCATCACTAACCTTGTGTGACAGAGCGAGGGCTAACACACCGCAAATGTGTTGTGGGGAGGGAGTGGGAAAGCCCTGGCTGAGCACAGTAGGATCAACCTTTCCTCATGGAAAAGGTGCTGGGTTTCCTTGTCAAAACATTTCCTTGGGCAGGACTTTTCAAACAGGGCATATTTTGTCTGACTTGACCCTTTGTCTGTGAGCTTTTGGGCCCAGCTTAGGATTGTAAACCCATACCTTCAGACATGCTGGAAGTTCTTTGTGGTCTGGAGATGAAACTGGGATGGCAGAAAGGGACTGTCACAGAGGGGCATGCTGGCCCCATGTCTGCAAAGAGTAGCTAAAACTGGCTAGGAAATTACTTTCAGCTGGTAGTGATTTGCCGTAAAAAAAACCATTGTTCTACTCGGTATTATGAGAGATATCTCAGGCTGTCTGGGGCACATTGAGCTGTGTGCTCTCCCTGCTTCATGCATGGTGCATTAGTCCAGCCACACCTAACAGAGGCATTTGCATGAGTAATTAACTGCCATTTCCTGCAAATCAAATTACTTGGAATTAGAATTTAAAATTACTTTCCAATTACTGAACCACACTTGTTAGTGAGAGCAATGTATTTACTGTGCCACATTTAGAAAGGGCAGAGGCTCTTAACTCTTTCAAGAGAGCAATTATTTCTGAGAAGCACAGTGTGTCCAGGGATCCCAACCTTATTTGCTTTACACTGCTAACAACCACTGGAGCTGGTGATGTTGTTCTCACAAGCGAGACAAATTAATTTGCTTCTTAAATTTTATGAGTAGAACAACATAAAATTTCCTTTATTAGCATCACATTTCAAGGACGGTTGTATGGGCTTCAGTACAAAGTTGGTTTTTGTTTTGAAAGAATACAAGCAAAATTGTTCAGAGTCTTTTCATGACAGGCTGTAAAACTGTATGAGCAGATGTATAGATAATTCTAAATTAAGATGTCCCTATTATCACTTAGAGTATCAATTTAACTTGCCAGTTGGAATGTTGCACTAATATTAGAGAATAGTATTTCCTAAAAATATTCTTTGAAAATGTACAGACCCTGTATTTCCTCATGTCTTGTGTCTGACAGTGATCAGAAAAATTGTATTTCTGTCTGTGTGAAACACAACTAAATAATAAAAGGGATTATGTAAAAATGATGAAGCTAGGACATCATATTTTAAAGTTGTGCTGTGGGAACTTTAGTTGGCATCAATGCGTTGAAGAAAATAAATATATTCATGTTGCTTGATTCCAGAAAACCAAGCCTTGCGTGTAACTTAAATGACTTCCTGGCTATCTAGTGTGGTTTCACAGAGTCAAAGCCTTATTATTAATGTCTGCTTGAAGAACACAGTGCCCCGTTAACCATTAATAGGAGTCAATGAATCCTAATTGATTCAGTGACCAGGGAATATTTGATGTTCAAGATCATAAAATATTATGAGATCAAACATTAATTTTTGCTATCTGCTGCTAGAAAAGGAATGGATTTAGTTAAAAGGAATACTAGAAGTACAACTTGTTTTTTCTGTATTATATAAAAGTATAATGACTTTATGTAGCTAACTTGAACTGACAAGAGCAATGAAATGTAAGGTTAAGATTCTTACAACCTTTAATCTTGCTGAGGCTGGAAGTACTGCAGTGCACTATGCAATAACACTACAAAAATAAAGAGACCAATTATAATTTTAAACAGAGGCATGGAAAAAGGAGAGCTTGACTCATTGCTTATCAGATTTATTGGCAGACTGTTAAAATAATCATAGAATATTCCCTTCTGAAACCAACAGAGGTCCCCAAACAAACTGAAAAAAGAGCATTTGCCCTAAGTTTGTATCCTCTCACCCCAAATGTCACCCTTGACTTACCCTATCAAGTAAGGGCATGGGTTTAGGGAGGAGTGATGGCAGGAGAGGCATTTCATTGGTGCTGCCTTCTTTCTCTTGCTCAGGCCAGATGGTTCTGCTCTGGGGAACCTGCAGTTCTTCCTGGAAGGCAATCATAGGTGAGCTCCTCCGCCAGCACCCACACAACTCGAGCCAGGGTTTCACTGACTCTTATGTCCTAATTGCAAGGAAAGGCAGTATTTGTGCTGTTAAAGGGTGTTTGGACCTGTGCTGGAGGCTGAAAAGGAATGTGCATTATGAAGTGGGACATCAGAAAATAGAAGGAGAGAGAAGAGGTGGGGGTAGTGAGAGGAAGATGAAGCAGGATAACATGGGTGGATGGAGCAGATGAGCAGGCTGATGGTAAATGAGTAGAGCTGTTTGCTGCCAAGCAGCTCCCAAAAAGCAACATTGGGGAAGAGAGACTTGTCTCTGTGAGGCCTGAATTTACTGCTTCCCCCTGGGCTATGGCTGAGCTTGTCAGCTTGTGTCAGCATGTTTTCAGTGTCCTCAGGAGGATTTGATACAAGGGTAATGAAGAGTGCAGAAAAGAAACCCTTTCTTAAGCCATGTACTAGCACAAGAAGCCCACCAGTCAGAGGGCCATGGTAATTCAAGCCTTTGCCTTCTGAAGAAAAGGGTGACATACTTTCAGAGATCACAGTGATCTGCCACAACCATTGCCTGTAAAAGGACCTGGTTTTGAAACAGATGAGGATTTAGCAACATCTGAGGCATTTTTTGCCACCATTGCCAGAATGCCAGAACAGCTGAACAGTTGCTTGGATCTGTCAGTTTGGTATTTGTTCAGAGGCTCATCATAGTTTTGCTGGACAATCAGTTCCCTGAACCTTCTCTAATAGAAATAATGCTGGGCAGAAACCAGACAGGACAGTGCTGTGCAATATATTTAGCCAGTTAAATGGTTAACAACAGAGCTCCTGTTGTGATTCAGTCATGCCAGTAGCATAATGCCAGCTTCTGTCCTCATCTGACACTTTCATGCTGCTTGGAAGGAACCGCTGGGGAAATATGCTTTCACAGATTGTTAGTTGTTCAGCCACAGCCCTCAGAGCCTCGTATAATAAGGCAGTGGCTGAGGAAGGGGAAATAACCAAGTGCTGGTCACATACCACCTGTATTTTTGCTATCAGCACAACCTCAAAGGCAGCTGATTCTGGGTGGGAGGTAAAGCTTCTCAGAGGCCGCCTCAATTAACATTTGGACAGGGGCCTCGTCTGGTTTCATAGATAAAGCTTTGCTGCTTTTTCATTTACTGGGATGAACCTGACTAAAATGAGCAATTAGGTTCTCATGCTGCAAAAAGCCACTGACAAAGCTCTGAAGTAAGATCCTCTGTGTATGTGTGTACCTTCTGGACTGACTACCTCACAGTTAGCAGGGACAGGACGATTCTGTAGCATAGAGAAAGCAGTATATAGGTTCTAATTATTTTTTATTTTGGAGTGAAATCACACTGAAAAGCAAACACTTGCAGTCAATACTGAAAAATGAGCTTATTTATCTTTTTGGACACAGAAGATGCTCTAGCATTGATTAACTGTAATGGACTGCAGGGCACTGATTGCAAGGTAAGATATGATCGATCGCTGGTGGGAAGACGCTTGGAATAGGGGCAGCACCTTGGCAACCTTTAAAAGAGCATCAGCCACGCGTGCAGAGCTGCCCCAAGCTGAACTCCATGTGCTGTGAGCAGGGGGTGTGTTGTTGCTGCAAGATAATCTGGGAGCATCAGGCAGGGCAGTTGTTCTGTCACTGTATTGGTGACAAGGCAAGGTGAGGGTAAGGATACTGGCAGAATGCCTGGACCTCTGAGTTCACTCATTTATTGTGCACATTGTATTTTCTAGAAATACCCATTCATAAGTTTTTAAGTGAAGTAACCTCCATGGAGTCTGAGTTTCTTCTTCCTCATACCAATGATGACACTCATAATGTATCTGTAATGTGAAGAGTTCCACAGTGGGTTTTGCTTGTGTAGATAGTGCAACCTTTTCAATTAATTTAGATCCCAAAGATTCAGAGGAAAATTTCATATAAAATTTCATTTCCAAGCTCTGTATGCATAAATCAAATCTAAGCCCTGGAAGAAACCACATGCCAAGTTCACTGGCTGGTAGAATAGCAAACTAAGAAGTTTAATTGTCCCACACAGTTGTATTTTTCAAACAGTCCAGTAATATCCAGTTTCAATTTCAGAGAACAATTGTCTGTAAAGAAATGTTAACTGAGTAAAGTGAATTGTTTGAGCAGTGCTGGGATTTTGAATTGTCATTGTGAGAAAGGTTTTTGTTTTTTTTTTTTTTTTTTCTGGACCAGCCAGGGAAAGCTGCAGCTTCTTTCTATAGGAGGGAAGATAGTGAATATTAATCACCCCCGGCAACCTGTCAGGTAGTGAATTGCTACCCAGGAAAAGTGATTTGCTGATTATCTGATGTGACAGGTTAATAAACAAATATTTACACATAGGGTAAAAGTAACAGGAGAGTTGAGCAAGAGATCTGCATGTCCTGAACTCAGGTCAGTGATTTGTGTGGGAAAAACGTTTTCCTTTCTGGGCTTGGGGAAATATTTTTGTCAGGAAATACCATTTAAATTCCCCGTGTGCTTGGGATTTCTCTTTGAAAAGATCATTCAAGAAAAGAGAAAGATTGGCAATTCTGGGTTCCCTGGCTGACTTTCCAGCCTCGGGACTTCTATGGCACATGCTGACCTGACCACCCAGCTATCCCACCCTCCCTGGGTACCAAAATATTTGACATTATCAGACACTCTAAAAATGTTTCCCTCGGTGCCTGATGTCTCTGTGGATTACCTGAGAGCTGGCTCAGCATATGTGCTGTTCTGGACCTTGTGTGCTGTTCTGGACCTTGTGTGCTGTTCTGGGCATTTACTTCCCCGTTTCCCTTCATAAGCAACAAGTGCTGGAGCAAGGGAGAGGGAAATACCGAAGAGCATCATCCTTGATGCAGGTGAACCTGAGTCCCAGTGACAGCTGATCCTTGGCCACTGACTCTGCTGTGGGAGGGGAGGAAGGGTTTCTCTTGGAGGTAATTCCAGGGGGTTGCAAAGTCCCCTCAAGGAGATGTTCTCTGTTAGGCTGGGTGAGGAGCCTGTGTGGGAACTCCACTATCCAAGCCAGCCCTGTAGACAGCAAGGTGTGACCCCTGGAAGGAGAGCAGGTGGAGAGGGTAGAGCTAATGCTGGACAGACCCACCTCAATGATGAGAGGAGGCTGTGGATGCCCTTGACAGTAAGGACAGAGCTTCAGACTTGTGATAAATTTCTTCAGGGAGCTGGGAGAAGAAATTCATTCAAAGCATGTAAAGAAAAAGAAAAAAATTCGAAACAAGCAACCCACAAAAAACCCGAACCCTTTGAACATTGCTATTTATGATTACATAGGAATTCAAGGCTTCCTTCATGTTTATAGCTGGAAACTGTTTTCCTAGATAAAGTTTTAGAGGTTTAGATGTAATCAGCTAAGGAACTCTTCAAGTAAGCTAAGCCATGTTTTGATTTGGTGCAAATAAGAAGTGAAGTAATAGGAATAGCTATTCCTGGAACAGCTGAAGCTTTGAAATGCTGATTTAAAATGCTCCATGCTGCCATTCAGCTGTCCTGTCATAGCAATATGGAACGAAAGACAGTTTTCCTCTCTGTGAACATATAAAAAGAAGGATATAGTAACAATTGGAAATAAAAATCCAGCTCTAAAAAATAAGGGAGTTAGATTTTTTCCTCTTTTGCCTTTTATTTTATATTTTTATTCTATTTTTTGTCTTCCTGTATTTCTTCTTAGCATCAAAAAGACAATAGCAATGTTTCTCACATCATCTACAAAGGACATCCAGTTATCATTTCTCTACTGCTGTTACCTCACCTGACATCATGATCTGAAAAGTCTGATCATGTGGGGCACGACTGTAAATTTGCTATGAACACTCGTTCTCCTGCATCATGAGCTGACAGAGAAGAGAGATCTGGGGTGATGCCTGTGCTGCAGTCAGAAGCCCAGGCAGAGCAGGCATGGGCTCTGTGACCCTGGGGATGAAGGCTGGGGAGCTGCAGGCGTGCCAGCATGGGGAGCTGTCAGAGTCCCTGCCCAGGTCCTGGGTAAGCCTTTGGCGTGCTGATAACTGTGTTGGCTCTGATAATGGAGCTGGTTTAGGTCCACCTATATATATGCTTCAGCCCCACACCTTGGGCAGTAGGGTCATACAGAATCTGCCTTTTGGATTTCTGCCTTTGCATTCTGCCCCTGCCTTCCCCTCTTTGGCCCCATATGCAGAGAATATTTGCTGTGATATTTTATCTGAAAGAGGCTCTTATCAGCCTGCTGGCCATTGGGAGGAGAACATTGCTACCCCTCCTCCCTGTTCCCTAAACACCCCTATTCTGAAGAGGTTTTAACAGTGTCTGTTAGGCTGTGTGCTCCCATGGGGCTATTCAGAAATGGTCATTACTTTTCCCCATCAGCTTGTATCAGAGGTAACTCACAGAATAAAACAGATTATAACATAGCCTATTATAAGTCTGTGCCTAAAAGGGATTGTGGAAAAATAATATTTTGTCTTTATTTTTCCCCAATTTGGGGCAAATATCTTCCAAGGTCTGTGTTATCTGCAGACCTTTAGTGATTTCATTTAAGTTCAGTGATGTTTTTGGGATCTTTGTTTAGAGTTTTAGTGAGTTTCTGAAATCTCAGCCATGCAGCTTTACTTCAGTGAGTAGCACTACTAATGTCCACCAGTTTCCTGCCATGTGGAAACTCACTCCTACAGCTTCATGGTGGTAATATTGGTACAGCAACAGCAAATTACTCATTCTGCTACGAATCTGGGGGCAAATTAGTCTGTGGGTTAAATTTAAGTTATTTTCTGGAATCAGAAATACTTTTAGGAGCACTAATTGTCCTGTTGAGCACAACTAATGGTCTATCTGATAAGACAGATCCTAATAAATGGATTATTCTATTTAGAAAGATACTAGTGAATTATGTCTATAGTTAGGTTATTTCTTCTGCCTGTAATACATAAACACAGGGAGTTTGCAAGCGAAGGGTGCTATACCGAGGACAAATGGGAGGAATTGCTCTGTTGTCTTGTGCTTTTGTTGCTATGGGATGTAATTCTATTACCCACTGTACTGTTAGATATCAAAAGGGTAGTTCATAAGCACTAATAACATTTGTGGCAATCTGAGCTAAGTTAATGAAAAAGATAATCAAATCTAATGCTCCAGGGCAAGATATATGATATCTCCAGGGGTCATAAAGAGATCAAACAACTGTCTCGGGGCAAGGGGCCATTGTATGTGTGAGTGCAAGAAGAGGCAAGAGGCAGCAGAAAAGTGAGGGTCACCTTGCTCAGAAGCACTGTGTGCTGGTCACTGGCAGAGGCAGGAGGGGATTGCTAGATATGTCACAGAGATGGAGATGCTTATTAAGCTAATGATATTTTTAGTAATGCCAATAGATAAGTTTCAGCTGATCCCAGACATTTGGTCTCAATGTGTTGATTGGAAATTGGATTAAGTAGTTCATACATGGTTCTACCCTTGCCCACAGCAGGCATATACTGAGTTGGGAGCTGACCAATGATGGTATTTAAATAGCCTTTGGAATTTTTTTTTGGTAAACACAATCTTCAGTGTGAAACTCACTTCTGAAACAAATGTAGTATTTTATTGTTCTCTAGACAATACCCAGTGGTGACTTTTTCTTGCTTCTAACTATAAACACGTATTTTTTGGTAGACCCTTTCATCACCACGTGTTGGTATATCACTTGAGGGTCCAAACAGAGGCTTTGTGCTCCTTGTAGGTATGTAACCAATAATGTTCAGCAAAGGACACCTGCAGTGGGAACTGTAGCCAGCACCCAAAGCCATATTTTCTCTCAGACTCGTGCTGTATTTATTGCAAGTACTTGCTTCATCTTACTCTCCACTTTTGTACACTCACTGTGAGCATTTGTCTGTTTCTACTACTGTTCTCTTTAACACAAAGATGCTTTTCACTACAGTAAGGCTTCTGTCCAAGTTTCAGCCAAGGACAGGCTAATTTTTAGCAATAGCCACTCAAAGAGCCTGGAGCGGTATGAGTGTGTCTTGGTTGGTACTCTATACCATGCTCTTCATGGGGGAGGCAGAAGTAAGAGATTCTCACTTCCAAGGAGGATGACGTGGCTTATTGATGTTGCCAATGTGTTTTTCTCCATTCCTCTGGCAGCAGAATGCAGGCCTCAGTTTGCTTTCACCTCGAGGCAGTACACCTGGAATTGACTCTGGAAGCACAGTCCCACCATCTGCCACGGACTGATCTAGGCTGCACTGAAAAAGGGTGAAGCTCCAGAACACTTGCAGTTCTTTGATGACACCATCGAATGGGGCAACATGTCAGAGGAAGTTTGTGAGAAAGGGGAGAAGACAGATCCTCCCGAAGGCCAGTTCTGCATAAAACAAAGTAAGATTAAAGGACCTGTCCAGGAAATCCAAGTTTTCGTAGTAAAATAGCAAGATGAATGTTATCACATTCTCATGGACACAGTCAAAAACCAGCAAAATACCAACTGTGTTCCCACCAACAGGCAAGAAGGAAACAGTTTTATTATCTCATTGTTGTTTTCAGTAAATTTTTCTTATCTCATCTAAGGATATCTGCCCTTTGTCTGTCTCACTGGAGAGAGGGGGAGGAGGGAAGTGGGTGGTGGTTTTCATTTTAGTGGGAGCACTAAACTAGGTAATTCCATTCCTACACCACAGCTTCTCATACCAAATCCTAGCCATGTGAGGACATCAAGTGCTATAGCCTGTGTACATGGCCAAAGGTAGATGATTAAGAAAAACAAAAAGGCTAAGGACTGCATGAAAAGGTCCCTCCTTCCATATGCCTTCCTAAGCCGCAGAGACTTCCTAAATTAGGTGTTTTAACTACTACACTTCACCTTTGATAGCTAATCAATTCTGAACTTTTTGGAAGTGTACAGCTTACTAATTTTCTGTAGCACTCAATAAGAAGTCTTAAGAGTTCTCCAATAAAGACCTCTTAAAATAAAAATGTGTGATGAGTAGGTGTAATTTGTTGGCTTCAAGTGTCCTTGCAACCTACAGTGGTGCCTGTGCCCAGTCTTATGCCCATGGGTGATTGTTGTGTGACTGTCCCACCATGGGTCCATCCACTACTGGCATTTGCTCATCACATATTTTTACTTTGAGGAAAAAATAGAAAGGGCTATATTTGCTATTAGAGTACTTTTTTTTTTTTTTTTTCCTTCAGAAGAACAACAGCTATCCAGAGAATTTAATGGGAAATATTAGAGAAAGTATTTTGGGACCAGAAGCTTTTAGTATGATGGTCTGTAACTTCTAGGAGTGCTTACATGTTTTTCATGCAGTGGAGCACTTTGATGTTCTCAATCAACATTTTCGGACTTCTTTCCATGTCTGTCAAAAAAGCTCCATTAATTTCTAGGAGTAGGGTTATTTGTAAAGTTTCTCCTGACTTTTTTGAGACTCAACCCCCCCCCCCCCAAATCCAGCTGCTAGTCTTTGGGTTTACTGTAGAACAGAATAAATAATTGTAATAAATTTTATAGAATTTGTCATGATAATATTAATCACATTTCTATAAAGCTTGGATTGAAAAAAAAACTAACAGAAAACCTGACTCAAATCTGCTGTACAAAAATTAACTACTTCCACCCACCCTTTCCCACAGTTCCTCAAGACATCATGTTTCTCTTTTAAATATCTACAATATAGAGTTATTTAAACTAATTCAGGTTGTGATTAAACAAGGTAGACTGGGGTTTCTCTGGGGTTGAAGTTCAACATAACAATTTTCAATATGTAACACCAAATAGATTCTGCTTAAGTTAATACCAAAGAGACTTTTATTTAACTTTCTTTATTTCTCTACTCTACAAAAGAAAAATTAATATCACCTTTAAGGAAGTAAAAGTTATTCTGGAACAGTGGGATATTACAAAGTTTTCAGCATTGCAAATAGTGGTAGGTATTTTAAACAACATCATTCACCCTTCTATATTGCTTCCCTCTTTCAGCACAAACCTGTCTCTTCATAGGATGGATTCTCAGCTGGAAAGCATCCAGATCCTAATTTATGGTGTATGTGACTATTCAAGGTTAACATATTCCCTGTGGGAGAAACAGTCAGTACCATTCAGAAGAAATTCTGTTTTCCTTCCTTGCCACAGAGTAGGCTGTTGAAAATGTGTCTGATGAAACTGCAGGTTCCTTCTCTAGTCTCATGAATTAATTTAATGTTTCTATTTGGGATTAGGTAAAGTACCTCTCCCCCAAGACTGGACAGCCAGCAGGTGGGGCAAATGAGTTTAAGTATGTACTCTAAATCAAGGAAAGAGAGGATAAATTTACCTATTTTCTTTTTTCCCCACAAGATAATTGCTTCTATTCCTCTAGAGTGTACTGGTATTGGTATTTTTTATACATGCAACCCAAATCAATGACCCAAGCACATGTCCCAGGTCACAAACTGACTGGAGAGTAGGAAAGACAAGATTCATGGCTTGGATTTTCAAGCAAACTGTCCTCTTTGCCAGAGGTAGATGGAAGTTTATTCC
Source organism: Acridotheres tristis (assembly GCA_037013685.1). Classification (NCBI taxonomy): domain Eukaryota; kingdom Metazoa; phylum Chordata; class Aves; order Passeriformes; family Sturnidae; genus Acridotheres; species Acridotheres tristis. The sequence continues at coordinate 55,459,807 of CM072887.1, read as the reverse complement.
AAACTTTACTAGATTAGATTAGATTATAATGGATTTGGGACATAAACACAACTTTTGCATGTTCTCTTTATTACATCTCTGATGGATTTATGCAGTCCCTTGGTTGGTTCTGGGGCCATCCTTCTCACATAGATCCCAAATATTTTCTATAAGGACTGGTACCTACAGGATCTGGGGGCCTGTGTGTTGGAGTAGGATGCAGTGCAACAGCAGTAAAGTATTTACTCTGTATCTGAGCTGGGCAGCTGAGAAAGCCCATCCTGGGTGCAAGCTTTGAGGCAGTTTCATTTTGCCTCAAAGCATGTCTGGACAATATGTGCACAGCTGTACAATTCGTTTGACCTTGCCCTTTTAACACAATGAGCTTGTATTAAAACAGGATACACGTCTGGACTGTCAGCCAGATCTCCATTGTGTGTGGCCAACCAGTGTGGTCACGCATTCCTCTTCTTGTGCAGCAACCTGGTCATTAATCTATGCTTCCCAACATGCAGACCAACCCTAAAGGCAGCTGGCAGTATCTGCTGGAGCACTGGAAGGTAGGGAGCCCTTGGAGTGACAGTGTCAAAAGGAGCCAGTAAGAGTGTGCCCAGTGATGCAAAACTGGTGGGTGAGAGGCATGAGTGGTAGGGTATGGACTGAAAACCTCTCAGGATGGAACCTGTGAATGCCCCAACTTCCCTGTCCCGTGTGCCCTGGTTTTCACATTGAGGGAATGCAAGGAGCCCGTGCAGGTGCCAGCTGCAGTGCTGGCATGCCCTGGGACTCACTCGCCATCTCCTGCTATGGCCGCACTCACAACTGCTCCCGCTCATCTTGGGGGGGCTTATTCAAAATGCAGGTTTATCTTTCCTTGGATGCCAGGATATCAGAAATGGCCCTGTATGGCATGAGATAAGGCTTGGCAAGGATGGTGCTTAGCAGGTGCTAAGAAGAGCTGATGGAGAGTGGTGACTGCATGCAGAGAGCACTCCTGCAGCCTGCTCTCCAGCACAGCCCTCAGCACCCGCTGCCATCTGACATCTCATTATCAGTGTGTCCCAACAGCCCCAGATAAAGACAGCAAATCAGTGTTGCTATGTCAGCTCAGTCCCCAAGCAGCTGGCTGAGGTAAAAATGGGTTAAGCATTCAGACATTGACCATTATTGCATTATACCAAGATCCTATCAGTTTGATAAGATGCTGAAACATGGCTTTAAAATTCACTGCAGCCCTCACATATTTTTTACTTTGATTCCTAGAATTCTTCTTGTCAGTTCCTCCAGAACAAGCAGGATGAATACAGGGCTCTGTGAATTGCCTCACTCGCGCTTTACACAGAGGCAATGCTGCCCCTTTGCTTATCTGTTCTATTGACCCGTTGACATAGCTGAGGGTGGTGTTGCAAACTGATTTGCTATTGGTGGTATTCTGAATAATAAAATGCTAATTTTATGAGTTAAACATTGAAGAGGTGCCATTAGTTTTCAAAAGTCATATTCCCACTTGGCTCTTCTCATAATCACTGCTACAAGAAAGATTACTGGGATGACCATAACAATAAAAACTAGAGGGGAGAATCCTTTTGCCTTTGTCTGGAGTTTGAAAAAAACCTTGGGGGTTTTAAAATTTATTTTGCACTGGACAGCATTTATGTATATGGTCAGTGACTCTGCTTGCTGTTTATAAGACGTTTATTCTCAGAAAAGATATATTTCTGGGTCTGGAGTTTTTTTAACTGCAGGAGCTGTTTATTAATAGCAGGAGCCCATCACAGATGAGATTGTGAGGGCGGTGTCTGAAAAGTAGAAGCAAGATAGGGTAGAGGACTGAACCTTGAGTCCACCCCTTTTTGCTTACTGCATTGTTGCTCTTTGCCCTTCAGCCTCTCCTTTTCATGAGAAACTACTGAACTTGGAAGAAAGGCTCCACATTTCCATAGTCATGGCACTCTTTTCTTCCCTCACACCAGTGTTTATAGCCATTATATGTGTTTTGATTGGGGTAATAATGAAGAAGAAGAATGGAGAGAAGGAAAAATGTGACACTAAAAGCAAGCATCCATCTCGCCCATGGGTGGATGAAGATTTAAAAGATGGCACTGACCATCCCTTAGAAGAAGAAGGTAAGAAAAATCTTATCCCAAACACTTTTGTTGTTTGAATTTTATCTGCTGATACAGCAAAGGAGGTGCAATCTTCTGGACTTCTCCACAGTGATGGCAATGCTCAGTGCAACACTGCTGCTGTGCCCTGAGCTTGTCAGCTCCCAGGAAAAAGGCAGTCCTCATGTCATGTCACTCTTGGTGTAACTCTCTGCTCCCTTCAGACCCCACAGATCAGAGTGAAAAAAAGAAAAAAAGAAAGAAATATATTTTCAAAGACTCCTCTCTGTTCCTCCATACCTCAGATCTCAGACCTATGGGGGACTCTATGGACAATGTAAGGAAAGAGAGGAGATCCTGCTGAATTCCCCACAGTCTCCCCCCAGGCCTTATTAGTGTGAGGGAAGGGAAGACCTGAGCAGAGTGTTTTCATCTGCAAGTCATCCCACTTTATCACTCAGTGCTACATATTTGGTCTCAGCACAGCTGAAAAAGTTGGAAATGGGTTTATTACTGTTTTGACAAAGGTCCTCCATTTGGCTTCTGAGAATGTTAATGACAGCTTTGTTAGGAGCTGTGTTGATCAAATATTTAAGAACAAAATGTGATAGTGATGATAATCTGTTCACTCGGTTGCATATTTGAACCCGTACAGAATGCCCTTTATTTTCATGAGCTTTTTCTGAATCACAGCTTGAACAGAAATCTAAGCACAAAATGTACCCTTCTTTTTTATTACTTCCTAACTCTCCTCCATAAACTCACTTTATTTATTTGTGAAATAAAAATCTACCAAGTTCTGTTCCTATCAATTTTTTAAAGTTGTAGTTAATGCAGCTCTTTTGTTTCTCTTTTCTCCCTCAAGATGGTTTCAAAGGCTTTTCGAATGGTCTGTCTGGGTTATTTTTTCCCCATAATGACATGTTCCCTCAGTCTGCTCCTAGGAATATTAAAACTTACAGTGTTCTGCACATAGACCTATTTCTAAGAACCACTCTTTTCTCAGTATTCAGTGCACTTTGAGTTAGTGTTGTTTATCAGTTTCTGAAAATAGTTGATACCAGGAAAGGTTTAAACTCTGTTGACTATTTTCCAAATAGATACAATTTCTTTACAAATCAGTTAATGTGTTTTATCCTCCTTTGTTCAATGCAAAATAGATTCTGTATAAAATTATCCCATAATTTCTTTGTTGCTAATGGCTTGCTACTTCAGTTAAATTGCTGTAAATTAGAATTCCTGTGGGTAGTTCAAATGATAATCTGTGAATTGGACTAAGGCTGTTTCTATCAGTTAGAAAATTTAGATCCTCTGGATAAACAAACTTGTTAGCTCTTATCAAGGAGCCTCATTGCCACAGCTCTACATAAAAAATTTTAGTCTTTTATGTGTTAGTTGTTTTCCCTGTAATTCAGATGCTAAATTCAAAGCTGTACTAGTTTAAAATTGCTTGCAAAAGATTTTGACAGGTAGACATGTTAGAACTCTTGCTAAGTTTTATTTGCTGTTAGGTAAAACCCTTCTCAATATACCATGTGATCCAATATTAAATTTTCTTGCTATTTTGTTTTTAGTAACAAATAATGATCTTTCCCTTAATGGTATGTGATTGAAACCAATTTATTTGTAAAGCAGTAGCATCTTTTATCACTAGAAATATTAAAATAATTTCATCATTCATAGGGAAATTTTTACTCAGCAGGGGAAAGCCCAACCTAAGTGAGAAGAGTAGCAAGGAGAAGAAGAGTTTGCTACTTTGCTAAAGCCTTAATTAAGAATCAAAACCTGTTAACCTTGTTGTCAGTGTTAAAATTTTCACTGACTGCACTAGATGCTGAAATGAAAACATGGATGTAAAAAGAGATTTTTTAATAGTAAAGAATACTTAACTGCTGTGTAAATTCTGCTATTTTAGTAATGTATCTTACTTTATTAGACAAGATCAGTTCTACTTAAATGTCTCAGGCTGGCTTGTGTTTAAAGATTAAGTTCCTCTGAAGAGAATTTGAGGTAGGTAACTTGAAACATTCTTAAGGCCTTGTCTAAAGCTAGAATCAAGGGCTGCCCCACGAGAACAAGCTGAATTTTCAACAGTCCCCTGAATAGGAAAGGGCAGCTAAAGACCAAGTCTTTTGATTCATGTCCCTTAGCAAAGCAAGGTCTGTTTGCTGAGAAAGTGAAGCACTCTGCTAGAAAAACAGAAAAGCACAGACCTTACTTGTACCCCCACGAACCTTCCCTGAAGTGGAACCCTCAGGGATGTTTCCCATGAGAAGGACATACCTTTGAGCAGCAGAGCATTCAGTGCAAGTAGCTGAACTGCTTGGGCAGACTCAGTAGGGTCACTTATTGGCAATGAAGGGTAGAATTGTGAGGGCCAAGTGCTCCTGAGCTTGTCTGTGCTGTGCTTTCCATAGCTGAAGAGATGGATGTTTCTCGGAGGAGCCAGAAACCCCAGGTCTTTTGTTAAGTGCAAAGCACTCAGTCCATTTGTTTAATGCTTTAATTGGCAGTACTTCAGATTTGTTTGCATGCCCATCTATCCTGTAACATTTTACTTAATTTATAAGATCCAGAATGTGAGATTGGTGTGCTGTGGGTTGGCAAGGACACTGATGATACACTCTACTTAAGGACTAAAAAACAATGCACGAAGTCCCAAATGTTCCATGTCTGCTGAAAATACACTGCTGGTTGCTTGTGATACTCCTTACGATAGACCTGTCCCACTTAAAAGCATTTCTCCTATCCCCAATTTCAAAGACTTCCCATACCTTAATAATACTACTACTGACATGGAGGAGGCAGTAGCAATTTAAACTTCCTTTTCAATGACAGTTCATGTTTTTTATCATTTAGGAAGAACACAGGACTTAGATGGACACAATGCATTACCGTGTGTATCTTCCTGCTGCTGCAGATACATCCAGCCTTTGCCATCAGCTGAACGAACATGAAAACTGGACTTTTGTGATCCTTTTTCTTTAACCTTGCTGAAAGGCTTATCTAGAATTTCTTACTATGGGTTAAAAACCCTCCTCTACCTTTTTGCCTGCCCAAACTTATTTAGTGCTACTGTATATGCATTTAATCTCTTCCATTCTCTTGATTTTAAAGGATTCTCTTCCAGCCCTGGTATATATCCACCCGTGGTTTATGGATAGCAACCAGATTACCTCTCACCTTTCCTCATAATAGGTTTTCTCTTTATATAATGGCCACTCTATTTCTCTTAAGAAAACCTTCTACAACTATATTCCAGTTGAGGTAATTTTCACAATATTTTCATGCTGGGTTATTTCTTCCAGGGTCTGTGCCTCTCCAGCTTGCTACTTCTTTTGCTTAAGATCCCTGACCCACTCTTGAGGTTTCCAGGATCAGCCTGCTAACCACTATTTATTACCCAGTAGTAGGGTAATCCATCTCTTTTAGTTCCCTATTAGTCACACTCAGTTCAGGGCTGGATTCACTACTGGGATTCCTGTCGTGGCCCGTTTTGCAGCAGTCTGCCATTAATCACACAAAGAACCCACAGGGTCAATCACTCAGCATTTAAGACCAAAGATGTGAAAACTTTCTTACATACTTTGAATTTTTTTCCTATGTGTCATGTCTTTACACTGTAAACGAAAATTAGAGAGGAACTGTATGCTTAGGAAGCAATTCCCTAGAGAAACTTTATTGGAAAGCAAATGCAGTAATCTTGACTTGGATTTCTCAAGGATCAGTCTCAGGACCAATTGTTAATAGTATCTAGTGGTCTTTGCATAAAACCAAGGAGAGTAAAAGTGAAATATCTTAATAACATACAACTGGAAACCAGCAAGACAGAGAAGTGTCAGTGCAGGTAAAATAAGTGGCCAACAGGAGTGAAATAACAACTTATTGTTCCCATTATGAGTTTTTAATTAAGAAGTCATGCTTCAAATTGAGGTAGAATTTATTATATGATTTGCAGGCTGATTATAACCTCCCATATGGACTGTTGGAAGAACAGTCATCATCCTAACGTATCCAGAGAGGAATTTCTGATAGAGATAGAAAAATAGTACTTTTAAAATGAGATTCCATTTAGGATGTCTGAGCCAAAACCCTTGCAAATTTACTTAAAAAGCAAGAAGCTTGATGACTGCTGTATGGGCAACAGAATTGGTGGCAATCTTGAGAATGCAGCTAACAAGGTAATAGACTTGCTAGCAGGATGTCTGTTGTCCATCAAGTGGTGGAATACAAAGAGATATAAACAAGACACTTGTGGTATTGAATAATGTGACCGTACAAACAGGAGTATGTCTAAACACAGCAATTAGAAATATAGAGAGCATGCACTAAACAGATGGTGCTGATAATGATTTAAAGTTAGCATATGGATAATGTTAACTGCTAAGAAAGAATGGTAGACACATGGTGGAATAGAATATATAATAGATTAATTTATTTTTTAAAAATAAATTTGCCAGGAGAGTTTTGGTTTTGTATGTCAGTTCCTGCACTTCTAGGTTTTTCTGCTTCAGCCAGTATTCCTGTGTTGAGTGTATTGAGGTTTTCCATTCTCATTACCCATCTCACCTTTGTCCCATGTTCAAAATCTTTGAAAGTTTCTTTTTTCTCCTTATTATTAAGATGAATTATCTTCACTTCTCTTCTACATACATAGGAAAACCCCCACACAACACAAAACAAGCAAGCACTCATCACTATTTTACTGAGCGTAGACCACAAAGGGAACATTATCAAGAGGCACCCTTTAACTTTTTGAGCTTGCAAGATGATCACAAAAATATTTTTCACAAGGGCTCACTGCTTTCCATTAACCTGCAGCCAGGTCCTTGCAGACTGTGACCAAGAGTGCTTAACACAGGCATGAAACGCTAAACAAAACAAATTCACAAATTCTCAGGGTGAATTCCTTGTACACAAAATGAAATATGTGCTGTTTGGGGCCAGAACCATTCAGTTTAGATTCAATTTATGAAACTGGATTTATTTCACCCCTTTGCACAGGCTGAGCCACACTTGTGAATATTTCACTGCTTTTAAAATGAACAAAAAGCTAGCCTGGTCTCTAAGGCAACTGCATACTACTAAAATACAGAAGTAATTGCTCTTTGAATTTGTGTGGAGATTGCTGTGATTCAGGAATAATAGCCTAATAGCGACAGAAAAAGAACTGGAATATTTTTTCCTGACTCAGCTCTCTGTAGCAGATTGCTCAATACTATTGACTAGTCAAAATGTAGCACTTAAATGGCTTTAATTTCCACATCATAGCTGCAAAAAAGGGCTATCCATGCTGGTTCTAGGAATATGGGGGAGAAAGAGGCCTCAGAGACAACAGAAGATTCATTTTGTGATATAAACAGACAGATTTCAGTGAAATGGAGAATCATTTTGAGTTCTTAAATTAAAGCCAAGAAACACAATATCCTACATTTGATATGTTGTTATCCTAAGTATAGATGCCTGACATCCATTTCCTCTTATGCTGAAAGTATCAGGAAACCAAAGAGCTTAACCACAAAGTCACATTTCTGCAGAGCCAAAGCTTGCAGTGCTCCTGCTATGAAGCATGGATATGGAAGAAGTTGACATTCAGCTCTTCAGAGGGGATTTTACACATATTGGTAGTTAAGCTCTCTCCTTAACTTCAGTAATTTAATTGATTTTTTTTTCCTTATTAAACAGTTCAAGAAGGAACACACATGTTCACATTTACTTGCTGAGAAAAGTGGGCTGGAAGCCTGTTCAATTTTTCAATGCTGTTTTCAGTTTGTAACGCATTTTTACAGGCAGGTTTGCAGGCTCAAGTGGAGAAGGCAGTGACTTCTCTGTGGATCACATTTGCTAGAGCCAGCCAGGACCCTCCTGCCTCTTGGTATTTAAACAAGAGGTTTATTCAGTAGCTGGAGCTGGGGATCAGTGAGCTGTGTCCACTGGAACCTCAGACTTTGCCTCACCAGTGGTGTAGAAGTGCAGTGTATGCCAGTGCAAGACAAGGTGTGTTACAGTGTGAATGCCAAGGATATCAACAGCATTCTTCAGAAAAAAAAATCCCTAACCACTCGTATTTTCTTGCAGAGGGTGAGGAAGAGTGGCAAGGACTTGAAGAGAATGTTGCCCATGTTCCCTTCACTGGCGAGCGCTACTCTGAGGCTGAAATGATTGAAAGGTCACAGGCATTCTATGAGCTTCTGAACAAGAGGAGGTCTGTCAGGTTTCTCAGTGATGAGCCAGTCCCCAGGGAGGTAATCGATAATGTCATCAGAACAGCAGGTAGGTACTGAGCAGTTCAAGGTCTGGGAGAAAAAAAAGGATCAGCATTGCTGTTCAACTGTCCAGCTGTGAAAAGGTGGTGTGGAAAAGCCAAGAGAACTGGAATTTTGCTTATGGTTTCCCTAGAAACACCTGTAGCTGGAATTAATTAGCACCCATTGATTAATTGGATATTACTCGGCTTGAACAACTGCTGTTGGAGACTGGTTTGGAGTACTCCCAATTCCTTTGTATTTACAGTTCACCCATAAGGGAAGAAGAGCATTTCAACAGCATAAAAAAATATAACTTCATTTTCAACCTTTAAGAGATGCTATTTACAATTAAATTTATGTGTGATTTATCAAGACATCATTCAAATAGAAACATATTGAAGTGTTTTCTCAAAAATATCAAGCCATGTGTATTTCACATGCTTTGAAATGTAATGCATTATAATTATATATTGTTTTTTGTTTTCGGGGTCCCCCCACAAACAAATAGATTAAATTGTCTCAGCCATGCAAAATATTTCAGTAGACATAAATGGTTGGTGCTTAATAAAGGGAAAGAATTTCAGTCTAGTACAAAAACCCTTTTCCAGTCCTTCCAACAGTAGTGCCAGACCCCTGTTGCATATGATTGGAGTGTTATGTTGAGGACTCTAATAGAGGTTATTTGACTGAATGTTAGAAATTGATTATCTTTTTTTGTTGCTGCTATGAGAATTTATGTGTTTCAAGTCATTACTGTCATGTCCTGGCCTAATCTCATCTCTGCTTTAATAACATTGACTTCAGCCAGGAGTGGTTTTGACCCTCATTATTTCTCTTATTCTATGAGCCAGCTGCTCCTACTATAGAAAATATTCCCAAGCTGCCTTAGAGAAAAGTTCAGTAGTCTTTAGCGGGGTTAATAATTTAAAGAATCTCCACATTTGAGGTGCATTATTTTCCCTTTAAAAATTGTAAACAGCTTTGTTTCTGCACTGTAACAAGTCTCCATCTCCCTCTAATTAACTGGGAATCATTAAAACACTGAGCATGTTTTGGCAAATGCAGCAAAGCAAACAAGCCTGGCGTGCAGATGAAGTACTTAGTAACCCTGAAAGCTTTGGGCTGTGTAGAGAAAAAGAAAACAAAGGGAAGCATGAATGCCATCAGTTTTTACCCAAACCTGAGGAAAGTCAAGGTTCACAATATAAAAACGTTTTCATATATCAAGAGAGTTCAAGCTGCTTATTCAGTGTTTCTTGAACTAAAATTAGTCCTTAGTATTGTATGCATTCAAATTCTTCAAGTATTTTTAAATGTATATGAGGGACCAGAGAGATCTAAGCAATCTTCTTAATCTATATATCTCTGAACCTGTGCAGATGTATATTCTTCACCTTCTGGCTTTTGACCTTTGGCCATTAAAATATTTCTCCAGCAGTGTTAGTGGGTGAGCAAGTACAGATTTAATGTGTGCACACCTATAAACACGAGTTTCTTTGGGACAACAAACTCAAACCTGCACACTCTATGGCAGATCAGATGTCTGCGTTGTACAGCTCCTTATCTTTGTCAGTCAGTGACAGGCTCCTGCAGGTGGTCACTTAGCCTTGTTTTCTTGAAAGTTGTTTTTTTCACCCTTTAGCTTAATCCATGTGTCAGAGTTGGCTGTGTATTCAGACAGAGCTCTGCTTTTGGCACAACACTTTGTAATAACATTATTGTGTTCATTTATATTGCACCATATCACTGTCTCATCATAAGAATCACCAAAAAAGAAAGTTTTTTACTAATCCTTACACTGGCTTCCTGTAAGATGGCATTATGAAAGGACTAACCTCTGTTCTTCAATGGGACTTCACATTCTTTGAGAAAGAAATGGACAGGATTGTCTGCCAGAATTTAGTCCTTTTCTTTCCATCTCATCCGCTTGCTTTCCCATTGCTCAGTTGGTCAGCCTGAAAGCTCACAAGGAAGAGCTGATACCTCTCACTGCCCACACTCCTTCTTGGGTTTTTACTTTTCCCTGTTTTTGTATGAAGGTACTTCACCTAGTGGAGCACACACTGAGCCCTGGACCTTTGTGGTAGTGCAAGATCCATATTTAAAACATAAGATTCGTGAAATTGTAGAAGAAGAAGAGGAAATCAACTACAAAAAAAGGATGGGAGACAGATGGGTTAATGACCTGAAAAGATTGAGGTATGAAAAGTCAATTACCTAAGGGGTGGGAAGAGAACTGTTGTTTCAGTGTAGGAAAGACTTCTATAATTTTCAATTTCTTTCTCCCTCTCACTTTTAAATTTTTTCTAAAATCCATGTTTGGAAACAAAAACTTATAGATATGTGTAGAATTGTGGCTTGGTAGCTGGTTCATAAAATTGCTTCCAGTAAAAGGGATTACATGCTCTCTACTTTGAAAATTTTCCAAGCACTTGGCTCCATCTCTATTTTTCCTATGCAACCTCTGTGGCTGAAATTCTTGTCCCAGATTTTTTCTTGTTTGCCAAACAGTCAAGCTCCCAAAGTCACTGGAAGCTTTGCTACCAACTGAGGAAGCCCCAAGGCCTGTCCCTATCCAAGTGCTGAATTATGCAATACTTAATTGTTCCAAATGCCCTCCGAAATCTGACTGACTTGCTTAACTTCACACAATGGAAAGATGTCTACTGAGCCTTGGCTTGTCAAATGGAGCATGTGCACAAAGCTTTGTAGGGTTGACTTGTCCTACTTGTTTGGTAACGTTACTATTTTTCAGGTGCTTAGGTGCTATGCAAATTTATGTGGTATAAATGCTAGAGGTTCTTATATTTTGAGTCAGAACAGTAGAAAGCATTCATTTTCTTGTCTAAATCCTATATCGTGATTGTCATTTAAGAAGTTGGGAACCAAATGAATTGTAACAGGGAGGAAACACCCAGGAACAGAATAACAATCTTTGCCATTGCAGTGTATTTAGGTTTAGACCTTAGACAAAAAAGTTTTGAACTTTTCTGACAGCAGTCTTCCCTGCAATGACAAAAAAAGTTGACATTGCTGTTAACAGGCAAATCTGCAAAATTCCAGGTATTAAATAATCTCAAAGGCAAATGCTCATGAGGTCAGCTTGTAGATAAGAGGTCAAGAACTATCTCTTATTTGTATGCAATTCCACTCTTCAGAGTGAGCACAGCAATTCCTCAGTCAAATCTGTTAAAATTGAGAACTCTATTCAAGCTTTTTTTTTCTTTCTGAAATGTTTCTATTTAAGCTGATAATACTTAATCCTTTGCAGTAAATGCTTTAAGGTTTATTCTACTGCTATAATTGTCATGTACCTTTAGTGCCCCTCTGCAGAGAGCTAATGTAACTTACAGGAAAGTAAAAAAGTTGCAAAGTAAATGTCTTAAACATTCTTTTGCAGAACAAATTGGATCAAAGAGTACTTGGACACTGCTCCGTATTTGATCCTCATTTTCAAGCAGGTGTATGGGCGGCTTCCAAATGGCAAAAAGAAGACCCACTACTACAATGAAATCAGTGTTTCCATTGCCTGTGGTATCCTGCTTGCTGCACTGCAGGTACATTGACAGAACCAACATACTGTGAGTCAATATATTAGTCTGGATTACATACCAAGACTGTTCTGCCCAAATGAGGGTGGAAACCAGTTTAGATTTTAACATGTTTTAGACTCCTGGATTACTCCAATTCCTGTCAATATGTCTCAGTTTTGAGTTTTACAGTTATTTTACACAGGTCTATCTGAGAAGGTGATTCCTATCCTCAGTACTGGTTAACAGGAAGAAAAATATAATGTAGCTTCCAGAGTTGTCACTCTTCTCTCGGCACAGGCTTCAGCCCCTGTGGTTTCTGCCGTATGCTAACAGGGTTGACAGGCTCTTCAGACTACCCAAGCACGACTGTGTGGTGCCACACTGGCCCCTTCTTTTCAGTAATCCCTACAAAACAGCTTGACACCAAACCACTTTTAGTATACAATGCTGGAAAAAAAAAAATCAGGGACATATTCCACAGAACAGGCTGTACTATTTCAATCAGTCCTTCTGAGGCATTTCTGAAAGTGAACTGATCTCTAAAGCTCAGCATGTTTGACACCAGCCAGTTAGATTTTCTCAGTGGTTTGTCAGTGTTCAGTTCTGCTTCTTCTATCTCATGTACTCACACAAGTGTTAAATAGAGAAGCTATTCTGATAGTTAACCTGGCCTGACAGCAAGATAACAGCAAGGTGCCTCCTCTTATATCAGGCCAATTTCCTACCAGGCACTGCCATTTCTCCTCCATTCTGTTTTGAATGGCGTTTTCTCTCATGCATTGCTGCTCCTCAGGCACCATTCAGCACCATCACTATTAGCTCTTCTCCTCTGGAAAAGATTGCAGAGATTACTTAACGTGACAGGTGCATTTCCTGGGCACCTCTCCTTGGCTGATTTATATCTCAAAGCCTCCCAAAATGCTTTCTGCATTGAGCAGACAGAGAGACTGAAATCCACATGTGCAGCTCTCAGGAAGCGACTCAGCTGTGTGATCATACCTTGGATGATGTCAGCTCTTTATTGTTTGCCAGATTTTTTAGGTTTTTTTGTGAGATTTTGAATGAGAGGAAGAGTGATATATAGACTTATTTTGGGATTCTGATGTAATCCATAACAATGGCCTTTGTGAGACATGTCTTGTGACAACTTCTGAGGCAGAGCCCGTGCCCCCTGTCCCTGCGAGGTACAGCTCTTGAGGAGGAGCTCAAGTGTTCACAAAGCTGTAAGGCATCTTCCTGCCAGCTGTATGGAGGCAAGAACTGAAACGGTTCTCTGTATGAGCCAGATCGTGGAATCATGGAATAGTTTGGTTTGGAATGGATGTTTCAAGGTCATCTGGTCCAACCACCAGCACCATGAGATGACATTCCAATCATAGCCCCATAATTATTCTGAACTTTCCTGTGGCCACAGATTCACCATCACACTGAGCAGGGCAGGCAAGCTCTGGCTCTCCAGCCACACACACGGACATGGCAGGCAGACTGTGCTGTTGCTGTGCTGGAGAAATGCTCTACTTCTCTGTAAGCAGATCAGGCATCTTTTACAGTGCCACTGAGGCTGAGAGTAAATCAAGTGTTCTAAAGCCTGCAGCAGGTCTAAGGAAGCAGCATTTCTGGACTAGAAGGATGTGTGCAGGTGTAGTGGGAACAACCACTGCATAGAAAGAGCACAGACCTCTGTCTCACTGTTGCTGTCTGTCTCGCTGCAGAACGCGGGTCTGTACACGGTGACCTCCACACCCCTGAACTGCGGCCCCCAGCTCCGGGTGCTGCTCCAGCGCCCAGCAAACGAGAAGCTCCTGTTGCTGCTCCCCGTTGGCTATCCCAAAAAAGATGCCACCGTGCCCGCACTGACCCGGAAGCCGCTGGAAGACATCATGGTGTTCATGTGAGCCCAGCGCCAGGAGGAAGGAGAGCATCCCTGCTGACAGCTGAAGTTGTCACTGCTGTGTTTCTGTGCATCGTGCCCTTATGCCGCCATTGCTCTGGCTGTTTACTCCTCTATTTCTTTTAGTGCTAGTAATCTACGAACAGCTGTGAGCAGACAAGCACTGTGCTTTGGACAGCTGCTGTTACATATCTGACCGGGGCATTGTTCCAGGGGATATGTACAGTGGCACTTAAATGACCTCATCACTTGATTTTTCTCATGCATTGTGGGGACGAATCTCTTCTTGAATTGGAATATATATTTTCCTTATACTTCTGTGATTGCCATTACACAGTTATTTTAACTTAAGAATTTTAATGAAAGTTGTATTAAAAGATACAAAGCGGTCAAACTGAGCTGTCCTATCTTAGTCAGTGTGTGCTGTTTAAATGCCCCTTCCCCTTTACTGTGTTCAGCTGTGTGTAGAAAGATGCTATTTCCCTCCTACAGGATAGGAGTTCTCCACTTGATTGATCTCAAAAACTTTCTTAAACTATTGCAGCCACGAGTGTCTTAGGTTGGGGGAAATTTAGTCGGAGCAAGGCATACAAGTCATTTGCTTGTGGCCATTTATTTATACACGTTCCTGGCACAGTTAGATCATGTGGTAGCTCTCAGTCGTGCTCCCGGTGCTTTGCTGCTTCCCCTGGAAGTAGCGCAGAGGGAACTACTATTCTGGTTATCCTGTTCGTACCTACAACCACACCAGTTTAAGACGCTGAAGTTGAAACTGCTTTGGAGACGCTGACAGGTGAGCGGTGCTCTGAAGTCGGCCCCGATCCGGGGTTTGGGAGCGGCGCTGGAATCGCTGGAATCGCTGGAAGCGCTGGAATCTCTGCGATGCCGGGCGGGCAGAGCCCCCTCGTGGGGCCGCGGGTCCGCCAGCAACGGCACGGGAAACGCTGCGAGAGACACGTCCGTCCTGCAGGGCTCTCTGCTCTGGGAAACACTTCCCCACCTGATCTCTGCTGCTTCCCACGTCAGGCACACTCAGCCAAACTGGCTTCAGCCGTCCTTGAGGGATGAGAGACTGGAGAGCAGGGCCATGGAAAGGGACCTGGGGGTCCTGGTCCAGGGCAAGTAGAACACGAGTCAGCAGTGCCCTGGCAGCCAGGAGGGCCAACCCTGTCCTGGGGGACAGCAGGCACAGCATGGCCAGCCAGGCAAGGGAGGGGATTGTCCTGCTCTGCTCGGAGCTGGGGCAGCCTCACCCCCAGTGCTGGGGGCAGCTTTGGGTAAAGCTGTTAGAGAGCGTCCAAAAGAGGTGCAATGAAGATGGTGAAGGAAGGACTCGAGGAAATGGCCTGAAGTTGTTCCAGGGGAGGTTTAGGATGGTATTAGAAAAGGGTTCTTCACCCAGACGGTGGTTGGGCACTGGAACAGACTCCCCAGGGCAGCGGTCACAGCACCAATGTGACAGAGCTCAGGAGGTGTTTGGATAACGGTCTCGGGCACATGGTGTGACTCGGGGATGGTGCTGTGCAGGGCCAGAAGCTGGACTCGATCCTTGGGGGTCCCTTCTAACTCAGGATATTCTGTGATTGTGAGTTAGCTCACTCCTTATCTGAAGTCTAACCTGGTCTAGTGGAAGGCTCAGCAGGGAGAACTGAAACTACAGGATCTTTAAGGTTCCTTGCAATCCAAACCATTCTATGATTCTACAAGTCAAATCCCATGTACCATCACTTGTCAGCTGAGCAAGTGGACAGGAGAATGTTTTGCAGAGGTACAGATTTTGGTCACATCAATACCTCTGTCAAGCAGTGGGAAAATCTGTTTTCCTCTCTGACAGACCATTTTGCTGGTATAGAAGATATAGCAATGTCTCTGTCTGTTGTACTAGCCTGTTTCATGTTCTCAATGGTACAGCTACAGCAGGAAGTTTCTTATGCAGGCCTAGTCAGAGATCAGCTTTTGTAACTACAGACAAATAAAATCTTAAAATAAAATAAAATAAAATATGGATCTACACACTTTCGAGATCTAAAAAACTAATAAGGGAGATAGGGATGAGCTGAACCAAGCCATGAAGCAAAGGCTGATCAGCTGCAGGTACCCAGTTATCATGAATACATATTAAAGTCACTGTTCCAAGTTTTCCTTCTGTGCAGATGCTGCTCTGCTCCATTGTGTCCCTTCACAAGCAGTTTGTACCAGCTAGTACTACTATGTTTTAATTCAGAGTTCACATCAACAGAGGGAGGACTGAATAATCCCTGTCACATTGCAATCTTTCCTACAGAAATAAACTCTCAGCTACAGAAATAAATTGCTTCTGCCTGGTCTCAGTCTGCAAAATAGATGGCACTCAGAGAAACTTTACTAAATTAATTCAGTTTCAAACAGCAGGAGCTTGCACATATAAGGCTATTCTAGTGTGGTTTCATAACTAAAAAAACAAAGAACTAAAGCAGTTTAAAAAATACACAAAAAATTGTCACAATAACAAGAATTGGTATATACCAATTTACCTCTTCAACACCAAAGAAGATTTTTTTCTCTATGTGTTTATTCTGGACACTAAGATACACCTAGTTGTTTGAAAACTCAAGCCCTCACACCTACTAGATGGGAAAGATTCTATCCAAAAAGCATGTCTGGAATCATGAAATGTAAGTAAAATAAGCTTATTTGTTTTCTTTTTTCCCCCTCCCTTAAAAATGCTTATTGAAATTGAAATATTTCAGTAGTATTACTACTGCTGATGATACTGCAGAGTCTCTGTAAATCATGTTAGCACTCCTGTTGTGACAAGCCTACTTAGAATTGCCACTGTTTTCTAATAAGTGCACTATCTTTACTTAAAACACAATTAAGTAATAATTCATTTTGCCTTTCCATGCAGCACGCTGTTGAATAAAACAAAGGTTAACATTTTAATTGTTTTATGTTTAACTAGGGATACCTGGATGGCATTTGTTCACTTTCAAGGTAAAAAATGTTTTTTCTGCTATCTAAATGGACTTTCCCATGTTCCCACTCGTGTTCATTGACTGTTGGCCTGGTGCCACACATCTCCAAGAGAAGTCTGACTTCCCTGTATCTTTCCATCAGGTAGCTGCAGACAGCAACTGGCTCCCTCCATTTCTGGGATCTTTCTTCCTTGAACTGTGTGGGTAAATTTGTGCATATCCAAGGACTCTCACTGTGAAGTTTGCCAGAAATCAGGTGCAACATGGTGGGTTGCATGACAATCCAAGTAATTAAAGAATAAGTAGCACATTTGTTGGAACCACGGCCATCTGCCCTTGAACACGGAGCTGGAAGATATTGCAGCTGGTGGTCATTAGCAATCCAGCTGGCCATACCATGTGGCAGGGAAGTATTACTCCTGGAATAGCACCACCTTGCCCATTCCACCATCTTCCTTTCAAGACAGGTGAGCCAGAGCCCAAATGATGCTGCTAGAAGGTAATTTTTAAAATCTTAATGGTTCAGGGTGCAAGGTCTGAGGACTCTGTTATGTTGCCCATTTCTGCCATAGCTATGTGATCAAGTTCAAGATGCCCATAACTGAGCTGGGCTATAGTAACCATCTCAGTGCTCTCTGCTTGATGGAAATTGCAGGTTGCCAGTATTTAGCTTCTTTGCAAGTAGTTTAAAGCTAAGTGCTGCTATCTGGAATTTGACAGAAATAACTGTTCTTAGGCACAGTTACTGGCTCTGAGCTGGTCCACAGGGCTGACTGTAATTTCTGAGCTGTATGTTTGAGCATTGCTTACCATACAAATGCACACTCGTACAATAAAATTAAAGCAACTTCTGGGTGTGAGGAAGTATTAACTTGGTGCTGTGAACCCTAGATGAACAAAAGCACACAAGCCCCTACCTCAGGTTGTGGTTTTGCTCTGATTAAGCTGCAGCACTTCAAAGACATCTAAGCAAGTAGATATGCAGTCAGCATCTGATTGATTTATTTCTTTAATTGCTACATAGATCTCATGGGCCTGTGAAAAATCAATCTTGAGAAATAATCCAGCTTGCACTCCAAGGCAGCTATACTTGAATGCCAGGTTCTGACAAAACATGAATCCGCAGCACTAATAAACTTCTCTCAGCAAAAGACTTGAAAGAAATAAAAATGCAAATGCTAATTCTGCCAGCACATGCTAGTCCTAAGAAGTTTTTGTTCCCAGAAAGGCTCAGCCTTGGCATCATGTTGTGTCATTGATGAGACCTCCATGGAGATAATTAGCAAGTGGTCGAGCTACTGTATTGTTTTTGAAGGCTTCCACCCACCTGAGCTTAGGCAAAGCAGAACAGACATTGTACTCGTGACTTAGAACTCTCAAGGAATTTAATTATTTTTTTGGCTAACATTACCTATATCAGGCCAAGTCTTTGCCCATATAGATAGAACTCTCCTGTGCTTGTGGAGTGTAAGTAATGAGAACACTAAATTGCGTGAGACCTAGGCAACAGTTCCATTCAAATTTAAGGTGGGAGAGAGTCATGGAAGCTTGAACGAGTGCAGCAGCAAGTTACCAGTTAAATATCACATCCTGTTCCAGGTTGTGTATATGCATTAATTTAGCTTCAAGATTGGAACTGAGTTGAAGGAGTTCTGATAGAAACAACAAAGGCATTCAAAGACCCTGGTAACACAGTGTAAGACATGGGAAAACAGTGCTGATAAACAAGATGGATAATGACCATGACTCCAAGGCACCAATTACCAAGTTTTTTGAGGCTTATACTTAAGAGATGAGGTGCTTGAAGGATTTTTAAGAGAACTCTTGGGATTTTTTTATGAGGAGCTGCCCTGTGCCTGAGGGTAAGTTCTTACTTGAGGGTGGGATCTTGTAACTGAGATCACAAGTGACTCAGATTGAAAGGGTGAGACCAGAGTCCAACAGTTTTGCCCTACAATGTGATAGTATGGGTGAAGCTATGCTGAGGAGCACCTCTTGCAAATACTAAGTCCAAAGTATGTATATTGGGAGTCAGGCAAACAAAAGCACAGCTGTGGTGACCCACAACAGTCACAGATATGCTTCAAAGAGAGGATCTGCTTTAACAGGCTGCCTTTTATTTTTCAGTTGTATATGCAGTAGGGACATGGGGCTGTAGATTATGCACTGGATTTTAATGAAGCTTTTGTGTCATTGTTTTTGTAGTGCAAATGGTCCAAATGTCGGAAGGCTTTTACCATCTTCAAACTATTCCTTTAGCTCACTCATAGGATAGCAATTATTCATTCAGCTTGCAGAAGGCTGTCACAGCCAATCCTCTGTGGGACTAATGCCAAGGCACCACTCTTGGGTAAAGAGAAATGTGCTCCCTACAAGCTTGCTGTGAAAGATATCTCTATGCAAGTAGCATTACCAAGTGGAAGAGTTAACAACAACCTGCTGGTTTTGCCTCCTTGGGGCAAATAAATATGAGATATGACATAAATCACCCCTTTTTCAGTCTGAAGATCTTAGTTTGCTTTCAGTACTAGTTTACCAGTAAACTTGTTCTTTGTGGTTTTTGAATGAAGAAAAAAGAAACAGAGCAAGACAAGCCACAACTACGAGGCAATGCTAAGTGTCCACACAAAGGGGTCAAAGAGCTGAGGAAGAAAAAGAGCTTTCCTATGTTGACCATTCTGATTGTTCCTGTTTGTGAACTGGTATGCATTAAATTTAGATCTGACTAAATTTCAGGAGGCTAAGTGACCCTTGAAAAATCAGTGTCACTCTTGGAATTATGTGCTAAAAGCTACTAATGAGCGATGACCTAGCTGCTGTCAAGCAGGAGAGTTGTGGCACCACTCCTCTTTGGTACAGGGCCTTTATTTCTCAGGGTGCTTTTTAGACTTAATACAATACAGCAACTCATTCTTTAACATTGGTGTCCATTTCCCTTTTTTGCTGGAAAATGGAGAGGCACATGATGGGAGAAGAAAAATTTTAAATTCAGTGAAATATAAATATTGGTCAAAGCAAAAAGGTGGTGTAATCAACAAACAAAGTGATGGACATTATGTGTAGCTTTATAAATTTAAATGTGAAATAATCACATATTTTGCATTTTTGCAAAATGATACAAAGTAAGAGCATCCAACTTTAAGTAGGGTGAATTATCAATTAATTTTAGTAGTAGCTGGTCCTGCAAAGGGAAGAAAAAGTTCAAAACGAATACTTGAAATATTTATAAATAAGTTATCTCTTTTGAAATCAAAAGCCACTGAATATACGGACTCATTTTTATTAATTTCCAAGAAGCATGAAAAGAATTGTGATTATTTTCTTTCATTGCTTTGGAGACCAAAGCAGCATATGCAAGTATAATCACTTGAAAGAGATTTAGGATCTGTTTCATGCTGAACTGTATTTCAGGCTGCCCTTGAAATGGGAAATTGTATTTCCAAAGTGTCTACTAGCCAGGATGTCAAGGCACCAACTGATCATCTCTAGGTAGGATTCCAGATTGTGTTTCATAGGGATATGTTATGCACTGAACAGGGCATGGTGGCTCATTTCAGTGGCTCAGTGAGATCTGAGACAAACATGATGCACAAACCTTAAATACATTGTGCCCCCTATGTCTCTGTTTGCTACAATAGCATCATAAATCAGATGGATTAGTTGATGGATGGTACCTGACAGGGAGATTTCTTGTTGTGACCACCAACTCTGACTGTGCAAGTATGTGTGAATGTCTGTGTATTAGAGGTGTATGTATACAGATAAAGCACAGATAAGGACTGTGGCACAGCAGAGCTGTTCTTGCCTCATGTAATACAGATTGATGCTTCCAAAAGTTTTGGCACTTTCCCAGGAAGGAAATCTTAGGCAAAAACCAAACATTGCCAGTTTTGGAAGGAACAGAATTAAATCTTGGAAAAAAGCTCTAAGGCCAGAAGGATTCTTAAAAGGTGTCTTGGTTCTCAGCAGAAGATAGGAATGTTATATACAGGGTAACCCCTAACTCTTGCTTCTCCCTGATACCTGGTACAATTTGAGTGCATTCATGATGAATGAACAGCAGCAAAATAATATCTGCTTCTTGTTTATCTATTTTCTTTTGGCTTTGATCTCAACTTCTTTTCTGTCCTTCATTTCACATCTGTCACCTCACAGTATATTTTTGCTATAGGTACTTTTTGAGCTTTGACCATGGTGCTCCTATTCTTTAATAGAACAAGCAGGAGTACTATGCAAACTGTGTTGATCTGGCAGAAGGGTCAGGAAAACAGCAAGCGCAGGTAAATAGCAAGATCTCCATCTTTCTGTGCTTATTTTCACTGTGATTTTTTAAATTTAAGTGGGTATAGTAACTGAACTTTAGATATGGAGCAAAGAGTGGCTCTGACTCCAAAGTTTGTCTTCCTTTTAGCTGAGTTTGTTGTACTATTTGTTCATAATTAGATGACAAAATAAAAATACGAATTAGCTAATAAACAAAGGTTAGAGCAAACTCCTGTCAACTGTTGTCTACTTTAACTGCCAGGAGAAATCTGGCAGGCACATCCTTTCCTGCAAATCAAAGTGAATAAACACTCTCTGTGAATATTACCTTCCCATTTAATTTAGTAAACTGTTGATGAACAAAATGCAAAGTTCAAGAATGTAATTATTTAGGATTAGTAGAGAATTTCTTTAGCACGTAATTGATATTCTGTGAATCGTTTGATTAACAGTTGAAAACAGTTTGTAATTGATGCTGTAATTAGCCAGCATAGTGCTCACTCCATATGAGACTGCAGTGTTATAAATTTGGGTAGACCCAGAATATAGAGTAATGCAGCTTGACTGCTAATTAACTTACACTGGACAAATGTTTTGTAGGAGACTACACTTTCACCTGTAGGAATTGAATGCAGAAGATTTGCAACCAGGTCTGAATCAAAAATTGCCTCAGAATTCACTTACCTTTAATTCTGTGCTGACTTCAGCTGTCTGTGGGTTCCCACTGTGTTTTTTTTTTTTTCATCTCACTGGTGGCTCAGGGCAGAATGGGCTAAATGTGGCTGCTTTCTGAAAATCTGCACGGAGAGTAGCCATGGATGGTGATGGATCCTCTGCATAAATGTCTACTAACTGTGGGGTGCTCCCTAGAGCATGAGAGTCCCTCTTGACTGGAGGCTGTGTATTTTCACATGCACAATCATGCAGCAGACCTGTATTGTGGGAGGAACATGTTTCCTTTCTGTCCTTTAGATCCAGGAGAGCAGAGTCCTGTGAGCAGCTAAATGGGGAAATACTATTTTCTTCATGGATTATTCAGAGTAAACTGATGTAATAGGAGACAGTGTTGCTTTGTTGCTTGCAGGCCAGTGTCCCTGTCCAGAATTAAAATATCTTTTTTTAAAAAAGTAAATTATGTTTTAAATAATATTTCTTATTTTTCTCTCCCCCCTAGTTTGTTAATGAACTGTATAACTAACATGGCACTCCTGTTCTGCTCTCTAAGGGCTGGATACATAAATTTAATTCTATTCTTTAGCTTCTCAGAGAAAGTCTATTCATATGGAAGGAACTTTCTCCAAACGTTTTGTATATACAATCTTTTTTTTTATCCCCAGCTGCTCCTAATTGGCAAGAAAACACGTGAAGTGCTCCATTACATTTGTTACCATTGCCTTGGTACCACTAGATGGCACGAGAATACCATTTAGGAAGAGACGCCCTTTGCCCGGAAATAAGTTGACTCCTTAAGTCCTCTTACTCCAGTTGCCTTTAACCACACTCTGTTACCCAAATCACAGATTTAGGAATATGCATCTGAGAGATAAAAGCTGGAGTTTTGTCTGTGATCAAAAAAGGACCGCACACAAAGACTGAATTTGTTATGTACTTCAATAGCTTAAGAGCTGACTGTAAATGCAGAGATTGAAACTCACTTTATCCAAGCTCTGACAGGCTTGTACAGGTGGGGTTTTTCTTTGCTGTAGAAGGGACCCATTTTTATCCAGTTACCTTGTCACATAGTGCCGTATCCTTTGCAGTGATACAGATGCAAAGTTTCCCATTAGTCATACAGCAGACTGTCAAGTTCAAAGATGTCTTCAAATAAGAATAGAGTCACTCCTTTTCAGCCATTTCCTTTCATTGATTTAATTCCCCACGTATTTTCCTTCCTCCCCTATTGGTCTTCATACTCTTCTCCAGACCTCTGCAGTCCTGGCTGGCCAGCAGCTAAGGCATGACATGCAGACTTGTCTTTGAGAAGCAAATCCAACTCCAGCCTGCTCAAAGGCTCTTGCTCATGAGAAGCACAAGGCACGGTTGTCCTCTGAGTAAAGAGTGTAGACTTTTTTTGTTTCTGCTGGTTGCCTGAGAGAAAAAGGAGATCGTTCCTTCTTCCTTTCCCTTCAGATATGGATAAGTCATGAGGGAATTCTGTAACATAAGAATGAGAAAGCTGTGGAAAAAAAAGCTTTCCCTCCCTCTTCTCCCATCTTATCTCTGAAATAAATCTTCATTTACTCTCTATTTAAAGGATTTTTGGAGCGAGCTGTGTATGAAAACTAGAATTCTCTCTATTTCCATGAGGTGGGAAAATTAAGCCTGGGATTTTAGGTAACTTGTGAAGAGAGCACAAGTCATATTTTAATATGCAGTGTGGTGACCTTAGAAGCCGAATGGGAGCAAAGAAGGGCAAAGAGGTCTGGGAGAAGAACACAGGTTTGAAACCATGTCTGTAAGGCTATGTTCAGGCTAGATCTGCTGTGTTACAACAAAAATTGTGTCCTGGGGGAAGGTAGGCTTGGATTTGCCTGCAGGTATAGAGGAATTACTTGGTCGCCCAAGCAGTGAGTCAGTCAGATGCCAACATCAAGTGAAGGAAATTCTCTTAATGGGATATTCAGACAGGTAGCTAAGACACAAGACTGGAACTCCTGTCCATGTAACACTGGATAAATCCCTTCCCATATTTTTTCTGTCAGTGCATAAATGGTGGGATTTGTGCTGATAATCTACAAAGGAAATTAAGGGGAAAAATTACAAGAGCAGCCCATGAAAATCTTGGTTTGATAATCTCAAATTTGCTGCTTACATCAGCTTTCCAGATTTCATATTCGGCTTATCTGTGACTAAATCTTATCTGTACTTGATCATTAATCACAAATGTATTCTTCCAGTAATAGTTGTGGTTGCTGAAAGAGTACCAGGAAGTAGACCAAGAAAAGATAGATAAACACAGAAGAAATATTTTAACACTGGACAGGCTGGCAGCAATGAGCTTTATACACTTGAGGAAGAAAAGATTTTATGCTTGAACTTAAAATTTGTCTTGGATGCTGCTTTCAGCATTTCAGTTACTTCTGAGGAGGATTCCAGGTGTCTACTTAAAAATAGAAAGTGTTCCCAGGCAGGGGTTTCTGTCTATATTCTGTGCTCCTGTACTCACAAAGAAGAAGGAAATTTCTTACCAAGGCAAGGCACTAGATTCATACAAGTTTAATGAAAGCCTCCTTACTATGTTGTTTGTGTAATGGTTATATAGATATGACTGAAATTTCTCCATTTAATTATTTTGTGCTTCCTCGCTGTGTAACCTAATGTGCACTGTTTTGCACTTTTTCACTAGAGGCAATACAGAGCTGTTAATGGAGAAACTGACTTTGACAAATACCTTTAATTTTTACCTTGAAAGAGTTGCTAAAGGGAGATTTTGAAGCAGAAGGAGCACTGAGAACTAAACAATGAGAGAGTCTTATGAATTCATGGCGTATGTGGTAGAGTGGTTACTGCTTTGCAGAGCTGCATTACTTGAGAGATATAATTCCACAGCAATTTTACCAGCTATTCTTTGGTGTTTTCATAAATCACAGCAATAGGAAATTATTAGCTGTACGTGCCCTTGGCAGCCTCCCTGCATACATCCCCTTACTGACTGCACCTGGAGCTGAGGAGCAAGCCTGCCTTGGGCAGTGTGGTTATGCCTGATGTGGTTGAAATTAAGGAGCAGAATTCAGAGCGATGCTGAGGACTGCAGAGCTGACCACCACCTCACCCAGACTAGCCCATGGCTCTTGCTGAGCTTGCATGTGCTGGGTGTTGGGCATCTATCAAAGCCTGTGGTGCTGCAAGGCAGAAGGAACAAGTTCTCCCGTGTGAAGAAAGAAAAGCGTGTGGCTGAAGGAGGAAACAAAGCACTGATCCCACAGTCTTTAAAGATAAACTCCTATGCAAGACTGAAGCGTTATTATTATTTTTAGTGGAGGAGAGCCTAAGGGGAGGGCTTGTCAAAGAAATTAAACCATTGTAAGGAGCAGAGCAGGATTCTCCTGCAGCACTTTCCTTTCCATCACACCTGCATCCTGATGTGAAATAAAAAGCATGTGCATGGTGGGGGGAGGAATGTGGAGGAGGAAAAGTTGCACTTGGGAGAGCTGAAGTGGTAGCAGTTAGTGATGAAATCGTTATTTCCTGTCACCACTTCTGCCCTATTAGCTACCCTTATGCTGATTTCTGTTAATCCCCTGGATAGCCTCTGAGAATTGTTTATCATCCCAGGGCAAAATGGTTCCAGCCTGCTCTCACCACTCTTTTTTCCTGCACACAGTGTTGCTGATGTGTCTAAGTATCCAGAAGAGCCTGAGGACAGAGTGGGAGGATATTTTCTCATTTTTGTGTTCTCTCTGGGCCCATGACTTTTGCTCAGCACTGTTCTAGTTCCCCCTGCTTCTCTCAGACACCCAGGCTGTGAGAAGCAGTGCTGTCATGCTGCAGCAAACAAGGTGCTGCACAGCTTCTGGGCATTCATCTGTGCTGGGCCAGGTGCTGTCAGACCTTCCCTTTGGGAACCCGTGTTTGAACACTCTTCAGAGCAGTCTGCTCACAGTGGGATGGCATGGGTGGGGTATTATTCAATGCTTCCCTTTGCCAGCTAGGTTTCACTAATTTCCTGATCCCGCTGCATGACTTATCTCCCAGACAGAAGGAAAAAAAATGCTGGGAGAATGTGTTTGCCCCAGAGAGAGAAGGTATTTGGGAGGACAGTTGGAGGTTCAGCCAGGTGTTGTGAAAACAGAAGCTGGCTTTTTTAATCTGGAGCAAGAGTGTGAATATGTGATGTGCGTTCCGAGACTGGGAATTACAGCATAACCCCATCTGAGTCTCTCTTCTCTTCTACCTTTCTATTCAATTGTTTAGGTCAGCCTTCTAAAGAAAAGTAACTTTAGGTGGCAGAAGATTTCTGTGACTCTTTAGTCCTGCTACCATTCTTTAATTTTGTGTTGCTCTATAGATCCTCCGCCTTAGTGTCTTGAAGTCTAGAAGAGGAGGCTTGTATATAAAACAGCACCATGCATTTCCTAATAACTAAATTTTGGGGGAGAGGAATAAAAAAAGTACAAACAGATAATCCGTGTACACACCTGTTCTCTTTAGAAATCTATCAACCAAAAAGTGGAATCTACTGGGACTCCCAGCTTTGAGTGGAGAGAAGGTGGGACTGAAGGCTATCTACTCTTAATAGTTTTTCTGAATACTTCAGGAAATGTGCCTCTAAACCTGGTCAGATGATCCCTCCTCCTCAGTTCTAACTTCTTCTTACATAGCAGGTTAATCTGACTTTGGGAAGCTCTTGTACCATTACAAGAAAACATTTTTAAGCTTTGTCCTAGAGTATTCCCTCACCCTACTTTATTATCTGAGAGATGAGACCCCCTCCATAACCTCTGAAGGGCCCATTGATCCTAAGTGTGACAATCCTCTCCAGAAATGGTAGGTAAATGGCTGACTGTATGAAACTGAACTGTGTTCTTCCCTACCCGATGTAGGCAGCTTGTTTTTCAATTTAATTCCATGTTTTTATACAGTAAATTGCCTTCCAGCAATCAAACAAACATTTAAAAGATTATATATACAATTTCAGGCATCTTCAAATCTGTCACAGACGTCCTTGGGGTTTTGTATGCTCAAGGGAAAGCTTTGGCTTTTAAAGATGGAAGAAACAGGAAGAAGATGAGAGATGAAAGGGGAGAAACTACTTGCTTTCAGAAATACGGGAATTATCAGACTGAGCCAGACTTAGACCCGTGTAGTCTGTCTTGGATACATTGAGTGCAGAAGGGGACTCTAATTATCACTCAGCACACACTGGTGGAGTACATGTCTTCAGTCATGTAGGCTTCTGGTGTCTGCATAGCTGAACTGTCTCCCTTTGGAGCTGGGATCCCTGCAAGCAGAACTAGAACTTAATTATTCTGGCCGCTCCTCCTGGGAAGGGATCCACACACTGGCGTCTGATATCAGTCTGAGCTAAGGGAGGAGCAGGGAAAGAGGAGCTGTTGCCTTACTGTGGAACAGCTGCATTTTGGGCTCTGTGCCAAAAGTGGGGGAGGAAAACTTCTGGAGGCCTGAAGAGATAGAGAAAGGCAAATCCCTCCAGGTCTTAGGCTTCAAGAGACCAACGCCGTGTGTGGGCAGGAGCTGGGACGCTGTGTGGGAAAGATTTGCAGTTTCAGTAGGAGTTCCCTCCCAGGTCTTCATGCTAACCAAGTTCCCTAAATCCCAGGCTTTATCACAGATCAAGCCTAGTACTCTGGGATGGGCTGCAGAGCTACAGCCTCCACCCCTTTCCACCCACTGGCACCAGATACTGGTAACCTCTGGATTTAAAGATGCACTGCTCTGGCACAGAGGGTCTCAGAGCTGAAACCAGCAGTGTGTCTGTCTGAACTCCTCCTCGGTAGCATTAAGCAGCACCTTATGGGAAGCTTGTGCTCAGGGCACAGAACTTGTCAGTTCTGTGTAATGTTGCTGCCACAGCTCTCAACCTTGCTGCTTTATGCTCTGTTGGGTGCAAGACAAGGGCGTTCCAGCAGGGCAGGCAAATCTAGGGCTCAGTAATACTGGGAGCTGGCTGCTTGCTATGAAATGAGGGCACAAAGACCATGCATTGTTTTTATTTTAGGGTGTTTGAGATCTGAAAAGCACTTTGCAACACTGGACACATGCCTGGGCTTCCAGTGACTTCATTTAGAAGTGTCCAGCCACACCTGGAGGGAGCTGCAAAGTGCAAGTGGGGATGACAGCATCTTCTGTGAACAATGGGATTTCCTGGGATTATGTTTGAATGGTTGGCCCTCTTGGAGAGGGGGAGAATGTATTAAATCTCTGACAAAGTGATGAGAAGACTTTGTGTGTTATGTAATTTATAGGGCCACTGGTTACCATTATGCCAAAAACCTGCTTCAAATTGAATGAGTTAAGGTTATCCACATGGTGCTGTTGAATAAATTCAAATCCCATGGGATAGAATTACATTAAAAGCTTTAGTCAGTTTAAACCATGTTTCTGTCATTCTTATTTTTGATAAGCATAAAAGCACCCTGTAGTGAAACCAGGTAACCGTGTGTTACTTGCTGGAATGTTTCATAGGATTATGTTGCAACCAATCTTAGTGCTTTTTCAATGTCTCACAGCTTTCTGGTATATTCTCCATAAAACATTTTTTTATTTTTTGTATTTAAAATTTATCCTGACTGTCTGATAAGAACAAGATAAATACATCTTAATGAACCCTATAATGAATACTAAGTTGCTCTGGCAAACCAATTTAATTTTTATGAATCTCATTGTTAGAGGAATATATATATATATTTATTTTTAGTAGTGAGAGTCCTCTTTGAGGGCAAACACTTTCTTTGAAAGTAAAACAGTATTTTGTGACCATAATGCTTAGCTCTTGCTAAGTGGCAGTGACCAGGTAAACCATGCTGTTGTAGCCCTATTTGGTTGTATATATAAGCTTTCTAATGTACACTTTAAATGTAAATAACACGTGTAGCTTCAAAACAAGCTTTGGCAAGCAATCAGTCTGGCTGCATTTGACTGGACTTTGAGTGAAGTAGAAACAGGAAAGTACACCCTTTAAATTTGACCTATCTTTTGGTGGAAATAGTCCTTGGGGTATTTGTCCAGTTGTGTTACTGAATCCAATCACTGCAGCAACTTACAGACATTTTCATTATCTGGGACCACTGGATGCCATTTCTGAAATTCTGAGCAGTAGTTTTCAGATGAAGGCTTTTTAAAGAATCAGTCTCACTTGCCCCAGTGATTGTGGCTCCAGTGCATTGTGGCATGGCTGCTATCAGCATCAGGCCACGCTGACAGGCATCAGGAGCTAGGAGATAACCAGGATCTGTAGCATCATCCATAATATTATTGGAACTCTGTCCTCCCTAGCAAATGCACTGTCCCATTCTAAGAAAGGCTGTCAGTTTTGATCTTCTGAGGTTTTGCTGCTTCTAAAGTGAAGAGACTGAAGTGTGCCATGGATGCAGTTCAAGTGGTTCTTTGTTTTAAGCAGCCATTGGATCTCAGCAAACGTGAGAGATTTTTGGGGTACCAGCGATTGCCTTTGCTATCTGAGCTGTCTTTTCTAGCATGGAATGGTAGAGAACAAAATCTTCTTTTCCCATATAGTGAAAGGAAGTATATTTTGGTTAAGTACAATTTAGTATATATATTTTGGTATTTTCAGGAGATAACATTTGCTTGAAAATGAAAGTGTATTGTTCTAGCACAGTATACTGTAATTTAAATCATTCACAATGCAATTTCTTCTGTGGTTCCAGTCTGTAAACTAAACCAGAAATGGACATTTTAGCTGGTACATTCAGTTTCAAAGCACTGAATACTACACATAATGTAAGCAAGAATTCTCATTTTCTTGGTTCTGTAATTTTCATAAGTAGTGGTGCTACACCTTCTCCATCTTAACAATGTCTCTGACTTTTTTTTTCCTTCCTCACTCTGGAAAAATACTGTAATATTGTCATGTTCAATATACCTGTCTCAGTTTACCTAGTTTCACTGTGCCAGGCAGATGAATGAGTTAGAGTTTTGTCTTTTGAAATAGAAACTGCTTGAGGGAACTTGAAGATCACTACTTTTCTCTGTACCTAGATATTCACTGAAGGGTAGTTTTCTTCCCTGAAAGCATTAATACCAAATTACTCTTTGTCAGTTTTGCCTTAATGGGTTATGCCCTTCCTCACTGTAGGTTTAAACTTGAGTGTGGGGACATGATAGCAGAGTTCTATGAATCTGAGCATACCTGGAATGTGCAGAAGGAGGCCTCTGAACATGGGCTTTGAGTCAGCAGAGGATATGCTGCTCAGGACTCAGAGAAGCTGGCCAAAATCCCTGCTTTTACTCTTGTTTGGGAACTCCCTGCAGAGAAATGGAATGCCTGTCTCCCTTCAGGTGAGATTACTGCCACTCAGTCCTGCCTTCCTGCCATGGGCCCATGGAGGCCAAATTCTCTTTCAGCCCATGCAAATCATGATTCTGCTTGTTTGTTTCTCTATGTAGGTTTTTCTTTCAGCCCCATCTGCTGTCCTTTTACCTCTTCCACTGTCTTTTCCAATGTGTCATTCGTTCTTAGTGCCACCCGATTTGGATCTGGTGATTCATGTATATGCTTCCCTGCTGAATAACCAGCACAAGGCAGGAAAGTCTACCTGCTGACTAGTGACTGCTTCTTTCCTACTTTGCCTTTTTCAGAGAATATTAAAGTCCAGCTTTTAATGGAGAGAATGAAGAAGAGTTATTAAGTGCCACCAAATTGAATGCCACCTTCACTCAGGTTTTGTTCAGGCTTTAAACAGTGTTAGAAAATAATATGAGGAGACAGAAACTTATCATGTTTAGACCATATATAGAGGTTTTTCTTTAGATCTGAGTATAACTATTATAGTCCACATTAACAAACTACATCATAACTTGTTCTGCTTGTTTTTTAAACCAAGGTTAGCAGTGTTTTGTTTGTTTCCTGTGGTGACATTTGAGGGATTTCCATGTATGGGTGCACCATCTGAAAAAGCTAAAATGGACCTCATGTCACAAAGTCCACAGGAGGCTATGTAATGTGGATTTCTCCCACATCACTGTTCTGCTCAGTGCACGGTACAATGGATTTTCCTAGTAATGGTTGTGTGATGGTACAGGCCAGGGATAAACCAATTGGAAGACTGGCAAGTGATTCCTAAGTCTTGTGTGAAAAGCTCTATTCAAGCTCTGTTTTGACTCCATTCATGAGCCAGCTTCTACCTCTTTCTCTCCATGCTCAGGCTTTCAGGCTTCTAGAAATAAGCTCAAGTACATGAGCCTGAATGGGGTTTCACCATGTTGCAGTCAGACAGTCATGAAATCAAAACTAAAGAACATGCCAACTAAAGCACCCACCCCACAGGCTAGATGTGGAAGCTGTGTATTCTTTTTGCAAGAGGAGTTGTCCCTCCAAGTAATTCTTTACTCCAAAATGAGAAACCTCAAGTCCCTTCTGAATGGCATCCGCCAGGGTTTGGGCAGGGACAAAAGATGGGAGCTGCTGTGCCTTCAGGGGGATGCCTGTGACTTCTAGGCATACTCTGCTCCTGAAAGATGGAAATTCCTGTTGTACACAGAGGTAATGTACAGCTTTGAGCATATAGAAGCTGAGAGCTTCTTGCCTCTTTCAGAGGCAGTACGTGATTTATCTCTAGTTCGGCAGGGAAAAAAAATTCTGGCATGCCTTTCTGGAAAGGTTGATGGACCCTGACCTCCTTTGACCTGATTTAATTGAGGATTTTGCCAAGCTTATTACATGGGATATTCTTTGGCTTCACTGAGCGAACAAAGCAGGCTGATCACAAATTATTATTTAAATGTGCACAGAATGAAACACAAAAATAGCTCTTTAAAAAAATAATTTCCTTTTCACTGACAAATAATAACCTTCCTTTAGTAACCTGTCACAGACCTCAAGACCAGTAGGACAAAACATCTCAGCTTCCTCAATTTTATATCTTCCTAGACACATTACTAACACAATGTCGAAAAATGAAAAAAAAAAAAAAAGGGCGTATCCCATTTTTTATTTTTTATTTTTTTAAAAGCTACATTACTGGTTCCACAGATGAACCCATTCTGTCTGCCTACCAGCAACATCAGCCAATACTTACTGATGCATCTGCTTTACCTTTTACATATACCCACAAATTAAATACATGGGACACACTAACATATTTCTTCATAATTCAGGAAAAAATAACCATTATATATACACAGCATTTGCTTTTGAAGTATTAAACCTCAGGTTGTTGGCCTGACAGCTACTTCCAGGACAGAGCATTTCATGACATGAATGAGTGAGACAACAGGATGGATCAAAAAGGAATTACAGGTGAAATTACTTTTCCTTACTTTTCCTTGCTTTTAGGCAAGATGACATTTTTTTCAGAACATTATTCATTAAGTGAAAAGTGGTTCCACGGTCTGAGAAGTAATATTTCAAACTTCTCAATGAAAATGAAAGCCATGTTACGAGGTAACTGGTCTTGTTTTTTATTTGAAGAAGCAATCTAGAAATTCTCCTGTTGTAACTCACCACCTCCTTGACAACAGGTATGTTTCTGGGCTTAGGACAGTCAACAAGAAAGCAAGTGACAGCAATTTTTGTTGTCCTCATAAAAACTGATAAAGTCTCACAGTGACTCCCCTACTATTAAGAATTTTTCCATGTTTAAAAGCTAACAAGACTAGAGATTTTCACCTTTATGAAATGTTGTTAGCGACAAGACCGAATAATTTGCCAAATCTATGAAACAAAAAAAACACTGGTGACTTACCAGCTCTGAAGGTTCACTGGAGGATTGGCTTTAGCTTTCTTATTTAGGAGGTGTCTACATCTGACCTAAGGTAACTGCATACTGTATGTTGACAACATTAGCATTCCTAAATGTCAGGAAGGGAGACTAAACCATAATTAATTGACTGACAAAATTGCTAAAGACTCATATGTGAGCTGGTTATTTTCCCTTTACCTTCTTTTTTTGCCATCTCTTGCTTTCTGTTTGGCTCTTTCATATTTATGTTATAGAAAGAAACAGTTAAAGAATCACCTGCCTGGGATCAATGTAGGACCCAAAAAAGATACAGAAATGGGAAAATTTGAGTGAATATGAGGCTTATATATTGCCCATCAAGCTTTGAAATTTCACCAATAAATTCTGAATTTCAACCAAATTCAGCAGAAGTGGAAACTTCTAAGACGGTAAGTCCCTAAAAAAAATCATGAAAATTCATTGTGAGGAAGAAGACAAAAGAAAAATTTGAGTTCAGTCCTTATCTTACTTCTATGATGTGCAAGTGTTGCTGTCAGCACTCAATGTTCTAAATCAGCAATGACCCATCCTGCCTCTTGCCCAGTCAAGCAGGTAATGTGTGGCAGGGAAATAGAGATGTATTAAGAATCAGGGCTAGAGCATGGAATATGGGATACTGAGAAACCAGGATCATTACTACAGAAGAGATTCTGGGGATGTAAAAGCAATCTGATGGTGCAGTAGGAACTTTGATTAGTATCATGTGAAAATAAAAGTCTTTAGTGACCCTATGGATATGCAGAAGACAAACGCTGTCTGCATAGCAGCCTGGATCTGTAATATCACTTTCTTCTTTACATGTTTACCCCTTTAGCCACAGTATCACCTTATCTTTTCTTCTCCCTCCTCTGCTTGACAAGCTTCCTCACTTAGGTCACAGCCGAGGTAGTCATAAGTCAGCTGAGAAATGAGGAATGAATAATTTCCTTCCCCTTGGGGCACTAGCACGTCACTGCTATGAAACACTTAGGTCACCTGTCCTCACAGCAAGAGCACAGCAAGGACACTGTGTAACCCAACAACTTCAGAGTGCCTCCTCCCTTTGGAAGAGCCACTATAGTGGTTACAAGGTCTAGGGGTTTATATTCTTTGTGAGTTCCGTTAGCTTTTACCAGCAAGATTTTTTTTTTCAAGTCAAATTTTCTCACAAACTTCATGTTTTCAGATACCTCTATAGAACCCTATTTTTTTTCTGAAATGCTGCAACCCTTCTGGGCTGATAATTGCATAGGCATTAGCTGTCAACAGCTCTAAAACTATATGGATTTTTAGAAACAAAATAAAATACAGAATCACAGAGGAGTTTTAAAGCAAAATGAGAGTTCTGAACAGAGCACAAGATCACAGCAAGACTGGTAAATGTAGGAAATGTAGGTTGCATAGCAAGCCTGGCCTTGAGATTGCATGACCCGTCTCAGCCACATCAGTTTGTCATTCAGTGTCCAGTTTCACCTAGTTAGGAAAGAGGTTAGCACTCCTGTCTTTAGAAATGCAGTATTGCTGATTTATTTAGCTTTTCTTTTCAGAGCATTTTGTGATGCACAGCTAGAAGGCACTGTAGAAATATAAATGAGTGTTTGGGAATTAGTACAGTTCTGTTACCATCTATTCAGCTCCTCAGAGAGTGCACTGAGGTCTCTAAGAGAAAATGGAGTTCGTGTCAGCAGTTGGATGAGAGAAAGAAAGAAGATAATGGCAGAGATGGATGAGGAGAAGAGGGAAGTATGCAAGATATAAAGTAAAATATGGATGAGTGACATCTGCCTGAGAAAAAGTAATTGGAGGTGAATGAGGGAGGGCAGTAGAAATGGAAGGGGTGTGCCCACCCAGCAGTACTGTCCTTGCTGGAATGCAAATGTGAAGTTGCACCTGAATGCACAGACAGTGCCATTCCTTGTCAGAGAGGAGGCTTTAAGTTTATCAGCTACTTGTGTGCTCTGTGGCTGGCATGCAGCTCATGTGCCCTGCAATAAGAAAACTGTTTATCAGCCTTAGGCTGCTCCTATAACACACTGAACTTGACACAAATCTGTTCCAGCATGACCAAGCCGGAGGAAGTAAACAACAGCACTTATTTTCCTGCCTCTGTAAACTCATCCTGCTTTCTCTGTCTGTCTTATCCAGTAGAAATGAGATCGTTTAAAAATAGCCCTTGAGATTCATGACAGACCTTAAGAGAATTTCCTTAGTGCAAGCTGAGGTGATTTAGAGAGATTGCCTTTCCTTAGCTGAAAATGTTTTAAGAATGTGTTAACAGCATATAAATTTAAAAGGGATTGAAGGCTGGAGTTTTAACACCAATGCCACAGGAGAACAAGTCAGTGCAAGATCAAGCAGTTGTGGAAGTAAAATCAAAGCAATGTCAGACTGATTAGGAATAAACCACATCAGAAGTGCAACTGGTAAGAGTCTTAATCATTCCGAGTCAAATAAAGCAGGGAATATGGTATTCCTTAACACCACTTCTTGGAGAGATTTTTCAGACCAGACTCAGAATGGAAGAAAGTGAAGTACAATAGGCTGTGGTCCTCAGATGAAAGATGAAGACTGGACTTATCTGGGCTAAATGAGGACATATATGCATATATGGCATGTCTAGTGGCTGATATAATGTAGTTCACTCTTCTATAGCATATATTCTCTTTTTTTTTTTTTTACTTTCTCCTTTGCATCTGCTGCAGGAAGTATCTTAACTACAGCAGTGAACTAGCGTGTATTTGTATTTTTCCTGTTCCATTCTATTCCATAGAGGGCTGTGTTGTCAAGGAGCTCTAAAACCAGTATGGAGAACACTTCTCTTTGCTAGGCTGGCAGCTGCTGTGTAAGCTTTTCAGTCCTTTTTAATCACTCTGCCTCCCATAGCAAGCTACTGTGAATTAGTTCTTCTGGGCTCATTATCCAGACTTCTTTACCACCCTTGAGAAGGAACAAGAGGTACTGAAGAAAGCCCAAGGGGATATCCTCTGCTTAATGAATCTCTGCTGTGACTGTAGAGCCACAGTGCCAAGAGGAGGATGGAAGGGTCATGGCTGGGATGTATCGTGTTCTGGATGATAGTGCATGAGAATGGATCAGAGCAGCCATGAACTGCTTTGCAGGACACTGGAAGTCAAGTTGGCTCTGAGTGATACCAGGAAACAGAAGGATAAGGACACCATGTCCTTACTAAGGCTGCAGTGCTGAAGTCACTGAACTGACAGCTGAAAGATTGGTAACTGGAAAGAGGAAGAAAAATGTCCAATATCTCTGCTTTTTCTTAGTGCTTTCTCTGAGTCCAGAGATTCTGACCTTAAGCAGCATGCCAAGGCAGGAAGGCAGGGTTCTTCACGAGCAGAAGTCACCCTAATTGACAGAAAGGAATGTGATTGTATGCTCTTGTACTTCCACTGATGGATTTTACTTACCCAGATGCTGCAGATTTAGGGTGAAGAGCTATCAATTGAGATTTCAAATGAGGGTGTTTACCCCTCTTGCTCAGCAGATGTGGGAGCAACAAAGATTCTCACTTTTACAACAGAAAAAGAATTCTTCCCTGTTCTGTATTATATTTTCTGCATGCTGATTGGAGACCTGCTGAGAAAAAGTTTTAAAATATGATTCTCTTCTCCCTCATTAACTAAATCATCACAGGTGCAGGAGATAGTAGGAAACAAAACAATTACAATAAATGGTGAGGCTTCAAACTCAACACAAACCTCTCTGTGGACTGGAGGTACTATTCCAGGTTTTTACTTCATTAAAACCCCAGGGATTTTGACTCATTAAACCTGCTAATCCCAGGATCACTTTTTAATTGCAGTTTTAAACTCATCTGTTGTGCTGCCTGTTTTTTCCATCAAAGCTATGCTCTACAAGGAAAAGCATGAGAAAAGGAACCAAGAGAAATTTGTTTCTGTGGTCAGTCACTGCCTGGAGCTCTCTCACTGGCTTTTAAGTATCTTGTGAAAGCATGACTGAGACTGAAACAGTTATATCTGAATAGATGAGGCTGTGAACATCTTTATGAAGATAGGGAGGTTCTGTTACAGGTACAGTGTGTTCTTGCAGCTAGCTGCATCCATATGAAGAGTGCAGAGAGGCACACACCAGCTGTGCACAACTGCACCACATTCAGCAGCAGAGTGTTTGAATATGAACAAGGCTCTCATTTTAGTCTCAGTTCTTCCCTTCTCTCCCTGTTGAATGAATAAATCTGCTTTGTTCCTGTTTATGTGATACAAGTGGGTGAGAATTAGCAGTTTGGAATTACTGGTTTGGGTTATTAACTTGGGTTCATGAATAAACAGAATGACTGCTGCCAGGGAATCATGCATTAATTATCCTTGAACTATGCTGATGGAAGAGTGATAGAGAACCAGCAAATATACTATGAGCTTTTGACTGCTTTATTATTTTTAGCATTGCTAAAAGGAGAAAACTGGAAAAAACTGCTTTTCCTGTCTGCCTCTGGACTGTGCAGGGGGCTGCAATTCAGGCACCTCCTCTAGAACATGAATGACAGGTGTGTTGTAGTAATTTTTTTTTTGTTATGATCATTACGAGCCAGTCAAGCAAAGAACAGATCCCATTCTGATATCTCTTGCCCTGGACATCCACTTGGCTTCCATAAAACTGCTAACTGTGGCTGTTCATCTTGGTGCCAGCTCTGGTAATGAAGTAGTTAAGGGAGACCTGCAGAAAACCCCAGAGAAATGCCCTGATTAAACACTTTAGTTTTATCTTCTACTGTTCTTCTTGCCTGGTCTTTTTCACCTTCTTCCGGCCTTGGCAGTGCGTGCTCTTGTGTTTTTTTGAAAAAGCTGGATGGGAAATTATTTGGTTCAACATATGTTAAGGAAGTGGAAACAGCTGGGGGCCAAAGACAGAATGTAGCTGGCAAGGCAAGTTGTTATTTTTATGCAGAGCTGTTCAGTTGGGTCTCTTTGTGTAGAGACGTCATTCCACTTGGCCCAATTTTACCTCGATGACTCCTATTAATCCTCTTGCCTTTGAGCATTTTGTCTTAGTAGTTTACACACCTGCATGTTTATGCATTGTGATCCACTGCAGCTTCTCCTTATCTCTCCCTTTCCTCAGCACTTTTCTCTTCCTTTTCCTCTCCTACAGCAGTTGCCACTCCTACAGATACCAGGGGCAATGGGAGGGGTCTGGCCCAGTTTTGTCTGTCACCTTCCCAGCCCTTCCTCTTCCCAAGGCCAAGAGAGCCTAGGGTGAAAGCTGGTCTGAAGGAAAAGAGCCAGCCAACTTCTGCCAAGTTTGAAGAGACCGACCAAGGATGACTTGAGAGGAAATTATTAGGCAGGGGAGAGGATGGGATTTCCATTGTGCCCAGGGAAATGGTCTAATTTGAGTAATTTGCATGAAGTCATAATGAGACAGGACTTAAAACTTCAATCGTATGTATGGTACTTTCTACTCTGTATTATTATATATAATTATACATATATATTACATGATTATATATTCTGGGGCAGTAAGTGATAGAGCAGGACCTCATAACCCCCTATTTTGGGGCAGGAGAAAGCCTTAAGTTATTCCATCAGGAATACAGGGATGTTACTCTCTTAGAAGAGAAAAAAAGTAATGTAGTAAGTGATGCTGTATCAAGGCAAAGAATAAAGTTGTCTCCTTGTTTATTCCTACCCTTTCCCTGTATGTTTCAAAAATTCCCCTTCTAGTCTATTGCCACTTATTTCCAGTAATGAATTCAGCCGAGCAGACTGGCACATTTTGGCCTGTCACATGCAGGTCTTGCATAATGTGGGTGAAGCAAACAGATATACTTGGGCCTTGATTATACCAAGGCCACTTTATACGGCCACAGAGATCGCTCTTGGTGTTTTTATTCAAGCATCGAAGACCAAGGCCATTCTGTTATTTCTTCCTGGTTTGCTAAGGAAAGTGATTTAGTTGCAGAGCTCTTACTGCTGTTTTGTTACAAACCCTTATAAATTCCTGGGAATAAGAAAACAGTTCCAAGCAAAACACAATTTTGACTATTGGCTTCCGTGTGAGAGCTTTGTAGCCTAATTCCTATGTCAAAGATCCCATAAGACTTATTCAGAGCCAGCATGGCAAGACTTAACTTTTTTTTGTATCATTGACTCTGAAACAGGAGTATGGCAACCTTATGCAGAGAGGAGAAACAAGGCTCAGAGCCACCTCACTGACTCCTGCCACAGGAGTCTTTAAAACAGCCCTAATTCTGACAACCTCCCTGATATAATTTCAACCTGTTCTATGAAGTGTATCACTAACAGTATTTCTCAGAATCTATCTTTATGTCTTCTAATAAATAATAAATTTGTTGAAATATATTTAGTACCTTTGAAAGCTCAGTAACAAAGTTGCTATTTTTATGTATTTTATGTGCAATACAGGGTAGCCTTTTGGTTATTTCAGTGCCATTAAGTGAATATAGGAACATTAAGCTTAATAGACATGGCAGTTGCTTTACCTGATTTTTTTTTTATTAACGCTTTTGAAGTGTTTACTTGTTATGTATTTATCATATGCAATAAAATACTCCAAGGGCAAAGAGCAAATGGGTTAAGCCAGTGTAATAAATAAAGCTAGTATCAATTAGCTTGCCATTGCTTTCTCCCATTAACCTGGCATGGATCTTAGCCCTGGCTGCTGCACTTTTTTTCCTTTTTTTATTTTTTCTTTATTTTTCTTTTTTTTCCTGATTTTTATAAAGATCCTAGATTGCAGCTGTGCTTTTGTCAGTAATGATAAGCTGTTGATATTGATGCCACCTGATTGCTTGATTTCTACAATCAGATGTTTTCCATTTTAGAATCCTTTGATTTCCTATCAGTCAGATGGTAAAAAGGAGAGGATCTGCAATAAAACTTTCAAAGAACAAACAGAAAATAAAATCTATTTAGAGTCTAACAATATAATTCTTGCCTTCTTTCTAGTTCAAAGGGACAAATTACCAGCAGCCTCTGAAAAACCAGAACATGTACAAGACTTCATTATAGCCAACGATTTCAGGAAATATTGACAGATCTAGTTCTGAGGCAGAATTTCCTGCTTCCTGCCTTGATGGATAAAATACTGACACACACAAATTCATCTGTTCATTTTGAATGTGTGCTGAC
Organism: Acridotheres tristis; assembly: GCA_037013685.1. Lineage (NCBI taxonomy): Eukaryota > Metazoa > Chordata > Aves > Passeriformes > Sturnidae > Acridotheres > Acridotheres tristis. The sequence goes on along the minus strand of CM072887.1, from coordinate 55,420,308 downwards.
AGAAGCAGTCTGACTTTCAGAGCATATACACTCCAGGTGTACACACTTGGGATGTCCCTGACTACAGAGAGCAAGACTCTTGCATCCTGTTTGACATCCCTGGGGATTTACAAGAGGAAAACATGAGCTGTCATGGGCTCGTGATGGCAGAGGTATGAAGGTGACACCCAGTGTGCTTGCAGGAGAAGGAGCATTGTCTCCTGCCAAGCTTCATCACATTTTTGTCTGCATGAAGAGAAGTTGGCTCAGTGTCTATACTTTAACAGCAGTAGTTCAAAACGGTTTCTGTCACTTTCTTTACATTTCTGTTCATTTGTTGCTAAGTGTCTCTATCTTTTTGGTCTTCTTTCTGGAGAGACCGCATGAAAACTTTTAAAGGAAAAAAATCTAAATCTGACTTGACTGTGGCAGCATAATATGCCTAAAAATTTATTGTTTTTTCCTTTTTTTTTTTTTTTTCTGTTGTAACTCAAACTAAAAATATCAGCCAACTTTTTAGTACTAGAAGATTTTGGGTTTTTCAGTAATTTGGAGCTGGTAGCATTGGTCGCACTTACAAGACTTTCTCACCCCAAGCTGCCACAACTTGCAGCAGTTTCTGCATGTTGGAATGATGGACCTGTTGTGGTTAAAGCTGAAGTGAGCAGGCAAGGAGAGAGATCTCTCAGGAACATTTTCTGTCTGTTAACCTTTAGTAAAGCTTGAGTTATAGGAAGCAATACATTGGCATTTAAGCTGTCTAAACATACGTGCTTACTTTGAAATAATTTTGATAGGAGTTATGCCCAGGGGTGCTTTCTATGTGCCAAAATGCCATATAAAACAAGCTATGATTATCTTTTGGGGGCCATTAAAATAAATAGTTTGTTCAGATATTGTGCTGACAATGACAGTATTTAAAAAAATAGAGAGACTTTGATAAAGTAATATACAGCAAATGTAATTTCATACATTAGGGAATTTCAAGAAGTATCGTTCTAGTCATGATTATGGTGGGTGAAAACTTCTGTGAGAAGATAACATGAAAGAAACAGCAAAAGTTTGGGGTATGGCTGTGCTTGTTGGCACTTAATATACACCTAAGCTATGCATCTGAAAGCCATTCAAAAGGCCTAACTTCCATAAGAGTGCCAGGAAACACTACTTTATTTGTAGACATCCTGGACAGCTGTTGTCAGACTATAAAGAAGAAGCAGAGAAAGCATAGAAAGGAAAAAGCCTAAATGTAATGTATCTGGTGGACTGAACAATCTGTCCTCTTCTTCTGAAACACTGAAATCTTAGGGAGACTTCAAATAGCTAAAGAGCTGTAATTAGAGCCCTCTTCTGAGACATGCATTTGTTTCCCTGACATTATGCAGGAGAGTTCCTGTTTTCCTGTTGTTTCCTGTGGCATAAACATTTATTTTAAATTTCTTTTGTCATCTGGGGAGATGCTGTCTGGGGGAGACGTGCTTTCACGTGACATTCTTCCTTCCCGCTGCTGTTTTTGTGGCCTCAAAGGCAAATACAGGATATTCCTCTTCCAGTCCCTTCAGTGCCTCTGCTTATTCCAGTATCTCTGATCAATTGATTTGCAGTGATGTCAGCATTTCCAAAGAGCTAATATAATTGTGTGAAAGAAATGTAGAACAGACTGGCATTGAATTTCCTAGAAAAGGCTGAAACATTCTTCAAGCTTGTATAGATTACAGAGAATTTGAACAATAATATAAGTATTTCAAGTACTGTAATGTAAGCATGACTCACCTGATACTAAAATGAGATGAGGATGAAATCAGATTGACATCATTTATCTAGACCCCTTGGGGTCAAGAACAAGTTTGGCAAGACCCTCAGAAGACTTCTTATCAATCCAGATGAAATTGATCCTCTCTGTGCGTGGCTCTGAGCTGTACTATCTCTCAGGTCTCTTCCTTGCTGTACTTCTGTGACAATATGACTCAAGTTGCTTAGCAGGTGATATCCTGTATCAATACTAAGAATTAGAAAGGTAGGAGAACTTCAATTAGCTGCTGGTGCACACTGGTAATCATATTTAAGATTCTGTATTGCCTTCTGCACATCATTTCTCTATGGCTACACAGGAGTGATCTGGACTAAGAAGTCCAGTGGATAAGCTGTGCTAACAAAGCATTAATAGGAAAAGCCTCATAGGTTTGCAAACTGGGAACTGCAGAGAACCCATTTTAAAATTAGCACACAGGTGTGCTCCTACAAGTCCTTGGCCTGATTTACCACATGACCTAATGACTCATGACCACACAGTTAAACACTGCTGGATAATCTAGCTTAACTTTTTAATAGTTGCAGTAAATAATTTAAGAAAACCTTCAGAAAGGCAGGTGTGAAGGAAGGACTTTCTTGGTTGAGATCCTTATAACCTCAAAAAACAGAAGAGTGACATGAGGAATCCTGTGTTTTGAGATGACCTGTAAAATCCACTTTATTTAAGGTGCTTTCTGAAGGCTGCAACTGATAAAAACACAGAAGTTTCTGTTCATCAGGACAGAAAATGGGAGGCGTGTGTGTGCTTTACTCTGAAGAAATGGGCAGGAATTATACTTAAAGATAATATGGGTTTATCTCCTACTAGGAATTCCATGGCACTAGTTGACCTCAGCCTTCATTCAGTAATGCTCTTTCTCTTGTAATGCTATAAATTACTCTAAAATAGGTTTGCTTCAGCATCATGTGAAGGAGAGAAGGTAGAAAGGAAATATGAATAGTGAAGTCAATTGTGCCTCAGAAGGTATGTAGGACAGGTTTTAGACAGATGTGCCCATGATCAGCTGAAAAGGGCTAGATAGAAGGGCTAGTGATCCAGTGATATGTTATAAATTAATTAACCCCGATGGGTAATTAACTTCTTTGTACAAATATTTCAATTGGAGAACAGTGAATTTTATTTGTGATGCACTTACCTTGCACCTGTTTACTCCACTATTGCATGAAGACTTTGATTAGGAGGAAAGGTTTTTATCTTGTCTCAGTGAAGTTTTCAGTATATAGCTTTGGTTGCTGGCAAATCAGCCTGTGAGATACCTTCAAAATGTTGGTTATTTTAGAAATCTGACTTCTCCTCTCCTCAAGCAGCCTTCACCATATTCCCTTCCTCCTTCTGACTAGAGCATTGTCAGCATGTTAGCCTGCCATCCTAACTATGGAAATTTTCTTTGTGTCTCTCCCCATAAACCACATCTTCTGTCCAGGTTAAGGACAGCTGATGTGATCACAAGCCAACCATAAATATCATTGTCCATAAATATATTTTCCTGGGCCCTGGCATTCCAAATAGAGTTTGTAGCAACTGGCAGGGGGTTGGGTCTTTCAGTAGGGTCTGATTTGGGGAAAGGTGTGGACACCGGGCTCTGGCAGAGGAGAGTGGGGAGTTAGGGGTGTGAGTGTGAGCAGAGGGGAGGAAAGGGCTGCCTGCTAGTCTGCAGGTTGGTGCTACAGCTCAAGCAGAAGAGGCTGAGGAGGCTGAAGTGGTTTTGATGGTTGAGATGTCAGTGGGCTTTTTGACCAGGCAATACCACTGCATCTCCAAGCAAGGCCCCTTCAGCTGTTCTAGGCCAGAGTATTGACAGCTGAAATACAGTGTGGACATTAATACATAAATAAAGGCATAAATACAGTGTGGGTGTCAGCTTCTCCTTGGTACCTGCCTGGGTATGCATTCTTAGTACATGATAAATTTTATCTCTGTTTCAGTGATGATTCACTCTCCCTGAAGGATAATGTACGTTGTGTTTACTACAGAGAAGTGGCATGTAAATAAGCAGTTAAAGCAAAGTAGCTGGCACAAATGCACTACTACTTACAACCTGAAAAATGTGACTTCAGGTCACTTAGTGTCTTTTTCATATTCTTACTCTTCTAGTTGAAAAGTGTCTCTTCCCTTCCTTACAGGGCTTATTTATGAGAAGCAGCAGGGTGTGGTTTTGCAGTGTGAAAGACGGATGTGGGAGGCTTAAATTAGGTGTTGATAAAATTCAGAGTAGGAAGGAAAAAGTCATTATGAAAGAGTTTATCACTGTTGCTTCCATTACCAAAGCAGGTGAGTGTGCCATGAAACCAACAGGTGCCAGGTTCAAAACAAACAGGAGATAACAGGCTGCTTCACAGGCTACTGCATGCTGAAGTTACACAATCCTTGGCCACAGTATGTCTTGGGGTCCAGAAGTTCTCAGAGCTTCAAAAATTGGCTTAGAAGGTTCATAGATGAAAGACGGCTTGAGATTTAACAGGCACAAATACGCCTATCGTGGCTTAAAGTGTCTGTCACACACAAATCCCTGGAAACCAAGTATGAAATCTTGCAGAATGTCAGTCTGAGCTTTCCATGCTAATTTATTCCTCCCTGATATCCACTGCTGGCCAGTGTCAAGCACAGTACATCGTGCTAGATGCCATTTTTGATCCACCATGAATATTTTCAGGTTCTTAACCATGCTCTTAGAATGCACATTTGTACCAGTACTACTGCGTCTCTACTTGGAGAAGGTGGGGATATCTTGTACTGCTTTAACTATTGTCAAAAGGATCTAGTCTTTCGTGTGGATGAAGCAAAAGGCATTTCAGTAACAGCACATGGGCTGAACCAACAGTTTATCTTAAGCTCTGAAGACAGAAACGCAGTAGAAAATACTTTTTAATACCATCTTTAACAACAAAATAAAAGTAGGATGTTTAAATTCCATATGACAAAGAATACCTTTTAGGCAGAATTGCCTTTTTGAGAGTTCAGTGACTTATTTTGAGTATAGAACAATGCCGTTTGGATTTTGAAAACAGGGGGGGAAACAGAGACATTCAAATTTCTTATAAGGAAATTTTTATTAGTATAAATTAGTATATATTAGTATACCTGCTAAGTTAATTTAATTGGGACTTCATACCCTGTTTTCCCAGTTAGGTGGTTAGGAAAATGACGCTGCTGTTTATAAAGACTGACTTGAAATTTGTAATTTTGACAGGAGATCCTAATGGTTTGCACACTGCAAACACCAGCCTGTAAGAAACTTGGGTGAAGCTTCTTGCAGAGGGAGAAGAGGAGGCTTTCCAGTTATTTTAATTTCTGTAACTAGAATGAAGTAAGATATTATCCTTTCTCTGATAGTTAATGGGCTGCAAGTCATTTGTTGTGCTCAAGGAGAGTGTGAAGTTGCACAGACTAACTTTCTTGGATACTCCGTTGGGATGCAAGCAAGAAAAATGGCAGATAAGTCTTTGATCATGTGATGGAGTCAGTTGCTGGCCACATCTGCCTTTAGACTGGTCAGCATGACAAGTGCAAACTGCTGACAGTAAATCTCCAGCATAGGTTATTGAATATCTATGTCCATGCTATCAGTCAGCTAAGGAGAAAAAAGCCAGGGAAGTTTTCCTGGGCTCTAGAGCCCTTGATACTTCCTGGCCAGGACTTGCAGAAACCCCTTAACTCACACTGGTGTATCCTGTGTCCTAACAAGGACATGGAGTCCTAAGGAGGAAATTCAGCAAACCTACACCCAGTTCCTTGGTCTCCTTTCTCGTAACAGCTTCTCTAAATGGCTTCAAGGCCCCTTAGTTCCAAGATCCTGGAATGTGGTGTCCTGGGAACAGCTTCTAACCACACGAAGGAGCCTCCCTGTCTCACTCCAGTGCTGTCGTCGGTGCCTCATTGTATAACAGGATGGTAGGAATAAGGTTCTAACTTTTTTACCTGCATAGGCAGCAGAGACAAACACGGCTGTTGAGAAGGAGGCCACAGATGGTGGCCTACTCAGCAGTGGTAGCTGAGATGGAGAGTTCAAGTGTCTTATTAGATTGGGAATGCCATAGGAAGATGAAGGCTGCACCATGGTCTGTTCAGCCCCAACTCTTAGAGGCAGCAGCCTTTTTATCTGAGATCTGAACCTGGTCCTATGCAACACCCACCTCGGTTTAGTGTCCTACTCATGACTTTGCTGCTGTTCCTGTTGTTCCCAAAGCTCTGGATGCAAGTATAAGAGCCAGGACAGCTGGGGACAGGACACTCGAAGGCTGACAGTTCAGGGAAGTGTGAGAGCAAGGGAAAGGAGGAGGAAGGGGTGACTTGTTCTCAGCTTTCATACATGCAAGGTTGCTAACATAGCCCTGATGCTAATGCAGCCATGATGTTGTTAAACCTTTTCTGTCTCTCTCTAGCTCAGTACATGGGTAGTTTGAGCACACAAGTATCTGCATTAACCTTGGCTTGGACCATATGCTTCAAGCTGTAGAGTGAACTGGTGGTGAAGAAAAACAGCAGCAATTTCTGGTCAGGAGCAACCCACAACTGGAAAGGGGCTTGTGTGACATCCATTGTGATTCAGAGGAACCCTGACAGGAAATGTGCAGGTTTGGTAAACAAGCCAATAGCACTAAGAAAATGCCTGGCTACGTGTCACCACTTTTGACTCCCAAGGGAAACTGATTTCCAAAACATCATCATTCAGCTCAACTCTTAGAGACTGTGCAGGTTTTGATCAGTAAACATTGCCTTACTTAACAAAGGCTATTAATAGTGAAGAAAGAAAAGGTATACAGTTGCTGTGAAGTAAAAGCCTGCAGGCAAAATAGCTGACATTCACTTAAAACCCTATAATTCTGCTAGTGAAGAAAAGAAAATGCTCTCAACTGGCAGATGAAATGTACTCTTTTCCTTGTCTTCATGTAAAAGGTCAAACAGAAAAAAAAATCAGGAGGTCAGAAATAAATCAGGAACAGTAAAAATAGTCCTTAAGACACTGCAATGTTAACAGTCCCTTTTTTTTCTGTAGCCTGATCTTGCTAGAGGAAAGAAAACCTGATGAACCTGCCAAAGCATTAAAAGCAATACAACTGCATTTTGAAAGGCAATAAAAGCAGATTGTGTGGGTAAAGGGCTGTGCCGTTCACCTTTCATCTCTCTGATGGTCACCCAAGGATATCCTTTGTGATTATAAAGGGTGCCATTTTAGGACCATTTATGTTGTTATTTGAACTATATCTATGCATTGCTGAGGTAACTTTAATTGGGTTGCTATTTAGGTGATGCAATTAAACTGTTGACCTTCTGATAGCAAAATATCCAAACGAAATAGTCTTGTTTGGGTAGGGGCTGTTAAAATGTATGGTGGTTTATTGACATACTTCAGGTTTATTGACCTAACCTTCTAAAGCTACCTTATGTAATGCAGAAAAGCTCCTTTGTGGCTTGTATTCATTTTGAAGACTTTCCCCCCCTGATTTGTCAGGGGCAAGAGCTCAGAACATCCTTTACTTGCTATTTAGTGAAAGTCCTCCTGGAAATCGTGCATCTGCAATTTTGAGTTGAACTGTGCCATAGGGTTTGAGTTTTAGCTTGCAGAGGAACCTTTCAGTCATCCCTTCTAGGAAGAAACCCAGGTCAGACACAAGACATTTGATTCTCAGTTTTATGTAAAGAGTTAACGACATCTATGTTTTTTCCTTGTATTAGACATGCATAATTAGAATAGCTTCTCATGTCACCTTGCTAGTTTATGAACACAGAAGAATTTGTGAATTTATATTGGATACTCTGGTCAGACATAGATTATTTTGTAATAGTTTTCTGTTTGGAGCTAATGTCCAGGAAGGAGAGAGAGAAGGCTGAGACCTGGAATGCTACATCAGTGTGAACAGGGTCTGTCACTTCACAGCTGTAACTGTCATAGATTGAGACAAGCTAAATTAATTGACCTTTTCTTCCCTAATGTCTAAGGGTTAATTTCCATTCTCTGACTTTTGAATAGCTTTTTTTCATCACCACCCTGAAGATGATGTCTGTGTCTCTGAAACATGCTACACAATCTAGTCTGCTTTCCACATCTCTCTACCTTCACTTAATTCTCCATGGGTTGCATCTGTTAGCAATCTGATGGAGAGACTTCTTGAGACTTCTGTCTGCCAGAGCAGTTTATTCTTTGTGGTTTAACTATTTTCCTTTTTCATATCCTTGGGTTTTACTTTTGAAAAAAAAAATCGTGGTGACAGATGGCAGTGGTTTTCCATATTTCAGATACTGATCATTTCTCTTGACCTGACCAACCAGTTTGTTTCTTACCCTGTCTTCCCTGCCCCTACCTAAAACAACTTTTCTTGATAATTCAGGTTGCTTTCTGACTTCTGGAACATGCTTATTTCTTTTCCTGTGGGGCAATGAAAGCTGGTCCTGCCTGGTTGCTGTGAGTTGTCAGAACATAATTTCAAGTCCTACTCTAAAGAACTATATTTTTTTCCTCCTCCACCCCCAAGATTTAGAATAAGCCAAAGAGGAAATTAATCTGATGGCTTTTAGAAACAAATTTGCAAATATTTTATATCATACTTTTGCCACAACATAGTTTCAAATCCTGCTTTTATGAAATCCGTGGAAATTTCCAGTGGATCCAAGTCTGAGGTGGGTGTCTGTTAAGAGTCAGAAAACAAAATGTGGTATGAGTTAGAAACAGAGATCATATTAACTGTTTTCTTTCCAGTTTCCTTTCAACAGAAAGTTCTATTGTCCTACATGTGATATTTCTTCTATGGCTGTTTCTCTGGAGAAAGTCTGGATGGGCAGTAGGTTAGAAGTTACTCTGCCCTATAAGCTCATGTTTTGTCAAATCATTACCTGTGAATGAGGTAAAAAGGTGTGCTTTTACAACTCTAGTTTCCTGCCAAACTACCTGGGCTCAAGGCACCTCTTCACAGTGACACGTCCAGAGGCCAAAAGTCCCCATAGTAGAAGACTCAACTGGGAGACTCTGGACCATGAGATTAAAAGTTTTTTTACTTAGTAGCATGCCTAGTTTTCACTAAAAAGCTAAACAAGCACCAGGCTTGTTAGGATTATTCATCTTTAATGTGGTCCTTTTTTTGCTTAATCTATGAAAGTTATTACAGGCTGGAATACATATAATTTATACAATATGGTATTGGGACTCCAGGGAAAGGTACTACTGTTCAAAGAAGAAAAGTGGGACATCTGGAAAAAATCAGATGGGGAAAACCAGAACACAAGTTGGTGAAATTGCCACAAAAGTTTTATTTTGCTAAAATTCCTGGGGTGAGCTTGCGGCATTATTCATTTTACATGCCAATTATCTTTGCCTTTGCATCTATTTATAGTTGCCCTTCTGTGGAGGCCCAGACTGAGAAGCACAGTTTTGAACTCCTTCTGCACTCTTGTTGCACAAACCCAGTCCATGCTATTTTGGGGTCAGACACCTGCGGCCGGGGCAGTGGAGAGGAGCAGGCGTCAGAAAGAAAGGAACTAAAATAACTTCTGTACAACATTTCGTAAGACTTTGACCATTGCCAAAATGGGATTAATCAATTTTCAGTAGCCCTGAAGAAACCATGTGCCTAGTGCCCGACCAGTTTAACCACAGAAAATTGTCAGTGCAGGAGGAAGGCCGGGCCTTACCATCCAGAGTCAAAAAACAGCTCTGGCTGCAAGCACTGCCATTCCCCCAAGCTCCAGCTGCTCCAGGGCAGGTGTAGGGAGCATATCCCGCAGACAACAGTGGGCCCAGAGGTCTGGGCATCCCCTGGCCATCAGAGGGGTCCCAGCTGTGCTGCCAGCCCTGGCTGAGCCCCTGCCCTGGGCTCACCCAGCCCAGCTGCCTCCCTCCCAGAGCAGGGGCTCCCGCTGAGCGCCTGGGAGTCCAGAGGCTGTTTGGCACTGCAAGCAAACTAATGCAAAACACAGTCAAAGTGCTTTCATGTGAGCTCCTGAGGAGAGGCTGTAAAGGATACGCACAGCCTTGGGTTTGTTTACGAGCAGAGAGAAAGGGCTGCAGTGGGAAATGGCCGCATCACTGCTCCTTGTGGTGTGCTGTGTGCTGTTTATACAATCGTGCTAAGTGGCAAGCGCAAACACACTCATGACAGAGCACCTCAGGAACTCCTTTTGATCTTCCTCAAAACCCAAAAAGGGAGAGAGTTGTTTAAATTTGTACTACTGTCACTGCTGCTCAGCTGTTTGAACCTTTTCTCCACCCAGTTATGTTTACTTGACTCTGCAGGCCAATGCCAGAGTTTGAAATTGAGGTCACTGGTTCAGCCTGGAGAAGGGGAGACTAAACAGGAGATCTTATGGTGGTCTACAGCTTCCTCATGAGGGGAAGTGGAGACGCAGGCACCAATCTCTCCTCTCTGGTGACCAGTGACAGGACCTGAGTGAATGGCCTGAAGCTGTTTGTGGGGGGAGTTAGGTGGCATACATACATACATAAAGGTTATATGTGGCATATTACATAAAGGTTCTTCTCCCGGAGGGTGGTCAGGCACTGGAACAGGCTCCCCAGAGAGGTCACCACAGCACCAAGCCTGCCAGAGTTCAAAAATTGTTTGGACAGTACTCTCAGGTACATATGTGACCAGGCTGTCCTGTACAGGGCCAGGAGTTGGACTTCACTGATCCTTGAGGGTCCCTTCCAACTCAGGACGCTTTGTGATTTTCTGAAATCCAAGCTTGTCTCTTTGGATGGATGTTTTATAATAGTGAATATCTGGGTAGTGTGATCACAGTTGTATTTGTAGCAACCTCTGTTGTCTGCAACTTTCCCTCTTTTACTGACATGTTCATAAGTACTATTCAAGACTCAAAAAATATTTCTGTTATTGTTTCATAAGACCTGAGCAAGGTTGGTACATTGTATGAGTCCAGGAATATAAGAACTCCTGGCTTTTCTATTCATACTTTTTGAATTTAATTTACATTTTCGGATTAGTTTTATTCCCTGTAGGTATGTCCTGGACTCCTCCGTAGTAATTATTTTTGATGATTCCACTAACGCCTACTTCTTAAGACAGAGATGATCTATTTCAGACTCCTCCGCTGAATGAATTTAGCCAACGATCCACTCATGACTCTGGCAGATGTTTTCACTTTCTTTCTTTCCTTCAGGCCAGTAAAATCTTTATAAATCTTTCCTCTACCATTCCAGAAATGTGAGAGCTTCCCCCTTGACGCCTGAAACATCTCACTGACCTTGTCTGCATACAGTAGAATACATTTGTAGATACTGCAGACACCTAAGTTTAAATAAACAAAATCCCAATATTTAGTCTTACAAAGGGTTGATCCAGATTAGACTCATATGCACAAAACTAGGTATTTCTTAAGGATACTTAGTCCACAATTCAACCCACAGCTGTCAACCTGATTACCTACTGTAGCAAGTCCAAATGTTTATGTTGGTTGCTCCTATTGTTCATATAATAACATTGTGTCTCCTCTCCTAGTATGCACACCAGTAGCCATGAACTTAATGGACTATTTCCATTGATCTCAGGAAATGCTAGCCAAAGATCTGTAGAAAATGCATGAGATCCTGCTCCAAATCAAACCTAAGTAATGCTCATGACAATCTTTCCTTTGTCTCCATTTTGAGATGCTAACTCTGCATCTCAACATCCTGTTGAAGAAGACCTGAGAGTTCAAAGAAGCTACTTCAGACCCTCTTTCCATATGCCCTTTATGGCTTGTCCTCTTTGGTTGGAACTGGAAATCATTTGGATATGTTGATTATTTTCAGGGAAAGAGTGAACTGATTGTTGTAGTCCATCTAGGGGACACATTATTTTTTGAAACTAAGTTTTGCTAAGAAGCCAAAGACTAATTGGTTATGGAGACTAAATTATCCTGTCACTTTATAATTTATTAGAAAACTTCATGGCATTGTAACCAGAGGCTCTTAGAAGCCTTCATATTGATGAATAATTATGACATGATGAGACATGTCTAAGGTGGAATTTTTTAAATCACTCTAATACGAATAAATAAAATAGAGATTAGTATTCCAGGGAAAATACATAAACTCAGAAAACTGCAAATGAAGATTAGAATACACCTTTATGGTTTTGGTTTTTGGGTTTTTTTAAATTGTGAAGTTGCTGGAGTTTTTCCAAAGTAGTAACATAAGAAGTAGTATTTTGTATCTTATTAACTGTGTGCTAATTGCAGCTTATTTACAGCCACTTTAAAAGAAAATTCCCATCAGGGCAATACTCTATTTCAGTTTTCTTCATAAAGGACTGGTATGGGGATCTCTCCCTTGTCATTCCTATCTCAGTGCTGTTCTTTTTCTTCTGATTCTCAATGAGCCTGCAAATTGTCGATGTAGAATTTACAATATTTGACTCTGAAAATTTGTGTTGTACTCCCTGGACATCTTGGTATCTCCCACCTACCTGGGTATTTTCTGCTTTCCGTGCTTTCTCTGCAGCTGCAAATCCCAAATGCTTGCATCAGTTATAAGTTAGTGTTAGTGGATCTATGGGATGGATTCACTCAGGTTCTGTGCTATTTTGAGGAACAGCCATTAGTGTAAAACTCACAGAAATGAGATAAAATTATGAACATTTTATCCAAAAAACTCACCACCCCACAAAAAAAGTAAGAATAACTTGGTTAGGACAACTATAAAATTCGCACTTCTATCCAGCCACAACAGTAAAGATGTAATAAAAGCGAAATTTTTTTCTTCCTTCTCTCCTTTAACCTTCTTTGAAAGAAAACATTTAGACCTGTGGCATTCTGTAGGATTTACTGATAATCCACGTAAGCCAATGTCTGGGATCTGACTTTTAGATGTAGTGAGTACCTGTAACTCAGGTTTTAATTTGCAACAGGTACGGGAAATGCCTGCTCCTGCACACCAGGCAGTGAAAGCCAGGAGTTGCTTTGTAAAACCAATGCTATTGTCCTGGCAGTGATGGAAGTGTTACTAATTCAGGGGACAGCTGTAATGAGAGTGCCATTTGCTTATAAAATGCCAAAAGATGGAAATAACCATTATTCACTCGCAAAGAGGACTGCAATGGGGTGAGGTAACTGTGTGTGCTTATTAACCCTAAGCACATATTTTATTAATAATATTGCTGTGAGCATAGTGTTTAAGCTATCAATCCTCTATTAAGCCTGAGAGCAGACAGCCAAAGCAGTGGGGGTCTTTCATATCTTGAAAGGCATGTTTTGCAGGACAGTATGCCCACTGGGGGACACCTGGGCAGCTAATAACCTTTGAATTGTCCACTCTAGGTCACCTAACCATGTGTCATGACTCACTTCCTCAACAATAGCCTGACTACTTCCACCTGTAGTGGGTTTTCCTAGGAGCAGCTTGCTGAATTTGAGAAATTTGATCCCATCTTGAGTTAATGGGAGTTTTATCTCTGGCACCCATGAGGCAGGGTTGAGGTTTGGATGAGGTGTGAGAAATAGCAATCTAGCTGTATTGTCCATCTTTCTGGAATGGTCACCTGGAGATGGCATAGGAGCACTTGATGAAGAGAGCAGGTACTCAATGAGAAAAGGTGCTGCTTCTTTGCATCTACTTTGCTGAGAGCACTCCTCTAATGATTTCATACTTAGAAACAATATGTTTACCAACAGCAGAAATACATCCAAACCATTAATAGCTGCTCAGATTTTGGGCTGAATGTTTGGGGATCTGCTAAGCTTCTACAAGTGTTTTCTGTGTCTGGCATAAGAAGCAAGTAGTATTCTACCATTAATACTGTTACTGTAATCCTGTGTTATTTGTCCATGTTTTACACAGCATTGTTCTGCTCCTTAAGGACTAGGTTTTGGCCAGTGTTGCATTCCCATCACTGAGGGATGGCTTGTGCATCTGGGTTTTACATCAGAAACACCCTCTCTTGTTTGTGTGGAACTCATTCAGAAAAGTGACTGAACTGTTTTCAAAAATAGGATGCTGTAGTTTTATACCAATAGAGCGCCAAAACACTTAGGTTTATGTGTCCTTGTTTCTTGTTGCAGGAAAATACATCAATACAGAGCACATATGAAATTCTGCCTGTGTAATGAAGAATATTCTTTGACTACACTGTTTCCAGTGTAAACTACTGAACTTACGAACACAAGTTGCATGGGAGATAAGCCAAAGTGATGAAGTCCAAGCAAGATGAGGAAGCACAGAGACTGTAAACACATTATCTTCTATTAAAGGAAACATGTGTTGTAAAGATATAGCGTCTTGTCTTTTATTTTGGTAATAATAAGTTGTTTTTTTCTGATACAGGTGGCAAATTTACCAAGGAAAACATCCGCCAGAGAGCAGAGGTAGGCCAGAACACTTAACAAAAGCTTCATTATCTGTTGTTTTGTAAAGCAGAAGACTGAATGCTAGTCTCCTGAAGGTACTGGCAAAACTAGCTTTTTCAATGGCCCAGGAGTTTATTCCAGGTGTTTTGTTACCATAGTGACAGTTTTTTTCACACATGTAGAGAGAAGTTGGTTTAAATTAAGAACTGCTCGTATCAGGGTGCAGTTTTTGGAACCAAGTGACAGTTACAGTTAAATGAACTAAATGCAAGTATTATAAAAATATTTCTCAGTACACCTTTTAGATGTAGACTAATACTTGGCAGGATACTGCAGACATCACTGCAATGCTAATAGATCAGAGTAAATACAGCAGAAGTATGTATGATACAGATAAGTTTTACCTTCAGAAACTTCTGTCATCTAAGCCCATAGAGCTCACTAAGAGGAACCAAAATGGATGTATAAACTCACATACTTATACCAACTGGCAAATGCTGAATAAATACATTCCTAGAACAGTATTTTTGTTATAAAACTATGCCAGGTATCATGACAGACATCCCTGTAGTTTCCTTCATGTAGAGACTGCATACAAAAGAAAATTGTTTTGACCACATATTTTGGGAGAATAGCCTAAGTTCTTATTTCTTTGTGTGCTAGTTCAACAGCTACTAGTGATCTGTGTTGATCTTTTTCTTTACTGCTTTTCAGAACAAGGATATTCTGAACTAATTTATGCTCTTCATTTGAAACACTGATGGATGGTGTTGAGAGTAAAGCAAGGAAGCTGTGAAAATTTGGGGGTACTGGTATCTTTGATATATTTCTAGCAATGCCTTTCATGAGAATTTGACTTCTTTGTGAATTTGAAAATAGAGGTGATAAACCAGGTAAGTATAATGAAAACTTGATATAAAAGGAAAAAAATAATTTAGAGATGATAATTTATACTAATATTTTTTAAGTTATTGTATTAATTCAGATTTATTGTAATGCCTATCTGTTATTAATTATGCATAATACTGATATCCTACAGCATTCCTATCAACTTGTAAAGCCTATGGAAAGTGAAATTTCCACTGATTCTGTTCAATTTACCACATGCAAGCTACAGATGATGCCAAAATGAATTTTTAAGGGATCACAGACACAGAATATTCTGATTTGGAAAGGACCCACAAGGATCATAAGAGTCCAACTCCTAAGTGAATGGTCGATATGGGGATTGAACCCAAAACCTTGGTGTTATTAGCACCATGCTCCTACCAACTGAGCTAATCATGTTTTCATCACCTTTTTTTTATTATTATGGTCACAGGTATAAATTGAGCAATTATATTTTGGAGGTGCAATTTCTATGATGCGAATGAGTCTTATTGACAGATCTGGTTCAGATGATGATCTGACAGATGATTTAGATTCACAGCGAATTTGCAGATGCCACTTGTGGCTTTCCATTGCAGTTACTGGGAACTGATTTTTAATTCTTTGTTGCTGTTTGAGATAGATAGTTTTGATTCAATGTTTAAATAAATCTGAGGTGTTTACATCTTTGAGCATGTTTACTGCATCAGCTATGAAGTAATTTAAATGGTAACAGTGCTAGTGAGCATACTGCAGTACCAAGAACAAAAAAATATTTTGATAGATAGATCAATAGAGTTTTTTAAGCTCTACTTGATTCAAATCACACCATGTGTAACTGTGATATCATTAAAACAAATATCCCAAATGAGCCATCCCTCGCCCTTCATACCAAAAGGGTGACATCATTTCTGCATATTGTATTGATAGGTTTTGTCATTCAGTACAGAGGTCAGACAAGTAAGCTGGGAAAGCAAGTTATGTGCCAAAAGGCCACACCAAGTCCCAGCATGAGCTTTTTATCTTCTTTGAATGTAGGATCATAAGAAATTAACTTTTATTCTGTTTTGTCCACCTATGTTTTACTGTAACTAGGGGACCTACTGCTTTTCTATTTGGATTCTATTTATTTAAAACAAAATGAGAAGAGTATATGGGAAAACTCGTAATAATGCCATTTTGGCAAAAAGAGTCTGTACATTGCCACTCCACACAGTGGTGGCTTCAGAGCAGACTGTTGATTGTTTGCCTGGCTAATTTTATACTGCACTTCCTACTTCAGGGTATGGCTCTCCTACAGCACCAGTCTCATTCTTTAGATGTTGTGGAAAATGGCATTTGCATTGAAGTCAGTGATAGTTGAGTGCATACACTGAAGAAAATAAACACAAACATTGCTTTCATTGTCTCTTCCTTCCTCTATTATGTATGCTAAACTTTTGCTATTGTTTTTTTGCTCACAGAGATACCAGGAATACCACTGGAAATTGTGTCTTCCAGTTCCTTCCTTGAAGGAAGAACGAGGAATCAGTTTTTTATTTTTATGTTTTTAATAGTGGAAGAGTACCAAGTCACAACTCTGAAACTTGTTCTACTATAAAAACAGCCCTGCTGAAAACATAGCATGGCTTTGTTTTGCTACTCCACAGAAAAAATCAAGAAGCTGATGAGCAAATGGAAAAATATGTTGGGAAAAAAGGATTTTTTCTTATAAAAATTTGCACGTGTTTATCCTTAGAAACATTTGCAAAAGGTAGATGTCTTTTGTTACGTCCTAAAACAACCTGTTCACTGAACAATACATAACAGCTGAGCTAAATGGTGTTTGCTTTTATCATAGTAGCAGCAGAATGGATGTGACAGTGCCTGTATTGCTGTTTGCAAAGAAATGTATGCAAATTCAGGCTGATGCTGCTTGCCAGACATGGAATATTCACTGTATGGAGAGAGAAAATTCAATTTTTATGCAGATTTTCCTGCTTATTACCTATAGAGGTCTTCTGTCATATTTGGAGGTACTGCAGGTCAAGCACTGGAGAGGCTTTGCATTATTTCCAGAAATCCCACTGATATATGAGGGGATATGTAAAGCAGTGAGAGAGGCAAATTAATGCTATTTCTGCCTTCTCTGTATTTCATCATTGATTGAGGACACAGTGTGAGAAAAGAGATTTTGGCATCTCTAGTTGAAATACTGCATTTTCCAGACCACTGTTATTCATATAGCATTGTATGTAAATGTGTTCATTGTGTTGAGAAGACTCAAAAGTCCCAGCAGAGCCATCTCAGATTGCACTCTGTGGTACAGACTGCGAGGGAATGATGAACTGAAGTTGCTGTGTTCAACATAGATTGAGTTCTTCGCTGTTGGAACATTTTATTTTTGGAAGTGGTAGGAGACAAGGAAAATAGGGCAGGGATAGAAAGTGTGGCTTTGAAAAGTCTATCAGAAGGATTTCCTGTTTATCTTGCAGCTCATCTGTTTGAACACTGTCCTGGTATGCAAATTTGTGTTTCCTCTCCTACTGAAGCAATTCTCCTCAGAGATGCCATCCCCTCCTCCTGTTTCAGAGATGAGAGTCCTTCTCAGGCTGTGGCAGGTTCCTGGGTCCTGCCTACTGGAACTGCCCCATCAGTGCTGGCCAAGTGGGACCTCAGTTTTACCTGCTCCCCTGGGAAGCACGACTGTCGGGTTCCATGTTTCACCTCCTACTTTGGATGGAGTATAGTCCAAAAATTCAGACAACTGTGATATGTAAACCTGTGGTCTGGGCCCTCTCTTGAAGTTTCGAAATACATGTTCAAGTTATGTTCAAGTCTTAAGCAGAGGAAGGAGCTAAACTGAGGTTTCCAGTACCCAGGAGACATCCTCAGGTCAGTTGGGAGAAAGAAGTTGTGTGCAGTTATATGGTCCCATGATGTTCCCTGGCTACTCTGCTGTCATGTAAGCTTTAAATGGGAGACCTGGAATGGGAATCTAGAACAATTTTTTCCTGCATGACTTTACCACGTAGAAGCATTTATTGAGTATCATACCTCTAGTTTAATAAAGCTTGTGCATTTATAATTATCATGGAGACTTCTAGCCTATGTTCATCTTGGACTGAAATGTTTCTATAGCCCCCCAAATATTTTGGAGTGGGAAATATGATAATGTATGCCTGGCTTTCTGAAAAAAAACAAGAACCCTACTTCTACCTCTTCTATTTTTGTTACTGTAACTCTCTTGTTATTTTTAATAAGCCTTGAGCACTTTTGGGGTGAGGTGGGCATGGGGAAAGTATTTATTTGGCTGTACTGTCCACAGAATTTTTTAAAAGTTTCTTTTTTATTTTTAGAAGATATTTATAAGTTGCCTGTATAGTATGGGAACTCGTGGATAGCATCACAAGATTACTATTTCAGTGCAACACAGAATTCCTCAGCTTTATTTGCATCTTCTTTTTTTGGCAGGTTTCCAACAAGTGCATGACACTTAGGTATGTAATTCATGAAATTTATATCCTCACTATATTTTTGTAGTCTTTTTTTTCTCCTTGTCTATTATTAGTGAATAAACAAATTTTGATTTCTTAAACAAGATCTACTACACTACAATTCTAAGATAATTTCTGTTGATGAAAACTCCCTAGGTGATTGGCAAACTATACTAGAAACAACTCATCAATAATCTCCCTTTGTTAAATGTCTTTGAATTTCACTTAGAGGTACTTTATGGAGACTGCTTCAATGGCATCTGGCATTTCCATTTCTAAAAAATTTGAATGCTGGAAGACCAATAATATGTATAACATTAATTCTAAATGATATAACATACAATGCAATTAAAATCTTACTTTAAAGCTTATAATTCTGTGCATTATATTTTTGTTCCTACAATCTTTCTTAATTAAGATTTAGTAAGTATATTTTTAATCCCTCCACAATTTCATATTGTTGTTTTTCTAAATTTGTTCTGAATGTAAAAATAGATATAGAAATCATCCACCAGGTGGTTACTTTATATAAAGCTATAAAAACTATTGGGGTTTGGCAAAACCTCTGATCCTCTTCACTCCTTATCAGCCTTCTTCTTATTGGCATAATTACCATGAATTACATTGTCCTGCAAATTCAAATTATGATTTCCCTGGCCATATTTATTTGGGGTTTTTTGGGTTTGTTTTGGGCTTTTTTCACTTGTTTGGTTGTAGGGTTTTCTGATAGGTTGAACTTTGCATGCTAGAGTAGAGATGACAGACTGTCCACCATTCCACAGAAACTGGCTCATCATATGTGTGAGATCTTAGGGTTCATGTCCTCATCACATGTTCTCACTTCTGAATTATTTTCTATTTTTTGCTGCAATCTGTTTTTTCACTGGCTTTTCTCTCATTAATACCATAAAAAGGTCAAACTGAACTTCTCATCTCATCCAGTTTTAGTTTTGATTTTTTGTTTGTGGGGTTTTTTTGTGAGGTCAAAATTAGGCAAAAAGAATTTATCTTTAACTGAAAACCTCATTTTAATATCTACGTTAATGGCACTGGGATGAAAAAATAGGTTGGAGAGAGTTTTAATCCTTAAAATGCATTATCAAGTAAAACAAGCACAGTGAAATGTGGAAATAAACAGAAAAGCAAGAGGAGTTTCTTGTCAATAGTTTTTGGTAACTGGAAAATTGTCAGAGTCCAGAAAGGCCATAAAGACTTCATTGTGTTTTTCAATCAAGTTTTAGAGCCAGATAGTTACAAGGCAAATTCATTCTCAATATACAGCCTCTGGAACGATGACCATAGCATTCAATTAATCTGATGTGACCAAAATGTCAAGATCCTCATAAAGAAATCTTTCACTCATCTGGGTTATTATATCAAGAGATTTCTTTATTATTTTGGGTCTGATAAATATAGGGCATGGAAGGCATGGACTCATTTATAGTTTCTTCTTATTTCATAGTGACAGTGCTTGCCATCCCTCCCATACAGCTGCAGAGCTCCTTAGATAGGAAAGACATAGACTGAGCAATTGTAATTGCTACTAAAAAGGAGAAACAAAAGGGTTGGATTCAAAACAAGATCCAAACCCAGCTGTGGTGCTCCGCACTCTCTGTGTAATATTTACTTCTTTTAAATGTAGTGTTGAAACTCATTTAAGCACAGATGTTGTCACTGGAAACTCATAAAAACACCAGTTTAAGCAGTCCCATGCTGGTTGAGCATCCCATTAGCCTGTCTCGGACAATGGCCAGCACCAGCAGCTCAGGGGAAAGAGCTTAAGAAATACAACAATGATCTGTTCCTCTTTCCTTTCTTCTAGTGATCAATGCTGCAGGCGTTTCCTCCTCTTGATATCACATTAGGGCCATTGTTTAGTTATCCTCGATGGACCTTTCTCCAATTGACTTGCCTAATGCCATTTTCAACCTGCTAATATTTTTCACATCCAAACTTAATTTAGCAGTGAGTCATACAGCTCATGTTGTGTGGAAAATTGTTCTCTTTGGTTTTTACTGTTTTTAAATCTGTCATTGGATAAATTATTTTGTTTATATGGCAAGGAAGGAATAATGAATAATTGTTCATTATTCATCTTATCTGTCCTAATTATGATTTTATAAACCTCCTCTTCCCCCACACACACAAGCCATCCTGAGTTGAAGAAAGATGGCCTGCTTTGCTTGAGCAGGTGCTGAGACATACTTGCAGGCACCCTTGTCTCCCTTCAGAGTGCTCCAAGTTCTACTGTATCCTTTCAGAGGGAGCATCGTCAGAGTTATACTGTCACACTTGACAGATGTGAAAAATGTGCAACAATGGAAGTACTCCAGGACATAAAATAATAGGGTTTCTGGCTTGTCTATAGATTTAACGAGTAACTGGTTTGGGAGTTTGGTTGGTTTTATCTTGAATAGAAGGGTGATTTTTTCATCTCTCTTTCTAAATGAGTTCAAGCTGCTTTGCATTTGGACTAAGCAAGCTAGAACTTGCCCCGGAATAGGAATGTTCACTCATAGAGGCAATCTGAAGCAGCTATCCATTTAAAATTTCTCCCTATTCTGTTATGCATCAATTTTCATCCATCAACAAACCTTCAGTCTCAGAGCTTTCTGTATTTCTTTCAAAGGAGCACTGTGTAGATTAATTAATGCACACTGTTGGTTGAAACTAATTAGTGACAAGGTTTAATTACCTTCAACACCAGTTGACTGTTATCCACACATGTGCAAGCTATAATTTCCCATTCCTTTGGGATACATTTCTCATATGGGCCACACATGTTTCATAAATTGAAATGTTTTGGAGATTCTCCTTATTCTGAGAGATTTATGTGGTCTGCAAACCACAGACACAAGTAAAGGTCCAGACGGCTCCAGTAGAATACAGTCTGCTCTAGCACATTGTTTATGTGTCTAGATACACAGGTCAATAAACGTCCAAGTAGTGCACCTAAGTTGATACTAACTACTGTGTATGCTATTTAGACAGAGCTGAGAGATAAATTGCCTTCTAGTCTCACTCTGTTGAAGCATTAATATTATCCACAGTTTTAACTCAGAGGACGACAACTATTGTCCATTCAGTCCTGCATGAATCTGTAATGAAACTGTTAAATGGCAAATCCCACAGGTTTTTCTAGGAATCTATATTTATGAGAAAACACTATGTCATTGGAATCAAAATTGTCATTGAAGCAAAATTCTTTCTTAAAACCCAATATCTAGCATGCATTTTAAGTTCATTTGAATGGTTTTTTTCCCACAGCTTGATGGAGTTGACTCCTGACTAATAACACTTAAGAACTCTACAATATAGGATAGTGGACCTCTTACTAGGTTCGAGGCATGTATGATAGACATAGTAGTTTTTCACTTCAGATTTTTTCTGGTTTGCTCAGCTGTAATGTATTTGCAAAAGACAATTTTTGCTACGTATTTGTAGTAAAACACAATGCACTCTTCCTTCTCTCTTGGATGTCTGCTAGACAGATTCCCTGCTGCAAACCTAATAACACAGGGATTTCCTAAACTTTCCTGCAGAATATCTTTACGCACTTTGTAATTTCATGAAATTAGTAAGAACTAGTTAGCTGAAGTCATCAGGAAGGGTCTTTTTTAGCAGAGAAGGTGAGTCCTTACTCTGTGAGTCTTGTCATACTGTTACTTACTGAGCACAGCTGCTCAACTTGACTCACAGATTCCAAGATACAAGAGTCTTGTTCTTGTCCATGCACATACCATCCTGTTCATTCCTATTGATTCATTTCCAGATTGAGGGCAGTCTAAGTTGACTGGCCCAGCAGGATAAATTACTCAGCAGAAGAGCTGGGCAGTCTTCTACTAGGTTAGGGTGGCATCCAGAAGAGTCCAGATGTCAAGTGTGCAGTGTAGGAGCAGGGCAGGTGAGAAGAGAGGCCAGGTGAGTGTCATACTTCCTCTTTGCTGGCCACCATAGGACACCGGGTTTGCTCAGTCATCCATGGAGCCGCCTCTTAATAAACTATTAAATTGTCTCCATTGTTTATTGGAGACATAGAAGATTCTAAAACTCTAGGCTGGCCCAATTTCTTTCTGAATTCATGCAGTAGGATTACTTGCTTCATTTACCAGAGGCTTCAATTCAAATGCTGTGTCCCCAATATATCTTAGTTAAGAGTGACACAGATTAGTAAACATGCTTCACTGTTGGAGTGATGGCTATCTTCCATAGGGAGGGAGCAGTCTGTTTTGGCATTCTAGGAAACTGTTTTCATTTCATCAACAGACTTTGTTTTGCATAGCTGCTTAACATGAGACAAAGTTGAACTAATGGTCAGGTTTAAGGTTACTACCGAGGATTTCAACTTTTCAGCTACAGGGAAAAAGGTTTTACATTTTTTTCATCACAATTTGTGTCAAAAATATTTGAATCTGCTTAGAATTAATTGCTGTTTCCTAACCCAGTAAGCTCTTCCAACAAATACAAAAAGCTGCCTGGAGTTCTGACACCATGCAGATCTGTTTTGTTGTTTGTTTATCTTGGTAAACCAGGAGTTTTGTTACAATAGGATGCATATTTTGGCTTTTGAAATGCAGCAAGGAGCACAGGAAATTATATGTGCTGACAAATGGATTCTGAACTTTTGTTAGGAGGAAACAATTTCAGAGCCTCCACTAGAAAAACTCCACCCATCTTGTTATATGATGTTTTAACCACTAGCTGTTTAATGACTTATGTGTTATGAAGGACATGCATCTTTTCTCTTAGAATAGATTCTTATAGTCAACTCTGCTTGTACAAAAAAAATTCATGGATTTCACTAAATAAAAATCACTTTGGTAAATGTTCAGAAAAAAACTCTACTGCATTTAACTATTGAGTTCTGTGTTCTTTCAACATCAAAAAGCTCTTCTCCTACAATGTAACAGAAACACTGCTATTAGCTGAAGCTTCAAAGCAATGATGATGATTTCCATAATATATAGCATGTGGGTCTCTCCCTCTAGCATCTTGTAATAAGGAGAGAGTCTTTATCAATCAGGCTTAACATATGTTCTTACTATCTGTTTTTCTTGAAGTAATTTAAAGATGAAGGAAAAGGCACTGCCAAGCACAGTGGAACAGAAGATTTTCTCTTGTGGGTGAGGGACGGTCAGGAAGGTCGGTGTCTCAGGGCTGGGATTTCCCATCCATGCTACATACACTTGGCTGGGCCACTGACCATTGTTTCAAGTGACATGCTGTGCTGGCTCCCACACAAGGTGATTTTTTTCTAGGTCACATTTACAGAACAAGCTCTTCTCGCAATATCTGGGATACCGGATCATTGTGGCTTCTGTGAATATGGGGGAAATTCCTGGCATATTCCAGGACCAAGATATTTGAAGGTCCCTCAGTGACTGAAAATAGGACTGAACCTTTCCTGAAGGTACATGAACTGTGAATCTGAGAGTAAAATTTACTTTCCACTGTGGGAAAAAAATAGTTGTGTCTTGGCTTTCCACATGGTCTTTTCTTTAGGGCAATTTGTATTGCGCACATTTTTGCCATTGTAGAGTAAAAGTATGGAGTGATAGTGTCTGACATGGAGTTGTTGTTCTTCAAGTTTTCCTTATTCTGGAGTTCCTGATAATAGATCAGCTAGGAAGCTGTACCTATCAGGGCACCCCTTCTAATGTTAGACTGTGAAAAAGAAAGAAAGAGGAATGTAACAAGTGTTTTGGGACTGAGGTTTCTAGGGAAGAAGTATTAACTTCCTTTAGCCAATCTTCTTCTATTACAGCATTGACTTTGTCTCTTTGACTTTGGTATATTCTTTGCTATACTCCACAGAGAGAAACCCGTATGACAGAAATGAAGAAAACAATAGAATAATGGATAAACAGTCTAAAAATTTGGCTTTAGAACATCATGGCTTATTTGATCTCCCTTCTAACTATCTGCTCTCTCTCTCTCTCCTCACAAGTCAGATAAACTCTCGGGGTCACATATGATATCTGGTTTTGGGGTGTTAATGCCCTAGGACACGGACGTCAAATATATAAACTATAATACACTGGTTGGCTGGTGAAATTCAGTTAATTAATTAAAATTATTAAAACTAGCATTACTCTCTTTATTGTAAGAATGTCACTTCCATGGAACATAGACGACTCCTTATATAAAGGTGGGGCTGCCTCTTGACTTGTTTCCTACTTCCAGATTTCCTTTTTAACCATGGCAGGAAGACTGGGATTGTGACAAGAGGAAGGGGAAACACAGAAGAACAGTTAGTAGCAGTAAGTTTTCTCATGTTTAGAAATAGCCTCTGTGTGCAAAAACAATTGTCAGCAGCTTTCAGCAATCTCAGTGATGGGTTTTGTTTTCTCAGACCTGACAAACCCCTGTTCATCAGTCTTTTCACACGCATCAGTCATGAGTCTGAGTCTCTCAGCATCCCCATGCTGAGCTGTCATTAATCGGTCTGCACTTTGGAAACTGCTTATGAGCCTGCACAGCTTAGGCAGCAGGGACCAGCTCTCTTTCAGTTTATTATAAGTACAGAAAAGCTTTCACTGTCCTCCTCTATAAGAGGAAAGATAGAAATCTAAGTTCTCCCAGACCATTGGGAGAACCAATGGCAAGCTGCTGCCAGCCATTTGAGAGAAATAAGTAAGAGAGGGTCAAGTCTGATGTGCACTCACTAGCAGTGGTGTGTATACTCTTACCTGGTGTCTGAAGTTAGATGCAACTTTTTAATTATTTTCATGCCTTATAACAGCAATATAAGCTACTATGCAAGCTCACCAGTGGGGAACAGCACAGTTCTGGTGGGAAAACACCTAGCTAAGATTTGAGACCAGTGCTCAAATTCCAGCCTCATTACACCATGAAACTCTAAGTTACAATTTTCTGTCATTAAACCTCTCCTATGGGTGGTGAAAGTTGAACAGCAGTGAAGACTCAAACCATTGTGTCACATAGTGAACCATGCTACGCCAGGATAAAGTCAAACAATGGAATAGTAAACACATCCAAATCCCATCTGTGTCACAGTGTCCACCGTGGGATCCTGAATTGCAAGTCCTTTTATTTGAGGGCAAGGGACACACAGCCTAAAGAATAACATAATTTTATCACTTTGTTTATTATATGGTCTAAAATGCTGTAGTGAGTGTCTAGATCAGTTATGCTTTTTCATAATTGCCATGTTTTATAGGGTAGTGTTAAAAAATCTAGTACTCTGGTTTATTACATCCACATCAGAATGACCTACATCCTTCTCAATTTGGGTGCCTAACTGTAACTGTAGGTGTCTGTTCATATTTTTTATGTTTCTTTGCAGAAGAATGGTTCTACTCTGCACAGTTCTGTCCTGCATGAGGAACCATCAACGATTATGTTGTGGTTATTACATATGAAAATGGAAGAAAACAACAGCTTCTTTCACACTCAAATGTAAAGGTAGAGGTGAAAGGAAAGGTTAAGTTGCAGTAACCTTTGATGCTTCAGCTATTGGCACTGATGGGGGTAAGGTGCTTGAGTGCAACTGCTTTTGCTTTTGAAGATGGTGCCTCATCCTGTCTCCCTTTGGTGCTGGGGACTGGGTGGAAAGTTTGTCTGTCTGCAGGGAATCCGTCTGCTTCCACCTGTACTCAAAGGACTGATACCCAGGCCCTGATGAGACCTTCCTTCACTGCAGCA
The DNA here is from genome assembly GCA_037013685.1 of Acridotheres tristis. Lineage (NCBI taxonomy): Eukaryota > Metazoa > Chordata > Aves > Passeriformes > Sturnidae > Acridotheres > Acridotheres tristis. Next base: position 55,394,238 of record CM072887.1, on the reverse strand, counting down.
GAGCCCAGGGAGGTGTGGATGGAGTTCCTGAGTGTCAGGTGAGAGAGAGGTGAGAGGTTATACCCAACCTAACCTGGTCTGTTTTGGGCATGCTCTGACTTTGATTAATGAACTGTTCTGCCCCAAATATTTCTTGGATGTCTACATTACCATTTTCAATTGTGCTAACTCAAACAAACCAGCAATCAATTAACTAGAATTACAAAACTCTAAGCTAAACAAAGCCATCGTGAAGAAACTGGCTTTCAGCCCAGTATCTGCTGGTGATGGGATGTGAAACAGCCTATTGATTCTGCAACTCTCAAATTCTTGTACAAAAGTAAAAACAATGCTATTAGCCTTTTCAATAGGGAGAGGAAAAAAAATCCCATTTTATTCAGTGCCTCCACTTAGAAAAGGCAAACTACATTACTGAGCCAATTTTTAGAAGGTTGCACAGAAAGAAGTGCTTTCAGCACATTAAGAAAACTTCAGCTTAGAGTTATACAAACTCTAGAAGAAAGGCAAGAACGCTAAATTTTAAATTAGATTTATATGTACACCTGTCAAAAATGCTGTGCAAACTTTTTGAGGTGTTTTTATCTTTCATCAAGAACACAATTTGAGAAGACAAAACAGCTCTTTCAAGTTTTTGTGCTGGTGACTGTCAAGTTTATTGCTAATACTATGATATTTAGTGCTTTTCATCTGGCTTCAGATGACAGAACCCTAAAACGTATGAAGATCTCAGCTTCTAGTGGTCATGCTTGGGGGAAAATCTTGGAAACTTGAAACAAACACACACAAATGGCTTAAATAAGAGGACAAGCAATAGCAACTGAAAAGATCAGTTTCCTAAACCTCTTCTTTTTAATTAATCCTCTGCTCCGGAGGAGAAGTTTTGAGGTTTTTCAATATGTGAGGGCTGCCAATACAAAAAGCATGCAGTAATTGTAAAAGCAGTAACCAGTCCAGCTGCATTCCCTGTGCAGAAACTGAGAGGGACAACAAGCCATAAATAGTGGTGTCACCGCCACTCTTTGCCTCAGTTAAGGAGTATTATTATTCTAAACACAAAACAAACTATTGCTTGGGCTCCAACTGAAAGTTTCAAAGCCTCATAAATCTGCCAGGTCAAAGCCAATTTTCATTGGAATTTTGGAAGGGAACTTCTTGAGAGAAATATCCAGTGCTAATTTTAATTTCCTTTTGCTACTTGTTATAACAACCTTGTCCAAAATCAAAGTATTCTCCAAATAGAAGAATACAATTTTTTCTCTGATTCACCTCATTCTGTGCATGCCCATAGCTCACCACTAGTCTACTACAGTAAATGCAAGCACCTACAAAGAGTATATATTTTCCTTTAACCTGAAGCTGCTGAGAACTATCTTTAGGCAGAGATTGATGTGATGAGTGACTGCATGTTAATTACTGATGGGCTTTAGGTAGAATATTGCTGTCTAAGCTGTCATCTCTAAGGTCCCAGTCAAGGCAGGTGCTTTGCCTTTAGTGTAAACCTTTTTTAGGTTTGTTAATAAAAGGTTTAGCAACTACTGCCAATGAGGACAGTTGCTTGCTCCAAAAGATGAAGAAGAAGGTTTTGATTATTTTTTATTAAAAAGGAAAAATCCTTCAATGAGAGCTCAACAGACATCTGAGGCAATTTTCAGAAAAATCTACTCAAAAGGAAGGATGTGTGTATGTGCTAACTCTCTGATTGCCCTTGCATGAATAATTTTTTTCCACTACTTTTTCTGCTTCATAGTATCTTCCTAGGTGGAGAAGCCAGTCTTTTCAGCCTTCCCGAAAGGGAGAGGGGGCAGGTCAGAAATTCCTCCCTTTTCTTAACAAATTTCTCTTCTATCACTGCCCTCCTGCTATAACACTTAATTGTCTCCATGCATTGTATTCTATACAGAAAACCTGCTTGCAGCACAGTGTTTTCTAGACTCAGTATTTTATTGTTATAATCTATGTCATTACATGAATGCTATTATGCAAAAGAAACAAGATGAGCAATATAAGATAAAATCGGAGGTCTCTTTCTTTCTAGGGATATTAATTCCATTTTCATGGTTATGAAATTATGTTCTCCTTCTATGCAAAAAAAATTGTCTCTGAGCATCAATGAATGCAGTGATAGAATAGACATGATTAGACCAAGATCCCCACAAAGAACTTTAAAAATGAGAAAAGTGTCAAAAGGGTAGGTTGTAGAGTGAGAGAGAGATTGATTAAGATATTCGGGATTGTGAGAATTTTTTTTTTTTTAAAGCATACTATAGGCCCATACCATCCACTCAGCTGGTCAAAACACGGGGTCGTGGGCTAAAGAAAAGCAGCATAAGCAGTTGAGGTTTTTCCAACGAAAAGAAAGAAGGTAGTAAAAAGGACTATTCTACATAGTTCAAATGATTAGGGTAGAAGAGAAAAATATTCTGCCTCTAACGTGGATTTAAATAAAGATGTTTCTATGCTTGTTAGCTACTGTCAAAAGAGACCTCGTTCTGGGAAACATGCTGAAAAAGGTTTTTCTTTGTATACCATGCATATCAACTGCCTGGTAGACAAAGAAAGATTCTTTGTGACTCTCTTGTTTTTATACACAAAAGCAAGTAACAGGGTCTTCATCTATAGGTATTGCTTTCCAGTGAAGCAATTTTATGTCATACCAGTCCATAAGATTCAGAAAAGTAATTGGACTATTGTTGGCCATAATAACATGTTGTGATTAAAACAGATCCTCACTCTGCAAGTCAAAACCAAATATACAAGCTTGTGAGCATTTTTTAGCATTTTGCTTTTTTATTTTTGCTTCTCTGTTTTGCCCCAAATTTACCCTGAGCTTCTGAACTTGTTGCTCTACCAGGATATCTCTTAACCTCATTAACAGAGGCTCTTATTAAAGGGAGCTCTTTGCAGCAGAGTGCAACACTGACATGGTTGTCTTATGGAAAACACAGCTGTGAGGACCTTCCTCCAGGAATGGCAAAACAGCTACTATCAAAGCAAATTTAGGCTTCAGACATAAACACTTGCTTTATTTTATGCTTTGATATTGTACAAGCTATAGCAGTGTCTTGTAGGTGAAAAGAAATATGCAGCTGGAGGGTGTCAGAGCTTTTTGCAGCAGTATCCTTGTGAATAAAACAGCCTGAAACTTTGTTTACAGCTTTGGCAAAGCCATCTTAGGCTGAATTAGTCACAGCAGCAAACCTATCTGCTCACCAGTAGGGAATCTTCATATTACAAACTTTTTGTATAAACCTCATGAGATTTAATAGGAATTACTTTATATACCAGTAAAATTTAAAGATTTTTACAGACTCTAAAGCTTGTTTTCACTCTTTCCAACATTTTGCAAAACTAAGGTGAGTTCCCCTGGCTCTTAGGCTCTTCTGTCTTAGCTTTCTCCCAGATGTTGCTGCTGAATGTTCAGCGTGCATGGATGAGTCTGGAGACCTGGCTGGAAGGCAACAGAAGTCTGGAGCTCAGGAATGTTGCTGCCTTTCACTGTCTCTCTCTGTGAACTTCCCAGAGTGACTGCTTGTCTTGTTTAGCCAGTAGTGTGGTTATGATCCCATCAAATAACTGAGCAAGAATGCAATTCCATGGTATAGTTTACAGATCTTTAGGTGATTGGTATTCTCAATCTGTTTCAAATTTGTGGACCCCTGTAAAGTGAATCTAAGTCTACTGAAGCAAACTTTCCTTTCTCAGTTATCTTTCCAGGTCTCCTAGTAGTAGACCACTTGTTAAAGACCACTGATCTAGAAAAAGAGACCTCCCTTCCAACTGAAATTTAAGCTATGTTTACTCAAAGGTTCAGAACACTCTCAATATCACTTAGTTTGTAAAATCTCTGTTATGGGGACCTTTCCCTTTGTTTTTTACAAAAGTTGCATTTAGTTCATGGGGCACTGTGCCTTGTAAGCATTACTGCTGTAATTACTGTATAAATAATAAATGGCAGTTTTATCTGAAGGTCCTCAAAATATCACTCTGCAAGAAAGTTTCTCACCACTGGATTTGGAATATTTGGAAAATATTTGATTACTGCTACATTCTCAGAAGCAGGATGTGTTTCATGATGGTTGGTAGACTAGAGGTATGAGGTAAACATTGTCATAGCTGAGTTTTTGTGGTTGCACCCTAACTTGTACAGTTTTCATGAGAGAAGCCAAGACTGAAAGGAAACATGGGAGTTTCATGGAGCACAATTACAGTTGTTTATTCAATTATTAGCCAGTCCTGCAATGACTCACAACACAGCTGCTTAGATTTACAGGCAGTTAACAGTCTTAAGTGTTTGTTGGCTTTTTTGTTCAAAGTGATGTAGTGGGACACTGTCCTGGGACAGATGTACCACAAAGTTGAAGGCCTGAGGAAACAGAACTGACTTTTGTCTCTTAAATCAGCTGCTTTTTCAATGGCTGTGAGAAAGATACTATGAAAGTGATTTTATCTTTCATATCTTGAGATAGCAAAGTAACCTAGTAGTAGTATTCAGTGAAAGTTGGGCACTCTGAAAATTCTGGGATTCTCTGATCTGCTATTTCCAAATACTCCGATTTTGACTTGACTTTAATTGGTAAATCTTCCATCTGTAATAACAACATAGTTTGCTGGACTGGTGGAATTTTTTCAAAACAGTGATAATTGACATTCAGTCATGCCTCAGAATATTTTGGAACTGTTTTGGTTACATTAACATTCAAATTTCAAACTTTTTGTATAGAGAATTACTTTGTGAACAGAGATAGAATTACCAGTAAGTATAGGCCATGTCATGTCGTATAAACATGACTTTACAAAATTCTGCAACACATTGCCTTTTCTAAATGATGTTGTTTCTGATTTTATTTTGGGGCTGTTCTTCTGTACTAGACTTCTACATTAAATTAAAAAATTAACACTGACCATAACACCTTAGGATTTTTGGATTTTCTTTTTTACTTTTCTTTTAAAGTTTCTTCTATTTTTCTTCCTTATTTCATTAGTTCACTGAGATATCTCTTCTGCTCTTAATCTCCTCTGTCTAAGGTTGAGGTACTGCCTTTTTCTTGCTTCTGTTTAAAGTATTTTGTATTGTTATACCGCTATATACAACCATTAAAAACTCAAAATTATCTATCCTTACTGTAGGCAGCAGGATTTGTAAAAACTGTAAATGATTCTCTGTCATTTTCTCAATGGCAGACATTTTAGGGCTTGCATCCTTCTTCTGGACAGGCACTGACTGAGGTCAATGCAAGCTGCCATTTGGAGGTTTACAGCTTTCATTGTTACAAGTCCTGATAAAGCTTTAGACTTCCTTTTCCACTGCCCTGTCTGCACTGGTGTAGATTGGTGCAGAATGAAACTACAGCGAGCTTGTTACATCTTTGTTCTGTCTTGATAGGATCTGAAATCACCTTCCCTCGACGAGTCTGCAGTGGCTAACAATGAGTTTTTGAGTGTTACTCAAACTTCCTGAGAGTTGTGATGAATTATGCTTGCTGCCCATGATCTGGTTGGTTTTTGCCACTCATAGAATTCACTAAGGGAGAGGAAAACCTTGTGCTGTGGTAGTAGCTTAGGACAGCAGGGGATGCAGCTTTGATGAGGATTGGGATGGCTGAAGAGTGGCCAAACAGTTATCTGATCCGTGATTTGGACTGTGTGTTGCATTAGACAGCAATACAGCAAAGGAGATTACACTCCTCTTAGCTCCTGCTTGGAAATTTGCCCCTTGGGATCTTCTCTGATCCATGCCCACAGAACTGCCCTTGTAATCTGCCTGCTTTGGGGTCCTTACTCTGTGATGTGCAGCAAACCAAACTAAATGCAAGGAAGAATCCAGGGCCAGTTGTGTTTGAGAAAAAGACTCCAGGGACTAGCTGGTGATCTTGGAGAAGTTAGGGAGTGAATTTAGTTTCTTGCCTAAAAAAAGGCATGTTCATTACTTACTACTCAGAGGGTAGTTTAAAACAATTAGTCTACTTATTGTGGAGCATTGTGCCTTAAAAGCTACAGCTGAAAGTAGGGAACCACAAGATTTTCATGTAAGTAGAAAAAGGTTTTTTTTAATAACCTGGATGAGTCAGAAGAAACCAGTGGTTATATGTTTGAAGGAGTTTCCTTGAAGTTGGAGTCCTGTAATGAGATGAGCTCATCTGCCATCTGAGCAACCTGTATTAGCAGTGTTGAAAAGTAACTCTTAGCTGCTGCTTAAAGCAAGTCTAATATACTCCTTGTTGTGCTCTGAAGACCTTGGACTTGATCCTGCTTTTTTTTTTGTACATGTAGACTCATCACAAAGCATGCAGCAAGAAAAAACCCTTTTAAAGAGCATTATCTTGCAGCCCCTAAATAAAACACACAAGACGAAGGCCTCCTTGTGATGTTTTAATACTCCTTTTGTGAATAATCAATTTAAGCCAAAGAGAGGCAGCTGAATTTTGAGAAACAAGCACCTCCTGTGTGCCCAGTAAGTCTGTTTGTTGTGCAAGCAACCAAACAAAGAAAAGGAAGTGGCTGGGATCCTGCTCCAGCTTTATTTTGAGCTTTTGACTGTCCAGAGAATATGGGGTAAACATCTTCCATCCTGGAGGGGTTGCAATGGTTCACCTTAACTGGTGGCTTTGTTATGAGCAACAGGGAAGTAGTGGGCACTTTCTTCTAGAGCAATATGGCTGAAGGCCAAAGTTTGAAATTAACACCTCTATTCCAGCCTTATAATCTAAAAATATTCCAAAGAAAATTTATTTGGGAAGAAGATGAGCCCTTGTAAGACTGAAACATAGTTTTTGTTTCCAAGAGTGTAGATGCAAGTGTTTTCAGGAATAATACAGAAGAGAAACTTTCTGGAGAAGACCAGATGGGAAGTGTAGACAGCTATTATTTATCACGATGAAAAAAGCATAATGGGGGAGGTTGTGCTTAAGACCCAAGACTTACTTCTAAGGAATTTGAGACCTGAGCTGACAACATAATTGCACTAGCTTTTGAATTTACCAGAAGCCTATTTCATGAAAACTGCAGCTGGTCTCTGTGCTTTTTTATGAAATGCAGTTGCATTTGTGGAAGATCCAAGCAGTGCTGCTATATGGAAAAGCAAATCATCTCAAAGATGTTTACTTCTGCATGGAAATATTCGCAGACAAAGGAGTCAAACCCTCTCCCTAGAAAGACTAAGTTCAGTCATTTCCTTCTGTACAATATTTTGTCCTTATGTTGACAGTCTTCATACTTTCAACCACTAAACTTCATCCTCTTACTCCCATTCTTTTTGCACACTATTTGTTTCCCAAGGCAAGCGTCATGCAAGTCATCTTGTATTTAAAGTACTTCCACTTAAACTTTACAGTAAGATTGGTGGTAAGATATTTTGAACTTTGTGATTAAATGTTTTAGCAGCTGTTGCTGTAAAGACTTAAATATGCTTCCATTTTTTTTTTCTTCCCACACAGGTATCTCATCAAATTGGAGGTAATTGAATACCTACAGGATACAGGCAGAAAGTAAGTATGATAGCATTTTATTTGATATTAATGATTTTACGGGAACATATAATTACTTGAATGGTTGTGTACTCTGGAATTAGTGTGCATGAAAGAGTGTTCTATGAAACAGGAGCACAGCTCTAAAAAATCCCCTACACTTGATAATATTGCTTTCCAAAGCAAATGAATATACCTGTGCCTGACAATTAAATTGTATCATGGGTGGAATAATTAATTTGGACACAAAGCAAGAAGCACATTGCATTTATTATTATTATCATTAATAATAATAATAATAATAATATTACTACTACTGACTGGGGAGTGCCCAGGTTAATATTGTGTCTGTTTTCCCTGCTTTACACGCTTGTGCATGGCATGGATGCAGCAGTTTTCTTCCACAGATCCTCCCCCTCACCAAACAATCAATTCTGGGATGTGTCTTTTTCTTTTAAGTGTGTGCAGGCGGGGTGTCTTTACAAGTTGCAGTTTTCTGTTATTGTAGGGACAGGCTTTTTTCCCCTCAGAGTCTAACTCAGAACAGATAAACCTGTGCTTCTCCTCAACTGAATGCTGAAATTCGTCATCAGTCAGCAAAACTGAAGTGGCAGTGACTTCTGTACATTTAAAGGCATTGGTTACAGTTTTGCTAAGTCACAGCCAGAATGAGGAAAACATTAACACAATGACTGGTGCAGTTCAGAGCTGGTGATGTAAAGAAATGCTGAGACGTTTGAGAACCTCTGCATATGTACAAACTTATTGGTAGACCAGTTAATATAAGCAGACCTCCCAGAAGGAAAAGAATGTTAGGTTATAGATGTCCGACATAGCAAGAAAATCCCTTTCAAGTAGTACAGGAAGGGAAGCCCTGGCCACCATTGTGAAACTCATTAGAGGTGCAAGTTTCTGACTGCCAGGGCAGCATGAGGGATAAAGATGAAGAGCTGGTAGATGGAGCTGGATCCCACCTTGTGTATGGGGGAAGGCAGGGATCCTGCGGTGTGAGAGTATGAGAGATGCTGTGAGAATGAGTAGAAAAAGATGTGTGTCGAAAAAGGTGCAGCTGGGGGAACACAGACTTGCTCCTTGCCAGTGCACAGGAGTGCTGCTGAGGGTGACTGAGAACAACTGGTGCTCCCCTCTGTGCCACTGACTTTCTGGTGCACATCCAAAACCCTGGAGAAAGAAAGAAATCTGCAGCTTCCTTGTCACTCATGCCCTTTTACCAATAGTCAGGTGAATTACCTCCAGAGAAGAGTTCCCACAATTTATCCAGGTATCTAATTCCTCCAAAAATGTGCGGTTCTTCATATACATATATACATTCATATTTTGTGTTACAGTGTTGCAAAGCTTGACCTTTAAACCTCTCTCACTCTTTCTGCAACAATTATCCTACATTATCAGTCAGTCGCCTTAAAACTCAGGGTATTTTGTCAGTCCACTGCAACGTTATTTTTAGCACAAGCAAACAGAAACCAGACAGACTCATGATCAGTCCTTTGGGGAAACGGAGGTAGAAGGATGAAGAGAGAGGAAGAGACTTCTTCTCTTGAAGATTTTTCCTGTTAGTCACAGCACTGAGGAAAAACAAACTCCATATGGAACAGATCATGTAAGGCCTTTAAAACATATTTGGAGAGACTGTACAGTTTCTTAAAGGAACTTGTAATAGTCTGTGGTTTGGGGGTTTTGCTGTATTTCCCATTTGGGGACGTGTGTGCATTTTCATTTGTTTTAATTTGGACCGAGTTAAATGCATCAAGCAGTAGTTTGTTTTATTACCATCTTTCAAAGATCTATTCAAAAAGGAAAAACATTCCATGATTCCCCAAATGGGAAAGGGTTACAAATGCTTCTCTCCCAGTAGTTTCATCAGAGAAGTTATTTTTCTTTTTATTTTCTTTTTAATAATTTTTTTTATTCCTTTTTTTTCTATTGACTTGCAAATGAAGGCTAACTTTTTGTTCCCAGCACAAGGCCAGAGTGTAGTGTGCTGAGGCAAGGATATGTGCTCAGATGGATGCTGAATTCAGACATGGACTAGCTATGTAGTGCAGGAGATCACAACCAGTGGGCTGATTTTAGTGAAGCTTTTAAATTGCCCTTTTTCAGCTTGCTCCCCTCTCAAGCAACTTTGTAGAATACCATTCCAGAGTATTAACTGTGGAGTCCAGCCTTCTGTCATCTGCCTTTCCTGCCTGATAGGACAATGATGGCTCACAAAGAAATAGGAGTGGAGTGAGATTTATCCCTTGGTGAAAAGATGCTTCACCCTGAGGGTGGTTGAGCACTGGAACAGGCTCCCCAGGGAAGTGGTCACAGCACCAGCCTGACAGAGTTCAAGGAGCATTTGGACAATGCTCTCAGGCACAGGCTGGGATTCCTGGAGCTGGGCTTTGCAGGACCAGGACTTGGACTTGATGATCCTTGAGAGTTCCTTCCAACTTAGAATATTCTGTGATCTATGATAACTATATGCTGTAATTCTGCAAGGTCAGTAAACATTATGCGCAAGAATAGCTGTCATTAAAGCATTTGAGGTATTTTTTTTCTTGAAAAGGTAATATAGTCCCACTTATTAAACACAAACTTTTGTTTTGAAAGGTGGCCAAAATGAATTCATAAATGTGGTAATCTTTTAAAATTCAGCACTTGTCTGAAGAACATTTAGTGTGCATATTGGGAAAGAGCTCTGGGCTTCTGAATAAGAGAGAAACAGACCCTGACCAAGGTGTTTTGGTGGTTTTGGGGGGGTTTTTTGGTTTGTTTTTTAGGAATCCAGTGAGAACAGGTAAGATAAGGGCAAACACTAAAACTTCCTGCTTTTCTGAATTGCTGCTGTAATTACTTGTTTTGACATCTGAAAAGTATGAGCTGTTCTCTCCTCCCAATTTTCCTTGCATTCCATATACTGTATATTAGCACGAGTAGAGGGAGAAACTTTTATAGAACAAAAGCAATACAGCTTTAGTAAATATGAAATATAGAATGAGGTTTTTACAGGAAACCAAGTATTTTGTTAGCGCTCAGAGGAATAAGGAACACCGAACATGTATGAAGAATTCAGGCTTTATTTAAGCCATATTTTTCTCTTTTGTGTCTTTTTAATTTATTCTTTTTTAATGTTGTGTAACTTTAAACTCACCTTTCTAAAGAAGATGACCCAGTAGCCTGCCACGAGGCAGGTGTAGTCTCTATCTACGGCCTCTTGGAATTTGCTTTTTACGGGTCTGTATTTCGCGGTGGACTTGCCCCCTTCGCATTTTGGCGATTTGGCAACTCACTTAGAGAAGCTCTTTCAGACCTGTGAATTGAATTTCAGACCCGTGGTGGCGGAGAGGAGCGGGAGGGCAGCTCGGTGAGGCGGGGACGGTGCTCGCAGCCAGGCGGAGAGGCTGTGACCTGACACACGGGGGAGGGCAGGAGAGCCCAACGCTTTTCCCTGCGTGAAAACAGTAGCGGATTTTTTTCTTTCCCTTTCATTTTTTTTTTTTTTTTTTTTTTTTCCAATCCCCCGTTCCCTTTTCCTCCTTTCTTCTTCCCGGGGCTGTAATCCGACTGCTCTCTTTGGCTCCATTCCCGAGACAAATCCGAGTGGTTAATCTCCCTTCCCCTCCTTTCCCAGCCTCGGGGGCTGGGGGGCGGCGGAGTAGGGAGGGGAAGGAGAGCGGAGCAAGCACCAGCCCAGAGCCGGGCCAGGCCTCCCCGGGGAGGGGCTGAGGCAGTGGCTGGGCTGCGGGAGCTGCATGGAGGAGGGGAGTTTCACAGACTCCTCTGCCCGGTCGGGAGGAGGAGGAGGAGGAGGAAGTTTGGGGATTAAGGCGCTGCCCGGAGCTGGAGCGCACGGAGTGAGCCGGGGCGCGGCCGCGGGCGCTGCGAGGGGGAGAGCCGGCCGGCGCCGCTGAATGGGCTGCGGAGCGGGGTAACCTCCCGCACCCCGGCCCGCACCCCTGCGCCGGGATTCGCAGCGGGAGGAGGAGCGCTGGGCGAGGGCAGCAGACGGAGAGAGGCTGTCGGTGAGCGCTGCCGGGGGCTTTGTTCGGAGGGGCTCGCCGGGGAGGGGGCGCGGCTCCCGGAGCGGCTCGGCTCGGTTCGGTGCGGGGAGGGTCCCGGTGTCCCGCGCCCCCGAAGCCGCGCCGGGGCTCCGCAGGGGAGCGCAGCCTTTGTGCGCGCCCGCCGCAGGCAGCGCACCGTGCCCGGCTCCCACCGCGGCCGCCGCAGCGCTTTGTGCTCCGCCGGAGCCCCGGGCAGCCTGGCCCAGCTGCACCGGCTCAGCCCGAGCCTGCGGCTTCATCCCGTTTCTCCGGCGAGGGAGGAGGTACTTCTTTAAAAATACGATAAAATTCCATAGGGCCTCAGGTTTTGTGGGGATGCTTTATCAAACGCCCAAACCCCATCCTCTATTTTTGCTTTAAATGTTTTAAAGTTAATGAGGTTGTGATAAGTATGGCCTAAAGACGTTTTAAAATATGATTGATCTATTGTTAAGTAGCAGGAGCTTTGATTCTGTGGAGTGGCAGTGGGGCAGAGCTGCCCTATAGGACCCTGGATGAATTTTCCCATATCCCGCACTCGTCTTTTCCCTACTTTGCGGGTCGTGTGTCCCAGTCCTTCTTGCTGAAGGAGAAGCCCTTCAGATCTCATCCTTCAGTGAGCACTGAGACCTGAGGCACTCGTTTCCTTCTTTCTTCACAAGCCACACTTCTCCAAGTACGAGGGACAAGGACCTGAAACAGACGAACGTTGAGCTGGTTTCCAATTCGGTCTGTCTTTGGTTGGCTTTTTTCCTCCTTTGATTATTAATTGGCAGACACAGAAAGAGCTGTGGCCTCGCTTTTTTTCTTTTAATGTTTGCTGGTACTTCAGCAGTTTAATAACTCTGCCGAGAGAACCTGATGACTTATAGGTGTTTTGAAAGCTGTGTAATAAGAGCCTACTAATAGTCATCTTTTGCTACTGTTTCATTCTTGGAGGGAGCAGTCTTTGCTGCTGGAGAGTTGCAGTTCAAATTTCCACAAGCGTTTGTTGCCCGTGCCTCTAGCTAAATTTACAAAGGAATCCTGTTAGCTTGTGTGAAGCTAAATCTGGCTGTAGCAACTCCTGGCTGTACAATTCACTGTGGTTGGCAAGGCACAATATATAGCTTCCTTGAGTTTTATTTTTAGGGTTTTTTTTTCCCATGGTGTGTGTGGGGCACGTAGTTGTCATAATTTTGAGAACTCTTCACCAATGTGTGTGTGGGTGCTTTGGGATGAAAGCATAAGAGTTATGCTAAGGTTAGGAAATGTATTAATAGAGTGCTTGTCTTGAAAATATGAGAAGGCAGTTTGAGATTGGCCTCTTAATGAATATTGGTATTGTTCTGGGGTCCATGCAGATGCTTAACTATTAAACTTGGACTCTACTTCTTCTCTGTGTTCTCAGTTGGCAAACTAGAAATGGTGCAAAAACACTCTGATAAAAGGTTCAGTTTTAAATGTGTTCATTTATGGGAATGCTGGCTGTTTCTCACAAACCTAGAGAGCCCTAAGCAAACAACGTCGACCTGTGGCCACACAACTTAGTGCATCTCTTCAAAGGCATGCTATGATTCTAACACTAGGTGCTAAAGTGTAATTTTTCTTGTTGTTTTACTTTTGATTTTCCAAAAAAAGAGAAGGGGAAAAAATTGTGTAGCCAAATTAGTTTGTAATTTATAGTCTTACTTGATAACATCTTGCAAAGACAGCATTGACTTGAGTTTTAAGTGGAAATCTTTAAGTAGTGAACCTAGTTTGTTGGCAGCTCTCATCATTTCAGGACATCTGCTAATGTGTTCTTCTTCCTTGGGCAGGATGTGAGACTACAAATTAACTGTCTAGAGGCATACTTTGAGACTAAAGTGTTTGATTGTGAGGCCATGGAAAAGGGTAGAAAGGGTTTGGAGCTGACTAACTGAACACTTGGTACCTTCCTGTGTGGGAGTGGGGTGTTTTTGTCTAGGTAGGTTTTTTAATGGCCTTGTGTTTTGGGTTTCTTTGTAGTTTTGTTTTGTTATTTTATTTTAAACCTTTGTTGTGACCTAAAAAGTTAAAGCTAGAAGGGAAGTGAACATATCTGCTTACTTTTCTAATGAGTGGCAAGTAGTGAGTTTGTGTACTTTTTGCTGCTGTTACTTGTGTAGGTTGGTATGTTTGAACCTTTCATTGACACAGTCTTTCATGTGGCACTGGTGACAGTATTTTTTGAAGTCATTTGGAGAAGTATGCATGTTTGAAAGCCTCCTTGTGTGAATTTATTTGGATCGGGTTGTTGTATACCTGTTGTCCTCTCCCTTTCGTATGCTTGTGATTTCTTGGCTCCTGTTCAGGAAAGGCTTTTTAAAGCCTTGCTAACCAGATTGGACTGTAGCAACTGACAAAGGCATTTACTTGAAGCAGTGCTTTATTGTCTTTGTATGCAAACTCAGCAGTGCAAAGCTGGTCAGTTTCTCTAACCATAGAACACTAACAGGACTGTAATTTGATATTGGCTTCTGTCATTTGATCTTGCTTTGTGGTAGCATCACCAATACAACTTTTAGGCTCAGGTGAGTATTTCTGAGATCAACCCAAAAATGGGGAAATCAAGAACACAGTTACAAAATCTGCTGTTAGTAATTTTGAAGAGCAGATCCACAGATTAGCCTGAGATAATGCTATTGAAAAAAAGTTTCTGTACAGAGGTGTAGTCTCTAAAATTGTCCCTAAAAAAGACCAATCCTAAACCAAAGCAATTATTTGGAAAGGATACTAAAAGATACTAAAGAATGTATGGAGCTTGTTTATCTCTTTATTTTTTTAAGAAATCCAAAATAACAGTATTTTAAGAGATACTTAGCACAGTTGTTAAAGGATGCCAAAGACCTATTAAACTGTTGATTTTTATTTATTCATTCATTTTCTTCATGCTTGGTTGCCATTCCATCGACTGCTGGGCACCACTTAGTTTCTCCCAGCCAAGCCAGTGCTGCTGCTCTTGGTTGTGAGAGCATGGGGTTATGAAAAAGAGGGACCACATTTCTGGGTGGCAGCATGACCCTGCCATGTACCCCAACTCCATAAGGTTGGGTGTGCTGGATCAGGAAATAATGGGAGCATCCAAGCTGATGAAGGGAGCCATTTGCAGACTCCATTTAGAAATGTTTCTGAGATTAGACATGTATAAAGCTGTGGCAGTTATAAATTGGAACAAAGGAATTAATCTGATGTGCATTCCCTTTTGCATTCAGCTGTGTTGAGAAGGAGGGTTGCTGTGTTAAAGAAACATGTTTTATTGACACGTTAAATTAGTTATGGCAATAAGTTATATGCTATATATAACTATATGCTACATATATATGTATGCTATAAATTTCTTAATCGCCAAATATAGTACAGATATTTAGATAGAATATACAATAGAAGATAGAATAATAAAATGTGAAAAAATGCAAGTTAATAATGTAATGTCTACCATTTGGAAGACATTTGGAGAGATGGCAGTCCTCTTATAATAAGCTGGAATTTTTTCTGGTGGGGACAATGAGGATGTCTTACCACTACTTACTCTAAATGGCATTCTATTTCTGTAGAGTTAAGAGGGGAAGGTGGGGGAAAAGAATTTTTGCAGCCTTCAGCAAAGTCTGGAGTGGTAAAAAGGCTTGGAGAACTGTTGCTGAATGGTTAATTCTGAGAACCTGCATTACTGTCACTGCACATAAAAAGTTTTAGCTAGTAGGACTGTCAATGAGAAAGAAAGTGGAAGAAAGTGTTGTTCTTGTAAACTTAGAATGCAAAGGATGTGGAGCCTAGATTTCCCCTGTGCTTTAGAAAAGCTTCACACACTACAGTGAGTGGTGGAACCACAAAACTGGCCTGGGAACAGGAGTAAAGGGAATGAACAGTAAAGTCAATCTTAGTGGCAATAATTATAGTTTACAGGAGTCAGAGATGAATGTGAGCAGATTGAATAATAACTAAAAGTATCAGCATAGCCTGTTGGTATTCATTAATTTTCAAAAAAAGCAAAAAAGCTGTGTGACAAGTGTGACAAACTATTTCTTGGTGTTTAAACTTTCCTAAATCACTTTAAAGATTTAAACTTTTTTGTTACAGTTGTTGTATCAAATAGCTTCATCTAATCTGATTCACCAAATTTGAATTTATATGAACTTGGCCTAGAATAGGTTTAACCATGAACTTGATTACAAATGCAGGAAAATAAATGGGCCTAGACAGAGGAAGAAAATAGAGGACAAAACTACTTTTCAAGGAGACCTGAAAGAAGCAGTTGTCCAAGCAAAGTTACAAACTCTTAAACCCACTGTCATCTGTTGACTGAGGTGCCTTCTGAAGAACCTGCATGTGGGAGTGGTCACTACCTGTGTTTTCACTAATCACAATGCAGAGCATTGCTTGTGAAAGTACCAAGTAAGGTTGACAATTTGAAAATTTATCTGTAAGAGTGACTTCATGCATTTGACTTGATTCTTTTCTTCATTCCTTCCTCAACATGTGCTCCATTAGTTCTGCTTCCTAATGTTCTATGGGACCATGATGATTATGCTAGTGGAGGCTGCACATGTTGTTTTTTGTAAGTGTAGTGAACAGGTATAAAGTGGGCTGGCAGCAGTTTCCCATGCAAACTTTAGACTGAAGCAGTGCTAATTAACTGTGAATTCTATAAGTCTTGCTTGCCTGCTCTGAGTTCAGACTGCAAGTGGTGCCAAGCCTCTTCCTGTAAGCATACATTCTGTGGAAATTTGCATGTGAGCCCTGCCCAGATGTTTTAAAACCTAACTTAATGAATGTAAACATTTAAATATTTGAACCTTTATATCCTTTCAGCTGTTTCAGGATCACACTCCAAGCATTAGTATCATTGGCTACTGTTTTCTGCTGATAAGATGCTTGCTTCCTTTCACTGGAAGAGATAAAAAGTGTGTACAGTGATTGAATCACCTGCTCATTTGCTTGCTTACAGCCATTGGAGATAAACCCTTGGTACCTTGGGAAGGAGATGGCTGTTTGGGTTGTCATGAGGAGCAGTGTCGGGGACAGCATAACAGCCAGTTTCTTTTCATGGTCATGGCTGACGTCTTCCAGCATTGTCATCTGGGTGTGGGCTTCAAGGTCAGCTTCTGCCCTTTAATTAGCCCACATAAGGAGTCTCTATCTCCTAGATATAGTGCACAGTCTCTAGTGCTAGTATTTTCTCCCATGCTTCCCCTTGTGTTATGGACAGTTATCTGTAAACACAGGCAAGTTTTCCTCCCTAACCCCCTGTAAACTCTGGTTTGTTGAAGTATTGACCAATGTTCACCCTCACGTATGTCCCCTAAGATTAGATATACTGTCAGCTGCAGCTTCATTGTGATTTCTAAATACCAGAATCAATGTGCTGTTTGGGGGATTTCTTTTTGGTTTTGTTTCTTTTTCTGTATTTGCATTGCCTACCTCAGTGAGTCCAGACCCATAACTGAGTTCCCAACACATTTCAGAAAGGAAGCAGCAGAACAACTTGCTTTCTGCTGCTGCCATTGATCTGTGATACTTCAGTATAAAGTAACATAGTGCTTTGTGTCCTTGATGTCTGATTTGGGGGAAAAATGATAGTTCCTTCTTTGCGAATAATTTTGAAAATAGGTGAGATGAAGAACTACTTATTTGTACATCAGTAATCTTTATTACTTCAGTATGTATAGAATTTTCCACTTACTGTTTTAAACTGAAACCAAGTTAATAGGAGAATTAGGTTTGGCTTACAAGCAGTATTGGTGCTGCCAAGATGAGCATGCTTCATACTTGAGTGCTTATGAAGCTTTCTCACTGTTTACGTTCCAATGCCTTCTCACTATCCTGATAACGTGCCTCATGAGGTTTCTCAGAGGGCTGTCACACCTTAGTGTCTGAGTGATGTCATCACAGACTTCAGTTGCTTGTAGAAATGCTATTTTTTCAGCAGTCTTAGCCGACTGGAATGGTAGACAAAGATGTATTTAAGAATTAATCAGTATTTAATTTGGAGAGATGGTTTGCCTTCCCTCATACTCTACCAGCATGCGATTTGTAACATCTTTCTGTCAATCTTTTCTGGTAATTATCGATCTCTCTCATGTTGGAGGAATCTGAAGTCATAAACCTCTGATTTGCCTTGGTCATTCTGTGCTGCTCCTGCCCTGAGGAAGTTGCTGTCTGTGTCCTGCTAGCAGACAGGACCACTTAGCCCACTCCTCACTGGATATAGCCTCTGAGAATCCTTGCCTTGTCAGGTTGGTTGTACTGTGAAGGCTCTTCTGCCTTATGGTATGAGAAGATTGCCTCCAGCATCTCCTCCTCCTGAGCTTGAACTCATTTAATCTTCTGAGTTTTCCCCAGATTTTTGAGCCAAAGCTCCTTACTTTCTTAAACTCTAGCTGCAGTACCAAGCATCAGACAGAGTGCAGATGTTTTGGTAAATCACTCTAGAATGCTGCGATCTGTTATTAAGTGAAAGTAACTAATTTCTGAGGGAATTAATGAGTATTTAATCTCCAAGGTTTCTTTCTGGTATATAGGGCAGTATCTTGCCATGCTTGTGCTGCTCCATTGCTTTAGATGACATGGTCCCTAAATTGGATATCTGTGCTGGGAGAGTCCGTGCTAGGCAAATTTCTCAGGCGAAAAGAACAGGTTTTCTGCAGACCTTCCCTTCAGGAATTGTTTTCTATTTTCTTAGAGCCTGCCAGCAGGGCAGTGCAGGCCAGAGCATTAAGAAAACCCCACTTTTTTCTTGGTATGAAGGACAGAGTGGTTTGTTAAGGCACAAGACGTGCTGGGCAGATTTTGGAGCTGATCTCCTGCGTGCTGACTTATCCCAGTGATCTCAGTTATTGCAGTTTGCACTCTGCCACTTCACCTGCAGCAGTGTGGCCTGTTCCCAGCACAGGTGTGCTGTACATGCTCATGTGCATGCTCATCCCACACTCATGGCTGTGTATGCTGACAGTGTCACTTGTGTTCTTCACCTTAGAGCTAGGCTGTCCTGCTGGATCTGCTGCCACGCACACTGCAGATCCAGAAAGAACCACGTTGAAGAGGTTATTTCTGCAACCCTGCAGCAGAGGATCCTGCTGCAACAGAGCAACCTCTGTTCTCAAACACAGATTTGGCTCTTGCACACCTCAGGCCCCTTCAAAGCAGTTTGTTCATCCAAAGCACAGAATAGGTGCTGACTCAGACTCCCACAAAGTCAAAGCAAGGAGAATAGGTGATTTATTTTCTGCCCTGTTTTGGTGAAGCAGTGATGTGATTGGGACCTGTGATATGCACAGGTAGGGTATGGAGGAGAAAGATTTTCTCCCAGACACTACTGCAGGCTGTTTGGATAGGATAGGAGCTGTGTCTGCTTTTCAAGGAAGAATTCTGGAAAAACAAAATCATGATGGATCTCTTTTGCTCTCTTCAGAAGAAAAGCTAATCATTAGCCTTTGTCACTGAAAATCTGTTGCTTGAGAGTCTCTTTCATCTCAAGGGGACAGTGCTGACATACATACCTGACAGATGCACCTGCCCACCCTGGCTGTATGCATCATGCAGCTCTTGGAGCTTCCACGGGGGTCTGGATGCTAGGGCTGTCTGGATGCTTCTTCACTGCTGCTGTCTTGTAGTGATGAGGAGTCTGCCCACTAAATGCTATGGGTTTTTTTTTCCTTTTGCTCTTTAACTCAATGTCAGTGTTGCACAAAGAGTTCTTTCAATATTTAAGAGAGGATCAGTGATGACCATCTTCTGATGATAAGAGGAAAATGTACTGGGTTGGTTCCTTTTATTTGTTAATTATAAATATTGAGTCATATATCAGGGGGTGATTAGTTCTGTTATCTGGATCACAGTTACTTGTTTATGCCCATACTTGCCCAATGCTAACTTCTTTCCTGAGGACAGTTTGAGGTCATACCAGGGATGGTCTGGAGGAGTTCTGGCAAAGACTCACCCAGCTGTTGACCTTGTCATGCAACTCACCTTTGTGCTCTTAACTATTGTGAATGGGTAGAGTGAAAGAAGCTCCAGAAGCGCTGCATGAACTTAGTCCATGAAATTAGCTTAATATGTCTGGGAAAGCTCACAGCTGATTGCATGTGGAATAAATCCGTTTGCTTGGGATGTGGCACATTTTCCGTCTGTTAATCGGTCATGTCGTGCAATGAGAAGGTGCTACAGTATGTGGCCTTCCTGTAAAAGCAAGCTGCATTCCTCAGCCAGAAAAGTTGGGCTTTAGGAACTGGCACGTAGCTCAGTAAAAGTCATGTCAAATAAATTTTCACTTTAGTCCTCCTCACTGGTGATTAAACTTGCACAGTGGTTTGCTGTCTAGCACATGTGAACATCTACAAAGAATTTTATTCTGAGCTTTTCTTAAAGGGTCAGTATGTGGAATTGTTTGGCAAGAGTATTTGTTTTAAAACAAATATGTATGTATGTGTTGACAAAATTTTATTATGTCCAATACACAATATAATCTAAGTCATAAGGATGGAGTTGTATGGATGTGAGGTGTGGGACTAGGTGAGAGCAGGAATGTCAATGAATGGAATTAATGTCTTGATATCCTACTTGAAATTGATGCAAATTCCCACTTGTAAGTTTGTGGAACACAATTACGTGTGCTTGGGTGGCTCTGGCTTACTGTGGTCTTTTAGCCTAGCTGAAACAGGATAAGGAAATTCTTGAAAAGCAGAGATTTCAAAGCTCAGACCTCATGATTTGAGGGAACCCTTTAACTGGGCTAAAGTGATGTTAGCTTTCACCACACTGAGAGAGTGTGTAGACCACAAAGGTTATGTGTCATTTGCACTTTTTAGGGAAACTGAGGTGAAGATAATGACTCCTGAGGAATAAAGTAAAGCATCCATCCTCTTATTGAAAATTATTTTGGTTGCCTCCCATGTAGAGTATACCTGAAAGGAGCACCTCTAATTTTACTGCATCTTGAAAGACAGTTTTCAAGCTTCTGGGCTTTTAATTTAACATTATAGTGTGAACTCCATGTTCCATAGTGTTTTTCCCAGGACAGCCAGACGTTATGGTTCAAGTCAGTTTAAATATGTGAATTCAGGTTTCTTTGGTGCTTTCGCTTCTTAAGATGCTCCTTGCTTGATGCTTTAACCCTATATATTTTCTAAAAGTGATTAAGAAGTAAAGCTTTTTCTTAATAACTGTGATATATTTCTAGACTAAGACTATTTTAAATCATGCAAACTTTTGAAAGATGAAATAGAAATTAGAAGACAAATAACAGTATATTTGTTAATCACTTTCTTGAAAGAGACATGCAAAATATTTTCTTCATGATGGTTTTTCTAGTACAAAAGTGTTAATTTTTCTTACTCTGATGGTTGACCACTGAATGTATAACAAAATTCACAGGATGAAAAATTGATTTTCCTTATGGATTGTCTTGTTATATAGTATGAGGATAGTAAAATCTGTAGAAAACGTTATTGGAAAAGTTAAAAAAGGTTAATAGAACATTCTGTAGCATCCCAGAGCTTGTACTTCAGTCAGTTTGGATGACTGTAAAACCCTGTCTCAGATCATCAGTTGAAATGTTTTGAAAGACCATTGTATGTGCTGGGGGTTAGAGAATATCTCAGCTTTTGGCAAATGATTTTACCCTAGAACTAACAAACTGTTATTGATGAAACTGCTGTCAAACAAGACAGCACCAGTAAAAAGTTTAGGCTTCCTCGGGATTATCTAGGTTCCTGATTTTAATTTGTTTATATGTAATATATATTATATATACGCACACAAATGCGTGTATATTTAAATGGTTGTGGTTGTATTGCCAGTCTGTTTTTCCATGTTTTCAATTGTTGAAGAAACTGGGTTCTCAAGCAGTTGAAATTGAGTTCTTTGACTCTGAAGGGTTTTAGGCTAGGGAAGCTTCCATGATAAGTGGAAAGTAGGATGGTAATTATCAGTCACTTTGCATTTCTGTTTTGCTTAATTTACAATCTGAAGTACAGTCAGGTGGTTGTTGGGCATTTGAATATAACAGCTGTTACAGTCTGATCACAGGAACTTGGTGAGACTACTCATGTATTTCCTTCTTCAAATTCCTAGAAATGTTAGTGGAGACTACTGTCTTCAGTTATGGAAAGGAAAACCTAAGAGAAGTTAATAAAATGGTTGCTGTAGTCACTCAGTGATACCAAAAGAAAAAAAATACACTCTTTTAGTCTGTGAAGTTGCCTGTAGCGTTAATTTGTTGTTGTAAAGAGAGCATGGAGAAGGCAAATATATTGGTATTTTATTAAAAGAAAATTTCAGATGGAGTAGTTTTTTGTATTTAAAAAATGTCTGTAGATGAGCATTATGTCCCACTAGCAAGATTGAATTGATAGCATTACTGCTGAAGTTGAAAGTAGACCAATATTTTTTAAATGGGTTTTTGAAATATAAAATGTTGCCTGTTTATGATTTGGTTCACCTAGGCCAAATTAACTTGGACACTTAGCAGGGACTCTCATTTTTTCTGGCATAAGAACAAGCGTGGGGCAGAGCTTCCTGGTCTCAAAAAACCTGGTGATGGTAAGAGGCCTCTACAGTGCTCCCAGCCAGCTGAATGCCTGAGGTATTTTGCCATACAGGAAATCAATTGCAGCTGAATGTGCACTGTTTCCACTTCAAGTATATAAACAGGCCTTATGATGATATAAAAAAAGAAGAAAGTTATTAAATAGTTTCTTGAAAGTTCAGAACAGGAACATTTGATGTTGGGTTTCTGTGGATTCTTCACTGTCACCTTTGGCTCAGTCCGTGGCGCAGAAATAGCACAGGAGAGGTGAATTAATGTTGGATATTCTAGAAAAGGGAAACGTAAAGCAATGTCTTAGAGAAATGAAAATAATAAAAAAAGATATCCTTATTCAGTTCCAGTTGATATTCTGCTGAGGCTGGGAGGAGTTACAAGTTGAGCAGAGGGAATGAGTTCTTTCCCTTATTAAATCAAAAATCCTCCATTTTTAGGCTTCAAGGCAGGCTAATAAAGTTTGCGAGAAAAAGCTGCACTGCAATTCTACCTAAATAGCTGGTTTTTGTGAACTGGTAGGAGAAACATTATATTTGTTCAGATATTTATCATGCTTTGTTGACCTTGTGAAAATACCTAGCATTAATGGAGGCAGTTCACAGCAAGCCATGTCTCTGATGTACTTTATAGGCCACTGATGTTGTTTACCAGGGAACTGAGGGCTCATTTGGATAGAGGTTTCCAGGCATTAGAGAAAATTAAGTTGAAAGTCAACTGTAACAATTTCTAGAAGGAGTGTGGCCTGAAACCCTTGGGGTTTAGAGCTTAGGAACCCAGCAGTACTTCCTTGCTTCAGCACGGCCATACAGCACGACCATAGGCAAGCTGTCTGATCTAGATTTTTAAAGATATGTAGGTAGGCAGAGGTGGTAAAGACTCTTAATGGGATTTTCAGAATCACATTAGTGTCTAATTCCTATTCAAAATCTGACTCCTTAGCTTGTCTGAACTGGATTCAGCCCATGCTATGTTTTATTCAGATGCTCTTTAGGACAGAACGGGACATGTATGTACGGCGAGTGTGACTTAGGGGGAATAAACCGAGGTGTGCCTTGACCCCTGCTGAGCTGTGCAGCTGAGCTCCCTTTTATCCTTTCTCTAACTCCATAATTTCCACCCTCCTTTCTGCAGAATGCCAGAGATTCAACGGAGGAAAGGAAAAGTGACTCCATTTTGCCCAACATAACAGTGATACATTTGGTGAGTGCTCTACCAGGTAAATTTTTTTACTATTATTTTAACTTTTGGTTTTTTACTTTGTTTCAAATGTGAGGTGAGGTTTGGTGCCTCTGACTGGGAGGATTGCCACTGGTGTAAGGTGAACGTGCCTCGAGTTAACCATGAGGCTGCTTAATATGCAAATACACAGTAGGTCACTGTGGATTAGCCAAGAGAGAGGGTGCTCCTCTCTGCACACTGGTGGGTTTTTATGCTAATAAATCAAATTTTGGGGAGGCTAACTCTTCAGTTTTAGTCCTTGTTTCTGAAACGGAGATTTTGCTTAAGATCTGTAGCTGAAATTTTGTTCAGTTGCTTGATTCTCTCCCTTTGGAAGCAAAAGTGCCACTTTCATGGAGTAACAATGGTCTCCCTATGGGGATGGGGAGAGCCAGGACAACTTTGTTCTCCTGAGATTTCCTTAGTCTACGTCATTTTAGTTTATTTTTTAGTGATTTAATTTTGTTCATATAATCTCACTGCCTGGAAGTCTAGGAGCATTTAGGGAACTTGGGAACATAGGAAAAGCAGGTTTACATACCACAGAAATGTAACCTGATTGCAATAACTGATTTCACTGATTTGATTATCTGAAACAAATTGACATTCCAGAAAATTTCACAATAGGGCTGGAAGGAGACTCCACAGAAAATATTAAATATGAGAGCTTTGGGCATGATCCCTTTCTCCTCCTGTCCAACAAGAAAGATTCCTGGTGCCAACCTAGAGGAATTTTTTTTTCTCTCTGAAAAAAGCAGATGTTCAGTGGCTAACAACTCAGACACTGCTATTTGGAAATACTTGATCCCTTATATATAGGTAATCTACTTCACTTCTTCCAGTGCTAATTGAAACCAGTGTAGCATAGATAAATTTATAATTTAAAGGAAAAAAAAAAAGATGCCTTATATTAATTCCCACTCTGGCTTCTGTGACCTGCAGAGGGAATACTAATATGCTATATTAGACCACTAATTAATAATATTTATTCTTTTACCCTACTGACAGTGGGGCTTTTAATATAATTATGTAGTATGTGTTTATGATCCCATTGTGTTCAAATGTTTATGAAATTTTAGGAGGATGGCAACTTTATTTTGTCTCCAATGCTTTAAGATTAACTGTAACAGAGGGACATTTGCAAGACTGTGTAGCATTAGATTGAAGCTTACATCTGACAAACATTAGTGAGGTCTTACTTTCCTTTAGATCCAAGGGAGAACAGTCTCTATAAGTAGAAAAATGTTTTGCGCAGGCTACAAGAGGAAAGACCAGAAATTCCTCTTCAGTGTTTTCCAAAAATAGCAAGATTTGAATCGAGTTGCATGTTTTAACATGCATTAGAGAAGAATAATTGCATGACCTAAATTCAGGACACTAGTTCTCTGTGTTACTTGCTGATAGTTAATTACTAGCATATTTTTTCATCTGCAAGTGTGGAGAGGCTGTACATTCCCATCTTCCACAGAGGAAATAATTTTATTTATTTAGCTTGAAGTTTGTGCATATCCAAATGCACGCAAAGTATTTGCCTAGTGACCTTAGAGTGAATTATTTGCACAAACTCTTCCCTTTCCCTGATCTCCATTTCATTTCAAGGGTGCTGCTTGGCCTTGGTTTTGAGTTGCAGTGGTTTCATTGTGTTTTCATGATGAACAGAAAAGCTAACCAGACTATCAGACTCAAATAACCTTTCTTCTGAAAGCAGAGATAACATGGATTGTGCCTGTGTCCTAAGATGCAGAGGATTTCCTAAGATTCTTTGGGATTCCTGGCAGACAAGCGTTCACTGTGAAGTGCTTCAAAAAATTGTTGTGTCAACAAAACTGGAGCGTGTGGGAATGTATCAGCTAAGGGGATAAGGCATTCAGGGACTAGATGAAGGGCATATAGTAAGGAATTAATTTTGTGCGAAAAAGGAAGAAACACAAAATATGATGGCTGGTGTTCCGTAAAAAGAAAAATTTAATGATTTAGGCATTGAGGGATACAGCTTTGAGGGATGGATGTTGAATCTTACCAAATAACCACCAGTAATTTTGCCAAATTTGTTTTACATGTCAAGCATAAATCTGGAACTTCTTAGAATATTTTCGTTCTGAAAAACTTCTGGGGGTGGTGAGGGAAATGTTTTATGAAATTTGTTTCTATTTTGCTATTATCCATTTGACTTATATAACAATATTGTTTGTTTTTAATTGTTCCAATAAGTTGGTGCATAGAATATCTGTAGAAGGATTAAAGTGGGCTTTAACATCTATTAAATCATAGCATGTTGTAGCAGAGAAGGAAACATTAGATCAATATACTTTTTCTGACAATTCCATGTGAGTTTTAATACGCAGTGTGTTTATGCTGAAAGTCAATACATTAAAAAAATTCCTCAAACATCTGTGCATCACTGAATGCTTTGTTTACATCATGCCTTTAGTGGTGTGAGGGCTTGCAAATCGGTGTGGGGGTGGAGAGGAATGATTCTATGCCCACGTATGAGCTTTTCTGTAAGTCGGGTCTATTTTTGGTATGCAATGAAGCAGAGGTACAGGGCAAAAATAAGGGTTCAGTCCCAATGTGAAGGCCTGTAAGAGCTTTCCTATTGTGGGAAGTGCCTCCCAAGCTCTTAGAGCAGTTGCATTAGTGTCCATGGGAATATTTGGGGTTTAATTTAGCATGCTAGATTACGGCCTAATACCTTAATTAAGGCTAACATTTTTAATAAGTTTCCTGCAAACCCTTTGTGGCTGACTACAGTTGTGGAACAGACATAATATAAAGCCCATCTCTAGGGTTTTCTGTTCTTGGCAGTTTTATGAAAGCTGTCATTCTATTTCAGAGCAATGAAGCTGACCAGCAAACGTAATCTTTAACAGAAAGATACAGAGATCTGACTAGACTTCTTAAAAATATTAATCCAAATAATTTATGCTAGTGATGTATTGAAATTCTATGTACCTAGTACATTTAGACTGATTTTTTTATAAAAATTTGATAACTGTTTCAGAAGAGGCTTTGTTACTTGATAAAACAGCTTTTCCAGATAGAGGCTGCTTAATTCTCTTGTCAGTTTCCATGTTTGGGATTTTCTGCTGTGAAAAGGAGTAAATGAATAGTCTGAAAAAATTCAGAAATAATATGATTATGATTTTGTATAATTTGTAGACAAAATTATTTTTTTGTATAACGTTTGTATATTAAAGTGTTGAACAAAAATTCTTACATTTGCTTTTTAAAAGTCCAAAGAAACAAGCTCACCCACGCCTATCTGTTTTCCTGCCCACCACACTTGCTCAGAGCGGTCAGTCCTTTCCCGCTGCCATCTCCTATTGTTGTGGTCAAATGGCCAAGGAGAAGTGTATACTTCCTTTTGTGTCCTGTAGATAGGGGTTCTTAATTGATGACTGCTGCTTTCTTTCTGGCAGAAAGGAAATGAATGGGCAGTAGTGATTATAGCACATCTGTTGTTTTCTGGTGAGCATCCTGTACAGCAGTGAAACTGTCTTGAAGACTACTACTTCTTTTTTGTGTGTGTGTGTGTGTCCTGTTCAGGATAGTTAATAGAGAGGGTACAGGTGACAGTATTGCTCCTTTGTCACAGGTGTAGCCAAAGCAGAAAAACAAATTACACACTGGAAGAAACTAACTTGCTTTTCAAACAAGTGTATTTTATACATGTGCACACACAAACACACAATCTTGTAAAATGTTCCGGGATGTGCTGTGTATTGGTTGCATGTGAGTCCTGTCTTCATAGTTAACTGCACTGTAAATGTAATACTCCAAAACAAAGCTGGAAATGGCTTCCTTTGGGGAAGAGGAGAAAGAAGATAGCATTCATATCAAGGACCCAAAACCTGACACATTTACACAGCTTTCACTGCAATTTCCAGGATGCCATTTCTAAGTCTGTGATACCATTGTCCAGCTCCTGCTTGAGCATCTTCTGCTTGATGTGTTGCAGCATAGCTCTCAGAAGTGCTGAGAAACTAACTGGGGAGCTCTGTAGTGTGGCCCAGCTCTCCCAGAGAGGAGGTTGGGCGTGAATGGAGCTCCTTACTTGGCTTTATACATGACAGGGAAAGAAGTTCTGGGGACAGATGAATGGTGAGCTATTGTTAAATGCCTGGCCTGAGAGAAGAATGAGACTTGATGCTGGGGAAGACAAGTGTCTGGAGAAATGGTTGAGGGAGGCCAGTAAAGCAGCTGGGTGAAGTAGGTTATGGGAGCAGTGTGTACCACAGCTTGTCCCTTCCATCACACCAGCCATAATTTTTCCACTACTATTTCTTTTTAATTCTTGTACTATAAAGATGTGAAAGCGGTATGAACTCTGTACAAACCCTAAGTGTGTCTTGGCCATTTTGTTCTCTCTTGCCATACAAAGTGCTTGAAAAAACATTAATTGAAAGAGTTCTGTAAGTCTCAATTCTTACTACTTACTGTTTTTTCCTTCCTTTCCTTTCATCCTGTTTAATTGCACCATTTCTTGTAAGCAAGGTGCTAGTACTCTGCTTTTGCACAGACTAAACACATTTGTACTTAAACTAACAGAGCTAATGTTGGGCTTGGGTGCAGCTTGTTAACTAGTCAGTGGACTGGGTAGTGCTTCCCACTTTGGGAGTTTTTGATGCATATTGGATAAAATTGGGGATTTTTTCAGCCCTTGTCACTTGCAATCCTGAGAGCTGCTCTGTCCCTGTCCTCTTAGAAGTGAAACTTTAACAAAAGGTATGTTGAGATGTACAACTTTCTATCCATAGGATGCTGTTTAGCTGAAAGCTTACAGCCTTCCTTGAGCTAAACAGGTTTTTCAAATAACAGATGCGCCTGGCCACTAGAGATGGGAAAAGTGAGCAAGAGCATTCTGTGCTATAGGTGCACACCAACGTGACTGAACACAAAATTCATGATACCATAAGTGAATCATGCTGCAGTTAATGTCTCAGGTAAACTTTGTCATTCCTTGATCAGAACAGAATTCAGAAGATAAAAAGCAAGTGACATAACCCCAAATTTAAATTTAAATTGTGTGGGGTTTCCTTCTACCTGTGATAAAACTGAGGTTTTTTTTCCCCAAAGACTTTATCTAGGAGTAATTTAAGCAACTAAGTAATCCTTTTGCTTTCTGAGTGAGATACACAGAGACCCTGAACTTGCCTCTGAAGCCTTTTAAACATTTAGCCTATCCCCATAGGATTTCAGAATTATCTTGCATCTCTTGGCAAGAATTATGGTGTAGCTAAATATTAGTCATGACAAAAGCCAAGTAATACAGGAAAAACCCACAGAATCATTCATTATGTATTTGTTCAAGTTTTTGTAAATTCCATTTTACGGATCTCTTAATATATTGAATTTTATAAAGAGTGCACTATTAAGAAACATAGTGTATTGTTAATTTGAGCTTTTTACAATTCTAAGCACTACATTGATAGATAATTCTGCACTACTTGAATTACTTGTGAGAAACACTTGAATATTTGTATGACTTAATGTATTCAAATTACTCTACAGGAGTTTGCTAAGATGTTTTTATGATGGAATCTTGGCTTTAGGAACAGATGTGACTTCTTTTATCATGAGTTTAAGATGCAGTACGTGACTTAGAGCATGACTATAAATTGTTTTACGAAATTTTCAAAGACAGTTCTTTGAGTACATATGCATTGATGACTATACACACAAGCCAAAATCCTATTAAAAATTAAAAATACTCCTTCCATTGAGGCAGATATTCACTAAAGCTTGATATATAGCTCTTCAGTAAAAGAAACTTCAACAAGACCTTCAACCTCTAAAAGATTAGCTACTGCTTTTATCAGCATGGACATCGCTTTGAAGAAAATGAACATCTGGTTTCCTTCTGGGAGAATTATGTTCTGTCCACTTGACCCTTTGTAAAAGTAAATATTTTTATTAGTTATGTTATGTAGGAATTTGAAAAAATATTTCATACATGAAAAAAGCCCCAACCTTTGCATATTTAGCTTCAGTTACAGAAGTGAAATACATCAAATGGTCTTATGTTCTTGATTCATGAGTTTCTATTGTATTAAAAATTATACGAATATGGAATTTGATAAGAGATGTAACTATGACTTTCCTTTTTCTTTGTTTTCCTTCTTATAAGAAGATATTTCTTTTTCTCCCTTGCTGCCTTGTCCCCTCCCAGAATTATGTTTGTCAAACCACAGACATTTCAGCCCTTGCTCCTTTCCTTCAGCCATGGCTGTAAACTGTACTTCCAAGGTAAATCCATCTGGATTATATTTGGTTACCACATAATTTAAATGTGTAAAGTTACTTAATAAAGATAATTGTATGCTTATAGAGGTTAAAGTTTATTGGAGATGTAGATTCTAATCCTAATCTAATTCTAATTCAAGATAGAATAGAACAGACCTTAATATCATAGTTGTTGTATTTGCTTCTTCTAGGTAGAAATAGATTTCTTAAGAAAAATGCCCTCCATGCATCACAGGTTTGAACACAAATGTTGCTTGTTTTGTGCCAGTATGAGAGTGAGTGGATATCTTTTAAAATACACAATGCAGCCTTTTAAGTAAGGAAAGGCATTGGACTTAATGAAATGTTACACTCGAGAAATTATTTTACAAGTGAAGCCAATTAGGAATTTTTCAGCCAGAAATATTTTGTTGGAAAACAACAATTTATTGAAAGCAGAACATTTCACACAAGCAGTTTTCAACAAAACTATCAGAAAGCGAAGTTTTTCAGATACAGGATTGGAAGAAAACTTGTCTTAGTTCCATGGAAAAATAACAATATAAGTTAAAACTCAAGTGAATACTATCTCTCTGGAAAGTTCTGTCTCTATTTTTAATTATACTTTTTCTTTGATTTAGAGTACTTCAATGGTCTCTACCTCTTTCTCACAAGAAACATGGCTATTTTCAAAATTATACTTTTTATTTTTCCATTAAGTGGGAAAGATAGCTTCCTAGTTGATACTAGTCTACTGATATTCGTTTTTGCAAATTGTTCCTATGGAAAAGAGTCTTCCATTGTTTTAATGCAAACTTACAAATGGCAGACACAACATGACTCAAGTCGTGACAAATGATTCCCTCTGTTCCTTTGCATTCCCTATTTGACATCTATCAAAATCTGCTGGTGACTTATCAGTGAAGTTAAGACCTACTCCTTATAAATTTGATTTGTCCCATTTGTTGTTGTTATTATTACTATGATTGTTCTAAACTGTGTTGCTTATGTAATAGGCACTGCAAGTGCCTGTCTCTTTACTGGATGTGCCAGTGTTGAGGGTTTATTAATCTTCAGGGTGAAGCAATGCCTTCCAAAAGACTGTGCTATCGGAGTAGACAGCTTTTGATCAAGTGGTTTGCAGGATAATTGAGCAATGATTGTGCCAAATCTGTCTAGGATCTAAACCAAAAATACAGAGATTTGTGTTTATTTTGGGAATAGGTTCATAGTTGTACGTTTGCCTTGTACAGCAATATTTATGAGAAATGACATTGAAGTGGGCTTTAAATAGCACATTATAATATAAAATGTTACTGTGTCTCTGAAGCACATCTGGTAATGCAAGATGTAAAGCTATTAATTTGGTCAGGACAATGAGTTCTTTATGAATTGGGGCTAGCCCATTGAAATGAATTTGCTCCTGAATTAATGATGATGGAGGGTGGGGAATTTGGAGTAATGACCATCTGCTGGGTTGTTGATGTCCAGCAGGCTTTAAGAGACAGAGTGACGCCTGTGGTAACATGCTTCGGCAAATCTTAGTATCTATGTTGTTACTAAGCATAACAAGGAAATAAAAGATGGATGAAACTATAAAATTTAGGTAATTTTTGCGTGAGTGAGACGACTGTCTTCCAGGGATTGAAGCTTAATATTATTCTCCATTCCTGAGAACAGCTTGATTTGATTTCCCCACTGGCCAGGAGAGATGAGAGGCAAAAAACTCAAATGCTTTGTGCTCTGGGGACTGGAGGAGCCCCACACAAGTGCTATTGTGCCTCATCTCCTGTGGTGCAGCAGTGCATATGTGATAAACTATGAGTCCCCAGCTCTTCAACCCTGTTGCTAATCATTCCATGTAAATTGCTTCCCAAGATGTAGTTTAACTGCCTGAAACTCTAATTCTTACGAAACTCTTTAACAGACTTTCAGCACTGAGAGTGGTGTACATTTCTTGAGATCGTCAAATCGTATTTTGTCTTACCCATACCTTTATGAGACATAAAGATAATTGAGTAAATTCTGTAGTGTAAATAACTGTATTAATGAGGGAGGCATGAAATTCCCCTGCGCAAGTAATTTCCTTCCCTGCTTTTTTGGATATTAGTCTTCAAGGTGAGTGACATAAGCTGCTGCATGCTTGCTGGAAATGAGATTAGTCACTGGGGGTTTTCCTTAAAATGAACTGGCAGTACTGGTAGAAAAATGCATGCTTCTTTCTGTGTATGTGGAAAGCATAATGTAAACACACATCTATTTATAAGTAGGCATCATGCAGATATCTTCATATCTCTATAGTATCATGCTTCCTGCCATTGGTCTTTATCACTAAAAGTAAATAATTTTCCCTTGATGATTCTTATATGTTCATCTAGGATTGCAAACCTCTGCTTCCAAAAATGCTGCTCATGGTAGATATCTTGAAGATAGATTTTGCTTAAACTGAGTTACAGTTGGATTTAAAAAGGAAGCCCGAAGCCCTCAAACCACAGAAAATTCCCTTCCATTAAGGATCTGCTTTACATTTCATGCTGGCATTAGCCTGGTAATATCACAGGGATGCCCGGACTTAAACTTGTGTATGGAACAGCCAAAAGAGGACTTCTCTTGCTACAGGAGAGCTGGGTGACTGCCTCTGATCTCTCCTTGTGCAAAAATCTCTTGTTCTGACACAGTGGAAGGAGGCATCCACCATTTGTTGAATACACAGGAGCTGAAAGTTGCAGAGAAAGATTTCTGGAGGTACAGACACAGAAAATTATGCTTCTTTATGTAAGATTTGATCTGGTCTGTTTTAAAGGTCAAGACTGAAAGGTAAAAGTAAACCCTTACACTGCCAGTGGCATATGCTTAAGGGAAGAGTAATTCAATTGCATGTAATTGTACTTTCTCCTCTGCAGAGAGTATGGTTTTCTTGTTTTCTTTCTTCTCTCCCTGTTCTGCTTTTTTGTGCCAGCGTGTGTTTTTCTGTCTCCATTCCAAGTTCTTTAAATCTTTGAAGTGTGTAGTAAGACTCAGTTAAGAAAAAATTGATCAAAACTATGTGTCAGTAAAGGCTTATGAACATAGGTGGCCTGAGAGAGGAGTGCTGTAAGGTTACACCTCTGTAAAATTCAGATGGGCTTAGGAGTGTTCCCAGGCCTGGAAGAAGATGGTCAATGATGGTCATGTTTGCTGGTGTGATGTTGGGAAATGATGCCCTTCTCCACAGACACTTTCCCAGCATGACTCAGTCCCTAGTGCAGCTCAGCCATCACTCTTGAGAGATGGCTTTTATGCACCCTGTTTTGGAGACTAGGATTATTCATTACCACAGATGTCTTATTCTGTCCCAGCTTGCTTTTGCACCCAGAAGCACTTTTTGGCCACATCTAATGCATTAATTTAAGAATAGCCTTCATTTTTCTGATGATGTAACCCTGCAGTGTGACCTCAGCATTTATTCAGCATCAGAAAATCTGCAGGTTAGTCCAGAAATCCCATGAGTGTTTGCACTGTGGGGAAGATCAAGGGTCACTTTTTATTTGATGTGAGCACATCTTCTCAGTCAGCATTTTTCTGCAGACTTTTTTAGTCCCTTGCTTGGGTAAGTTTGCTCTACAGAATTGCTATTGTGTATTTCAAAGTGAATTTCTGGATTGTTTGTTTTGTAGAGATAAATGGAGGAGTTTGGAATTGGGAAAGAGGAAACAGAAGAGTTTGGAACTGACTTGGCACTTGTTAAATTGATATGCCCTGGTGGGTGAACACATATTGGTGACCATTGGGGAAGAAGTTATAGTAACTTGGTGGTATCTCTGGGAATACTGCACAGGCTGTGGGAACAGTGACAGGATGAGAAGGAGATCGAGTAACTGTCATCAGATGTCAAGGGAGCAAATGCTTCTTCCCCCTACTCTGCTTCCCTAGATGCAGTAAAAGGCTCAGAGGGCTATACAAGCTCATTTGCTGATCAGATAGAGCAGCTCCTTGCTTTTTGTGGTTATATACACAGCTCTTTGTGTGTGAAATGCAGCCGGGACTTTTTCTTTTTTTCCTGTAGCCCCACTGAATAGGCTGGCATAATCTTGCAGTGAGGCAGGGCCAGGTGGTTTCCTCGCCTTTCTGTGCCTCTGCTGGGTTCAGTGGGAACCTGGTGCTGTTAGTATGCACTCTGTGTGCCTGTGTTCCTCAGGGGACAAAATGTGGGCTAGGCAGCAAGAATGGAGGAGCTGGGATTTTTATGTACTGGGGATGGTATTACATAACTTGAAGCAGCATTATTGGAATACCTCTATGTTGTTTCACTAGATCAGAACTTAATATTTGAATGAAACGTTAAGGTTTATAAATGGTTTGTTGTGTGTCTTGGCAGTGCTTTAGGTTTGTTCCCCAATTACTAAAACGCTCAGAAGAGTGTTTTGCAGAAAGTTCACATAAGTTATTTCTTCCCTTAAAAGTGGAAGAAAAGGAACTTTCATCTGAATTCACCGGGCTTAGCTCTGAGAATTCAAAAGGCTTTGGAAACTGGCTGAAGCTCTTGGTACTGACGAGTAATATCCCTTTGAATATTTACTTTAATCAAGCCTATTTAGAGATTCCTGCTCACACTCTGTCCTTATTTTTGTTGGTTTCCAGTACTAGATCAAATGACCAATGAAATATAAAGCTGTTTTCTTAAAAATAGGTTCTTCCAGAATTGTCATTGGTATTCCTGCAGCTGGATTTTATGTTATTTTAGCAAAAAAACCAGGTATTTCTTTGTTTCTGTGTTTGAAAGATAAGTTTATGGTATTTGTTTTGTTTGAGAAGGTGAATGAAGTATCAAAGTGCACAATGGCTCAGACTCCATGCAGTTGTTGAGAATTACTTATAAATAATCAACCATAATTGTTTGATCAAACCACGTCTCTTAGACTGATGTAGAAAGGAGAAAAACATTCAGCTGAAGGAAATCACCTTTCCAACTTTAATACTTGAAAGTCATGTTATTTTTTTCCCCATGTGATTTTTCTGAATGAAAATAGTATTTTGGTCAGGGGCCAGTGAAGGTCTGCATTTGGCAATTCAGTGTTTACCAGGAAATTTAGCTCTCCTGAGAAAAAACAGTGGAGATAAGAAGCTTTATATATCTACATAGAAGGAGTTTCCATGTCTAGAGAATACTGCAGTTTAACCCAAAATAAATGTTTATTCAACAGCTTTTCACCTGCTTCTGTTGAAATGGTCATCCAGATTCCTTTGGAAATTCTGGCAGGTTGTGTATATTGTTACAGTGAATGGTTTCACTTTTACCAGTTTTAGTCTCCCAGACTCTATACTTGTGCTGATCATGGGTGAATGAAATAATTTTCTTTCCATTTCTAGTCCTATTTCATCTAATATTCCTTATTCTTTATAATGAATATATTTAATGACTATATATATGTATGCATGTGCTTTGTCAGTGATTAAGCATGAATGTAATTTGAAACTGTAGTTTCTCTGTGCTCTGCATATGCAATTTGGTGCTACAAAAGCAAGTTGGACGATGCCTGCAGTTACAGAACTCTGAACTGGGGACACACTTTTCAAAGCTAATATACAGTAAGAGGGCCCTGGCTTCTCCATCCCAGGTAGTTATAGTGTTCTGTAGATAACTGCACACTTTGGCTCTGGAAAGCATGTTGTTTGTGAGCCACGCTTCACCAGTTGCACTCTGGAGTGGCTTGATACATATGGAGTGTTTTTACAGGAAATGTCCCAATCTGAGTTATGAGGCCATTCATTTGGGTAAATTGCAAGGGAATGTACACAGTGCTGTCAACTTGTCTGTTATTAATTTCCTCTTTTTTAACATGTGTGCACAGTGTGTATATAAATATACATACATATATACACATGGGTGTATGTATTCATATACATACATATATACACATGGGTGTATGTATTCCCAAAGCAGGGAGAAGGAAAAGCTGGAGGAACATGAAGGGGTCCTACAGTCAGCTGCCTGAGCCAGGGCTGGGGGGCTGCCAGGTTTGGCAGCATTCAGAGCCTGGAATATGTCAGGGCTCAGAAAGCTTTAACTGTTGACTCTTTTATGTGATTTGCTGCGTTGTTTCCTAATGTTGCATACTCTGTGATGAAAAAAAAAACCCAAAATTTTCATTAATGGTGCTTCACTGCAGTTAGAAAGGTAGATGGATTTTTCTGGTGGCTGTGGATAAAAAGCCCACAACAAACGTGTTTCAGAGGGCATGAGTAAGTAGTTATGCATGGCTGTATTTTGCCTAGCCACTCAAATGACAATTTCTGGAAAAGCCAACTGAGTTTTACTTATCTAATGATTATCATGTCCACGTCTAAACCTCTCATTTCAGCAGTAATGCTGTACTCAGGCAATTGCAGTTGAAGGAAACACACAATTGGGCTTTGTAAGAGCCCATTCCCCTCATGGCAAATCTGTGTCTGAGTCTTTCCTTATAAATGTAACGGTGTCACTGTGTGTCATGGAGACAAAACTAATGATGGATCCACATATAAAGCAATAATTACCCATTATTCTGGTTTTAAGTAGGCTTCCCCTTCATGAGCATTCTCCTTGTCAGCAATGCCAAACCAAACATTCAAACATTCCTTTCTATCTCCCACCCCCTGCTTTACCTCTTCAAAAGAGTTTACATTTGAAGGGGAAAATATCATTCTCTCTTCTTTACTTGGAATTAACATTGTTTAAGAAAATTTTTAAGAATGTAAATGGACTTTCTGGACAGTGCTGACATTTTTGTCTTTCATCAGTATGACCTTATTCTGAAAGTTCTGTGGTTTTCTTCTATAATGAGGTCTGAAGTTATTTCTTTGAAAATATGCAGCGAATCCAAACATATTACAAGTACTTTACAGAAGAGGTGTAGCAGCCTAATGGGAGTTGGTGCATGCTAATTTCTCTGCTGTTAGCCAAATTGGAAGAAAAACAGCAGTGCTTTTAAAAAATATGCACAAGAGAATAAATTTGTGATTTTAATATGGTGCAGAGCAGCATTTTGTGGTTTGTTGTTTTTTGGTTTGTTTTGGGGGGGAGAAGCTTTCACAAACATGTTTAAGTGCAGAGAAGAAATAGCTCTGAAACAGCTAACTTTGAATAGCACTTTTCTGTATTTATACTCTTGAAAAGCACTGTTCAGTACTCTTGGAGTATTTGCATTTGGATGCACCTTATCTCTATCAAGTTGTCAGGGTTTACATTGCATACTGGTTATGTGAGTTGAGGAAGATGTCATTCCCTATCTCAGTGCCTTGACTTTGGCCCTACTCAGAGTTAAAATACATACAAATTTAATTCTTCCCATAGATAATAGTTTTTTACTGACCTTAAATATAAAGACTATCTCTGCAAGTGGGCTATAAAGTTTTCATTTAAAACAAAACAAGCCCTAGAAAAACCTTCATTTTTATCTTAGTCCTGTGGTTTCAAGAGAAACTACCCGGCGTAATAGACAGCCTGATGTCCTTACTAAAGCGGATGGCAAGGTTGTTTCCTTTCTTCTGACTACTAAGTGTGACAAAGTTAATGAACTTTAGTTGGGTGTCAAGATGAAACAGAAAGGAAAAATACAAAAAGGAAGTGTCAGAGGGTGAAATGCCTGCAGACATGGTAAGATTGTTTCTACCACCATTAGATCCAATTCTTCAGATGTGTTGGGATTCATTGTTATGTTATCCATCACTGTAATATTTATTCAGCTCATAGGACTGAATCCAAATTAATTTAAGGCTTTGCATATTATAGTTTATTTTCACTATTATTTGACTTGTTTGCTGTAATTGGATTTCTTGAGTTCCAACAATAGCTTTGTTTCCTTGCAGCATGTTTTGATTTTATTTCTTCCACTATTTGAGCCTATGGTGAAATGATGGATTTGCCCAATGGTCTTTTCCAAGATGATGTTTAGTGATATGCCAGGCAAAGGCATCAAGTAAAAAGAGAAGTGTCTTTTTAAGTGCTACACAACCTCTCTAACAGAAAAACAATTTGGAGGAGGCTTACAACCTGTAAAAGCAGTTACTAGGGGCTCTTTACTATATATGCCAGACGCAAGTCTGGAGGATTTTTTGTTTGTTCGTTTGTTTTGCTTGTTTTTTTCTTGTATAAGAGAGAAATGGGAATAAAAGCTGACTGTTAGGATGCTATCTTATTGCTCGTTTGCTTGTTTGTTTTTTTTGATATCTGTGAGCAGAGTGGAACAGCAGCAGCAGTCCTCGTCTTTAACCAGAAATCTTAAAACTGTAGTTGCTGAGCATCAGAGGCTTGAATATGAAAAAGACTAAAGAGGGACAGAATGTGAAAAAGCCTAAAGAAGGACTCTTTACGTGTACGCATCTCTCTGATTGTTTATTAGCCAAATCAGCATCTCTCCTAATTGTAGCAAAGTTCAGAGCTTTGAAAGGAATTTGAGTAATTCTGTGATAAACAATGCTGAAATTCTTTCCTCTTCAGTTTCCTTTTCTTAACCATGTGCACTATAAAGCAATCTCTGCTATTGAAGAAGTTTGACAGGTTCACATTCAGTTCTGGAATGTTTTGGAATTTTTTTTTTCTTCATTCATTAAGCCAGAACTTTTGGCCTAGTAGTGAGGTTTAAGCTCTGCAGCTCACTAGAATGAAATCATAGAATGGCTTTGGTTGGAAAAGATCTTAAAGATCATCTAGTTTCAACCTCCCTGCCATGGGCAGAGACACCTTCCACAAGACCACGTTGCTCAGAGCTCCATCTAACCTGGCTTAAACACTTCCAGGGATGGGGCATTCACCACTTTTCAGGTCAACTCCTTCCAGTGCCTTACCACCCACAGTAATATATTCATCTAAACCTATTCCCTTTCAGTTTGAAGCCATTATCTCTTGTCCTCTCACTACATGCTCTTGTAAAAAAATCCCTCTCCAGCTTTCTCAGGCTCCCTTCATGTACTGTGCAAGGCCACAGTATTGAAGCCTTCTCTTCTCCAGGCTGAACAACCCCAATAGTCTCAGCCTTTCCTTCTAGGAGAGGTGCCCCATCCCTCTAATCAACTTGATGGCCCTCATATGGACTTTCTTCAACAAAATACAAGACTTGATGCATTAGTAGTTGTATTTCTCTTAGAAAGGTGCAAGAAGAGGGGATGCTAGTGACCAGTCAAAATACCTAATGTAAATTTAAAAAAAAAATCTTTAAACTTTTCTTCCCACAAAGTCTCAACAGTTACCTGGAGTGTGTAGTTGGAAGGGTGAATGGTGAGCAAGGCAGAAGTGCAGCTGTAAATCCAACATTCAGAGACTGTATTTAGGTATTTATGGTAAAATGACTGTGTAAATTCTCACAGTGTCAGAGAATTTGTTGAAGGGAAAATCAGGTATTCTTTTCTGGCCATGGGTTTGACTGCTACCACAATGTGAGGAGTTGTACCCTAAAATCCTGTCGTCTCTTTAATGCTGTAGCTGGTGTACATGCATAGTGCTTTTTGTGCTGTTTCTGCACTTGGTATGTGCATTACTGAAGAGTCACAAATTAATGGTGCTGAAAATAAGCTCTTGTAATAAAGAAAATGTTGAAATGTCTTGTCTGAGTTGAGGCATTTGGTTTATTTTTAAATAGGTTTGTTTCAAATTCACTTTTCTTTGTGTGGCCCTAATTAGCACTTCACAGCAAAGTGGTATTATCTAAAAATGAAATCAGAAAACAATGTAAGGAAAACTCAGTTAAAAGATTTTATCTCTGTCTTTCTAAGTGTCAATAAAGAAAACTATGCTGTTGGTTGGTTTTTGCAGAGTAACTACATGTAATGCATTGCATGGGGCCCCTAATTTGCTCTGAAAATGCTTTGCTTAGAATATATTGTGAGCTTTACTGTATGCTTGTTGAGTAGCAGATTTCTTTGAGTAGATGACAACAGTGTTTTGTGATAACGATAGCTGTTCTTGGCAGCTGTGACTTGCTACTGCTGTACTCAGAACGGTCTGTGCTGGGACTTGCCTCTAAGTCCCTAAATATCTTGGGACTGACCTGCTTATCCTGCTTTTCCTTGGTTTTCATCAGTGTATGTCAGGCATGTCCTGTGCTGAGCCGTTTTACCTAAGTCTGTCTGTTTTCTCAAGCTTAGATTCAAAAGAAAGTGTCTGAAGTGACAGACCTTCCATATGTAAGTGAAACATGATCTCTTGATGGATTTAATTTTCTTTGTTTATGTTGGGTTTTTTTAACTTTAATGAAGACCTAGAAGAGCTGCTGAGATTAACTGCACTGTACAAAGGCATGAGAGAAGCAATATGTGTATATAATTCGAAAAATGCCCAGTGCTTTGTAAAATAATTCTGTTCGTTCTGGTTATAGGTAGTTTTGAAATAAGCAAAAGGTGGTATAGCAGCTTAGCTGTCAGGCTGCCCAACCCCAAATCGAGACTCGAGCGATGAGCACGACACTTCAGAATGATTTTTAACCCTCGCCCGACACGCTGAGCAGGAGGGAAAGAGAGGTTCTGCTGCAAGCTCTCAGTTTTGTCTTGCTGGGGAGCAGCGAGTGCCACCTGCGGGAGCTCTGCTGGAAGCGGTGCCTGGCGGCTCCCAGAGCCAGCATCCCGGGAAAGCGGCATTCCGGGAAAATACTCTCATGGCTTCCCAGCGCCCCAGAGTTCTTTTCTGTCAGCTTTCTGTAGCGCAGCCTGATTATATGTGTGAACAAAAGAGAACATGCTAAAAATATATTTTCAAAAATACTCATTAAGGGTTCATTTTTCCAGAAAAGCAGCAATGGTTAATTACGCTAAGGAATTTCCTACAAACTGCACTGACGTGACTTGAGTTTGGAAGACAGTGCTTCTGCTGAGCTGAGAAACTACTGTGACCAGCACAGAGTTAATACATACATGCAGGAAATACATGCATTTCACCAATTAAAGCGGATGTCTTTCTGCTTAGGCTTTGAGCAGAAGCTCCATAAGCGTATTTGGGGAGTGTCAGTCAAGGTTTTGATCCCTCTTCCTCCTCCCACAAGACCCTGTGGGGAGTTTTCCTCTTTGTTTCACTTGGCATTGGAGCAGCATATGCTGTTTTAAGTAAAGAGCCTTGCAACATGGTTGGACACAGACCAAACGTTGAGTATGGCTCATCTTTTCAAGAAGTTCTATACAAAGTTTGAAGGAGAAAACATTGTGTCACATTCCCTTCTAGACCTCATATCCGGTGTTACTTTGTGAAAAATACGCTGTCTTGCCTTGCAGACTGCAACATGGTGATTAGCTGCTGAACTTGATCTTTCAGTGGGTTTGGAAAACCATGACCAGAGCCTTGGAATAGCACTGGGAACGGATTCAGAACTATTGGAGAGACGGGAGGAGGGAGAAGACATATGCGCAGCAGTTAAACCACAGAGGAGCCAGACAGCTCATGCCTTACTTTAGAACATTTATGATGTTTTTCACATTCAAACATGGTGAATTACAGTAAACCAGAATGAAAGTGACAAAGGGATTCTGTGATTTGATCTTCGCCTACTGGCAAAAAGTTAAGTATTTT
The DNA here is from genome assembly GCA_037013685.1 of Acridotheres tristis. NCBI lineage: Eukaryota > Metazoa > Chordata > Aves > Passeriformes > Sturnidae > Acridotheres > Acridotheres tristis. The sequence goes on along the minus strand of CM072887.1, from coordinate 55,353,240 downwards.
GGATTGGAGCCACAGTATGGATGATTAACTCCAGAAACTAGGCAGAGGATGCTGTAGATTAAATATGTTCTGAAAAAATGGGTAGGAGAGAGAGTGATGTTTCACTGTGGCTTTCATCTGTGGGCAGATGTCTAAAGGGGGTTTTGCTCCTTCTTGCCAATATAGATCCGAGGGTCTTATTTGGACGAGCTCGTTTCTTGCTGCATTTGTCTTAAGTGTCACAGTTACTGCCTTTCTGTGGAAAAGAAAGTAAAAGGATGACCTAGTTTGGGAATATCAGCAAAATGTGTAGCATCTTACCAAAAAAGCCCCACAAAATCCAAACTTCAAGCTCCAGCAAAACCCCTCAAAGTTGGAACATTTTGGTATGTGTTGATGTGCAGAGGGGGAAAGACTGGAAGATTTTTGTGGGACATTGTTGTAAAAAGGAAGCTGCAACTCACATCTACATCCAGAGTGGTGCTGGAAGTGAATGAAAGGAGCCATTAGAATTCTGTGCAATTTTGAAGGAGTAACTATGAACTTGAAATAACACTTGAATCTTAAACAGGTACTGCCATCTGACTTAGGAAGGCTGAGGGGTGGTGGTGAATAGGAGCAGAAATGAGGGCTTGGTTTATGTCCTCATAACTTCTATCCCTTAGGCCAATGTTACTTAGGGTTTCTTTCAGTGTCACTTCTTTGTTCATGTGAAAGAACTGTGTTAGTTGTTAGCATATAAACTTGGTTTATGGTTTATGTGACCTGGGATCAAAGCTATTCTCATGGGGTTCAGAGCAGCAGTGCATCTGCTCCAGAAAGGATTTTAGAGGCAAACAAATGGCAAAAACTAGATCAGGGACAGATTTCCTTATTCTCCAACAAAGATAATATGCAGTGTTTAACAGTCGAATGTCAAAGTCTGAGTGTGTTGATGTGAGTATGAATTTTGCCATAGCCATCCTTGGAGTCTGGAGTTCATCCTAAAACCTGAGAATGTGAGTGCTGGTTATGGGGTTCTGTGCATTGTTTTGCATTCAGAAATGCAACATCCAATACCATTCATCCAAGAAGGGTGGCCGTCTGTGCAGGCTGTCTCTGGGCATCCAATTGTCTTTATTTGTTTGCAAAATATTTCAAGTCAAAAGATGTACTAATATCTATTTTATTTCTACCCCTCTTGTACCCTTTTTTCTTTTTTAAATTTTTTTTATTTTTTGATTGCAGCAGAAAGAGCTCATCTAGATATTGTTTAAAAATAAACCAACAGATAACTTTTCTGTTAGCAGCAAAGTATGTAATGTAGAATTTCGGGACTTTAGTTGTTTTACATGTATTGATGTGTGCATAAATCACTGACTGCTTAATCTGTAAAAGGCTGCATTTAAAATTGTAATAAAATACTGTAAGGGAACATGTATTTTCATTGTGACTAAAGTGACCACAGTAGAGTATTTTATTAATGCTAATTGTGTCTATGGAAGATGGGGAGAAGTGCAGTATCTGTTGTTGAAAAGTGACTGTATTTGACAAGTTTCTGAAGAAATCCAGTCAGCTTCCTTAAATATGATCACTTCCAGCTATTTGGAACAGATGTAGACTAGGGGCCAGGGGTTTGACACAAAGGAGGAGGTTCAGGTTGGATTTTGGTTAGTGATGATCATTGTTCAACATAAATACATAGCTGGGCTCCATAGTTACATCTGCAAACAGTCCTGTGATGAACAATAGTCTCTTTCAAGAGCTTGGTGCTTTTTTGAGAATATAGCAATAAATTGCTGAAAGAACAAAAGTGGAACAGAAGTCTTCTCTCCAATGAAAATTTGTCTATGAAACTTTAAAAGTGAAAATTGTGATACTTCGATTAGCATTGATTTTGAATAGTTGAAAACCTTTACTGAGGATTTTCTTGTATTTGGTTTTTTTTGCAAAGTACGGTAAATTAAAGAGACAGGGAATATATTTGTCTGTGAAACACAAGTAATTAGTATTTTTGTGAGCATGCTTTTTAAAAAGTATTTTTTAGAAACCCATGTGCTATGAATTTGAATGTTTTACTAGTTCACCTACACTACACTATTTGTTTAGATGCTTTTAGATGTGTTTAAAGGATCTTATGCTTTTCATAACGCTAAAGCTGATTTGCAGTTTTTAGCAGCTCAGGATTTTAAAGGCAAATCAATCAACTGGAGGGAACAAAAATTTTCTTGAGCTAGGACCTCCCAGTATGCCTGTTTGGGTGGCCCTAGCTGATTATGGCCCATGAAAATGCATGGTCATACATCTGACTGGTTTTGGTTGCTGTTGAAGAGTTTTGCTTAACTGAGAAATGTAAACAGTATAGCTCTGTTTATTCATAAATTATCAATGCACCTATATTTCAAGTTTTCTTACTCGGATGTTCTGTGAAAAAGTGCTCTAAGCAATAGGTAGCAGTTTTGACTGATGAATTTAAAAATACAAGGTACCTCATGGACTACTAGAATAGCTGAACCTGAGATTCAGAGACAATTAAAACTATTTCAATAATTATATTGCAAGAGTATTTGGAAGGGTCTACCTGGAATGTTTTTATTAGGTGCTTAAAAACTTTGGAATACTACTAATAAGATTGTCTGGATAAGTAGAAATTATTTGTATAGAAAGTGAGCAAGTATAATTTCCTTTTACAATTACTGTTAGCAAGCTTGTACCCCAAATGCTGCTTGTCTACTGGATTTTACATGAGTTCAGGTTGGCCTTACTGCAGAGACAGAGATATTTGGTTTCCTTGTCTGATGAATAGTTTTTGTCAGAGATTTGCTTTTTAGATTAAAAGGAAGAACTTTATAAATAAAGGAATGCTCCACATTGACTTCTGTTTTTTGAATAATTTGAAATTTGGTGTGTTACAGAAAACAGGAGCAGAGTTCTGTATTTCTTTTTTTGAAAGTTTTTTAGTATATTCTGCAATTTCTAGCAATAACATGGAACTGGTTTGCATTAATGAGACAGGAAGGGGGAAAAGTATTTGTAAAATATATAGATTTGTATACTTTTTGAAGAAGTCATAAAATACTGTTCTGTGCTACGTTACTGGACCTCAGTTTTTAGATGTAATGTTTGCAATTGACAATGAATTGGAAAAGTGTTGAAGATTGTAATATGTTTGCACCTGGTTGTACTATTCTGGTACAACTAATCTCCTGAAAGCTTTAGAAAAGGGAGCAACAAATTTCAGACTGTTTCATTACAGAAAATCATTACAGACAGTGACAAGAATATTTGGGGAAAAAAATTCTTCATTGAAAGTGTTTTTCAAGCATTGAAGCAGGCTGGCCAGGGGATAAGTAGAAACACCATCCTGGAGATATTTAAGAGACATGTAGATGTGGCACTTAGGAACATGGTTTAGGAGTGGACTTGGCAGTGTCAGTTTAACAGCTCGGGGATCTTGGAGGTCTGGGAGTTTCTAGACATTGCTCTGAAGATGCACTTTTCTAAGCACAGAGGCTGACTTTCTTAACCTGTTGTAACTGTGTTAAGCCCTTGCTATCACGTTTTGTAATGCAGAGCTGCTGAACTGGTAAGTCTGTAGAAAACCATTAGTGGGAGCATAGCTTTTTAAATTGCCATGGATTATCCAAATAACCTCTTGAAACAGAGTTGTAGCTGTGGCAGGTCTGAACCTGTTCAATAAATACCTTGGTTTGTGTGCAGTAATTGAATGATCCAGCTTTCAAGTTACTGTTCCATTATTAAAAATGACAAGGTCATTCAACGCCCATTTGAATCCTACTTGGTTTTGTACTGGGAATGATAGGTCATGCTCCATAGCAAGGGATAAGCACAGGAACTCCATTAAATTCGGATAAATGACTGTTAGGGTGTGTCTGACTTGCAGTAAAATTACTTTCTGGTTTTGAGTTTAGATAACAGAAAAGCAAGGCTATCACTTCCTTAGAAGGCCAAGCAGAAAAGGCTGACCTACTTTAGACAAGAAAAAATTTGACTTACGTAAATAAAAATCAGGGCAAAAGATGCAAGAAAAAAAGTCTTTTTTCCCTGTTTGCGTTTAGCACCTCTACAAACTGTCAGTAAAGAAGCCCAAAAATATTTCTGAGACTACTGATTTTTTTTGTCATTAACGAGTAAGAGATTCTGTGAACATTTTCATGGTGAAGTTTACTTAAGATATTTATTTCAACTCTATGCAACTCCAACCATCCAAAACCAGAAAACAAATATGTGGATATCCATGTTTTTCCATTTTAGACATATTGTTTCCTGAGCATGTGATATGAAATTATTTATTTAAAATATAAAATTTAAATAAAACATTGTTTGTATTTTAAAATTAATCACAGAAAATAAATATAATATTTATTGGTGAAATTTCTTGTTTCTAATACCTTGTGTGATTAACTGGTTCCTATCAACTTTATTAGTAAATCACTAGATAACTGGAATTCGATTTAAAAGCTGGTGCAGTGTTCAGAGAATACGTAGTGCATCACTGAATGCAGAGGGTTAGACATGAGCTTGCCAAGTTTTAGAATTAGTTGGTGTATTTATTCTAGCCAACTGCTTAGTGATGATAAGCATAGATAATTAAATTTGAGTAATCTGTTGAAGAACAAATTTATTTTTTAATTGTTTTCTGGAGAGAGGGTTCTGTTTTACAGCAGATTTGTAAAGGAGTTAGGGGACCCCTAGATGTTTATAGTTGTTTAAACCTCTGTGGTGGGCACACTTGTTTGATCAGTTTGTGGCACTGCCCAGCTGTGGTTTATGAACTCATAAACCCAACCCTTCAGGTGGATAAGCATTACAACTATACTTTTGGGGGAGTTAGAGAAGATGTTTAGCTAGCTAGTATTTTACATATTTGTGAGTTAAATATAACAAATATACTTGCCCTAGATAACACACCTGTAATACTATTTTATGACTTAAACAGCTTAAGAAATCCTACAAATTTTGTATAGTTTGGTTGTAATGTAAACCTAAGCTTTTTATTGGACACTAGGGCAGAAATGTTTTCATTTTATGTCTGAGGATAAGATTCAAAACAAGCTATATTAATTTGAAAGCAAAGAAATTTAAGACGGGAGGAAAAAAAGGCCATTTATTGAAGTTCGTTCTCAGTTCTGCTGCAGGGTTATCCAGGGAGATCTCCCATAACTCTGGATCTGATGTCTGTCTTGAAAACTGCATGCCAAATCAGCTCTTCACCTCAGTGTTGTTAGAAAGTAGACGATCCCTTCATTAGGAATTAAGGCTGTACTGTGAATACTTCCAATGCTGTGCTGTACACAGCACTGAGCTGTGTGAATTGTCAGCTCAGCTGAAGGCCCTGTCCCACCTGGCACACAAACTCCTTCAGGCCGAGAATCTTCCCTGTTCTGATTTGTCTTTTCTTGGTGCATCCTGTCTGATCTTGAGGCTTTCATTATGTAAAATGGAGTGTCAGTGTTGCTGGTGATGGGATAAATATTCAAAGGTGTTAAAAAGGTGGGTACAAAATCCCAGCCAGTGTGTGGTGGCCACATGTTGACCATTGGCCAGTACCACAGAGGGTACATAAGGTTACTCTAAGACAGATGTGTTCACTGCCTTCCTGAGAAGCCTTTTCTTCTCTGCCCACGGCTGTGTTGGAAGAAATATTGGTGCTCTACAGCCTAGTGAAGCTTAAAGTTAGTGGGATTTTCTGTTTGATGCAGGCTGCTGTGACCCTCTAGATGGTCACTCCATGGTTAACTTCAGCAGTACCTGAGTGTAAGCAGCTCTTCCATCCCAGTTCATAGACCTCTCACTAGAAATTAGCTGAGGCAGAAAAATGTATGAAATCAAAGACAGAAGTTTACCAGATGTAATTAGTGCTTTCAGGTATGAGAGGGTCCTTTTGTGCCTGCCTACCTGGTAGTGCATCCAACTGAGAGCCTCCTGAATGGTATTGCAGTTAATCCCGTGAGAGTTTTGTCTGTTTACACTTCTTACATGCAAACACAGAAGTGATGAAAGCTGAAAACCCATCCTTCACAGGGGCCATGGAGCAGGGGAGTGCTTTACTGAAATGTGCTGGTTTTGATGGAGAACTCTTTCTTTGCTTTGTGTCCATTAGGTTTTACTAAGCCTGTGTCTGCAGAGATGCCAGATAAAACACCAGGTGCTACAGAGCCTGTGCCCAGAAGTGAAGGTTAGTGGTTTTCTTCCATTTTTTGACAATTGAAAAAAAAAAAAAAAAAGAAGTGTTGAGATTCTGTGAAGAATTTTTTGATTCTTTGAACTTAAAAACTGAGTTTCCCTTACTGGCCTTAAATTTAAGGGAGAGCTGAATTAGTATTATATATGCATGTTTATCTAGATAGCAGGACATTTTCACTTGTCTTTGAGTAACCTCTACATCCCTCCCTAGCCTATCATCCATGACAATACTAAAATATATAATAACGGGGAAGGACCAGTGCACTGCTAGGATTTCAGCATTGGAGAAGATGTTTTGTTCCATTTGCTAAAGAGATCTTGTTAAGTGAAGCCTGTTTTTTTGTATGGGATACTTGAGTCTCACAGAACCAAAGCTGAGATTTAAGATGTGGAGTGATTGATACAAGGAGAAATTGTCTGTGTGGTTTCCACTAAATCAGTGGAATCTTGAAATGTTCAGTTAGACCATTTTGTTTCCTCTCAAGGTCTATTAATTTTACATTCCCACACCTGAAGGTTTGGTACTTGGTTTCAGGAAAAATTCATTATTTGAAAACAATTGTAACACTGCTAATTTGATTCCTTCCCCAGAATCATTGCTGGATGTGTCATTCCAATATTTTATAAAAATTTGCTATTTCATGTGAAGATTGTGAGGTGTTTCTGACAGTATTGTGTCAAAACTATAGTAGCTCTTGTATATCCTTTCTTTTTAGATCACTGCTGTCCTCACGCAAGGGCTATATTAATTAAAATGTGGGGTTTTGTTTGACTAAAGCTTGCAGCTCTGGCTTGTTCTAAGCCTCAAGACATACGTCTCAAAATTTAGTTTTAAGCATTTTTGTGGATTTTGAACCTCAATTTTGGCATTTGAAAGGCAAGGAGGGCTGCAATAATAATTTTAAGAAGTGCATCAATAATAGTAGAGAAAGGCATTTCTCTTCATGTAAAGAGTATTTTGCTTAACTGCAGAAAGCCTTTTTAAAATTTACTGTAAAGCTTAACATGTTATTGGGCGAACTCAATACAAGAGGAGAAGCAATTACAACTAGTCTTTTAAAGACTGAGTTCTCTCTGATTCACATGTTGTGTATTTTCCTTATAAATAAATACTTATGCTGAAACCATTGAAGTGAGTCCACTTGAAGCAAAAGCCCACAATAAAATATGGCTAACTAAAATGATGAGATTATTCTGAATCTTCATTTTCAAGTTGCAGTTATCATTGTATTTTGTTGTGATAAGAGCTCACAAAGTTATTTCAGAGTCTGTATAAAATATCCTTGCTCAGTTGGTTAGAGCAGGATGCTGATAATGCTGAGGTCACAGCTTTGTTCCCTGTATGGGCCATTCACATAAGAGCTGGACTTGGTGATACTTGTGGGCCCCTTCCAACTCAGAATATTCTATGTGATTCTCTGTGTGTGCTTTAACAAATGCCACGTTTGCTAAAACAAAACTTGGTTTAGTCTGCTTTGTTTTTAATTGCTCTTTAAAAACTAGTTTTTGGATGTTTAAAAAAAGTGAGCTAATGAATAGTAATGATTCTGCACTTAAAAGAATTGTTTTTATGTCTTGATGAAAATGCTGTACTATAGATAAAACATTCTAATGATAAAAAGTCATAAGTGCTGGAAGTTAATGAGAGTTTGTGTTAGTTTATTTAATAAATACATTCAAAGATGTTATGATAATGTTTACTGAAAAAAATGGTCAGACATATATGCCAGTGGCTGCTGCAGCATGGATTTACAAGATAAACTTCCACAGTTAGTCTTTGATCATATATATCTCTATTTACTTAGCATTTATACAGTTAACTGGTATGTAGAAATGTTTTGCCAGTATGACTGAGTCAGAAATGAAAGTGGATGTTTCATTTCTCATGATTAAAATATCAATGCTCCTTATGTGCATAAACATTTATGTGAACTTTTGTAATTATTTCCAGAAATCGTATCATCTTATTACTGCTTAGTTTTTTCCCCAAAGGAATATTCTTGCAGTCATTGGTTAAAAGAAAAGAAAAAGGTGTATTTGTTGTTACAGATTTCTAACAATTAACCTCTTACGTTCGTCAGGGTCAGGTTGGGTTGAGCAAAGTGTTGGCAAGTAACTGATTGTCTGGAAACTTTGAAAAAGCCAGTGTTGCTTTAACCTAGCAGTGCCCCTCCCTGCCCCTGACCCACTGCTCCATATACTCCAGTTAAGCCATGAAGCACAGGGAGCAGACAATTGAGAAAGGAGTTTCCTGTAATTAAGTTACTGTAACTTGGTCCTTGACTCGAGGGTCCCCAGTGGGTGGGCAGACTATTTGCTTTTCTGCCACCTCTTCTGTCAAACCTTTTAGAGTCAACAGTTGTATTTATAAATGTCAATGCTTGCTTTGTGCTATCAGGAGAAAAAACCCAGGACCCAGAGATTCGTTTGTTGCAAAGATGGAAGTGTGTGCATATCATACAGGGAAAAATATTTTTCAAGAAGCTTGTCTAGCTATCAAGGAGTGGTAGACAAACAAATTAAAACAAAAAACTCCTACCATGATCCACGTATAACTATTTCTTAACTGTTTTTCTTTGGCAAAGTTATTATATTCTATTTACAATGGATGCATTTAGAACAATGTACTATGTCAATACCAGGAAGTGTAGTGAGTGTATTTCTGTTTTAGCTTGCAAAGGAATTAGCATTTGTACTGCTTGTGTTTGCTGAAAAGTCACTCTTAAACTTCTAGTATAGTTAACCACTGGAAATAAGGCTGTGACAAGAGTACCCCAGCCACTGCACAAATTCCTCCTCTCTCCTTAAGAGAGACCACTGTGATTCACGGTGGCTGCTCATGATGGTATGAGGAGTTACTTATTTGCAAAAATTTAGGGGAATGATTGTAGAATTCTTTCATTACAAATTATCTGTCTTACAAGATTAAAACTTTTTTATACCCTAACAAAATTTTGATGATACTGAATATTTTTTTCATAAAACACAAGTGTTTCATCCTGTGGATAATGGATTAATTTTTTGTCAGGATACCTGTGAACAGCTAGGCTTGCTTCAAAGAAACCAGATGAGGTCTGCCTCAGTATCTGTTTGGAAGATTCCCAGACTCAAAGTTTTTGGGATATCAGTCAAGTACTACCTTAGCAGTAGCTCTATGCAAAACACTTAGAAAATGTATATGAATGTGGGAACCTCTATTCAGTTTCTCCAGTCAGCTTGACTGGTTGTTTTTCTGTGCCTTAAAAGTAGGCATATTTGAAGAAGACATGAGGAAGTTGAACTCCCACAGTCTTCTTCCTTTCCCTCTTCCCACACCAACTTTTTCATTAAGTAAGAGGTTAAGTAAGAGGCATGACTTCCCACAGCTGGATCCTCTCTTACTGACTTCATGGTTCACACTTGCATCCTGAAGGAAACGAATGTTACACCTGGACTTTATAAACAGCCACTGACAAATCCCTGTGGACAACAAGCTTATGTCATTGTAAAATATCCTACAGCAACAAGCAGTGATTTTCCTTGCATTGTGTACCTGATGGCACTAGTGGGAGCCTACCAGCTGTTTCTGTTGCTGCTTGTGATAAGTTCTCATGGCATTTTGTAACTCCTCTGACTTAGGTTTATGTGCTATTTCTGCTGCTGTTTTTTGTGCCTCCAGAATCATATCTTGATGGAGGAGGAAGTCTCTGTCTAAGGACAGTATCTGAAATTCTTAGCTCTAGTGTTTATGAAAGGAGGTGATGAAGCATAAGTAGATTTGAAATCTGATTGGAAATGGGAGAAATGCAAAGTGGAAGGGTGATAAAATTGGATATTTTGTTTCTGAGTCCTCGCTAAATTTTTGGTTTCCCTGTGCACACTGCAAGAAGGTGGCGCATCTTCCTTTGAGAAAGGAATTGTAGGCTGTTGTAAGGCATAATGACTCTTGTCATAACTCTTGACATCTGGGTGAGCCTCCAGTCCACACAAGCTGAGCTCTGCCACAGCAGAGACAAGCTGCTTTGCTACAGCCAGCCTGTGTGCAGCCCCTGTGGTGTGCAGCACAGCTCATGTTCCCTGCTAGAGCAGGAGGCACCAAACCACAGCCTTGAATCCGCTGGCTGTTTTCCTGAAAGCACTGTGATGAGCTGCCTCAGTCACTGAGCCACTCTGGCTGGGTCCCACTTCCTTTCTCAGCCGCCAGCAGGCTGAAACTGGACGGGCTTCTAAACATGCTCAGCTCAGTGAAGAGGAGGAGGAGGAGGAGGAGGGGGAGGAGGAGGAGGAGGAGGTGGAGGAGGAGGAGGAGGAGGTGGAGGCTATCTTGACCTAGGGCACTGAAGGGCAGTGAGAGGTAGAGTGTTCTGGACGTTGTGAAATGTTTGAGTACAGTAAAGCCTGCTCCTCATCAGAAGAGAAGATGCAGTTGCTGTAAGGTAATGGTGATTAAGTCACTGATTACAAAGGTTGGGCCATTAACAAGTAGAATAACTGGTTCTTCAAATGCCAAACACTTTCCCTGGTGTCCTGACTGGCTGGTATCCTGCCAAAGATCAGTCTTTCAGTCATCCACTAATTATAAAAAGTTTATGCGGCCTGAACTGCTTAAACTTGAGGTTTGGAAAATTATGGAGGGTTTTTTAATATAAATGATCCCATTTTCAAAGAATTACTTTTATTTTTCTGTTTCAGTGGTAACTAATTCTTCATTCTCAAGCAATTAAGAAGTGTAGCACTTGAGTTTGATGCATTTTTTTTTTGCTTTTTGTATCACTAAATTGCACACAATGTAAAATTATGTGTATAATGTTTCACACATATTGTGCACATATTAAAAAAACAGTCTGAGGTAGTTCAAAATAGGGAGGCTAAATGTGGCTTGCATGAAGCAGTCAAATGTAATGCATCTTGATAAAAAACAGCTAGTTTCTTTAAAGCCCTTCTGAATCCTAATGTTATTAATTTATTTCTAAATTGATCTTTCAAACTGAGAGAAATTCAAACATTCCTGGAGGAACAAAGGTTCCTTGCTAGAGAAAAAGAAGTGGCATACTAATTTTCTGTGTATTAAAGTGTAAAAATTCCTTTTCCTATCAGGAATGATAAACAGTGTCTAATTATTGCATTTATTAATTATTCTGAACTTAGCTGTGTATATAAAATGCTTGAAAAAAAAGATTGAATATTCCTTCATAAATAGGTTTTTAAAATTTTTGTGTTATATTTAGCGTCTGTCTTGCTTACTGCCTCAGAAATGTGCTGCTGATCCAAAACTGATCCAAAAAAAAACTATTGCAGGTTTAAATTATCTTTTTCTCTTTAAAAATAATTTGAGTACCATACTAGTTTTTGGAGAAGGCCCTAGCCAGAAGTTACACTCTAATACTGGAGTCTTAGCTGTGTGTGACCTGCAGTAAAAATGTAAATGTACCATTCTGTGATTACAAATATTGGCAGTGTGCTTTGCATCTGCTCTTTCTAGATTGGGATTGATAACCATTGCTTCTCTTGAGATTACTTTATGGGAAGACTTTGTCACCAAACAGAACAGTTATTGTTGTTAAAGCAGCTACTAGGTGTTAAATTGCTGTTCTGCAATAATTGGAAAAGCCTATAAAGACAATTATAATGAAAATTGTCCTGTTAGAAATGCTGATTTATTTTGCCAGTTTCATAATGGCTTGTTTGGTTTGTGTTTTTTTTTAGTGGTGGTGGTGGTTTGAGGTATTTTTCTTTATTATCGTATATTACATGTTATTGTGTGGAAACACAATCCAGATTGCTGGTAACTGCACAATGCTAATATACAGAAAATAAATAATAGTAATAGTCAATCTTTCAACAGTTTCTTAAATGTAAATCAGCTTTCATCCCAGCAACTGTGCTTTTTCCCCCGTTTTGGAATTTCTGCCGTATTTGTCTTGTTGCTCTATTCAAGTGACAAGCCAGAAATCTGTTTTCAGATTCATTGATTTTACCTCCTCCCCAGCCATATTTCTTCCAAAATAACTTAAAGGACGTGGAAGGATAAGAGACAAAAACGGATTACTTGATACCAGTTAAAGTGAGCTGCAACTCTTAAGATAAAAAAGAATGTCAGGGTTACATTCTTTCATCTTGTGCTGACCATATCCTTAAAACCAGAAGATCCAAAGTAGTAAAAATAAAGATACAAACACATTTTGCTGTTTGAGTTGCAGCAGCACAGGTACCTCCCTATTACTGACCACTCGATTCTGAAGAATTTTGACAGGTGCTATATAGTTAGCAAATGTAAACCTGTAAGTATCACTATTTTTCATTGTTTATTTACCCAGTTATATGTCTAGGAGTAATTTCAAACTATGCCACTGACATTAGAAGTGGGGCTGAGAGGCCTCGATACCCTAAATTTAAACTTGAGAGATTAATATATACAGAGGAAAGCTTAGTTGCAGTTTTGCTTTTTTAATTGGTTCCCTGTAGTTTTATTTAACTTTCAAAAGTGGGGGGAATGCTGCATGCTGATAAACCAGAAGGGGAGGTAGCTTTGATGTTTTATGAGCAATAAAAAATTTTGAAGCAATATGTCAAACTCCTGAAGTCAACTTCTTGAAGAGTCAGCAAGCTGAGGAGAGCAGGGAAGGGGAGTAAAGGTGGGAGGCTGCTTCTGTTGTACTGTGCCCAGATCCATTAGTGGTGCAGGCAAAAGAGCACACGGGATACTTTAATTCTTTAAATTACATCCACATTACTTTCTGGTTGTCTCTTTTGTCAGAATATGCTGCAAAACCAATTGAGCAGTTCAAGATATGAAAAGTTAATAAATTCTTTTTTAAAAAATCTGTCCTTAATTGTGAGTTTTGTGGAGTGGGTCTTAAATTCCATTATATACATCTTGGCAATGGTTCCTGCAACATATATATTGTAGAATAATTTAAAATGGACACAGCTTCCAGGTGAAGTAAACACTTGTTTCCCCTTATGCTCACAATGTAGCCTGTGATTCAAATGATGGAATGACCAAAAAATTTATTAAGGTGGTAAGAATTTGGGCTTAACCTCTGTCCTGGCAAATCTAGACTCCTCTGGTTCAGGAAAGCCAGGCAATCCAAGTTATTTGGGTTCTGTTATGTCTGCTTTCTGTCGAGATAGTTATAAACCACATGCTTGCTCTCAATGTCTGTTTGTTAAGAAGGGTGGTTATCAGTTTATATATTTGTACTTTTCACTGCTTAAAAATTTCATGTTCATGGTTAAATCTTATCTCATGAGAGGGTATGTGTTTCACAATGGAAAACAATATTGGAAGAAACAAGTCGTGTATGAGGCTGATTGTTAGGGAATTTTGCCTGATGTCTGGCCAGGAGATGGTTCTGTCTGGTCATATCCGAAGTAAACCAGGGTTTGTAAAGATGGGATGTCCTGCCATGAATGTTTTGTGGTTTTGCCATATGAATACAAATTGTCGGCAACAGGAAATCCTTTAGAAAGATAAGACTCTGCTACAACTCCCACAAAAAGCAAACAGCTGCATTCAAGGCTTGTCCCCTGTTAGGATCCCTACCCTGTGAGAGTCTTGGTATTAGATCCCAGTCCTAGGAGCTCTGTAGTCATTCAAAAAGAGACACAGAGACCCTTCTTCGCACTCTATGTAAAAATAAAATTTTCTCATGTCTTTAGTGATTTTTTTTTTCACAACTGAGTAGTAGTAAGATACATTATTTTTGTTAAAAAGCTGTCTAAAATTTTTGAGGATCATAGGCTTTTACCCTTCAAAGAAGTGTCAGTATTAACTAGAGGCACTGGTCTAACCTTACAGCATTTGGCAAATTTCAAATGGAAATTGAAGGAGCCCCAAAACTGCCCTCCTCAACCCACCACACAAATATTTTGTGACCTTCTGAAAGAGGCAAACTATTAAAGACCCATTCCATTGACAGCTGCTAGTTAGGAAATCCTTGTGACAGAAAGGAGACATGTGACAGAAAGATGACTTTCTTGAGTGTGAAGTCTGTCATGAACTAGTTCCTCATTTCTCTCCTCAGAAATTTTGATGGAGAATGTCCTAATAGTATTTTAAATCCATATTCGTTATTAACTATTATTGGTTAGTTCTGCTGCTTTCTACCTCCTTTCATTTCAACTTCTTGAACGAAAATCTCACACCTGTATCTTGTTATATACCTGGACCCCACTTCTTGGGACTTCAGTCTGAAAAGAGCACTGTGCTACAATCATGGAAGGAGGTGGCTTCTTGTAATTATTCCGTAATTACATATCCCATAATCGGTGGGTGCAGGGAGCTATATGGATGAGTTGTGTTGCAGCACTGAGGTTTCAGGTTACATCTTGAAATGGTAATTTTAGGATCTACAAATAAAAATATTTAGCTTGTTGCATATTTCCTGTCAATGTCGTGCATTTAATGAAGTGCTTAGAAATATTTTAAGTGTTTCATAAGAGAAATGCTGAAGAAAAATAATGCCTGCATTTCACATGGTGAAGAAATCTAATGCTGTTGAGAACCTGAGTTCCTATGTTTGTCACAGTTCTTCAGCTCTTACTGCAAGATGTGGCTACAGACCCAGGGTGACAGGGACTGATGGCTTTTTTGAGCAGGTCTTATGTTGATGCCAAAGGTTTTCCAACAATAGAGTTTATCTGCTCTCCAAGACTTCAGGTGTACTGAAAGTACTAGTTTTTTGGCCAACACTCAAAGCTGAAGGGCTCGTGATGACATGACAAGCTTCATTTGATTTGGAGAACAAGTGGGAACTCACAGTGCTCCATCCTTCTGGGAAAGTTGCCTTGTGCACTGCTTCCAGAAACTTCTGTGTCAAGTCAGAAAGCTACACTTTCTGCTTTAAAATCAGAACAACTGATTCTATATACAGCTGGGCCTCTGCAATCTTTTGTTGTGACTTTTGTATCACGTATGGGTGCTGTGCATTCATCCCAGACCATGACTTGCTCATCACTTCAGGCCTGGCTGAAATCCCCATTATTAATACAACACCTCCAGTCCATTTTGCCACACGTCTTTCAGACAGATGGAGACGTGGATATGATTCACGTCATGCCTTTGGAGTAGTTTTGTGGTCTAAATCCAACTGTCCCAGCGTGTTCCTGTGCCCTGTGCTACACTGAGCTCTCCTGGCCATGAGTGTGACCCTATTACAGCTAGCAGTGGCCCAGCTGGGGCTGTGTTTGTGTAATCAGGGTGCAGGAGAGTGAGCCAAAACCACCAGAATTGCAGCACATTTTTAAGTGCTGAGCCCTCCTTTTTGTGAACAGCCTGAAGATAGTGGTTAGACTTTGTTTGGATAGAGGTACATTTTTTAATGAGTCCTGATGGGCAGGATTTGACTCTGCATTTCTTTAGATTTCTTTAGTGTCTTAAGAATGTAGTGCTTGTAAATGAAAATTTTTGGGGATTGTTTTTGGGTTATTTTTACTTCTTTGTGGGTGCTGAGCCTATATTTGGACTTTCACATTTTTGGAAGACAACTGGGCTATCTGGATAGCTGGCTTCTGTGGACCTTTTCCTTGAGAGGTGGGGAAATCAAAGTTTTACTCAGAATAAAAGTTATTGCACAAGCTTTTTAAGTTCACGAATTTAAAAGTAATGGAATTACTGCTGTGACTGAAGTGTATGATGCCCAAAACCAAGTTTGCACTTACTTATTGTGGGAAAATGTCACTGCATTGTTGTCACTTCTGAATACAGACAAATAACTGCCTTTTATAAAATTGTCAGAGTTTATAGTCATATTTACTTTACAGCTACTTTTATAAGTTACCCACACCCTTCTCTGCATGTGAATAAAAGAGCTGGAAAGGCCACACTGATAATGTCATACCAGGAAATCTTTAATGTGAAATACAGAGAACATGGGGAGGAGGGAAGCTTGCGGGGCAGGAAAAATCACACTGGAGATAATGTATGGAGGGAAAAAATATAGGTTTTATGTCTGTCCTTTTCTTTCTTAATTTTTAAATTTAAAGAAAAGAAATATAGGTTGCCTTTGACATAAACCAACAAATGTGTTTGTAAGCACTGATATACAGGAAGGTTTCTTTATTCCAAGTTAAAGCCTTTAAAATTCCTCTAAAATTGAATGCATATTAAAAAAGAAAAAAAAAAAAAGAACCAGAAAACTAAGAAAACAACCAAGCAACCAAAAAACCCCTGAGTTTTGCAGAGCTGAAAATACTGCCTGTTGACCAGACTTGATCCTGCTTAATCTTTTTCTGCCAAGTTAGACATTCTGGCAAGCTTCCTCAAGTCTGGATGTATTCAAGTACTGTATTTGGCTGACTTAGTTTGTTACTTTGTAAAGATATATGAAAATCCCAGTTCAAACATTTCGGCCTATGGTTGTTTTTACAGTCTGACAAGAAGCACAACTAATTGATATTTCACTTTATACATCAGATATAATTTTTCTACCAGCACGGTATGTATTTGGAAGTACATTTTCCACTGCTACTATGTATTTTATCTTAAACACTTCATAGATTTTAGAATATGTGTTCTTTCTACTGATCAAGGTATAGTAACACTTGGCAAGTCACTAACTTTTTTTCCACCTTTTTTCAAATTAGCAACGTCTTCCAGGTCTTGGTTTCTAAGTGTTTTGTCTGGCTTTAATGCACAGCCTGTCCCTGCAGAGATGACATTTTTGTTGTCTTAACTTTGATTTTATGAAGAACTGCAAAACCATTACATATGAGACTTTCTGTATTTGAATACCTTTGATAGTTCTGTCGCTTGTATAAAGCTGAAATTTAAAATTATAAAAGCAAGACTAATCAACACTGTATGGTTTTATTGTATATGTTAATTGGTCTTTCTTCTAAGTCCAGTGCTGATTTCAGCAGTAATTCTGCTTGTCAATAAATGTATTACCTATTGGATTTGGTGTATGAAGAAAAGTGGGAATTTTTGTCTTCAAATGAGTTTTGTGGACTTCCTGATGAAAAGAATTAACACCAAATCTGAATCTGCTGGAGAGGTGTCTAGAAGTTTTTAAAGCCTGGAAGTACTACAGTAGGTGTGTGAGCCCAACCCCTGCAAAATGTGGTCCTTGGAAGCTGAAGACCTGAATTGCAAAGGTTTTGTTTCTGAGATCTCGTACTGTTTGGAAAGAGATTTAGTCTTTTAAGCAAGTACTTATATTGTAGAATCAACCGTGATGAAAAGATTTTTATCCCTAATTGTGCCATCAGTTAAATCCTGTTTCTAGACTGAACATGTCTGTGTGTTTAGCTTAAACCATTAAACTTTTTGTTTGAAGAAATGGTTGTGACCCTCCAACAGGTACCTCTTGACTGTGTAAATTGAAAAGATTGAGCTTCTTTTGCCTGTGGTTACAGTGTAGGATTTCTGACAGCATATGTTTCCCATGTCTTATTTTGCAGTCTTTACAATGCTTGGATGTTCTTTGTGAAATGTAAAAGCTAAATCTTTAGTGCCCTGAAATCCTGCACATCATTTTATTTGTCCAAAAGGCACTTTTTTCTCTATTCTCACTTGATTAAGATGCTTAGGATTATTTATAAATAAGGGAAAACTGGTCCCCCAGCCATTTGGAATTAAAAAGTGTACAGGCAGAAACTTGATGAGATGAAATATTACTCTGTTCCTATAATAATGTGAAAGACTGTAAGAAAGGTACTATCTCATTAGTAGACTACACAGGGTTAAACTTAGGCACAGAAACAAGCCAAAAGTTGATTTTCTTCATTTATTTCTCACAAGAAATCCACTTGGAAAAGCAGTCCTTGTAATTGATGCAGATGTTCGGAATTCTTTTCTGCTGACTTGGAATAAAGGCTAATCCAGGTCAGTCAGTACCTTGTAATTAATGCACATTCTTTTCCCTTTTTCTTTTTAAATCTCTCTTTTAATTTATTTACCTTTTTTTTTTTTTTTACTATTCTATTCTTTTTTCTTTTAGTAGGGAAAAGGGAGCAACCCCTGGTTGAAATCTCTAAGCTAGTCCAAAATGATAATAAAAGTTTTGAAAGGCATGCAGGTTACAGAGTAAAACTATGCTAAACTACTAAATAATGGAGCCCTTTATACAGGTAGTTTTTAAATCTAGGGCAGGGTTTTTTTTGTAATGTTCTTCCCTGTCCACCCTGGTATTGTGAGTTTGCAGAGAAGCAGTAACTTACATTGCCATATAATAGCACACGGTGTTGGAAGGGTTAAACAGAAAGGAAGATAAAAGCTACTTTGAGCTCACTTTGTTGCCTTGAACTTTGGATGCTGTTGAATATAGCAGTCATCTGTGATCACAGGTATCTTAGCAGCTGTATAATCAAAAACTATAAATGTCCAGATAGGAAATGATCCGGTAATTAGAGGAAACAGTACTGAACTGATGACTTAAAGTCACTTTCGTTCTTAAATCACACAGTTGTAGCTGTTAGACTTTATCCTGTGATCTTTTCTCAGTACCTTGGCAGAGTACTTGAAAACCCTGATAATCAGATTGGCTGAGAGTTAGAAAGGAGAGAAGGATTGGGACTGCTTTTTGTAGCTCCTTGCCAAAGCAGCACCTCCTGGTTGAGAGGTGTCAATGCTTAAATAGACTGGAGGGAAGGCAAGGGCTGGTCTCTGTCTTACCTAGATGCCCACCTTTCTTTCTTTGTATGTGTTGTATTGCAAATATTAATACAAATGCAAAGGAGGGCTCTGGGGTGGTATTGTATATGTGCCACTGAAATCTAAACACTAATCAAAGCTTGAAAAAGAGCTCAGATTTTTAACTTGGATGGGTTTCAGAATTAAGGAAAAGAAATCTGTGGCCTACTTACTAAACAAATGGGAAATAAGTTTTTAGTTCCTGTGTGTAATACAACCCTGAATGTTGAAGGTTTGTGGGTTCTTTTCTTTCCTATTTTTTTTCCTATCAGAACAACTTTATGAAACATTCAAAAGGGAAATGAATTTGTTTAAAACAAAGTGGGATTTTGAAATTAGGCTCAGAAGTCATCAGTGAAGGGTTTCCTAAAAGTTGTATAAGAGAACTCTTTTTTCAGAAACACAAAATATTCCCCTACATCTTCTATGATGTTGAATAGTTGCTTAGTTATCTACGTATTTGCACAGAATATTATCTGCTTCTTCAAAGTAGTTGAGTGTGTTTTTGTGTATTATGTCTACTAACCTTGTGCATGTGACTTAGAGATCAAAATAATGACTCACAAATTTGCTTGTTGGCATGGTCCTAATTCTGACTTACATTACTGAGAAATCCCTTGCCACCTCTGCAGATTCTCACAAGAGATTACTCTTGCTAAAATGCCAGGAGTCCTCTTTATCAGTACTGAATACTGAAAACAGTATAGTGTCTGATGCAAAAGAAATTAAAATACACAGTGATTCACCGGCTTTTTTTACCACTGTGGTAAATAAACTGATGCACAGGTTATGGTTAAAAGCTCTAAGGATGCTGCATTTAATTTAATGTTAATTTTATGCTTAAAATATGTCCCTTTTGAAACACTAGTGTGTTCTAGGGAGGTGACTAATCCAGGCTGATTTGTGGACTGCCAACTTTGAGAAAAACAAAAAAAAAAATTCCTGAAGAAACTATGTCCTGAAGCAATACACAGACACAGACAAAATCTGTTTGTTTTCTATTTCGGTCGTAGGTGGTTGGCTCACAGTCCAAGTTACTGTGCTGTGTCTTTGTAACTACAGAATAATTGTGATTAGTATCACAGAATAGTCTTCTGAAGTTTATTCAGTGTGTTTAAGATACTCATGTCAAGATCTTAATGTCAAGATGCCATAGCAATATTTTGTGTTTAAATCTGGTGTGGAGATGGAATGTCCAGAAAGCTTACATGTACTTTGAATGCCATTCCTCTGCTTAAAAACCAAAATAAGTTAGTTTTGAAACACCTCCTCTGAATTATGCTGCCAATAGCAGCAGTTTTACTATTAGCACAGAACAAACATAACTTTAAAGTGCTTATTGAACCAAAAATCTGTATATTTGGACTGTACTACTTCAGTGCTACGAAATTCTCAGAATAAGACATTTAAGCAATGAGTAACTTTAAATTAATGAAGTATTCATAGAGAAGTTGGCATGCTCATTGCTAAGTACTCACATTAAAATTTCCCCCTTGCAGGAAAAGTACTATGATTTCATGATATAGCTAAGCAGATTTATCAGTTACTACCCATAAGAAGGAACAGTCCCATCCTGTGTCTAGTTACATATTCACTTACCTCTGCTTGCTCTCACCCAGCATGCAAACCAAGTTTCACAGCAAGACCAGCACAAATGTAATTTTTTTTTTCATTTGAGGGTTTTTTTTGCATGTGAACTGATTAACCATCCCTGAGCCCACTTACCGCTGGGCTTTGCTGCTGAACATCCATGTTAGTTTTAAATACTTTGCAGGGTAAACCATACTTTGTGCAGTGGACTTGCCCAGCTTTATTAAATGTGAAGGCTTAATTCAACATTATTCAGGCCTTAGTAAGATGTTCTGCTTCATGCATGCTGAAAATGTGACTGTAACTGATTTTCCCTTCTCTCTGGTGTTAACTCTGTGCTAATGAAATAATGGAACTTCTGGACTCAGGCAATAAAAACATTACTTCTGAAGCCGATGAGGGGCTGTTTCTCATCCAGCCAGGGCAATTTGATACTTTAAATGCCAAGTTGGGAAAGGATGTAATTGATAGCCTTACACAGAGCAACAGGCACAGCTTGACAAGGGAAAGTGGCGTTTTTGTTGGCTCTGGGACGAGACTTTGAAATCTGGGTCTGTTTATTTCCTTGCCTGTAATACTTAAACAAGTCCCTGACTTGCCTAAGGAACCTGATAGGAACTTGACAGTGTTCTAGGCAACCCGAAGGGAAGAATTTAACCTGTCATCTCAGGGGAATTTTCTCTTTTCTTTTTCTCCTCTATGGTTAGTACTTAATAGTTTCACTCTGCCTACCACCCTTCTATGTTCCTATGGGCCCAGATCTTACCCTAAGGCAAAAAAGATCCTGCTGACAATCATATTTTTTTAGAGTAGTAACTATCCACTGCTGTAAGGCTCTTTAATGCCTACTGCTGGTTTTGTTACAGGAGCCAGTTGTTTTCAGCTGGAAGGATGTAAGTTCTGACTAGAACAGAAAACTGAGGCGTAGTGGCTGTCTCAGGTGAAGCTTCACCCATACTGTAACACAATGAGCTCGTTGGCAGATTTTGTTGAGAGATTAAATGACAATGATAGTTACTCTCTGGTTATGGATTTACAGAAGAAGGTTCTCGTATACAAATGTAATATTAAAAATATTTTTATGGTGATCGTTGGATACCACAGTGCTCAAGCCCCCACAGGTCTCGTCCACTCAAAGGGAAGAAGCATCATGGTTCTAGAATCCAGGAGGATCTCTGCTAAACTGCAGATTACAATCCAAAATAGAAAGCATGAAACATATTATTTAAAAAAAAAATAAAATCTCAATGTCATGAGCAGGAGAAATGCAAGTGTCATTTTAGTGAGAGATTAAACTGTCCCAGTTTGAAGGGGTCAGTGTTCACATAAACCCCAAGTAGAATAAAAAAATTATCTAGGGATTTCCTCTGAAACTGCATCCCTTAAGGGTGGATGAAAGGAGACCTTATCCTTACTTGAAGGATTGGAAAATGACATAGAAAAAATGGATTTGCCTGTAAAATACACCACAGACGTCTGGGCTTTCCTGGAGTAAGTGCTAATTTTCAAAGTCCTGGGATTATATTTACCAATGATTTGGTATAATTACTTGGTTGTATTTAGAATGCAGTGCCTAGACTAACTTATTATTTGTACAATGATATTTAAATAAAGCCTGTGATTATGATCTGTGCTCTCCAAATCTCTAATCTGTCTGAAGGAGAGCAAACAGGAGCTCTGATTTTAAGGTGTGTTTTTGGTGGGTTTTAATTTTTTTTACAATATTTGCTCAGTGGTTGGTATAATCCTGTTTAAAAGGCTTTTTTTGCTTATTGGGCATGTTCTGTCTGGCTACCATTGTTTCATCCCTCATTCATAACTGAGTAACTTAATACTGAAATCAAACAAGTTGGAGTTTCAAACCCAGACAAGGTTTTTTTTGTCATCCCATTTTCCTTTTGTTTTGTGCAAACAGGTACTTTTGTTGGCTGTTCTGCAGCCAGTGTCACATTG
This sequence comes from Acridotheres tristis, assembly GCA_037013685.1. Taxonomy (NCBI): domain Eukaryota; kingdom Metazoa; phylum Chordata; class Aves; order Passeriformes; family Sturnidae; genus Acridotheres; species Acridotheres tristis. The sequence goes on along the minus strand of CM072887.1, from coordinate 55,330,919 downwards.
AAAACATTTGAAGCTGATTTTTGTACAGAGTAAACATCCTGTGGTTAGAAGGGCTTAGCTCAGGTGCCTTTACTGCTGGCGTATACCTCCTTATCTTGAAAGTGGTGTCCACCAACTAATCCTTTATTTATGTTGAGCTTTGGAATTTCCCTTGAAATGCCTTTTTCTAACCTCTCCCAGTATAAATGGGAAGTGAACAAAGTGTCAGGTAAACGACGAGTTTGCTGGTAAGCAAATTAATAACACTCATGAATGTAAATTTCTTCTCACTGGTGGCAGGTTGGATGCTGTGATTACCCTTGGAAAGAGTGCCAGTGATGTGCCTATGCCTGTGATATGGTTTGTTACCTTCTGCTGTACCGTTTTACAGAGGAATCTTTTTCTTTTGTTTGTGCTTGGGAGGACGGAATTTGTTAATCAAATGTGCAAGGCTATGTTTTCAGTGCTCAGAAGGAGGGAATTGTTCAATGACAATGGCTAATTTGCGATAGCAATCGCCATGTGAAATCCTAGTGGGCACTTGGATCTCTTCGTCTAAAGCAAGCTGATATCACAGCGTATTCTACAATTCAGCATGAACAAAACAGGAGCCTCTTTCCATTTTACGACGATGGAACTAACTCAGCTTTACTCCCTTGGCAAAAAAAAAGGTATCATTTTAGTTTGGTTTTGGTAAATTCTTAGCCCCATTGTGAAATGGTCTTTCTGATTACAGGATTAAAGGTAATCCTAGAGAATCTTGATAGTGGTGGGTGAAAAAGAAAATCTGTAAAACCATTGTATTCTGTTTCTCAGGTTTCTGGTTCTATAATAGTATATGATTGCACTGACAACTGGTTAATTGAGAGTATCCCATCACAGGAGGAGAACAAGGAGTATGACAGAAGTTAATGCTTTCTCCTGTCCCATATTGAGAGAAAGACAGTCGTGTAGGGAAGTTGAATTAGACAGAAGTAAAGAAATTATAATTTTGGCTTAAGTATACTCTGCATGGTAACAGAAGCTTGTAGACATCATGGTAAAAGAAGCTTGTAGACATCATACCTGAAAAAGCTGCCTTTGTATATTTTTTTTTAACCCAAGAGCCAGGTAGTTTGCCATTTCAGATTAGGTCATGGTGTAGGCCTTCCTTACAAGAAGAAAATTAATTCTGAACTGTTTTCAGTTTGTTTTGTTGCTCTTATTCAAGATACTGCAGAAATAGCAATATTGCCATTAGTGTATAGTGGAGTAAACCAGGCCAGACAAAGATGATGTATCTCCCTGGTACAATGGAGGGTGTTTGCCTCTGTTTTTTCTCTAATACTCCCTGCATTTAAGCTCTGAAGGAAGGGTTACATATACCCATAGCTGAAAACTTTTTTAAGCTTTAGGGGGAGTTAGTGGGAATGGGGCCTCAAGCAGGTGTCATGGCCATGGGCACAGGTGTTTGCATTGAAAGTGATCCCCCAGGCTCCAGCTGGCAGAAGAGTGCAAAAAAGTGCTGGTTTAGACCCAACAAAAGCAAGTGCTCATGAATATGTTATTTCTGCTGCAAGTTTAACATGTAATGGTAGTACAGAATATGCCTGCTCAGAGGCATTTAACTCAGAATTCAGGGTTGATTTGTTCAGATCAAAGGGGGAACTCAACCAAAATACTCAGATTTCGAGAGCTCAACTCTAATTTTTTTTTTTTATTGTTATTATTATTTTTACTTTTTTTTTTTGGAATGTAACAATCTGCATAGTTGAATGTAATGCTGATCCTTCTGGTAAGATTTAAAGAGTGAACAGTTCCAGGGGAAAATCGAAAGCATAATAGCTTTTGGTATCCAGTCGCTTGTGGAATGGAGTCGGATCTTTGTTTTTTCTCAGCGAAAGGGTCATCACCTCACCAAACATTCCCTCCCTTCCTCATGACTCCCCAAAGGTGCAGTACTCTTAATTGCTTTTGGCAGATAAAAGCTATGAGGAAGTCGGGGAATATGTTTTATTTTATGTTACTGTCATTAGTCTGAACTAGTTCTTAATCTAAGATTACAAAGACATTGTTTATAAGGACATATCTACTGCAGTTTCTGTTTGTTTCTACTCCTGTAGGTTATATAAGGCAAACAGTAACAGATCTTACATCCTTAACTTACTGAAAATTGAAAATGTTGTAAATGCTTAAAATTCAACACTTGCCTCTTTCTTTACAAAATCATTGAGCTTCTCTGCATGTTAGCCTGATATAATGACTGTATCTATAGTCCATATGCAACATTATTATTTTTCATATATTTATACTTGCTAAGTCTATGTAAGAATAAATCGAGAAGTGACATGAGGTGTTTCTAATCAATATAGCAAGTGAACTAAAATGCATAGCCTTGCTTAGAATTTGATCCTAGTGAAAAGACTTCTAACTCATACCATGAAGGCAGCAAATAATCTATATTGTAAGCTTAGATTCTATATCTAGACTACACTGAGAGTATATGTTTTATTCAGCATTAAATATAATCCAGCAGTGATGGTGGTGACTTGGTGGTCCTATGGCTGTTCTTCCTTTAAACTGAGTAATGTTAAAAGAGCTGGTAGCCCTTCTGCTGCTACATTTGCACCAGGATGCTGTCAGTGCCTGCTCAGAAATCAATAGCTAAGATGGTCATCTGACTGTATCTGTCCTTTCCTTGGTATGTCTATAAGTGCTGCCTTTAATGTGTTGGTCTCTGACCTTTCTATTTGTTTTAGGGAATCCCTTTTGTGTTTTCACTCTAACATTACTCTGTAAAAATACATACTTGCAAAAAGAACTAAAATTTCTCAGTAGGATAATACACTCCACAACAGAGCTGTGACATTATCACAGTCTAGGCAGGTTGTGTAATTGTGATGGAAGAGCTTTTCATAAAAAACAAAACAAAAAGAGTAGGAAATGCCACAAGTGAATTCATGGACATATAACTTCTGAGTAAGATATGTTTAATATTTAAGTGAGGAACTCTGCTTAAGAGGACGAGTGAGATTGCTCTGACCTTCATTCTTTGCTCAGAAGAACAAAGTTAAGCATATGTGATAAAGATAAAAGTGCACATTGCTGCTTGGTGAGTTGGGGCCACTCTCAATATTTGAATGTGGTGGCCAAAGCCAAGCCTGTGAAAATAGGAAACTTAAATCAAGTATTTCTTGACAGAGTAATACTTTTTGATACATGCAGCTGAAAATCGAACCCTGCTTTCTCCAAATTCTTCATGTGTATTAGAAAGGTGCATGAAATATGTCAAATAACTTTATTTTTGAACAAATGTGATATAAAAACTGCAAATTCTTGGATACTGAAAGGAACAAATGAAAGAAACAGATCTGTTTGTGATCATATAGAAAAGAGCTGAAAAGACAAGCACTGTATTTACTTGTGAATTTTTGTTCAGGAAGATGTAGCTCATTTGCTTAATGCTGCCTGAGGGAGGGAGCTGGAAGATGATTAAATTAGTTTTCTGTTTGTTTGTTCAGAGGCTTCAAGTGTTATCATTGAGTTGAGTTTATTTTTCTTTTTTGATCAAAGTTAGGTGCAGAACTGCAAAGTTAAAAATTGCTATGCTGATGGTGAGAAACAAGCTGCCTCCTTTGCTCCTTCCTCTTTGCTATCCCATCTTCTTTCTCTCCCATCCAACCCTAAAACCTTCAATAATTACTTTGATGATTGAAATTATGGAAATCTTCCCAGCGGTCCAGACCTGCCAGGACTAATTAAATCTCAGTATTTGTCAGTCTTTTCAATTTAAAATTAAGCTTTGTAAAGCCTATCTGAAGATATGATTTTCTTATCTCTAGAGGCCCTGACTCACTTCATACTTTAATATGATTTCTAGGGAGTAAACATATTTTATCCTTAATTCACACAGCTGAAGTTTAAAAAGAATTAATGAAAAACCTTCATTAGTTACTCTCTTTCCATTTGCAGCTTCCTTGTTGCAAAACTTGGTCAGAACACATGAAAGAAGGGACAGGTAGTTTGCCTGAAGATTAAGTGAGCAGCTGTTTGCTCCCACCCATGAAGTATTTTACTTAGGTTTGTGCAGTGTATTTTAATAAATGCTGGGAAGCATGTAGCTGCTGATGTGATAACTGCTGAAGTTAGGTTCTGGAAAGTAACAGTGAACTTTCTTTTACATAGCTGTTTGACAAACACTGATGGAGCATTCAATTGTAGTTGTTATTCAGCTTAGCACTTATTCAGTGTATGTATTGCCCTCCAATACAGCTAGAACTTATCTCTTAATGCTAGGATAATTTCAAGTAATGTTTTGAACACTTTACTGAGATATGCATTGTACTACTGATAATACAAGCCATAGTGAACACAGCCAGTGATAGCAATAATAGGTGTTTTAGAATATGTGGTAATTGCACATCTGGTGTGCCCTGCCCTTTGAACAGCTAATTGATACTTCTAGGACCTAAACTCTTGTACTCTTTAAGGGCTAGAGTTGAACTGTTGAAACATCAGTGCAGGTTCCTAATTATGCACAGTGCTCTACCCTTTGCTTATCTACTAGCATTATATATGTGTGAAACTGATTGCACTCATGCAGCTAGCCTGAGTGTGGCTTTGCCAGCAAGTGGTACCATTGGGTATCACTGGAAGCTCCTCAATTAATTTGGATCTCACTTTTGTTGCAGACTTAACTCATTGCTAGAGATTTAGGCTCATATTTAAGTTTCTTGTTCAAAATAGTCTTAGAAAAAGGAAAGACTCCTTCTTGCTTACATAGCTGCATGGCAGTAGTGTTTTCTCTCTTTTCCTGTTTCCGCTCTTTCTAAAGATTTGCAAGCTTTCAGTTTTGGATTAGGAAAAAAATAGTACTTACAAAAATTAATAATTAAATCCCCCAAAACAAATAAAATGGAAAACATCTCTCTGTTTCTCCATGGCTGTGTTTGAAGAGAAGAAAATTTGGCATTCATGCACACCATGGAAAAGAAGCTAGGCTGATACATTTTACTTTGTTTCCAGCAGAGATGTCCACTGTGGCTTTGGTGCTGCTTGGTAACTTCAGTAAGTAATTTAACCATGTGTCTAGAAGAGAGAATAAAAAAAGAGATGTTGTATATGTAAAGATGTGCACTTCAGAAGTTTGAGAAGGTTGTGTCTTTAAGTTATTATAATTAATTTAATATACAACTAATTTATTTTCTTTTTGCAGAAAATAGAATTTTTCTTCCCATTTCTCTTGTCAGATTATGTGGGTCTAGTTTGGTGATGTGGTATGTGCATGTGGTGGGGATGTTACTGTTTTAAAAAGATTTTTCTGACCGTTTTTTCTACAGTCTGTACAAAGAGTTTGAGTCCTAAACATAGTGTGAATTTATCAAGCAGCATTTCCCAGACAGCTTATGGAAAGCAGTCCTGGAGGACTCCCAAACTTAAATAACTGAAAGATACTGCTTGCTGTGCCTGCAGCTCTCTGGAATTGGAATGTAAAACTGGCAGTGGAATAAACGCACTCCCCGAGGAGGCTGAAGATGCTGCAGAGCAGCAGACAGGGAAAAAGAACTTTCCCGAAAGAAGAAAATACGCTTTTCTTTTTTTTTTTTAGCCTTATTCCTCTTTGAGGCCTGCAGTGATGGCAGGTGTCCAGCTCAGTATCAAAACTGCAGTTTTAAAATTGGAATGAAAGGATGGCTCTCAGCCACTCGTTAATCCTGTGCTGAAGGTCTCCAGGAGAGTAACCAGTTACTCAGCTTCACAAGTGCACAAGTAATCACAGCCGGGTGGGGTGGAGGGCTCATTCTGAAAGTGTGCTCCTGGATAATAACATTTCTGGGATATTTGAGAAGCACAGTACCTAATTTTCTGCTATTTCTTGGCTAAATTGGGCTGTATGGTGTATCTAGGGTTATGCATCCAGAGAAAATGAATCTGCATTTGCTGTAGAAAGAGTTTTTGGGGTAAGCTCTTCCTTTTGTTTTCACCTTTTCCGTATTTCTCTCTTTTGCTGCTTCCTCTAAGAGTTTTCACCAATATTAAGAGTTCTTATAAGATCTTAAAACCACAATATTTTCTAAATTTCTGATAATGCTGTTCTGTAAAACTATATATGCCATTTTATTGTTAGTATTTTCTTTTCATGTACCAGCTATATAATGTAATGCAATAAGGATTCAGTGTTGAGTCATTTAAAATAGAAAATTTATTGTGATATTTCAATTAATTTCTGAGGTAAGCTAATTCCTAAGAATGAAGTAGCAAGAAAAATGACAAATAGTGACACATATTTTCCTGACAAAATTTTGAGGAGTCTTTCATCAATTGGTCATTGAGTTGAGCATTGCTGGGATGACCAGTCACTGTGGCCATTGAAGCTTGTCCATTTCTGTGTGTGTGTGTTCTGCCATCTTAGCACCTGAATGTCTTTAATTCACTACCTGAGTGACAAATGTTAAATGCTCTGGGGCTGATTTGATCATCTTGGTAATTGCATTTTGTATGGGTTTCCATAGCTATATAAGAATGAAAAGCTCTGTTACAACCCGAAATGTGTTATTTCTGGATGTTTCATTTGCCATTTCTCTTTGAGATGGGGGAAAAGAAGCAGAAGATATAGAGAGAAACTGCAGACTTTGATTGTTTTAGAAATGCTTCATGACGTGTTTATGCATAAACCGTAGAAGTGCAAAGTCTTTTTTATTTTGGGTGTCAACATAATACCCTATTCCTGTCACTCCTAATCTTGTTTTATCTCTAGAGATTGATTTGCAGAAGTGTGATGCACAGACACATGTGAAAGCACAGGTAGTTGTCTTTAGTGAAAGGTTAAGGAGATCATGGCCTCAGATGTCATTCTAGTTTCCTTTTGTGATTGAAAGATTTGCTCTCTCCAAAAGTTGATAGCTATAGAAAAAAAAAGTTATTGATTGAGCTTATTAAATCCTTTCCAGAAGCATTTTTCCTTTAGCTTTCTGACTTTCTAAGTTCATAAGTTCAACACTTTACCTTTCCATGGTTCAAAATAAGTCTCTTGTATGTCTTGGCCTCCATGTAAGTGATCTACAAAGGATGGACTGAAGTGAAGCTATACTTGTTTTGGGAGGATGTGGGAAGAAAGGAGAAGGATACATTTAACACTACCCAAAGGAACTATCTCTAAAAGAGATAGGAAGTCCCAAAATGTGCATCTGAAATCATTGAGGCTTACTGCAACTCGGTTTTGTTTGAATCAGCTGACATGAGGCAATGTCTGTCCAGAAGCTACTGTGCCATGTGTGCATTTCTTCACACACACACACACACACACACACACACACACACTCGTGTTGTTAGGATTTCTTAGCTCCAGTTTAATGAATGAATCTGTAAGCCTGAACTTGAAGTCTGTATTTAAATGAGGATATAAGGAGGATATGGTCCTTCAGTCTGCCTGTCTGTCATCAGGTTCTTATGCCTTTTAGTAACTCACAGCACCTCCCCAGAGGTCCTTTGATAGCTAAGGGCATGGGCATGTTTTCTGGTTGAACCTGCAAAAAACCATCAGTCCAGTCTTTGGGACAACTCAGCCTGGTGATTTTTGTGCAGCTCTGGAGTGCAGGTACCTTTGTTCTCCCCGAGGTTTCCAAACACTGGTGTGGTGGCAGAGGGGATAATTCCTCCTCCCCCTGTAGCCCCTGGGCCGTGTACTCTGGTCACTCCCTCCCTAGGGCAGGAACAGTCCTGCAGCTGCCCAGCTTGAGCAGAAGCCTGATGCCGGTGAAAAGGGAGCTGGGTGTCCACAGGACCATGACTGCTGGAGTGAGCTCTTGGTGGGCTTGAGGGTATGTGATCCAGAGTGAGGAGAAAGGCAAGCCCACCAGTGGGCTTAGCAGGGATTTAAAGTGACTCCCCTAGAGTGCTCTGAGACTGAACTTGTCTGAAAATTAAGATAATAAATACATTTTTCTGTCATTTATATCCTTATGTTAGCATTTAATCCTCTTGCAAGGATTTTAATTAGCATATAAACTAGATAACTGTTTATTACAGCTTGTCAAAAGGAGTAAGAAAGTATTTACGGACTATTTATTAAGAAAATATTTTTAAAGATACATTTTTCCTGTGCCTTTAGAGTAAGACAGAAAGACAGCAGATGGAAAATGCATTATATTATTATTTCCTTCAGGGATTAATGTCTTGAATGACAACAGCAAAAATTTGAGGAGGTATGTTATTCCTGTATGGTGTGGATTTTTTTGCAATGCATATAAATATACTTTAATCATGTTTGCTAGCAATGTCAGGACACTTTGTGCATTTCCACAACCGTGTCTGGATTTTGGGAGTAGTCTAGAGATTACACGTCCAGTTACTGTAATCTTGGGTAGCTTTTTGTAATTAATTTATATTTGTAACCTGGGGCTTTCCACTGCACTGAATACCTACTGACCTTTCATTTCATTTACTGGAGGGTGGAGAGGAAAGAGGAGAAAAGAAAGGCTTTAGGAAATCCCTTTCCCCACCCTGCAAAATAAGGTAACTTTCTGTTTAAGTCTTGTTTGGGTTTAAAGGCTGTAAGCAGAGCTAAAAATACAGATCATTTTGCATCCTTCATAAAAGCCAAATGTTGAAAGCAAAGTATCAAATATTCAGAGCATTACAAATTTGATACAAGCTCTAGAATAGATGAGTATTTGAGATTTATAAAGTGTTTGTAGTCCCTGCTGAACATCCTTTATGCTGATAGATGATTATTACTCATATGCTCTAGTTAATATTTCAGTAATGCTCACTTAAGCTGGGTGGTTTTTTCTAATGGATTTTGCTTTGTATTAATAATGTACACACCAAATCATTAATCTCTTAAGATGCTTTTCTTCTTTTCTTTCAAGATCGTCTAGTTTTCTCAAACTGAAAATATTTCTTCATGCAGTTGCTTACTTTTTTGCTAGATTAATTTAATCCGCTCCTTTATTTCCATTTTAAATTAATACCAGATATTTAGTATAGTAATATTTTTCTCTTGTGATCCAAAATGTTGAGTTTGTCAGCTACTTTCCTGCAGCTGGAGAAGATCTATTTGTTCGTTTCTTAACCTTTTGACATGTCTGTTTTTACAAGCCCGGCTGTTTGTGATGGGGAATTGAAGTATAGAGTAACAACTACAGAAGGAAACATCTCTTGTTATGATCAGAGTGTAAACTGAACCCAATGCAACGAGAGTGGAGTAGGTTTACATAAGATTTTTGCACACTAGAAAAAAAAAGAGAGACTCTCTTCTTCCTTCACATTGTGTGTTGAATTTTCATGTGGGGTAATAAAAGGTGAATTTTTATAAGTTTTATTCACATCTCTTGGACATATGACTGTAAAATTGACTTGCAAATGGGTTAGGCCACTTATTCTCCGCTGTAAAGCAGGCTCAGCAAAGTCACAACTACATTTTCCTTGTGTTCATGGGGCGAGACAGGTCTGAAAAGTCAAGACCACAGAGCCCTGCTGTGAAGTTGCTAAAATGCCCTTGCCGTTGTAACAAGCAGGGAAATGCAGGAGTTTAAAGTGTTTTGAAAGGAATCAGTTTACAGGATCTATATACTAAGTGTTTTCTGATGGCTCACCCCAGGCTCAGGAGTGTCCCAAGTTGATAGTGCATGCAGGTGCTGAAGAAAGAAGTAGTTCTATCTGTCTTCTGTCTCAGGGCATTATATCTATCAAACCTTCAGGCTTAAGCAACTCAATGCCAGTCCTACTTTTATCACACTTGGAAACCATAACCATTATATCAAACCTAAACTTAACCTCGCTTGTGTTTTTCCAGTAAGAGTGAAGGGTTGTAATAGTGACAACAGCATCAAGCATTATCCTTCTTTCTCAAAATAAGATCTATCATTTGGCAACAGATGATTATGCATGTATTTATGCCTTATAATAATGTTAAGTTGAAAAGTTTTTTCCTCTCCTTATGTCATAAAAAGCCATATCTGAATATGTTGCAGTGTCAAAGGACACCAGAGTGATTACATGGGCTCTAAGCACATGTGAGATGGCTTCTGCACTAAACTGAGGAGCAGTTAAGGGTCTATCTACAGCAGCAAAATATCAGAATGGGTGTAGTCCTGTTCTTCTGTTTCCAGTGGGACTGGGTGTCTGTGGTAGAGAGCCAGCTGTGCCCTAGCACAGGGCTGATGGCAGACACTGCAGCATCACCTCTGGCTTATGCAGACAAAACCAGCTTGTCTTCTAAGTGTGTAAAACATTATTCTAGTGGGCTACTGATAACTAATTATAATGAAAAGTATGGTGCCCCCCCCCCCCCATTTTGGTAGGGTGGCTATTTTAGCTTCTGATTTAAATGCAATAAATGTTTCCTTAAAACTCACATGAAAAAAGTCCATGTCTAAACACTTTGGAAATTTGAAAACCTTGACATCCTGCATGCACATCCCTTCTGTACTGCTTTGACAAGTCTGAAAGTTTTTAATTTTCTTGCCTTTTTTTCCCCCCTCCTTAAAATGAATCTATTCAGATGAGAATGTGGCGTTGCATAGTGAATTACCTTTATTTGTGCAAAGTATAAGCTCTCACTGCCCACACCCATTCATCTCTGTAACAAAGGGGATAAATGAAAGGGGCAAGTGGGAGTGCTAAGGAGGGATTCCTAGCTACATCACTATGTGCAGAGAAATATTAAAGGCTCAAAGCAGAACCACCGGTATCAGCGATATGTTCCTGAGCCAACTGTGTTAGTCTGGAAAGAGAAAAGCAAACATAAAAGAAAGGAATGTCAATATGGGGGGGAATGGTGGGCTCCAGTATAACACACTCAGTGCATACTGCATGATTGTTTTCCTGTTTGCTAATGGTGATCATAAGGTCTTTTATCTTAAATATGCTTCTTGCCACCTTTGGATGTGAGAGATAGTGCTGACATCGTGAGGCTTGGAGTTTGAGCTATCCTTTTCATAGTATATAGAACTTGGTAATTAAAATCCCTCACGGTCTCTCCACTAACAAATCTGGCAAATCCTATGATACTATTTTGCTCCCATGCCTGTATGTCAATATTAGTGTGACTGCTAAGAAAATCGATAAAATGGAAGACCACAACTCAGAATCTGACAAAATGGCAGTGGTGACTGGCTAACTGTTTTGAGTAGATAGGCATTCTGTTCTTGCTTTCCTAGGCTTTCATTCTCTCTCATTTCTCCCTTCCACTGTAGAGTTATTGGCAGATGCAAAAGTATTATCAATAAATTATCGTCTGTATCAGTATTTTTTCTTGATTGTTCTTCTAACATAGAAAATCCTTTTTTCCCTTGGCATGAATGAGTTCTAAATAAATAGCATATCCAACATATATCAATATATGTTAAATGCAGTGATCATACTGGGTTAGATTTTGTGCAATCCTCTGGCAGATACTTCTAGAAACAGTTTATGTCAATACTGTTCATTGAATTCTAAAAATGACATTATATTATTACACCTTAAAGGGCAAAGGGGATTATGGATATTGAAGCCTCTTCTTGATAATTTCATTGAATCTGTGCTATACTTGTTGGGAGATGCTTTTCACCAGTGTCTGGTAATTTTGCCATTGAAAGTCTCTTAGCCATGGTGATCCACTGGCAACTTCTCACCATCGAAGTGCACATTCATGTCACAGTTTAGCTGTGGCACTCTTCAGTTTCTGATGTTGCATTTTTCTGATTAGCTGTAACAATTGCCGTGCAGAAGGCAGCAATATGACCACAGTTGGTTTGACTATTCTTGCTATCAAGTGTTCAGGCCTTCAGTGCAAGATGCCTTTGTCATTATTTTCAAAGAACTTTGCTGTAATTTCATCAGGAGGGAAATGTTTCTCCTAGATTGTTTTTCTAACCTTCAAAATATTTTGCAATCAATTTATAATTGGCAAAGTCTGTGCATAGTTTAAAGGTTTGAAGTGTTTCAAGTCTGTTAGTTTTACTTAATAAAGAATATGCATTAACTGAAATATCATTGGAGAGGAAATTTTAGTGTCTTTTGGTGCTCTGTTAACTGATACTGATCAATAAAGGGTAAAGGGACTTTTACTGTCATGCTACTTGGCTTGGCAAAGATTATAAACGTTTTTATGGCCTGTTGTATTAAGAGATACATGGTTTTGGATACAGAAATAAGTATAGCTGTTTTCATCCATGGCTGTATTTAGAAATGAGTGCAAAAGAAGTAAAAATGAAGTAAACCCACCATCCTTTTCTTTTGCTGAATAAAGTTACTTGAACTGAATCAGCTTGCAAACAATTTCATCGTCTTACTGAATTGTTATGGCTGGTCATCTGTTTGCATTCTCTTACTGATTTAATTACAAAAACTTCACAAATCTTTTGTCAAAATCTTCGTTAAGGGAGCACTTCAATAGCGACAGAATTCTGCCTATGCGAGTCATACATTATAAGCAACGCCAAAGGGGGAAGAGCAGGGGAATTGCCCAGCTAAACTTCTTTTAACCTGTGCCTCTTTGTACTGAAATAATGGCAGTGAGGGTTTCCAGAGAGATGAGGGTTAGAAAGGCGAGCACGCCGGCTAATAGCAGCGGTGAGAGGCTGAGCGCGGTGCAACAATCGCGGTGCAGTGGCCTCTCGGTGCGTCCCTGCGCCCCGCAGCTCAGTGGTGAATGCGCCGCATTGTTCCGCTGGGAAAAGCCTCGGAGCGCTCGGCGTGTCAGGGCTGACCCAGGCAAACTGATTTTCAGCTCGTAGCCTCCTTGTCAGAGGGCTGGGGGAAGCCTGGGGGCGCTTGGCCATCCCTCGCTGCTGCCCGGCCCCACCGGCCCGGTGCTTGTCCGTGCCGGGTCCCCTGCAGGGATGTGCCGTGCGCCTGCGGAGAGGATCGGGAGACGGGAAGGGGCTCCCTCCCAACTGGGGGCTCCGTGCTTCAATGTCGAGTGAAAACTTGCCCCCAGGGAGGTTAGAAGGCGACATTTGAATTTAAGGAAAAGCGTGGACATAACAGAAGTTCTTTCATTTCATTTCATTTCATTTCATTTCATTTCATTTCATTTCATTTTCAATTTTCATTTTCATTTCCATATAGCCTAATGGTCTGAATTTGATCACGGGTTTTGGAATAAAATAAATGTTTACCGGTGGGGGGCTTTGGGTGTTTTTTACATAAAAAGAGACTCTCTTAGGAGAGCCATGAGAATAGCTCTTAAGTGAATTACCTTGTAAGTTCCCACGTGTGTAGGACGCTGAGTTAAGAAAGCTTTGATGCTCTCGCTATAAACAGGAATAACAAAAAAAAATTGTTTCTTACTACGGCTTGTTGGGAAAATCCTGCAGTTCCACCACAGAGTTAATACATCTTCCCCTCCACAGCCCCCAGCCCACACTTGTTTTAGACCACAAAATTGGCCTTTGTGGCCAAGTTTCTCCAAGTCCAGGAGGTGTGTTTTGGATTTGAAAATTTGATTTGGATTCTAGCTCTAATATTTTAAATAGGAAGGATTTGCTACTTCTTTCTCATAGAAAACAAGCAAGTGGAAAACCCAAACAAGGAAAGTGGTGGGACTGAATGTCCCTATCTGGAAGAAAGATAGAATGTGAAGGAAAAATCTGAGAAAAATAACTGCTTTAGCTGTACTGACTGGATTTAAATAGGCGTCTTAAGTTTCTGTTTTCCCTATATCTGATCTAAACACTGAGAAGATTCATCTGAGTTGTTTACTGAATACCAGTGGGTTTAGATGTTGTTTGTTGTAGTTAACAAGAACACTGAAAACTGGCCTATATAGAAGTGCTTGAAGGTTGCAAAAGAGAAGTAAAATGGTACTGACCATAAAAACCAGAAAAGCAGATGGATGGTAGCAGACAGTTGTTATCTGATGTCTTTTCATGAATGTTTTAAATTTCAGCTACCTTGCTGTGAACCACAGAGCGGTACATTTTCAAGAGATTTCATGCCCCTCTCTTGTTTGTATTTGTCAGGGTATTTTTTCCTTCAGATTGACAAAAAATTGCATAATAAATCCAATGTTCAGAAGGAATCTGAATATCTCTTTTCTACTAACTTTCTTTGTATGGTGTTACATGTGTATAAAATTCAATTAATATACCTCTGAATAGGAATGCTAGAGAATTTTAATACTTTGAAGTCTATAGGATTATTTTTCTGAAGCTGTTGGTAAAGAAGGCACAGTGACTCTGCAATAGATATAGCTTTAATAAAATGACTGTCTGGTTCAAATTAAGCTTTTTATTGCTCTGATAAGGAAGCACAGAGAAAGGCTTATGATTCAGGAAGTCAGTTGCTGTGAATTATGCACCAAATGTTCTCTGTAACCAAGTCTAAGCCTTTAATCTATTTGCTTCTTGCCCTGTGGCTTCTGAAGTGTGATTGTTGTCACTGTTAATCTTGAATTCTGATATGTCAATAAGTGTTGCAGGCATTAACACCATCTGCATATGGGTGCCGAGGCTGCACTGCTCTGTACTCTGACACTGCAGAGATATCAATCTCAATTCACACTTTACTTCTTGAATACAAAAACTCTAAGGAAAATAATGCTCGTTGGGATAGGAATTTTGCTCTCAATTGTTTGTCTTCATGAAATAACAGCAAAGAAGTAGTAGGAAGTATTGTAGATGCTGCAGAAGAGCCTTAAAGCAACTCTGAAAACATTGTGAAGACTTTTTCATCACAAACATGGATCTGTTGGACTGGCTTTCATAGACATGCCTGACAAGCTGACAAGGCAGGGAAGGGAATGACAGGGAAGGGAAGCTTCATTTTCATGTAGCACTGTATCTTCTCTGTATTGCAACAGGACATTAAGAGGAAAGGTGTAAAACATGATGCCCATAATTAAAAAATATGGTTCCCCATGCTCCAAAGGGCAATTTGAAAAGAACAAATTAAGGCAAACGGTACTCCTGATGTGATAGGGTCATGAGTAGGAAATAAAAAAGGAAGAATTGGGGTGGCTGCATTTTTAAGGATCTGTTGTTTGTGGCAGCAACAAGACACCTTTGATTTTTCTGCTGTGACCAGTTATTTCACTGCCATTTGGCAGTCTTAGTCTTCTTGACCTTATTTATGTAAAATTCCACACTTAGCTGTAGAAGCAATAGAGTGAGAACACATTGTATATGTTAAACTCCTTTGAACCTGAACATCTGCTTGGGTTTTTTTATTTATTTTCATTTAAAGGTTTGTGAGATGTCAAAATACTGATTATTGTATTTTGTAAAAATCTGCTGCAGTCATTTCATAAATCCAGAGTCCTTTAACTGTCATTGCATATGTTCCTATTGAATTGGGATTTTGAATGGGCTGTTAGCTTACTCTCGTAGTGCCACCTTAAAAATAAGACCAAATGTTCCCTTTTAGGACGGTGAACACAAGAAAACAACTGACTTGAAATGCTGGAGTCAGTCTGTGGTGCAGCAATATTATCAGGACCACCAATATTATGGAATAAACTTAGTTCCAACCTGTGTAGAATTTAATGATTCTTCTCCCAAGACATAAACGTGAATGTTGCTTTCTGCTACTTATATTTTTTATTCAAGAGAAGAAACACAGTAGAAAGTTTTCATTTTATTGTAAATATGAACGTCTGTTAGGATGAGCCTGCTGTTATTATTTCAGTTCTGTTTCAAAATTCTGGTTGGTAAACTTCCTGAGGTGCAGAGGAGATTCCAGTAAGTGTCTTTAGTTCAAAACCAAATTGGAGAGATCATTTAGCTGTATTTAAAGAAAAACATCAATTATTTAAAGCTTCTGAAACTCACTTCTCTTTGGCATCTAACATTGTCTGCTCTGTCAGAGACCTGGCTTTTTTAAAATGTGTTTTGCTTCATGCAGGATTTTCACTGGAAAGATCTGTAAATCAATAGAGAATTTGGTGGTAGCAGCAAACAACAAGCTGTTAAGATGAGTTTAAAAGAACTAATCTATTTGTGCTAGATACTGTAGTTGCAAGTTATATTGAAATTGAAAGAGATGAATTGTAAAAGGATGTCTTCTTTAGGATCACACAGTTAAGTTTTTCATTGGAACTAGAAGAAATGATTCATAGATGCTATGTTTCTTCTGAAACTGTGTCTCACTCTCTAAAATTGATTTTACTTGCTTTAGAGTGGGAGACAGTTAAAAATTTTCAGTCTTAAAAACCTCCCAAAGTTCTTGGTAAAGCAACAAATGGTGTGTGCTATATTGGCTGCCTAGCCAAGAGCATCTGTGTGCTTGTGCTGCAGTGGGCTTTGAAAAGTTGTGAACTTCAGGAGCAACTTTAGGTTGCTTAGATGAAGTTGAAAACAGTAGTGTGTTACATGTTGGCCTGACAGAATATTTGCTCAGAGCAGTAGATTAGTCCAGGAAGAGGCAGAAACCAAACCTGGTGTCCAAGCACTGTTACAGGGATACAGTGTAATATGGAAAGTCACTGGTAATGTGCCAGCAGCACGGCCTGATCCTGTGTGGTGCTGGGTGGAAGGAAGGCTGCATGTGGATTTTCATTCTGACACACAGTTTGAGTGTACATGTACTAAAACATTCAAGCAGCATTGAACACTCTTTTTACACTTCTTCACTAAATGCTGGTACGAGCAGAGAAGAAAAGGATACAAAAGCTTTGATTGCTTGTCAGCTAGGGTATTACTCTTCCTTGTCATCTAGGGTGTTATTCCTCCATATGCATTCACATCTACAAATCTTCACTGAATTTTCATTTGTTCTGATTTAGAGAAGAATTGAACTGTGCCTTTTTATAATTATTTTTAAAGACGAGAGAAAGGAGACTTCAAAATTGACAGGGAAATGGAAAACAATTCTTTTAAAAGGCCTATAAATTGAGGATTGAATCCATATGCTCTGTGTTGCAGTACATCAGTAGCATGTGATGGCTTGTTCCTTTTGTTAGGTGTCTCTGCAGCACTGTGTACAGATTAAATAGCTACTGCATTGCAGAGAGTTATTAATACATTACATTGCACTTCCAGGGAAGATGTCACTGTGTCCTTTAGCCTGAATGTACCTTGTGGTTGAGCAGGGGTGATTTTTTAAAAGTTTGCTGAGGATAACTTACTTTTTCAGTAAATCCTTAGCCAGCTGAGAACTATAGAATAACATCATTCTTAACCTCTATAAACTTCACTTATTGTTCAAGTTTAGAAAAATCAAAGCCTTGTTTCAAAATAAAAACAGGTCACCCTTCTCAAATCTTAATCCTGACACACTAAAAATGTGGCCTTATGCCACTGTACATACAATAGAAGGAAGCAGGAGATGGGGCAGAGAAAGGTATGGAACTCCTAAAATATAATGCAGATAAACAAAATGCATGAAATACCAGAAAATGAGAAGTGGGGCCAACCCATTATTTTTCTGGCACATCTGTGTACTGTTTCATTTGTGATGCACATCAGTAAAACAGAAGGCTTTTTGGTTTCCAGGCTTCTGCCCTGACAGCTCTCACTGCTGTGCATGTTTAAAATGATGGAGGTTGAGGGGCTGTTCTTGGGGAAATTCTTATGTGTGGGGGAAACTTCTGCTGACTTATACATGGGGATGGAAGGGAGAGCTAAGGTCAGGTGTGGGTTTGCAGAGATGAAAGAGCAAGACAGAGCAAAGTAAGGATCTCAGCTCTGTTTCCCTCTTCCCCCCACCCACAGGAGTGCTCATGAGAGCTCTCTGTGCCAGTTCAGACCAGCGGTGCTGCAGTGCAGCAGCCCCTGTTTTTACCCAGCCCACTGAAACAAATGGGGGGATGCTTTCTGTCATTGAGACTTCAGAGTTCAGGAGCTTTGTCACCACTAAATGATGAAGCTGCTGATACTATTCGTATGTCTTAGGACTTCATAGAATTGACCAAGCAGTGCCCTATGTCCGGTTAATGCTCTACAGGTCTGTCCAGGAATTAGTTCAAACTTGATTTGGAGGCAATAAAAGCTTTGTAGGCAAGGTGGGCACAAGGTGTGAGGAAGCAGAAGTCCAGAGGAGTGAATCATTAGCTCCTGACAGAAATATGTGTGTATGTGGAATATAGCAAACCTATGGTATATTTACTGTATTCAATGATTTGAGTACCTGAGTGCTGCACTGTAGATGTAGTGAGAACTTCGGAACCAGTGTTGGCCATTCCATGCCTCTGAGTGTGTCCAGGACTTACAGACACGTGGTAGCTCACTCTAAAGTATTTTGCACAGATCTTGCAAAAATATCTTTGAATGTAAATATGTAAGTATTAAAAAAACCCTCAGAAGCAGTGGGAGAATCCAGAGAATACACGAGAGAGCACATCTCAATGATCTCAGTGATGTCAGCATGGCAGGCTGTAAACACCTGATCTTTTAGCCTGGGTAAAAGGGACTTTTACCCCGAGAGCCCTGACGTTCAGATCAAAGTGTTTCACAGCTTTGCAATAGTCTCAAAGCTGTCCCTGCTTCCTTTTCTACCTCCAGTTTCCTGCTGCAAGGCGTTGTTGCAAGGACTGCTCTTTAGGAATACTCTGAATGAAGCTGAGGCCATGTCATGTACAAGGACAGAAGTAGTGAATTTCAAGTAGAATTTTAAAGATAGAATGCCTCTTTGTGGGCTACGTTTGAGCATGCAGCTGTGAGAGCGCACCTGGAAAGTGGTGCCAGCAACTGGGAACTCTTCTGACTTCTTTTGCCTCCCAGCTCCAAGATGGAAATGCCACCCCCTCTGCAAGCAAAGGAGATGTCAGCTTTCCCACGGGTTAGCACCAGCCTATATCCTTTTTTCTCCTTTTCTGTTTTTCATCTTTTCTTTTCTCCTGCTTCTCCTCTCACTGTCTCATCTCCTTTCTTTCTTTTTTTTCTTCCTCTTTACTTTCTTTTCCTTTTACTTGTTGTCATCGTGAATTAGCACGGAACACTTGATGGTTTGGTTTTCACATTTTCTTCTGAAAATAATTTCTCTCTTGCCCTTAAAAAAACCTCCAAATCACTAAAGCTTTGCAAGCACTCTGCAAAAGCCTGTTCCTGTTTATGTTAGGGCAGAATAAGATCCAGAATGCTTCTATTTCCCAGGATCATCCTATTATATTGCAAGTTCATGGAAGTTTCTAACGTAAACAGAGAAATTTCACAATTCCAGCAAGTGATTTATTTGCTTTACATGCTTATCAATATTGCCTACAAATCAAGCAAACAAATGCTGTGGAAGTGGGGGCTCTATTTGATGTTTGTTCGGTGTTGTGCCTGGAAAAATGGAAGTTAGTGGGTGTTGCTCAGTGAAGTGTGCATTTTAAAGTTACCCACAGTGATGCCCATTGTCCTGTCCCTGAATTGCATGATGTCATATGCCATTTAAAGCTCGTAGTGATGCCGAAGACTGTCGGTGCGCTGGGAAAAAGGCGATGAGAAAGTTGTGAATCAGGTTTCTGTAAAGCCTTTGTGTTTAGGGTTTTGATAGATAAAAGCTGACTCATGCAATATTTCTGGTGAAGGAGCTGTACAGACTAGTAAGAGCTTCTCATTTTACCTGAGTGCCCAATGAGCTAATTCGGGAACAGCTGAAGTCAGAGCCCGCGCCTCTCCTCTGCCGCACAGGTAGGTCGTGGGCTCTTCGGAGAGGACTGAAAAATAGAGAGGACTTGTTCAGCCCGGGTGCGAGGAGCCAGAGACATTCCTCAGTGGTGAGATACTGTCGCAGAGGATTTTCCCTTGCAATAATGTTCTCGGGTATTAGCGTGCTTGGTTGTGACAGAGGCTATTCTGCTTTTAATACTGCAGGGCGTGGGGGTGGGGGAACAGTAATTGGACTGATAGAAGCACATTAGTTGGTGACTCTTTTCACTTGTTGTGAGATTTCTAATAAATAGGATTTCTGTTGCTCAAAGTTCAGTTAAAATACTTGGCAGAGTATCATTTGTGACAGTCCAGACTAGACATCTAATCCTGCAAATACTTTAGCTCTCTAGTGTGATATTTTTCACAGAGGGTGTTCGTTCTAGAACTGATATGTATTCATATACAAAATTTTGTGATTATAAATCTGCTGACCCTCACTTGGATAGGATTCAGAGCAGAAAATATAGGGCGTGTATTTAAGATCATCTGGGATTGGTAGTGGATGGATTTTAATCTTTCTCAGTCAGGAAGCTGTAGAGTGTTTTTGTTTCTCAATTCCAATGTTGCATTTTGAATTTGATACTGAATGTAGAAATTGGTCTAAACTAGTTTGCTTAATTGTATCTACAGTATGAATGCTTTATTTGAAATATGAAGATATCTCACAGAAAAAAAAAACCAGGAAAGATATTTCTTGTAGTCTCATTGCTTTTTTGGTAGCTAAACTCCAGAGGGCTGTAATTTCTGGTAATGTTGACTTTGTAGATAACACCTGAGGTGCTCTTTTTCTTGCCAAGAGAAAGGCAACAACAATGCTAATCATGAATATAAATTGACTTTTGATTTTTACTTGTGCAGTATGTCGTAAAATTTCATGTGCAGTAAACAACTTAGAGGAATAAACACCTATATTTAGATAGGACTTGGGGATCTTTAAGTCAGCTTTATATTTAAAGACAAAGCACTTTATCTCTCATTGTATGCTAATGTTCTAGCATAGCCAAAGCTGCAGAGATAATGGAAAACCATTTATCATTACCATGAATATAATTACAGGAAGGAGGTTTTTGTTAAAGAAAAGCAAGTGATAGAAGAAGGTGATGCATTTTTGGTGAGAACTTGTTCGTGACTGCGCAATGAAACCCCGAGACATGCCAAGATGGGTGTTTTGCGTGTGCCTTCAGTCTTGTAACTAATATTAGAGCTGCCTGTTGGGATGAAACAGTAGTATTCCTTGCCCTTTCATGTCTGTGGAGTAGGGACATTGTTCTTGCTGGGGAGCACTCTAGGGTTGTGCCATGCCAGTGTGTGTGTGACACAGGAGCAGGGAGCTTTGCAGGGGCTGGGAAGGGGGAGAGAGTAACTGAATTAATGCGAAGGCACAAACAAGAAATGACCTTGTTTGAGGAGCGTGTTTCCTTGTGAGTAGGGACAAGTAGTAATTATCCTCTTTTCGGTGCTGAACTAACAAGTAATTACTGTTACTCCTTAATTAAAGTATGCAAATTGAAGAGGTCTTTTTTTTTTTTTTTCGCCCCTGACTGAGTTAAATACCGTTATTCACAACTGACAAAAGTTCTCAATATTATTTTGGTTCATCCTTGAAAAGGTTCAGTAACCAAAAGAAACCCTAACAAAAAAAGCAGTGAACCAGGCCAGACATGGGTCAGAGTACAGAAGACTTGCTCAAGAGTGTATGGCTCCACAGGCTCTGGGGGTACCTACAATTTCTTGCAGTGTTTGCAGCCTGAGTTTTGATGAATGCACCTACCCGCTGCTGCTGAAACTGGGAAGATGGGGCGGAGCGGGCTTGTAAATCAGTCCCACAGGGTATGGGACAAATTATTTGCTTTTTATAGTAAGTTTGCATGAAAGACAGAAATTTGCAAGAGGTTACAGGGTTTGCGAGGCACTGGGTCAGTTATAATACATCGAGAGCAATCCTGGGACAGGCTGTTTACTCTCTCTTCACTCTCATCGATTCATTTGTGAATTTCTCACCAGGCATTTGCTACAGGTAGCTGGTGCAAGAGTGAAGTTACTTTGTGGTACAACTGGAGAGTAAAATTACTCTGAAGAGTTCTGAAAAGTCAGATGCAGACCCTGACAAGAGAAAAGAAGATGGGCACTGCAGAAATCATCTAAAAACTGTGTTCCTAATTTTAACAGCAAGACTAATTGTAGAGGTTATTTTCCTACCAAAGTGTTCTAAGATGATCAAGTCCAACTGTTAGCCCAGTGGTTATGCCAAGTCCACCACTAAAGCATGTCACCAAAGGCCACATCTACACATCCTTTAAATACCTCCAGGGATGGTGACTCTACCATTTCCCTGTGTAGCCTGTTCCAGCACTTGAGAACCCATTTGGGAAATAAATATTTCCTAATATCCGATCTAAACCTCCTCTGGTGCAACTTGAGGCTGTTTCCTCTTGTCCTATCATTTATTATATGGGAGAAGAGGCCAACCCCCACCTGACTACAGCTCCTCTCAGGTAGTTTTAAAGAGCAATATGGTCTCTCCTGAACCTCCTTTTGTCTGAACTAAATACCCTCAGCTCCTTCAGATGGTCCTCGTAGGACTCGTGGTCCAAACCCTTCCCCAGCTCTGTTGTCCTTCTCTGGATGCACTCCAGCCCCAAAACTGAGCACAGGGTTTGAGGTGTGGCCTGACAAGTGCCAAATACTATGCTCAGATGGGTTTCTAAAGACAAACTTGTGAAGTCTTGGAAGATTTACAGATCCTGTGTTACTGGGAAGGCTATAGGTTTTTCACAGCTACCTATACCTGAGGCAGGAACTGAGAGCTGGGCAGAACCAGGGCATGCCCCCGAGCCCTGATTTCCATAAGCAGGGTGTTTGGTATAGGACTTGCCAGCTGAGGAAAGGGAGTTTCTTCCTGGTTCTGTGCCATGCTGAAATCCCCGGTCTGCTGTGCCCTGCCTTTCTTCCAGGTGTGCCAGCTGCCTAGGTGTCTGCCTGCTGCTCTGCAGGAACACTGGGCTTCTGTGCCAGCAGAGTCCACCCTGAGAAACATATTTTACTGGTTGGAGTCATAATGGACAAAATTGTAACAGAGCTCTCCACAGAGAAGCCAAATGACAATTTACATCTGGCTGGGAAAGGAGTAAAAAAGAAGCAGAAAGTAACTTCTGAGATTAATAGTAAGGATGAGATTTTTGAGGACAAAACAGACCAAGTAGCAAATACTTAGTTTAGTGTAATTTATATAAAAGCATACAGGAATAGCAATTTGTATAAAAAATAGAGGAACTTGACTCAACCATGTTGCATGCAATTAATTAGCCATGCCTTGCAGGAGCCTGGTATTTGCCAAGGTCACTAGGAATACGGAGTTAAAGACCAAGCCCATTTTAACTATTACAACTAATCTTCAGCTTTTTTAATAAGCAGTGACACTGTCATTAAACAAAAGAATAAGTGAGTTTGCTTCGGTTTTCTAAGAAATGTTAAGTTCTCCTAATGCTTCCGGCTAGTAGTGTGCCCTATGTAAAAACTACTTTTAACATTTTTTCTGACTCCAATGTCATTGACATGAACTGTGCTTTGTTTCTATTTTTTATATATTAATGAAAATTTTTGCAAAGCAAATATTACATATTAATGCCTTTGGGTTATTACCTGAGAGGCAGATCACATGTCAATGAAACAGGATGAAAAGAATGTTCGGTAAGAGAATTTCATAAGAATCCTTTACTTCCCTCCTAAATGTAGCTAATCAAGTGTTTCTTTGTCATGTAATTTTAGTAAAATACCTTGGAGTAACTTAGCGGAAGTGTTACCCCTGTTATCTTGTTTATCCTGTACATTTTTCAAGGGGGCATTTTTCATTCAGCAGTGTTGTGCTTTCTAACTTGAATGTGAAAAATGATCCAAAGCTGATAACAAAAATACATTCTTTCTTATCAAAAATGTATACTTTCTTATCACAAGTAATAGCAAGACACACATCACTTTCGGTACTCACATAGAAACAAGAGAATTTCACTGCATTTTTCTGTTTAAATTTTTTTTTCCCATTTTATCGCTTTATTTTTTTTTCTGGAATTGGTACTTGATCTAGTTTGTTCCAAAAGGGTAAGACAATATGCTTCTGTGCTTCAAAACTAGAAGAATCTGGCACAAAGAAAGGCTATAGATTTTCAGACTACACGATAAAACCAGAGGTACAGACCTGCCGAATTAGGTTTTTAATCTAATGGCCAATTTCTAACCCTTGTAAAGAGCAAATTACTCTCAGTGTTAATTCTATGCATCACCTTGAGGGCAATATTTCTCCTTAATAGAAAGCTAATCCCCTCATGACTGAAATGGTGCTCGTAATTACTCTCATACAAATGAAATCTTATGCATTCAAGACAGGCCAAATAAATCAAAACATTCTTCTCTGGTATTTTATTTCTGTTTGCTTTGGATTTATTTTGAAAAATGGGATAGTTGCATTCAACTTTAGTTGAAATCCTCCCCCTGCTCTGACAGCTGCAGGAGCTATGTGTCCGGGAGGTTTCTGCTTGTAATTGCATAGCAACCCTGACTCAGTTCAAGAAGGGCCACCTTAAAGGTTGGGCGGGTTTGATTTGCAGCTTTATGGTTTCTTTACTGAAACTGCTGTCAAGAGCTGTAATTACTGGTATGAATTTTTGAAAAGTTGTCGCTGGACTAAAATAAGGACTCAGCTACCGCTCTGTGGGTAGCTTCAGTATTGCTTTTCTTCCGAAATTGTCACACGTTTCCCTTTTTCACAGGACAAGTGTTATGAAATTCCATGAGTTTGTGGCAAGATTTTTCGGGGGAGGACACTTCTTACCGAAACAAAGCTTTGAAGTATTGAATTTACCTGCAGCTACTTTTGCATATTGTCATGCTGCGTCACACACAACTTGGCCAGAGACAAATCTGCATTGCATCGTGGACAGTGTCCTGCAGCGCATTTTGGCAAGGAAAATAAAGCAGAATTGAAATGCCAACAGGAACACAGACATCTTATTTTGCTGTTGCACTGATCTGAAAAACAGCTTTGGGTCAGTTCAGCAGGGGGTAATATTCTGGCTTGAGAAGAACAGTTTTAGAATTACTTATTTTCCCAGTAGAAAGCTGAATTATTTGGCAGCACTCTTTCCTGTGGGGACTCTTTCTTCAGAAACTACATTATTTTCTTTGGGAAATCATTCTGCTTTTAGTATTTTTGTACAAGCCACAGAGCTGGTAATTGATAACTGCTTTTAGTTTTTTTAAGACTGTTGGCTTTATGGGATTCAAAATGAAAGATATTTTCTGGTATCACTGTGTGTTTCTTGAGATTTCCAAACCTCCCAAGCCAGGGTCAGGACTCAGCTGGGAGATAGCAGACACTGCTCCAGTAAAGTTGTGGGGGTTTTTCATAACCTTAGGAAAAATGTTTTGAGTTCTGTTTTTCTCCTGTGCTGAGCCTGAGCAGTGGATGTGCCAGCAACAAGCCTGGTGCACTGGCAGATGAAGGATGTGCCAGAGACTGAAGTCTAAACAGGAGGAGTGTGGTGTTGTAGCCCCACAACCTAAAAAGCATTAGAGTTAACATGACCCCAAATCATATTGTTCTGGTTGTCTTTTGGTTTAAATAGAGTTTTGGCAGTTTTCTATGCAAAAAGCTTTAAAAGTATCTGCCCTCAACTTGTGTGTTACATGGAGCAGCAACAATAAACTCACTTCTTTTGTTTGTTTGTTTCTTTGTTTGTTTAGATGACTTCCACTTACCTCTTGATGTTGTACCAGCTGTGACAGAGACCCTTGACTCCAAGAAGAAGGAGGAAGATTTGCACAAGGAGAGCAGATCTTTCCACTACTGTGAAAAAAGGACTATGGACCTGTCAGACAGTGACCGACCTGTCAGCTTTAGTTCCACTTCCTCCTCTGCATCCTCCAGGGACAGCCACTGCTCCTTTGGAAGCAGAATGACCTTGGTTTCAAACAGCCACTTGGGTTTGTTTAACCAGGATAAAGAAACAGGTGCCATCAAGCTAGAACTGGTCCCAGCCAGGCAGTTTTCCAGTAACAAGACACGCAAAAATTCTGCTGTGGAGCAAGAAGATCCTGAGGAAAACCTTGAGAAAAGGCCAAGTATGCCAAGGAAAGCAGAACCAAAAGGAGCAAGCAAAAACTGTGCCATGTCCCTGGTCACAGAGCCCACCAGTCCGAAGCTCCTGTATGTAGACAGAGTCGTCCAAGAGATTCTGGAGACAGAGAGGATGTATGTGCAGGATCTAAAGAGCATTGTCAAGGTAGGGGGCTTGATTTAGACAGTGGTAACTGTTCCATAATGCCATTTTTTACACTGTTTGATTTCACAGTGGGACAGATGAACCTGACAATGGAACTGTAATGTGCTGGTCTTTGTAAATCAGTATAACATCGTTGTTCAAGTGTTCTTCTAGTTTTTATTTGATTAGATAAATCTAAGATGTTACTATGTGTTCATGAAGAAATAACAGAAAAAGCCATCCTACAGCTGGCAGCAGTAGTGAACAAAGAGTGATAAATGCTTTGCAGTAAAAAATCTTATATTTTTATATTTACAAAAAAATATAAATTAGATTGCTCTGTGTCCTATAGCAAGAAGCAAGACAGCTTTAACTGTCTCTTTATATGCTTTATCTGAAAGATCTGACTGACTGATTTTTCCCTGCTCTCCCTGAGTCCTAGTCCTGCAAGTTCTTTTCTGCCTTTTCCCCTGTCCCTTTCATACAGCTCACAGCTATTCTCTCTCTGTCCTTGGCCTGTAGTATTGAATATGGCATATATATCTACTGGAAAATACTGTTTGGATGTAATATGAAGGAATTACGTTTTCTTTAATACTTATTCTGAATGGGTGTAGCATTTATTAACAGAAGTAGAGTTTTTATCCAATCTCTAGTCTAACAGTACCTTTCATTTCCTCTTTCTAGTACAGGGAAAAATATGGATGAGTCCTTCTGTGGATTGTTCTTTTCACTCTGTGCTTATGTCTGTGCCATCAGCATCACTCTGCTTTGCATTTTTGAAGATAACAATTGAGTCCCTTGGCTATTGTTTGTAGTCTACATGTTTAACACACAAAGAAGTGTGCTGTTTGTAGAACTTAGAGCTCCAGGTAGGTGTATGTGGTCATCTGATATAGGAAATATCAGCTAGCTGGAGACGCTCTCCCCACCTGCAGCTCTAATCTGTGTGGTCCCAAAACAGCAGGGGAAAAATGTGAAGGCTTTGATAACTCAAATGCATGTCGTGATTAAAACACCAGTACCCCACCCCACAGAGTTCTGAGAAAGGTTGCTGTTTCTGCAAGATTTCACTGGTTTCCATAGCTAGTGCTGTTTTGCTACATTCAGCTGTTGCCCGAGTTTCCTTTTGGAGTGTTTAAGGTTGTCAGATGCTGCAGAACCAAGTCAGCTTCTGTGCACAGTAGCCACTTACTAGGCATGATTTCCATGGTTTTGGAAGCCTTAACCCTCACTTATCCTCCTATGCTGTAAACTGTTCAACTTGAGAAACTGAAAACTAAAATTAATAACTTGTAATAGATTTTCCAATTACAAGCAGGAATACCAATAAATGCTTTCTAGAAAATACTTCAAACATCACTACAGTAGATGTAAATAAGACAAATGCATTTTTAGTTATGGAAGAACTGAAGGAATTATGAACCTGTGAAATGCTCAAGCCTATTTCCTGAAGCAACTAATAATGAATCTAGAAAGCTTCATGTGAAACTAGACAGCTTTTGAGACACGGAGTGGTTGGCAGTGGAGCTTTTCTTAGGTAGGTGCTGAGGATGCCAGGGCTTCAAAGGAGCTACTTCCCAGATGGTGAAGACAGTGGGGAACCAGCTGCCTCAGCCTGTGCAGTATGTTCTTCTCTTGGTTTCAGGGATAGGAGGGGTGACTGGGAGCAACCTTCTTCAGAAGGACCCATTTTAAAAGTTTCTCAGGATTCCTTTCTCCACAAGTTACCTTACCAATGCTGCAATAGTTCACCCAGGCAAGGCTGGGGGTTGTGAGAAGATTGGGAAGACTCCACAAAGATCTGTAAGAGTGCTGTAGCCTTATAGAGCTTGATTATCTGGGCCTCTGTGATTTTGAGGCCATTTAGTTTGGCAGGCAGATAACTGGTGTTGAGCCAAACTAAGATGAAGGGAAGAAGCTTGATTTGGCTTATTTTTCAGATGAATGGGTCAGATTTGGCAGCTGGTTGGGAAATTGGATAAGAATGGGAAAAGGGGAGCTGGAGAGAGGTCAAAGGGCAACTGCTGCCCAAGAAGTGTGTGGGAACTGAAAAGACACATGAAGGTGGGAGCTGGTAGAGTAAAGCATAAGCAAGTGAACCAGTGGTAAGTAGAGGGAGAGAGAAAATAATTAAACAATTATTAAACAATGTGAGGAAATGAGGGAAAACCCAGGAAGTGGAAAGTTAAAGTACAAGATTAGATGGAACTGGAGCTCTCTAGCGAGTTTTCAGCTGATGGTCAATACAGAACCACTGGTGGGGTCATCTGGTCCAACCTCCCTGCTAAATCAGGGTCATCCTGGAGCACATGGCACAGGAATGTGTCCAGATGGATCTTGAATACTTCTAGTGAGGGAAACTACACAATCTCTCTGGGCAATCTGTTCCAGTGCTCAGTCACCCTTCCTCATATTCAGGTAGAACTTCCTGTGCATCAGTTTCTGCCTGGTGCCTCTCACTCTAGTGCTTGGCACCACAGAGAAGAGCCTGGATGTTGACCTTCCTTCAGGTGCTCCATTGACAACGTTCTCCTCAAGGCTGAACAGGCACGACTCTCTCAACCTTTCATCGTAAGAGAGATGTGGTTAAAGTGATTTTTAAATGATCCTGGAGAGCTGCTGAGGTTTTCCAGTTTTCTTTCCAACTGTATTTGGCAGTATTTGGCAGGCTTAGGATGAATGAGAGGAGGCCATACAGGTGCTATTTGGCACCTTTGCTCCAGGATAAGCATTAGAAAACAACTGCTTTTCCAGCCACTACAGCCATTTCGCCTGTGACCTGGAAGGACAGTTGGGTTAGGATTGTTTTGAGGCACGCTGCTGTGATTCTTGCACAGGCAAGCATTGCAACAACGATAGAGTGAACTTTTCCACCATTTGGTATGTTTTATCAGATGATCTGTTAAGGATAATTACAATTTTGAATGAGTGCAGCTTGAAGCTTGTTTTGGGCAAGTTTGTGATGAGAAATTGGATACCTCTGCTTCCTGCTTGTGTCATGCTGACAGGTGTACTGGCCAGGGCAGAACTCGCTGACCTTTTCCTCTTCAGGACCTAGCCTGACTTTTCCAAGTAGTAATGTAGTTAGAATAGACCTAGACTTCAATTAGGGAGTCATTTGCTCTCTAGTGTAGTGTTTCTACAATACAGAGAGTGATTTTTTTCCCCCTGAGTAAAATGCTGTGCCTGAAGTTATAAAAGAATCTGTGTTTTGCCCTTGAAGCTCATAGGAGTCAGAAACTCCCATTCATAATGTGTATAAATGTTTGTAAAAAGACATGGACATTTCTGTTTCACCTTTGCAAAATGAAAGAATAGTGCAAATGCCCTGTTACAGTACTTGCATCTGCACCCCTATCAGTATAATAAGTAAAAGATCATTGTTATCTATCGAATGACTAGAGGAAAGTGCATTGTCAGTGTTTCACATATATTTGATGTAAACAGAGGTTGAGCTTCAGAAATCTTGAACTCCATCTGAAATCTGGGAGACTTCATTTATGTGAGTTAATTTCTCTACCCTTTAATTCCTCATGTGACCTTTTTTTTTTTTAAACCATCTCCACTGAACTAGTTGAAGTCTTTGTCCTGTCTCCTCTCCAGATCTTTTGTCCTTGGCCCCCTCCTTTTATACTTTAGTCTCCTCATTTGAAAAAGTCCCATTCCCCTCTGCACAGTCTCCTGCCCATGATCTTGCTGTCTCTCTGTCCTCGGTCTTCTCTCAGTAAATCCCATCTGCATCCCATCAGTACGTTGTCTCATTTCCTTATGTGATTTTTCACTTTTTAGTATTAATCTTCCTCACGTTCTTCATCTCTGCTGATTCCAGAACTCTCTTCATAGTTCCTCAACAGGCCTGACAACATTTTCATCACCATTTCTAATTTTTCTGCTCTCTTAAGTACACAGAAGAGGGGTGTCCACCAAGCTTTTCTTGGTTCCCATTTTGCCTTCCCATCTTTCTGTACTCCTCTGCCCTGAAATTGCACAGCATGCTTTTCTATGCTGTGTATGGTTTGCAGAGAGTCACTGAGACATGGGAACAATCTTTTCCATGCTCTTGCCTCAGAGGATCAGATCTGAGCCTGATGTCGCTGGCAGCACCTGGGAATGGCAGCTGTGGGTTAAGGCCTTGTGAATCCTGAGCTGAACCTTGCAAAGCACCACGGCTAGAAATTCCTATTGAGGATACATGAATTTGGAGGGTTTCTCTTCCCCCCCACCCCAATATGGTCAAAAATAGGGGAATTTACATTAAGACAGCAAGAGGCATACTCTCAGAAACAAAGTCTCCATTATGCTTGGATCTGCTGCTGTCTCTCGCTGAGACATGAGGATATGGTTCATGTCACTGCTAGTCAGCCTGGGGGTGCTTGTCTTCTCGGGGGAAAGGTCACCAAAATTTTTCAACATGAGCAAAAAAAGGGCATTCTTTCTCAAAAAGCCTCAGGGGGATAGCTTTGCTGAAATCTCCTAGAACAAGTCATCAGGGAGGAGGCAGGTTTCTGGCATGGAAAGCTTTGTCAGAGGTGAACGCGTCTGTTGAAGCTATACACCCCTTGTGGGGTGGGGACAAGCCTTGCAAGGGGAAATGTTGGATGTTTGAGGCAGATACGTGTTGGGGCACCAGTGATTAAGGGAAACCCTTCTGAGAGGAAGTCAGTGTCGGAATGTTATTGTTCCCTGTTTCCTGTCTCCCGGTGCTGCAGCTAGAGGACGTCTCCTTCTGTGTTTGAAGCAGTTGGTTAAAAAGACATCTCTGAAGGCTGCAGTATGCACATTGTCACTTGTGATGTACTAGTAGAAGCACAGCTGCTTGGGCTCTGGGTTTGCTGGATAGTGTAGTTCTGAAAGTTAATTCTTTGTAGATTCAAAACCTGGGAATTCCAGTATAGCTAAGGCATCCCATAATGTTGGTTCCCACATTATAGTTAATTTCTACACGTGACCTCTTTTTCTATGCCTGCTAACCTGTATACCTGAGAAAGATACTTTTGGATTGCTGACATAAGTTGCATGTGAAAATTTGGATAAACTATTTAAATTATGTGAAAAACAAATATTATGGTTTGTATGAATGTAGTATGATTATGCAACAGTGATAATTTTAACTGTGATTAGTATTTGTTAAATTTTTGAGCTGAACTTTCTCACTGGTTTTCTTTCATCCATGAAGAAAGAGCAGTGTCAAATTCTGATTGACCTCCTTTGTGAAAGCTTGGCTTAAAAGCAAGGGAAGTTTTTTCCAGTAATATTGAGATTATGGCAGCTGAAACTGAAGCATCTCAGTACATGTCCAAGAGGCCTTCTAGAAGTTTGTGAAGTTTAAACAAAGTTACAGCAATATAAATCAAAGCAGAAAATTTTCCACTTAATTAATTTGTAATTAATTTGTAAGTAGCTTTATTAGAGAACATCAGTGTTGTGTTTTGTTTCTGGAGTTACTGTTTACGAATCAGGACCAGTGCAGACTGCTGAGAAGGGAGGTAGTTATGAACAGCACAGGGTAAGTTACCAAATAGGTGTAAATAGCTATTCTGGCTGCCCTTAAAGAAATACCTAAAGTAAATCAGACTTCTTTCTTCTGATGCACTGCAGGAATAGTTCAGTTTTCCCTGTGAACTTCTTCCTTCCTGTATGTGAGCCATATTAAACATCCTTGAGCAACCTAAAGTAGTGGAAGTATATACAAACTGGTTTTTGTATTTGTGTCTTAAATAGTTTTGTTGTTTTGGGAACTCTGAGGTCTTGAACAAAAGTGTTTTGCCAGCTACATATGCTGTAAACTCATCTTATGTGCCCTTTAATGATACCTAACAAAAGCAGAAACAAAACCCAAACCTAATTTTGCTGGGCAGGATGAGAATGGTTCTGGGTTTTGGAAAAAGAGATTTTGTAGCTGTTCAGTAGGAATATAATGTGTTGTGGACAACCAGAAGTAACCTAATAAACAACTTGTGTGGTGTAAGCATCTGCTTATGCTGTGGCATGAACAGGGAGCTGTTTGTAAACCAACTCCACAGGAAATGCGCAAAGCCAGGGTTAAATATACTGATGCATGGTTTTTCTTATCTGCATCTTCACTACTTCAGTCTTATTTCTGCTGGCATCGTTCATAAATTTCTTTCATTCAGCATGTTCCCAAGTACTTGAAAGACACTGAATAAAATGTTATTGCTGCCTTCTGTTTCCTTCACCTGTACTTTGCATCCAGCTCTTATCTTACAGCTGCATTGTAGAAACTGCTGGGAGAGAGACTGTCAGGTGATTGCAGAGCTTCACTGGTTGCCTGGGACTGCAAACGTTAAGACAGCACAAATGTATAGCCATAGCTTTGGGTTTGTTTTAAGGTCAGCTGTGTTTGGACAGCACAGAAGGGTGAGTTACACTGCAGTAATAAACGAGCTGTCTATAAAAGTACAGTGAGCCTTTCTTAAGCTGTGGGTGGGAGAGAAGCAGCAGGGAGGGCTGCTGCTCTTCCAGGGAGGCACAGAATTGCCGAAAAGCCTGGCTGCTGTTGCTCTTGTCCTCCCTTTTCTGGCAGCAGGGTGTAAATCATTCGACCGTGCTGTCTGCAACCTCCTACCCACTTGCTGAATGTGAATGAGTATAGATAAAAGGATGAAAGTTAATCTTCTGTTCCAGAAAGCTTTATTCTTTTGGGAGCAGGGAGGCAAGGGGAAGATGTAATTTAAATATGGAGTGTGCCATTTAGGAGTGCTGCTGGAGGGCAGGGGACTCCAGGATTGTCATTCCTGTGACTGCACTGAGGCTGGAGCCCAGGGAGGCTGTATCCCTGCCTAGGGGGATGCACAGAGCGCTTCTGGGATTCAGGAAGGAACAAAGGAGAGGTCTGTTCACCTCTGCCCTCCACCTTGTTGTTGCTTAGTGGACGTGGGTAAGGAGCTGCACAGAACAGAACAGCAGCAGCTCTACAATAAGTTTATACAGTGGGCAGGAAAACTGTGAAGAAGAGGTCTGAGAGCTGAGGGGGGGAGGAAGTACAACTTATGCTGCAAAATTTTCAGTAAACATTACAATGCTTTAAGGAGATTATATATTTTTTGCAGAATGACTGGGATTTACTGTGAAGAAATTTCAACATGTGGGGGTGATATCTTAAAGGCAAAGACATTTCCAACCAGGCCATAGTTTCTGGAATTTTCTTAGTGTATTATACCTGTTTCCATTTTGGTCCATGGAAATATTTGGCTACTTTTTAAGTTCTGATATCACTGTTATTAAATATTACTTGTCAGTGAACAGTGTTCTAGTAATCCATGACCTTTAAGCCTGAATGCTTAACAAACCACATGGTAGTCTCTCTGTTTTCTGCTCTTACCACTCCTGAAAATTAAGGTGTGGAGGTAGCTGCTATTTTTCCTGGTTTCATGAGAAGACCATTTTGCAAATAAGACACTTTAAGAAAGTTTTTCCTTGCAAGCCACCCACTATAAAGTTCCATTTCATTGCTCTTCTTATATTAGTAAAAAAAGCCATCCAGAAGTCTCTGGTAATCATGTGGTTACTAAGGTTAAGATCAATGTGTATTTAGGATGTGTGCAGATTTTCTCCGTTTTGCTGGGTTTGCATTTTCATTCTTTGGAAAACAGACTGTTTCAGTTTCCTTTCTTGTGTTTTAAAACAAACATTTCTCTTCTGGAATGTTTCATTTAACTTGTAAGCATACTGATATCTCTTTTAAAAAATATTAACATTCATTTGCCTTCCAAATTGTGGAAAGCTTATTTAACAGGACAAGGCTCTACACCAGAAGGCTTATGTTCTTTTCCTGGGTGATTCGCATATTGGAAGTCTAAACATGCCTTAATAATTCTCAGTGTTTTGTTTGATTATGGTTCAATAAGCTTACAATGAGACCAACTAAAGTGCGTTGTGAGAATTAATTAATAGTTGTCCTGATTAACTTTATTTTTTTAAATTTATAAATTACTAAACACTTCCAGCTGGTACTTTTTTGAGTAAAATTGAGATTATTGAATGATGATGATGATGATCTACAATGATGTAGATCTAGAAATCTTTACAGCACTTCCATCTGCCTAGCAGCCTTGAACTATTTGACATCCTAATTACTATTAATTATTTTCATTTGGCCGTTTTCATTACTGTAGCTTATTTCTTCTGTGTTTCCTTTTAACTTTAGAAAGGCATTAGATGAGGGCATCATATAACTCCTTAATGACACGTGAGTAAACTACTGATAGCATTTGTAATCCCATGATCTCCACCTGTGCTCTGAACTTGCTTCTTACCTCACCTCTGAGCAGCAATTTTGAGTGCCAGCTTCTAGGAAAGAAATCCTGTAACTACTATGTGGAAGTGCATGCTGGCTGATAAAATAAATGTGGGACATGGTTTTTATCAGTGGTTTTCAACTTCAATAACTTAGTGTGCTGAAGTGTCTTAAGTAGAGTTTCATGTGAGTTTCTGTTCACAGTGATTTACCCATAATCATCTTTACAAATGATGGACCATTTACAGGACTTGTCTGTGTACAATCCATCAATCACAGTTTCAATTTTAGTGCTTTTAATGCATCTCTGTCAAATTACAGTTTGATTTAATTGACAGCCTACCTTCCAAGGTGTCTTTTTAAGATGGGAGATTTTAGCAAGGAATTCCTGCAGTTGAACAAAGGAGTATTATTGAACTCTGACTGTGTTTCATTAGAGCAAAAATTCACTGTGACAAAGAAGGCAAAAATCCTTGAGAGCAGTCCATCCAGGCAGGGTGGAGACAGACACCAGACATCTTTGCATCCAGATAGTTCAGTGCTGGATCATCTGGTGTCAGGTTTTGACCCCCCCAGGGAGTTTTATAGGCGCAGCATTCATGCTAAAATGTCTCATTGGGACACAAGAAGAAAGCATACACTAGGCAAAAAGAAAGGACATAAGATCCTGGACTGGTGGAGCTGGCATTGTAGCACGTGCCTCCTCCCACCCTAGTCCTAGAAGGGAGCTGTGGGACAGTGCTGGGAATTGATACAGGCATCCTCTGACCCTGGGGCAGGGGCAAGAGGATGTGCAGAGTTTGCTTTAAAGGCTCAGGCTCTAAAGCAGCGAGGGGGGACCCACAGCTGCAGGAAGCTGTTCTGCTGTCTCCCAGCCATGCACACTGGCCAGGCAGTTGTCCTTGCCCAGGGCCCCTATGAATGGATTCAGTGCAACAGAGTGTTGAGGGACTGGGTTTTCCAGGGCAAATTCTTGAGTTCATTTCCTGAGATTAGCTGTGCTCTGACAGCTTGAGGTCCTGTGACAAGATCTCCTGACTGTTAAATTGTTGACATTGATGTGCCCTAGAAATTTCCAACTTTGTATGCGACTGTGCCTGTACTCATGTCTGCATGGGCACAACTGTTCAAAGGCAGCATAAACCAAAGAGAGCGTGTGTTTTCAAGGTGCAAGGCATAGTGTTAGGACTCAGGAATTCCTCACTGCTAATTTTGGCTGACACATAACTCCCCCTGTGTCTTTCCATGCGTGTGGGTGAAGCCAAGGGGACCTACTAGGGGTCACTACTTCCAGGCCTTAGTAGCTGCAAATGGGACAGTGTTTTAACATCTATAATAGAGATGAGGAAGTTGATTATCGAAAATCTGACCCTCATGAATAGCTATATAGAAAAAAATACTTTTTTTAAAAATCCACTTCTCTAGGTAAAATTTAAATTAATACTGTTAACTTATTTACAAATCCCTAAGTGTGTGAAGTGGAGGGGGATCTCTGTCATGATCGCCTTACTGTGCAGTGCTAAACAGTGGAAATAAAACTTACATTTGCTTCTCTATTTTTAGTCTTTCCTCA
Source organism: Acridotheres tristis (assembly GCA_037013685.1). NCBI lineage: Eukaryota > Metazoa > Chordata > Aves > Passeriformes > Sturnidae > Acridotheres > Acridotheres tristis. The sequence continues at coordinate 55,295,312 of CM072887.1, read as the reverse complement.
TACCATGTTCTCACGAGTGCTCCCGCCATCAGTCTTTGCCCTTTCTGCATGCAGTCAGTCAGCAGAGTATCGCCTTACTGTGTCACGCTTTATTGCCGCCACCCGCGGGCGGCGTGTGAGCCAGCTGCACGTGTAAACTGGCACCTCTGGGGAAGCTGGCTGGAAGCACAGGTGAGCTCGGGGTGGATCCTCCACCATCTGCCCAAGGGCTGGTGCTGGTGAGGTGGCCTCCTGCCAGCTCAGAGACTCCGCTCTTCTGCAGGGATGCTGGAAAGAAATCAATCACAAACCACATCTAGTGTCAGCCTGTGCAAAGCAGACAGGTTACTTTGGCTGCTCCCGTTTGGAGGGTGGCTGGCTCTCAGTGCTGGGAGGTCTTCTCTCTCCATGTGCTTTTCCCTTGATGGCAGAGTTAGTGCTCTCCAAGCACGTCCTTGGACATGTTGGTGTGTCCTCTGAAGCCCACCTGCAAGGCCTGGCACACCCATTTCCCACAAGGGCAGAGCTTTGCTGCTGCTGACCAGTGGCAGTCTAACTTGCACGGTACCGAGGGGTATAAGGCAAATGGAAGGGGTGAGGAGGAAGCACACGGAGTGCAGGAGCTTTCTGCTCACACTGCTGAAGGGAGCAGAGGAGGCTGTGTCTCCAAGCCTGCCTTGTCCTCAGAAAGACCCTGGCTTAGGCTGTTGGTCAGTGGCAGGATTGTGCTGTGCCTTTGTGGGCATAGCCCCAGGTAGGGGCTGCTCTTTCAGACCTGTCCATGCTTTGTTCTCTGTGAGGGTTTTCCAGCTTCAGATGTCTGTATAAAACAATCCACCAAATACCAAGAAAAGCAGAAAGACATGCTCATAGAATTTTTCTTTTTTATTTAGGTTTCTGGGTTTGCATGTAGTGCATCTGTAGTTTAGTCAGTGCAAAGATTTTTAGATTTCAATCTCTTGAACTCATCTAGCCAAAGAAACCAGAGCAAGATGGCAAAGTATGCTTAGTATACAAATGCACATTGCTTTTGCAGAGCACAGCAGTACTTTAAATAATTGAAAAGAGCTGCAGTGAGCTGCCCTGTCCAAAATTCATCATTCTGGGCCACCTGTTTTGTGGATAGCATGCTATTCTTTGAACCACAAGGCATTCAGAGTATGCTGCTATACATGCTGGTAAATTAATAAATAAAAGAAATAATGGGAAAAAAGAATAGGAAAAAATCAGGCAAAAGGTGAATTGGTACATATTATAGTCACCTATATAATTAGCAGAATAAGCACTGAGAAGCATTTTATAGTGTCTATTCTAGTGTACATCTGTTGTCCGACTTCCCTAGTTTGCAAGTGTGTGGCTAGTTTGGGCAGCATGGCTCTAGCTAGCAGGCTACCAATAGGATCCATTTTGTGGCATGTTTTCCTTCTAGCCTGCAGTCTTTTCCTCCTAGTATGGAAGTACTGCTTAGGTGGCCAAGGCTGCTGAGCCATTTCAGTGGTTCCTCTTCTGCACAGCCATCTGATTTTGGCCAAGCACATCTTTGTTGGGTAGAGGAGAGCTGGGAAAAAGTATGACCATATGTATGGGGGAGTACCTAGGAGTAAAAACTGCTTTACTAGTAGCACAGATCTAGGGAATATCAGAAAACTGAGGGTCAGAGTGATGCTATGGCACTGCCTGGGTTGTGTCCTGCTCTTACATAGTATATATGAACTTATATAGTATATAGTCTTTATGTCTTTTGCAGAGCAGGGTGAAAATTGATTCTCATTTTACAAGGCAGTGTGGCTTTTACCCATTTTTTTAGAATTACTATGTTAATATTAGGATTAATATTATCCCTTTTAATGTGTAATTTTAACATTACCACAGTAATGACCAACTTATACTATGGTCTAAACAGCAACAGATGAAGTTTTTAAAGTTAAATATGTGTATGTGCTCAAAGGAAAACCAGGTTGGCTAGATGAAAATGTCCCACTAATTTGCATTTGCTTTCTAAAGTTTGGTCATGGAAAACATTAATCAATATGTGAAAATAATTTTCCTCATTTTGTGCTTTTCTTGACAGTTTTCTCTTATTTCTGATTCATATAATTATATTTTTAGCCTCTAAGGTTAGTGTTTTCATAATTTCATTCCTGTAGAGATTTATGTTTTTGTATGTGTGATTGTGGAGGAGGAGACCATAGTTAGAATATGCAGCTTCTACCGGACATTCCTTTGGATGAATTTGGCATGATGAAAGACGAATGGGGAGAATGTCAAACCCGGCAAGAAAGGCAGGGCAGTCTGGCAAGACTCTCCTAATTTTTGGAGAGTGTCAAGGAAAAGGGAGGAGAAAATTGTGCAATACTATGAGAGCAAACCATGGTCCATAAATCGGTCTAAGGAGATGGACATTTGTGAGGGTCTTTTTTTCTCCTATAAAGTAAGCTAAATGTTTATGCCATAACTGCAGAGAAGCAGTAAAAGGCAAAGGTTATAAACAAATCATTCAGTGTTGACAGAGGGTTCATAGATGCTGACAAGAAACAAATAAAGTGAATAAGGCCAGTACTCTGTTCTGATAAATTTCATTGATTTCTGCACCATGTCATTGCGTTTGCAGCCTGCCCTGTTATCTTGTAGCTCCAAACCTTTCATTATTGCTCCAGATGATAACAGCTGTTGATACACAGCAGTGACTACCATGGGGGTAAAGTACCATTTGCTAAGAAATAATTAGGAAAATCCCCATGTCTGGATAGCTTTGATCTGCCTGTGGTGTTGTCCTTGCAGAAGATGTTATATGCCGATACTGCATCTGTTTCCTGGATGAGTTCATGAAGCCTTTATGGAGCACACGTGCACTATAAAGTAGTGTAACCAGACAGGTCCCACTGGCTGAGTCACTGCAAGCAGTGTGCTGCTGTGTGAGCCTGGTCTGCATGACACCAATATGTTAAGACTGTCCAAGGTCCACTTTTTTCACAAAAACTTGGACACCTGGAGCTTTTTGATGTGTGTCTACTTCAGGTATCTGCTTACACCAATAACAACAACATAAACACGTCTGTAGTCTCAAGTCAGTAATACTAACAAAGATAGAAGGATAAACCAGGAAAGTAGTCCCCAAATTGTCAATTCCTAGCAGTATACCTATACCTATGAAGTATAAGGTAGCTCTGAATCCCAAGCGTTTTGAGCAAATAACCATCTTCCCTTACCCCAGGTAAGCACAAATCCACCCAGTTGTTTCTGGTTTGTTTCTGGTTCGAGGCTGGATGAAGAAGGGGGCCTGAAGCACAGTTTGAAAGAACTTGTAGCCAAAGGGAGCACAGACTGTGGGTGGGTGGTGTATATAGGCTGATACTGGCATATGTTACAGGAGTGCAGGAAAACTGCCAAAGCACCTGCAGGCTGCTGCTTGGCAGCAATATTAGAAAGGTACTTGGTTCCCTCTTTCTTACTAATAATTGGTAAAAGACTGAGAAGAATATGAATATGTGGAGGAAAATCAGGATAGGAGGACAGAAGGAGCAGAAACCAGTCATGCATATAACATTGTCTACAGTACTGGAAAAATAACTGTGGACTGTTTGTTATTTTGAAGAAACCCAAGCTCCAAGTATGCTGAGTTGAATGAATTGGAAAGGAACTACTCTTTATTCATTAAATGTGCTGTATGGAGTTACTTTTTGTAAGATTTCCATTCCTCTGCAGCCCAACCTTGTTATATCAGCTCAGGGTGCTGCAGTGTCCCTGCAGTGCTAAAAATGTATACAGAGGATCGCAGTTCCACTGGAGCTTTTCTATTCTTTGCTTTTAAATGATAGAGATGTGTCTGTGGTCCGAAAAGGTTATTTGTTTAATCCTACTACTGGAGTAGACCTGAATATATTATCTACTTCTGCCTTTGACCCAATGTATTGCTTGCTGCATTCCTGTCTGCCTCACCATCCTGAACCTTTTTGTTATTCTGCAGCTTCTGAGCTGAATAAAAAGCTGAAGTTCAGGGAACCTGTGGATGTGATTCCAAAGACTTCCTGCACAAATATATTTCAAGGTCAGGTGTGGGCTGTGAGGCTGCTGCCAGCCAGGAGGGAAGGTAGAGTAAGGTTGGATGCTACCACAGGAGAGATGAGGTGGCTCTCCAAGGACTTGCCTGCCTATTGCCACTAGTTGCTCTTCTTAAAGACACTGAGGTTACCTTAGAATAGACTTACTTGCTTTCCCCTGGCAAAAAATACTGAGTTTTGGGGGTGATGAAGGCTACGTTTAACTGGAGGTGATGACAGAGTGCGGATTGCTGATAGGGGGAGGGGGTAAGAAATTCTGCTGATACCTAAATCTGAATCTTGGTTACACCCCTGATTTGCTGACTTCAGTTGAACAGAAGGATATGGGCATGGAGGCTTAAATGCTGTAATTCTTAACCTTCCTTATGAGGACATCTAGAAACCAAAAGTCAGATCCTTGATTGATTTAAACCCTTTGTCTTCACAGAGTTTACACAGAGAATAACTCTAGGCCAGTGTATGTGTTCTATAATACCTTTTTGTATATGACTCTGGAACAGAGTTATATCTTGGAAGTTTTCATGGTCTTGTTGGCATTTTGCAGGGTTCCTTTCTTGCAGCACCCTGGAATGCTCTGTTGCTTTTGGGAGGTTGCCACACCACATTGTCTAGCCACAGGCAAAGGATTTTATTTATTTTTATTTCACATTGTTTCAGCTGTTTTCACTTTTATTTCCATACTCCAGCAGAATTCTTCATGAATGTGGCAGCACATCAGGTTTCTTGTTTCATGAGCTGTAGTTAGTTAAATAGCCTGCTGGATTTGTTTGCCCTTATGTGAGAATTTTAATACTGTAGCAGTAACAGAAGAAAAGGTGACATTGAGCTCTTATCAAAGTGAGGGAAGAGGTGGGAAAGTTGTTCTCCCAGAACACAGCTGATCTGAGCTTTTTCTAGCTGTAATGGTCTTATTCACATAAAGTCCCTGGATGAGAGTCTATCGGTCTTGTAAGTGCAAAAAGAAATTTTTTGCTAGCATATATAGCAATGTAATCTGCAGTGTAACTGTATGTGTGGTAAATTGCATGGACATAGATACATTGAGATCTGTCTTCTACACACTCTGCATTCTTTGGTAACCATGATTTTTTAAAAAGTAATTTATTCAGTGGTTGCTTCTCTGAGCTTCTATTGCTTGTGTGTTTTCTGTTCTGAGTTATGTAGCTTTTCTGTTACTAAGACTGCATTAAATGACATTCTTCATCTCTTCTACATTTTTTTGTCTTTGAGCCAGCCAAATGATCAATTTAACTGTCACTGTGAATGAAATTTGAAAACATTTGTTTATCAGTAGGAAGAGAAACATTGGCTGTTCCATCTAAGAGGTATAACTTAGCTTTCAGTCTTTTGTTACTGTCTTGGTTTCAGGGAACAGATAAGTACTGTTACTGTTCATAATAGAGTGACTGTTCACAGAGGGGCTGCTGAAGGCTTTATTGTAATAATAAGGTGAAACTGATATTCAGAGACTCATCTTGTACAATAAAAAATAGCTCTGTTTACTGATCTAGGAAAGGAGGAAATGTCTGAAGCCCTCCCTCTCATTTCTCTTGTAGGATTACCTAGACTGTATCACTGATCAGACCAAGCTCTCCCTGGGAACAGAGGAGCGATCAGCCCTGTTTGGAAACATACGGGATATCTACCATTTCAACAGGTAAATTCATTTTTAACTAAATGAAAACATTTCAATAGCCTGTGTTAACAAGATGGAGCAAACCAACGAAATTCACTTTTATTATTTTTAAATGGCCAAGATTTACAAATTGAGAAATAATCTAATTTTAATTCTAAACAAGATTGGTTTGCTGACACCAGATTTTTTTAGCTGTTTATTTGATGCATCAAAAGTTGCCTCCATGTACTTTTTTGCTTTTATGCTGGGTATTTACATGAATGTAAGCCTAACCTGCTCTGTGCTTTAACTGAGCTTAATGCAAGATCACTGTAAAATAAATTCTTGCCTTAATGAAGAGATGTTTTATTCCTACTATATTGGCTCCTTTTATGTACCTACGTGCATCACCTAGATCTGGCTTTTGTAGTGTTTTATGCTACTTGGTACTCCCTGGATTAATTTCTCAAAACTGTATTCAAGTACCTTTCCTTCATTGCAGTTTTTTGTTTAGTGTCTTTCCAGTCTTGGAAACTGTGCAGATGGGATTCTGGTGTATACTGGGAACCTGAAGTAAAATGTCTTGCTTGCATAGCTAGTGCCACATTGTGTGGGATTTCAGTATCTGCAGTTTGAGGAGCATGCTATTGCTACTTTTTTCTGAATCCTCTGTTGCTATAAAAATTATTAACTTGGTCAGCATTTAAGGAAAACCTGACTGTTCAATTGGTGCAGGAAATACATTGACATGAAGTTCCCACATCTTTTATATACCAATACTCCTGTAAAAGCTCCCTTATAGCTTTGCTATAGTTGACAAAACATCTCCCAAAATACTGTGTTCTTTGAAGAACAGCAGATAATTTAATTGAATCAAAAGAGGCTTCTGAAGTGGAGCACTTGTGTCAAAGATCATCTTCGATGTTTTCCATCATCATGGGAAGGTACTTTTAAGGGCTTCAACTGCTGGGATTGCTGTTTAGTGTTAAAGGAAAGAGTGAGAATGGATCTATTCAGAATTTATGGACAAAGATGAAATCTTAAGTCTTTTCCTGAAGCTTAAAATAGCTCCTGCAGGGTAATGGAAATATGCTTAACTAGAAAGCTGCTGTGTCCTGCTTCAGCTACAACAACTGGCTTTACTGAATGTCTAACAGCTGGAAAATACATAGTGAGACCATGCTAAAACAGGCTCATGGGCTGTTTTAGAGCCATAAGACAATGATTGTGAGCTTACAGATTCCCAGTGGTCACAGAATGGAAAAACACAGTCCTGGCCATTATATTTCTAATCCTTCAAAAGCTAGAAAAATGACAGACTTGTTGCCTAGGATGCATTTATGCCAGCTTCATTGCAATATTGCTTACTAAAAATACCTTCAAGTATGATCGGTTGTTGTACAGAATTACTGAGCTGTGCAAAAAAAAAAATTGCAGCAGTTAAAACAAAACAAAAAAAAAGAAAAGCAGAAAAGCAGTTAGGGGCAATTTTAGAGATAAATCTGTTAGAATGGTTAAAACTTACTGGAAAGTTGTCCAAGGCATCTAGCAAATTACTAATGTATTTCAGGCCTTCTGATATAAAGTTCTGCTTGGAAATTGCAAGTTCTTAAAACTGAAAACTCACTGTAGTTCCCAATATAGCTTCAAGGATTAAGTTTACTCCAGTGTGAAATTTGGCATGTAGCTTCTGGGTCCTAAATATACTCTACAGCCTTTTTATTTATTCTTAGCTTCAGAAAAATGTCCACTTGGCAGTTCTGTATTAGTAGTTTCAGGTGTTTTTTGTGAGTATGATTTTATAGATTTAGAATTACTTTGTTTTTTCTCAGCTTTGAATTTGACTGTTAATCAGTAATCAAAGGTTTCAGTCTTGGGTTTTTTCAGACTTGCAGATCTGAGAAATTTCATTTCAGTAAATGGACATTTCACTCAGCTAAACTACCTAGGATTTTCAAGTGGTGTGTCGAATGGCAAAAATGGTGGTCATCATGGTAATTTTGAAAAACTATTTCTTTCTGAATTTTGTGGTGGCAAGGTCTGGCTTCTTCTGAGAAGAGGCCATCATAAAACTCTATCCAAAAAAATCAAAGCATCCTAAAAGGCATTGTAATAAGACTTCCATTCGACTTGAAAAGATAACCAATGCACTCTATGCAAAATTGTCAGTCTTTATTCTTTCCTCTCTGATCCCAAAGGAGTTAGCATTAGCTCCCAATGGTGTTTATACAGATTCAGGTTTTCCCAGCCCATAATAACCCAAGCTATATAGCTCAGTACATGATCTTAACAGGCCCTGGCTGCTGTGTCACGCTTCAGTCTGAGTCTTGTTAGTGACCCAGCTGAAAGAGCACAGAGCTCCTCCAGCAGTGCTCACTCGTGCTCCCTGCCTGCCTGCCTGGCACCAGCCAGCTGCAGAGGCCAGCAACTGTGACCAGCAGAAAGCCTCTGCATATTCAGGTGAACAGGGACCAACACTTTTCTCTATTGTCCTTTCTGCCTCCTGCCAAGTACTTAAAGGTAGCCTATAATAATAGCCCTACTCTTTCACATCAGCTTGGTGTTATAGAGATTTATTTAAGGTTTTCAGGATTCCCGAGCATGACAATTTCGCTGTTTTTACAGTGGCAGACTGCTCTTACCAATCGTGTTCTTACCATCCAGATGAGACAGTAGAGAGTGCAGTATAAGTAACAAACTTTTCAAAATCAGCCCTTACACTATGGGTTTGGGCTGAAGACACAAACCACTAGTCTATTTAACACATATAATGGAGTCAATTGCATGAATATATAAAATCTTTAAGTGTTCCTCTTCTGTACCATGAAGGAGAAATGATGTGGTTTTTATCAGAGACCAGTAGGAATAAAACGACAGTCCAGGTGCTACACAGTGTAAACCATCAGGAGAATGTCTGACTGCCACACAACAGGAATGCCCTGAGCCTGTTTGGCATGTTTGATGTTATTTCCAAAACTCGTGTGTGAGACACAGTCATTCAGTATAACTAATGGCTATGGTCACCATTGCTACAGCTTGCTTCTTTTGCTGATGTAAATGAGCTTCATGAGTGTGGGGTGTCAAACAAAGGTCATATTTTTATTCCCATTTTGATGAAGGGATTGAGGTGTAGAGGTTAAATTGTCACTGTACAAAGTGACTCAGTGACTGCTGAACCTAAGGTCTTTGTTCCTTGTGACTGCATGTTGATTTCTCCCTTTCCTTCCTCCAGTAATTAGAGAAGCAAAGAACAAGTCAGGAAACTCTTTTGGCTTACTGTTTTTTGTACATGCAGAGGGAAATTGTGTCTGCTTACAGGGGAAAAGGGTAGTTCCCTAGACACAGGCATAGAAACTCTTAAGCAAAACTTTTTCAGGGAACCAGCTGTGAACTGGGAGAAAAGTAGCCCTAAATGGAAAATCATCTGTGGAAGTGTGTCTGTATTGGGGGGGGGGGGGGGGCAAGGCGGGAGAAGAAGAGGGGAAGGAGAAGGACAAGAAAAAATTATTTTATAGAACAATTTGGCAGAAAACTCAGTTTCTTCTCTCATTTTTCTGAGTTGTCTTTCAGTAAGACTGAAAACTCTTTGGATCAGGGAGATACCTCTGAGGTTTTCTTCTTCTACTTTGAACTCTTTCACTGAATTTGCTTTCAATAATTGAGTTTAATTCAACAGCAAACAGGCTCCCTTTTTACTCTGCTCTTGTTCAAATTAATTAATTTTCTCTTGGCATGTAAAAATTATAAAAACCTCTCATGTTGTTTTTATGCATGTAGAATATATATGTGTATATATTCCCTTACAGAAAACTTCTTCCAGGCTAACTATTTTATCTTCAATGAAGAAACCCACTTAGACTTATTTTCCTTAGTGAGCTTCATAACAGTCTTCATGTATGAGAAATGCATCCCCAGTTCTCAGCAGTATTTTTCAGAGCAGTTAATCATCTCCCTTGGTCAAGTAAAGCTTGGAGAACATAAAAAGGACAGTTCACGTGCTTCAGTAGCTTTTAAATTTTCTTAGTTTTATATCATGTTTGTTGATATTCAAGCTACACAACTGACTGCACCACTATGATTATTGTTAAAGAGCTGTAGTTACAGAGTCATGGAATATTTTGGGTTGGAAGGCACCTGTAAAGGTCATCTAGTCCAGCCTCCTTGCAATGAGCAGAGACTTCTTCAACTAGATCAGGTTCCTCTGAGCCCCACCCAACCTGGCCTTGAATGTTTCTAGGGATGTACCTGAAGGAAGGGGCTCAGCTTTGCTTAGCAGAACAGCCAATCCATGGTCATCCTAATGAGCTGAATTTTTAAATAGTGGGAATGCCATTTCCTTATAGTTCTCTGCCTGCAAATAAAAAACACCCAACAGCTTGGGGGGGAAAGGGCATCAAGGTTTCTTTTGTTCCCTTTATAGGACTCCCTGCATCATTAAGTGCTGCCATGAATAGCACAGCAGTGTCTGGTTTTGAATATACAGGTGTGTCTATTCCAAGGTATGCCATAATTGTCTTACCTTGTCCTTTTCTTTGTTTTAGTGAACTTCTGCAAGATTTGGAAAACTGTGAAAATGATCCTGTGGCTATAGCAGATTGTTTTGTTTCCAAGGTAAGTCTGCAGCACCAGTTGCAGAGTGCTGTGGGGGAAATAAGATTAATTTATTAGCTTTTGAGACCTAATCCTGATATCTTGTGTATTGTTAACCAAGAAAAGTCAGTAAATCTCTGGACAGGGAAGGAATTTCTCTTAGTAATTGATAGAGATATGGCTCTGATTTGCATTACTAAAAAATCAAACAAAGGTGTTGTTTTCTTCTATAAGTGTATCTGAGCTTGTGGAGCTGTTTATTGAGTTAATTTTTAGGGCTTGCTTTTTGGTTAAATATTACAGGGGTTCTCTATTTTACTTGCATCTGTTACTGTAGGTGATCAAGTGGTATTCCAGTTTTGTCTTGTCATCTTAAAAACAACTAGAGAATAAAACTTGGCTGCATTCTTAGAAAAGGCAGTAATATTAACATGGAAAATGTGGCCATATTGTTTTCTGAGAATTTTTCCTGAAACCCACAACTATGCCTTAGATTTTCTTTTTAAATGGAATGGCCCAAAGTCTAGCCTTCAGATTCAAATCCCATTCTATCTGTAATGCTTTGAATTATCTGAACATTGATAGGACATCTTGATTCTGTTGAGCAATACTGAAGCCAAAAATATGGAATATGGGAAGTTGTTAGGTGCAGCAGAAATATGGAGAAGAGGGTGACCTTCATTGTAGGAAACACAGAGGGCCAGTCAGGGAGAAGAGGAATGGCTATAATGAGTAGGACACCAAGAAATTAGTTTGGTTTACAGATAATGCTAGTTCACTGCAGACTTCACCAGAGAATCTGCATATATCTGTAGAGCCCAAATGTGTTTGAAAAATAATGCTATCTCTGTGGTATTTCTGGGGGAAGACGGGTCATGTAGTTGTTTAAAGTTGAATCATCTCTTAGTAGGTATGTTTGCCTTTTTGTATTTAAAAAAAAAAAACACAAAAAACCCCCAAAAAACAAAATGAAAAAACAAACACAAAAAAACTCCAAAGAAACCAAAAAGCCAAAGCCTGTCATGTTTTATACTTTGTCCTGAACTCAGCATTGCCGGCACCAAGCACTCAATGTAATAAGTCTAACACATGGATTTAGGATTAACTGGACCACCCTCTCATTAATTCAGTAATTTGTTTGGCACTGTTGTGACATAAGGGATTTTATAGTAAATTAGAGTGATGATACCAGCTAAATGCTGCTGTTTCACCAGATCTCTTGCTTCAGCTGAGTTTGAGAAAGCTGTAATTTATCTAGTAATTAGTCTTTTGTAAGCACTGGGAGACTTTTGTGTTGGCACCACTACTACAAAAGTAGGATGCAGTTTTGCCCCACTACAGTGGGGTTTATGGCATGTTTTTATTGCTAGTCTGGATACAGATAGCCTGGATTGAATTGAATTGATTGAAGGAGAGAGAGAGAAGGGGATAAGGGCAAGTGCAAAGTCCTGCTTCTGGATCAGAATAACCCCATGTGCCTGTTGAGTCTAGCTGACTAGAAAACAGCTTAACAAAAAGGATCTGGGGTCCTGGTGGGCAAGAAATTGTGAGTAAGTCAGCAGAGAGCCTGTGCAGTGAAGGCCAACTGGGAGGCCTTCAGGGTATTTACGGATAAAACAGTTTGGAGTTGGTAGATATTTCTGCTGTATTGCTTGCTTATAGCTGGGGACACTGGGACTACTCCTGCTGGGATGCAAAACAGAGATGGTGCAACTGATAATAAGAAGTCCAGGAAAAGATTGTGTTCTCATTCAAATTGGCCTGAAAGGTCTTGTCTGGTAGACTTTCTGGCCATTAGTTCCAAAACCCATCTGCATATCATTGCTTGTGCCTTTTGTTCCCTTGTCAAATGCTTTTAGCATTTGTATTATTGGCAGGCAACTGCCTGATGGCTCCAAAATTGCTTGAGATTGCAGTACTAACATGCATTTTTTAGCTTCATCCAGACAAGTGCAAATACTTAAAAGCAAAATCAAACAATACCAAAATACCCCACAGTTCTGGTTTTGGCCATGAGGATTTCATTACAGCAACCGCTGACTGTCTTAACAAACTCCAGTTGTCCATTCTTGGTTGCTTGTGCCTTCCCAGCACCGAGAAGTGGAAATAAAACTGCCTTTTTTGGCAGCACGTGCTCCTTCAAGTCTTACGGGACTTTGGCCATTTATTGTTTCATTGCTTCGAGTGCGTTAGATCTTCGCTGTGAGTTAAGCACGGGGATATTATCATGCTGAAGTCATAGCTCACAGCCTTAGCTAATGGATGTAGCTGTGCTGCACCTTCTTGAATGCTTCCAGTGGAACTGTGCTTAGCTTACATGAGCTCTGGACCCAGTGCCATTTCTTCACCCAACTGTGAATATTGTAGGTGTTGTGAGTCTTAAGACAGGTATAACCAAGTTTTCACTGTGGTTACTGTGTTTGCTTTTTGCACTCTTAAGAAGCTCAGTAACTGCATAAAGTAAAAGTTGTTTCTTTCTTAGGACTCACAAAAGTTGGTGTTTGCCTGTATAACAGAACAGTTATGGTTAAAATAACTCTGGAGCTTATTGTATAAAACGTTCTATATTTGTGAAGATGTGGGGAGCTTGGTTTTTGATGTTTTGGATCGTTCTCTTTGAACTTTGCTACTTGGTTTTGCTCAATAAAATTTCTTGTATAGCATATTATACTTCTCTCACACAGTCATACATGACTGTGTTTCCTGTGTATAACTTTCATGCTTCAGTAGTAAAAAGCCTTGTAACTTTTAAGGGAAAGGATTATCAAAATATACTTCAGTGTACTTTGAACAAAAACACATCATTGTGGATTTGAATCTTTATCTTAACATTTCTTGAGCTGAGTGCCCAAAGTAAATAGCCCCTAAAATGGCAGCTTTGATTTATTAACAGATTTTGGCAATGATTTTAGTCTAAACTAGCCAGTAACACAAAACTCATTAACCAATAAAATAACGGTGCAAAGCTGTGACTTTATTGAAATGTAAATATTTAATAGCAACTTACAACGTTGTATTGAATCTGTCTGCTTCAAATATTTTAATACATTAATAACTCACAAGCAGATAGACACAAATGCAGAAAAGCACACTTATTTTAAAACCTGCTATCCAACTATGAATTGCAGTCTTTCTTCCTTAAGATCCAGTTGATGTGGATGGGTATTTGTTAAGCAGTGTGGGATGGCTGCTGCATGGAAATAACCTGCCTCTGAGAGTAGTGTCGTACTAGTTCAGTTTATACCAGTTCTGGTCCTTTGTCTAGAAGAACTGTATTAATACTAGTATGTAAAAGTTCTTGGAGACATTTTGCTGGTAACTAATTGGAGACTGATAAAAAGGTTCCAGTGTAAGCTTAGCTATGGCTTAATTATTCACACAGAAGACTGTTTATAAGGTTTTTTTGCCAGTTCAGTCTTTCATTTTCATAGTAATGATGCCAGTGTTAATTAGAAGATTGTCTTCAGTATTCTATACATTTACATTTAAGTGAGTTGTTTTAAAGGAGAGCTGAACTCTGGCACATCACTCTTCTCACTCAGCACCCCAGAAATTCAGAACATATGTTTTCTGAAAGGCACACTAACAGCTAAAGCAAGGGGAAAGGGAGAATTACTTTAATCTAGCATCTCATTAGTGAAGAGGAGATCCAGGCAATTGGCTTCAGTTTGCACACTGACTCCACTCATTTTCTCAGTCTGCGTTTTCTTTTAAAGAGCCTTTTATGGCTGTAAAAAAGCACGGTGCACTAAGAGTTGAGGGGAGATCTGGAATATATGTGGAGGAGATGTGCAGTGAGCTGATTCCAGTGCGAGGGACCAGTATAAGTATTGCTGGGGTCTGCTCACTCTTGGCTTTGCTCTTGAGAGGGACTTGCAATCAGTGCAGACAAACTCTTAGCTTGAGTCTCAGGTTTTTGCAGCTTCTAACACAGCAGCTTTGAGCCCTCAGATTTAAACTGATCTCTGGAGCAATTCCACTCTCCGTGCAGAGATCAGTTTTAATCTGGTCTGAAGACAGTTATGTGAATTAAAGTGTTTTCAAGCTGAGTAAGTTTAACAATGTCTGAAGAAACACTGATGAGCATAGCTGGTGTTTTCCTTATGTTGTGAAAGTATTCGGAAAAATAATAAATCCATCTTAGTTCTTGTTTTTCTCTGGCTCCTGTTCTGAGCAGTGCAATTTTGTCAGGATGAGGAAGAACTTCTCTTGGAAGTGGCTCTCTTGGCCACTTTCCCAACATGTTCACATGAATCCGGCCAGTGCCTGGGCAAGGTGTACGATGTTGATTCACAAGAGATCTGCAAATCTGAGTGCGTATCAACAATCTCATCCTGGAGGCAAAACACATGTACTTGACTTCCTCCTGGCACTAGGCTTGCATTGCTCAGTAAAAGTAAATGCTCTCTGATGGCTCTGTGTGGTGAAATGAGCTGTGGCTCACTGGAGCGAGTACACACCTATGTGCAGTATGGAATTTGGTGTTATGTCTGTTCAGAAAGCAGGGATGATAGTGAAATAATTCTTAAGGTTTAGAGGTATCGAGGGCATAAGAATGTTTTATTTTTTTAATACAAATTTGTTGCATTTAATAGCTAGACGAAAATTCTTTTAAAACCAAAAAACCCCATTAAACGTAGTTCTGACCTTGAGTAAAAAAAACCTAAACCAAAAAGCAAACCAAAGAGTGAGAGTCTGAAAAGGCTCCTGGGGATTTCAGACATGCTTTTGATTTTGAGGGGAATGTGCACACAGCCTACACTGTAACCCTGAAGTGTTTGACCTTGTTTGTTTTACAGATAGTACTTTCATTGGTTAAAATTTCACAACAGATAC
Source organism: Acridotheres tristis (assembly GCA_037013685.1). Taxonomy (NCBI): domain Eukaryota; kingdom Metazoa; phylum Chordata; class Aves; order Passeriformes; family Sturnidae; genus Acridotheres; species Acridotheres tristis. Next base: position 55,280,231 of record CM072887.1, on the reverse strand, counting down.
TCTTTTCCTTTTTGTTTGAAAAGCAGAATAATCACGTGATATGAGTAGAATAAAGACATAAAAATAACTTGGCTCAAAATGTTCTTTACTCTGCTTATGAAGTAGTTCTAATTGTATTATTCTGTTATCAAAGCTATGGGAATGTATTAAAATTTATAACAAAATACCCTAAATTAAAACTTTGAATTAATACATGCATATATAAAATAAATTACATTTTTTCACCGTACTGAATTTCACCTTAGTGTTCTCTCATAAGCACCCTGGCTTATTATGAGTGCTGGCCAGTTTGGTAGTGATTGCCAAAGAGAACGACACAGTGTAATATCTGCAGCTCTCTGAGGTTTGTTAGTTCTTCATTTTGAGAGGAGAGGGTTTGGAGCTGTGGCTGGGGTTCCAAGCATGGACATGAACTGGCTGTGACACAGGCTCACTTCCTCTGTGTGTGGACGTGGGACATAGGCAACACTGCCATAAAAACTAGCAACGGTGACAAAGTTAGTTCAAGTGTGAAAAACCAAGCTAAATTATTTGACTGTATTTGTATCAAGACTACTTTTAGTTGGTTTGTTGGTTTCTAAGAGAAGAGCAGTTTAATAAGCTTACAGCCCACCAGTGAGTCGTAAATGGGGATCACACTCCCCTGGGGAAACATTTATTAGAAGTTTGCTTGAGTTCTTTTTTCGGAACAGTGAATACTGAAATCCAGTAAGACATCCTGAAATGAATTGCAATGGCTTGTACTCCTGCAGGGTAACATCTTACTTTATACGGGGTCCTTATGGATCACTGCTCCGTGGAGAGATGAATGGCACAACCTGCTTTACCCCCGGGAGAGGGGGACAGGACCAGTGCTGCTGGAATTGGCAAAGGGCACTGCCTGAGATGGCTCTTTCTGATGAATGGCTGGACGAAGAACAACCAAACCCCAACAGTGAGAAACAAAAGCCACAGCCTGTGTCAGCCCTCTCCCCAGGGGTGGTGCTCCTTAGAGCACTGTGCCTTCTGTGAATGCAGATGTTTGGTCTTGCCATTCACCAGCCGTGACCCCTGGGAGACAGCCCCTCATGGAGCACAGCTATTGTGCTGCAGAATACCAGAGCCCGTTCTGAAGATGCTTTGAGTGGAAAAAGGGGTCTTATTCACTGTTGGAGGATTGTGTTTTATCTGTCTAGGGCTTATGAAAGAAAAAGTGATTGATATGGGGAGCCCTTTGCCATTCTACAGTGCTTTCTTAGCCTTTAGGACTCAGTAAGCTGCAGAAATTGTGTTTGTTTGGGATGAAAGTTTATAGGCAGATGTGGACTTAGAGCACATGGGAATGTTTCTGGAAATCTGTTCTTGCATATAATTAAATTATGATTATTAAGAAAAAAATCTTAGGCCAGGGAAGAAAGAAATGAAACTCAGTCTTTAGCTCTGAGAAGCTTATCAGCATTAAGTTTGAGTAATTTCAGTGTGACAGGTAAGTGTGGAAACCCACACAGATCTAGTTACAACTTGTTGGGATAATAGCTGTCTGCTTTCACATAATTTACTTCTTAAAAAAATCGCTTTTGTGGCTTCTAATTTCATGGTTAGACTGTGCTCACATGTGAAAGTATTTATAATTGCTTGAAAATGGCACACCAAACATAACCTGCAAAACTTATTTCTCCCAGTAAATACACGAGGTACATGGTGTGATTGTTGGGGTTGTCCTGTGCAGGGTCAGGAGCTGGCTGTGGGTCCCTTCCAACTCAGGATACTCTATGATTCTATGACCTGGGTGTGCTTCAGCACACAAAAAAAATTAGATAAGTGCAGCCATTTGTTAGAAGGAAGTATGTGTAGTGATGATGTTTTGGTCAGGTTTTTAGTTTTTTGGGGTTTTTCTGAGATGCATAGATTTTCATAGGGTACCTTTGGAGGCTTTGTTACAAAGTCATTTGTTTTATCTCTGTGTAGGTTTTCTTAGATTTTCTTTCAAGTAAGGGAAAAATCTCCCCCCAAATGATGAAATTAAATTCTGGTTGTGTCAGAACTATCACAGTGAACATAGAGGATTCATTGATCAGGAGCTGAAGGAGGTGTTGTCTTGACATCATCTTTATCTTGCACACATTAGCTGCTAGTTTGACAAAATCTCAATATATGCAAACTTTTCCTCCCTATGCAGAGTGAAGATTTCCACATATATACTCAGTACTGCACCAACTACCCAAGGTAGGAATTATGGTTCCTTTTCTTCCTTTGTCCCTTGGCCAGTTCGTGTAATGCAAGTTACGCTCTATGGAAAAAAATATATATATAAAAGAAAGTTAGCTTCTCCCCTTCCTAAATTTGAGGGAATTTACCCTTCATGTAAAAAAGAAAAAAAAATAATTTTTCAAAAATGCTTATCTGAAATTTTGTTTCATCTGTTCTTGTGGTTCATTGCTTTACCCTTCTTTAGAAAATGATGGTGTTATTCTGCAATGCTCCTTATATCATTCCCATGGTTGCATGTGAAGGGAGAACATAGCTGAATGCACAAGATTAAAAAAAAAAAAAGCCAAACCAAACAACAGAAACAGTAGTTAGTAGAATGGGAACCTGCTGCCCTTTTACAAGCTAAAAAGGAAGCAATTCTTTACCTACAGACTTATGGGAACAGAGTGTCTTAAAGCCGTGTATTGATGTTTTCAGGTCTGTGGCTGTGCTGACAGAGTGCATGAGGAACAAGGCACTGGCCAAGTTCTTCAGAGAGCGGCAAGAAGCGCTGCAGCATTCTCTGCCCCTGGGCTCCTACCTCCTGAAACCTGTCCAGCGCATCCTCAAGTACCACCTGCTTTTGCACGTAAGAAATGTGCTTTGATAAGGGCTGCAGTGTTCCTGCCTCTGGTACAAGGCTTGGTGGCCAGAAAGGTTCTGGTTTTCCTTAAATGCTCTTCCTTTTGTGGGTATTTGATTTCAACATGTGGAGGCTTTCTGTCTTTGAAATGCATCTATTTGGAGTGGGGAATTTATGGTAATTATTTTAGACACATTGCATCAGTCTTTGCATCCAAATAATTAGCACTTTTTTTGAAAACTGGTCTGTAATTCTGAAGTTGTCTGGAAAATTCTTGTCATGATTAAACATTTTGTACACAAATTTAGTGTTCCAATGGAGAACAGTATTTTTCCACATGTTGCAATGCTGGGGGTGGTTGAAAAAAGAACTAAATATATATAAACACTCTGACTGCTAAGAATTTTGTGGAGAGGAATGATGGAGGAAGTGGGAATGCTTTCCACATTCAGTGAATTGACTTAAGCAAGTTTCGGAAATTCATGCTTCATTGTTAACATTTTTCACATATGTTTCCTATTAGAGAGTCATGTTCTAGTGAAGTGTAAAGACGCTGATCCTTATTTTAAATGCCTGGTGCTTTTCTGCTCTCCAACTGTAAAGCAATGCCTAGTGTAATTCCATCAGGGTTTTCTAAGTGTGTAGAAATGTTCTGTGTTGAAGGAAAGCCATTAAATGCTGCCTGAAAAATCTCCTGTCAGTGTGCTGCACTCTCTTTCTGTGCCTCTCTGCTCACACTGGCCGCTTCAAGTGTACTTGCTGCTGAACTGACCCCAAAGACTTGACTTTTTTAGTCATCTTGTGTTAATCAAATTGATAGCAACATGCATCAGTAACAAAGGCAGGAACTTTGCCTTCGAGTGATTGTGATGCACAGAGAAAACAGTGCAGATAAAAACACACTATTGCATGTGACTGGGAGAGTTCACCTAGGAATAAGGGGACTCTTTTTTCTCTTTGTCTTAGGAAATAGAAAACCACCTTGACAAGGACACTGAGGGCTATGATGTGGTGCTGGATGCCATAGATACCATGCAGAGAGTGGCATGGCATATAAATGACATGAAGAGGAAACACGAACATGCCATCAGGCTCCAGGTGAGTTCTCAGAGAGAACCTGGTTTTGTCAATATATATGCAATTAACATTTTTTAGTTTATCTTTTCTTTTAATCTTTGTCAGTCATAATTTAGACTCCTGTTGAGCATGCCTGTGGCTATTTGATCTTGGAAACCATGGTCATAACTGCTGCAGGAAAATCTCAGACATCTCTAAGCTACAAGCAGCATCCTGTAAAGCATTTATTTTGCAGTAATATGGAACTTAAGATAACTCTTCTTTCTTCCTTTCCCTCAATTGTGCAGCACTGCTGTACAACCCTAGGGCATGGCTTTGTTCAGAAATCCTGTGGTTTCCGATTTCTTCCCTTTGTGCTGATTAATTTTGTTTTGAGGCATTTCTTTTGCTCGTTCTTGTTTAAATACTTTCCTCTTGGATTTTAGAAAACTCATTATCAGTTGCTTTTTGAAAAGCATAAACCTAGAAACATGATACTCAGAAAAACTCTAACTTCGCTTCAAATGAAGATTTTTTGGGGACAAGAAAGAAAAGCTACTCCTTGAGTAATTTTTGGCATTAAGAGCAAGCTCTTTTGTAGAATTTTTGCTCTCATTCTGTTTCCAGGTTCCCAGTGAATCGCACTTCTATGTTACATTTTCAATATTTATATCACTTTAAGAAAACTGGGGGGATTTTTTTACTTTATAAAAGGGAGTAATAAGCCTATCCCATTTCAGAAATGCATATCATGTAATTCTTTGCCCATTTTTGTTTTTTAGCATACATTACATTTATTCACCCTTTTTTGTGGTTTTCTCCTTTTCTCTGTTTTGTGTTTTTTTTAATGGTTGTTTATTTTTTGTGTTGCTGTTGTTTATGTGTAAGGAAAATTTGACAATGTCTTGCCTGCAGCAGGGTAACCTTTGCCACACATTGCTGGAAATATGTGCTAATGACTTTTACCAAATGTCTGCTATAAATCTGAGTAATTATATTCGGCAATAAATAAGAATTAAATGCTTTTGGGGAAAAAAAAAGCTTTTTTTTTCTTTATTGAGCTCAGCTGCCAAATGTATGGGTTGTGGAAAATGTTTGTATTCATAGGTCCCCTTTAAAGCCTGTTTCTGCAGCCATAGAGATAGGCCTTCTATGGGCTCTCACACTGCAATGTGGTCTGAAGTACTGTAACAGCAGTTCTTGCAGGAAGTGTCCCTCAAGAATGGTGGACTTGATCCTGACTCAGTTAATAAGTTCCTGAAGAGATCTGATACAATGAATGCAACTTTTTTTTTTTTTTTTTTTTTTAAATAACTATCTGTATAGTCCAAAGTGGGCTGCTTTGGTGTTTTATTCCTGTGAATGCTTTAGCTTGCATTGGTGCTTCAAATGGACTGGGATGTTTTCCAGCTGAAAGTTCTATGAAAGTCTAATATCCTAGAGCATCCAACCTAGGATGAGGCAATCTGTCCCTGCTTTGCTAATGCTGCCCGGTTTAAAGTCCTATGGATGTTTTTAAAGAGTTCCCTAGTTAAAAATTTAGCCTCCTTTTAGAGTTTGGTGTCCCATGCTTAAGTCCTATGTCATTGCCATTGACAGAAAACACAAGCAGTTTAAGGAAACAGAACAGCCATAGCTAAGTGACAGTCTTTTAAAGATGTTCTTTGATGTTTCTCCAACCTTTTTCTTTCCTTAAGTAATAAATAAGGTGAGAAATATCTGTGGTATCTACACGAATCATTAATATACAAGCAAATATTCAGATGTTCAGTTGACTGAATCACTTGTGGTCCTTTAGTGTTCTGGGAATCATCTCTTCAATCCAAACACCTCACAGAAGTGTCTTATGTGATGGACCTATAGGACATGGACATGGCTTTATAATTCATTCAGTGGGAGACCACACAACTCCAGAAAGATACCCAGGGTGAGAGGGAAATATTAAGAGAGATTGGATGGGAACATAGAGTAGAGTGTGATAGGGACTGATGATTGAATTACAAAAGACTTTCTGGTTTTGGGAGCAAGGGAAGCAGAGGTTGTGCTCTTTCATTACAGGCTGCCCCAGGGAGTTCAGGGCTCTTTGCTGGTTCCATGCAGAGGCAGTAATCAGGACACAGGGAATGTTTTAGTGTGGGCTTTGCAGTGAGCCTCCAAGCACTGTCTGTGGTGTTACACATAACCTACCAACCTCAGGATTGGTGTCTAGTGACTTTCCACTGTTGGATGCTAAACATTCTATAGGAGAGTTTGTAGGGAATGGCCTCAGCAGATAGTTTGGGTCCTTTGTTTCAACAAGATCTCTGAAATTAATTTTGGTTGTTGTTCTTTGATGTGTTGCAGGAGATACAGAGTTTGCTCACTAACTGGAAAGGGCCAGACCTCACGAGTTACGGGGAGCTGGTGTTAGAAGGAACGTTCCGCATTCAGAGAGCCAAAAATGAGCGCACGCTGTTCCTCTTTGACAAGATGCTGCTAATTACAAAAAAGAGAGATGAAATGTTTGCATACAAAGCTCACATACTGGTATGTCAGAGAGCAGCTGGTAATGTGCTGTCTACAGGTCTCCTTAAAACTCCTCTGTGATTCACATTGTTTCCTCTCTTCCTTGCAGTGTGGAAACCTGATGCTTGTTGAAGTAATACCAAAGGAACCACTTAGCTTTAGTGTCTTCCACTACAAAAATCCTAAGATGCAGCATACTGTCCAGGTACAACAGAAACCTCCCTGCCCACTGGGTAACCTGGCTCATGTCCATATGGTGTTTATGACCCTGCACAGTGCAGGAATGCATTTTTCTTATGATGCCCATTTTTTTTATCAGGCAAAATCTCAGCAAGACAAGCGCCTTTGGATTCTTCACTTGAAGAGGTTAATTCTAGAAAATCATCCTGCTAAAATTCCTGCCAAGGTAAAAAAAAAAAAAAGCAGAAACAAAAACTAACCAACCAAACAAAAAACCCAAACAAAATCACAAGATGCCTCCTTGTATGAGTACTAACTTAAAACAAACTTGTTAGCTGCAATATGCATGCAATATACAGAGAGTTTAGACTCCAGGATGTTAATTAATGTGTTGTTTCCTTATATCTTTAAAAGTTCCTCAGAATAAATAGGGAAGTTGCACTATAATTATCTGCAGGGCTTGGTATGGGAGTAGAAGAATTTAACTGGGTTAGCAGCATTTGCCTGCCAAGACGTAAATAACGGAGGGGAAATGTCAGAAAGCTTGACTCTAGCAGCACATCTTAGCTGGCTGCTGCCTGTCTGCAGAGCACTGGGATGCACTATTTGCAGTACTGTAGATATTTTTAATTTTAATCAGTCTTGGTTAGGTATCATAGCAGTGAAGCCATTGGCAGTACACACTTCACTGCAACTACACACGCCCTTCCTCAACCCAGCATCCTTAGCTGGGACATGTCACTTTTTGGTGAGATAGGTAGCAAGCTTTATGCCAGAAAAAAATGAGGCACTGATATCATAATCATAGCTATAATATCTTGGAATGAGGAAATCTGCTCGTCTTATTTATGAAATACAGCTTTAGAGCTTCAGGTGATGCCTTGCAGTGTGAAATACAGCACCTCTCAAAGGGGGTTAACCCTCCTTAGCTCTTGCCTAGACACAGCAGACACTGACTCGTATGGAAACACGATTTTTTTCACACTGAGTTTACTCTTGGTTTTTCAGTTTCCTTGACTGTGTTTTCACTCAGTTTTATGCTGTAATGGCTAAAAAATGTTACCTGTGACTGACGTGTACTGTACTGTGCTAACAGGCATTTTCAACAGTGTAATGAAAAGAGATTTATGGGAGAAAAAAGTCCTAGCAGGTCCTATTGCAAATTCTCCTCTTTTTGTTGACAAAGTCTATTGAAGGTATAATGTTTATACTAGTATCCATACTTACACTGTAAATACTCATTGCAGTTTATTAGGTTGTTAAAAAAATTTACAGCATGATCTCAGCCCTTGTATCAAAGTATTTTCTTATTCAATTTTTATCTTATCTATGGAAAAAAAGTGAAACCAAAAATATTTTCTTCTCAGAGAAATAGTTTCACTTGTAAAAGGAAAAGTCTAATAAAATAAATGTTTGAGGTTATCTGAACATTTTTTAATAATTTTTTTTTCTGTTGAACTAATAATTGCTTGTTGTGAGGCTTCGGTCTGCCTAGCTTCTGGAGAATGTAATAGTAGTCCACATGTGACGCCTGGTGGAAAATTACCAAACTGCACCCGTACAGGGGCAAGCATCTTAGACAGGATATTTCAGTTTAGATTATTTTTTATTTAGTAGCTGATATGCTTCCTAAAACATCCGGATTTTTTTTTCTGTTTAAAAAGGGACAAATTTTAAGCAATCAGGAGATACTCTTTATCCTGCATCAATCTTACTTAAACCAAATTATGATTATTTTTTTGGCACACACTCTTCCTCTCCTTGCACTGCCTATGCAGAGTTGGGCAAGACAAAGATTCTGAGTGCAGTGAACAGCAGGTTTTGTGTTCAGACCTGGAGATAAGCTCTGGTGAGTTCCTGCCACCAAAATTTTCCTCCCCATATGTAACATGCTCAATAAACAGAGAAAAACAAAAAATACAAACCAAAAAACAATGCTGCTAACCATATTTATTAGTTCCCAAATTAAATTTACTGTTATTTGTGTATAAGCTCACTACTATCTGTAATATGCAATACAGCTTGCCCTGCTACTAACAGTTTTAACTTCTTCATTTGTTATTTTTTCTCTTCCAGGCCAAACAGGCAATTCTTGAAATGGATGCCATACGTAAGTGGGTTCTTTTCACTTTTGTTTTAAAAATTAATAAAACCATCTTCAAAATTTTGGCTTTAGCTGTTGATGTCATCTGAGATGGAAGAATGCTAGGCTTATGTTCCTTGAATTATGACCCTGCCGGAAAAGGCAAAATTTGATGCAGATCCTGCAGAGTTTGTTGGGAAGGCTCTGACCGAGAAACTGGCAAGCAAACATGGTAGTGGTGGTGGATAAATGTTCCTGGGTTAGCCCTCTGGAGCCAGGCTCAGCTACATGGGCAAAGCATTCCATGGCTGCCTGGGTAACAGCTCCCTACAGCAGCACGTCTTGCTTGTGCAGCTCCAGGCTCTCGTGTTGTGCAACTGCTAGGCATAAAGGGATGATGGCACTGCCTCCAAACTGAGCTAACAAGGCGTGTGAAGTGCCATCCTTGTCACTCTCTTATTCCCTGCGAATCTGCTTGTTCCACAGATCACCCAGGCTTCCACTATAGCCCTGAAGGAGAAATTAAATCATCATACCAGCCTAAGGAAGGCACTGCTCCTCACAGAGTGAGAAGGAAATCAGGTGAATAAACTCATTTACACCCTAGATGACAAAAGGAAAAACAAGCAGGGTTGTTTTAGAGGTGGATTAGGCTGGGCACATGGAATTGGTTTTTAATCTGCACTATAGGTAGATTTAACATGGCACAGTATCTCTCCGATGTGGATGAAGTATCTTATTAACCATTTGTTGTTTTTGTAATTTATATTTTTATCTACTGTTTGCATTTAATTTAAGAAATATATATTTGTAATGGTGTATGTATAAAGAACAGTTGGCACTCTCTAATAGATTGAAGTGCATATGCAGGAAAGCCAGTCACATTATTTAAATCTGACATCCTCCCTTTCTGCAGTTATTTTTGTTTCTGAAGTGGTTCCATTTTGATTATGATTGTCTTATTATTTCAAAACATGATTACTATCTGTACTTAGTGTAATGTTTGTCTTATGGATAATAGAGATTTGAGAGGTGATTTTGCTGACTTTGGGTTTTTTTTGCCCTCCTAGCTCAAGCATATATCCTTAATTACTCTCAATGACACTATCAATGTCTTTGTAGTTGGGTGACTTCATATTGCAGTCCCTGTGTTCCCCTCTTCATCTCCTTAAAGACCTTTCCAATTTGATGTGTCACATTGTATAATGGGGATGACTTAAACAAGGCTCATGAGAATATTGAAGTAATGATTTAACGTACAGCAGCATTTGTGTCTGAAAAGCAGTCAAGTTCTAAATATGTTTGAGGTATGTTCTCCTTTTTTCTGAGGTGTTTGCACACCTTTGTTGCATTGGTGCTGCTCTTTCTGTGAAGGGAAGAATACAAAATACTTATCAAAGGGCCTCCAGTGTAATCTTCAGCTACTTACACTTTCTAAGCCCATCTAAGACTTTGGTACCTTATGCATATTTCTAATAGAAAACCTCCAACATTGTAGAGCAATAACAGAGCTGACCAGGTCTTTCAAAAGCAGGAGTTTTAGCATGGCATAAAAATTTATGTGTGCCTTGATGAATGGAGGGCAACTGCTATTGAAGTAAGAAACAAATATGTTCCTTGGTAACAGCTGTGGATTTCACACTTCATCAAATCTTTGTGAGGAAATTTTGCAATAAAGAAATTAAAATCTGGCTTCACTGCATGAGCTCAGAAGCTTAAACTTTTATATACATGTAATAAAAAGTTGTACAGGATGCCCATAGCTTTCTTTGGAATGCCACAGTGGGTAAACACGTTGTTGTCTTTTTCAGAACCCTCATCTAGAGTCCATAAAGTTTTGAAGTCAAATGGTAAGATACTTTGTGTACTGCTTACTGACCTGGTGCTTCTGTACTTAGAACAACTGAAGACAGATTCTTTTTTTCTTGTAACTGTCCCTAAATACATTAGGAGGAGGAAGAGGAATTTTGGGAAAAAAAACAAACCCAAAACGTTCACGCTTAAATCTACTATCTGCTTTTCCACACTTGGGGATTGGTCCTGTAAACATCCTAGGAACTGAACACACCAAATCTTGGTGATTGTGAACAGTTCCTCAAATCATAGCAGTGCTGCAAATTCAGGGCCTCAAGTGGAACTCTGGTAAAGCTCATGCTGTCTGTTTTATCAGAAATCCTATGTAGTCTGTTTGCTCAATTGCTGCAGCATTCAATTCAATTCCCCCTTTTGGGAATTCATAATCGGGGTAGCATTGAAACAGGCATAGATTGACACCAGTATGATTATTCATTGATGTGTTTCTGTTTTCAGATGTAAGCCCAGATATGCAGAAGGTAAGCCATTTCTTAAATTCCTTGTTTTAGCCCATTCATATGATTTAAGAGCACAGTATTTACTGGAGAATCTGCATCTTCTTGGTTGTGTTGACTGTAAGAATGAAAACAAACTCCTAAGTGTTATTTAGCATCTCAAAAAAGATTACTGCAATGAAAGGAATAGAAATACAGCTTATTGTTTTGTGAATATTTAATAAAGAAAAAATCACCAATCCATATATGGTTTTGGTTTATAATACAGTCCAATCAATTACTAGTGCTATAGGATACTTAAAAATAACACTAGAATCAAGGAAGTACAGTGTATAAAAATAGTGTTTATTCTTTGGATCATATTATCTTTGTGTTTATTAAATAAGACCAGAAAATTTCAACATAATCTGAGATATTTATATGTGTGTGTGTGTATATATATATGTATATATATATATATATATATGTATATATAAAATGATATATCACCAAACAGAGCACATGCAGTTTAAGCAGATTGTAATGAGCATTTCTAATTTTTACATTTTCTGTAAGAACTTGCATTGAAATTCCCAGTGCAGTTTGAAAGTCTCATTTTGAATTTCAGGTCTTAGGATTTTATTTAGGATGGGATTTAAAAAGTGTGTGTCTGTTACTATCAGACTACATTAGATATTATTCATTGTCATGCCATAATATTGAAGCTCAGGATTCAATGTGAATGGGGTTTCTTGCATATATTTTTTCAGTTCTAAATATGATATGGAAGAGTACTGGTTGTTGTACTTATTTCTTTATAAATCTCATTTCAGTGCAGCTAATTGACTGTAGGTTAAATGTTGCCTGTGAGTCTGATGTAAGAGGATCTTACTAAAATATAGAATCTATATAAACTTCTAATCAAAGTTTCATTATTTCTTTTTTTAAGCAGATGGGCATTGAAGGAGCCCTATTATCTCAAGCCACCAAACTAGGATCAAGTGAAGCCCTGCTGAATTCTAGGAAGAAGATTTCGCTGGAATCCAGTGGGCTGGAGAGCCAGTTTCAAGAGTCTATTGAACCGGCCTACTGTAGTGATCATGATGAAACTCTTCAGACTTCTGCAACAGAACAGATTGATGCTGATGATGAAGAAGAGTCTGAACAGGTAGGAAAAAGAGGGGAAAAAATAAAATAATTTTTCCCTGCGGAGAATGGAAGAAAGTTTAAAATTATATGCATAACAAGCAGAAATGCATTGCAAACATTTACAACTTTCTCTCCTTAGAAACATTTTTATTTAGGCTTCACACAGTACTCACTTGCATTTTAACAGAGAAGATGTAAAAGCCCCTATACAGAGGGAGAAATTCCCACTGCCTGAATTTTACTTAGTCTTTTGCAGTCCTCCAACCTAGTTGTCACAGAAAAGTTTTATCTGTTGCAAACATCTGGCTTTTCCTTGCTTCTACAGCTGATTCCCTGAAAAAATCCTTTTTAGGCCTCATGCAGAGACAGTGCCTTCAAGGACTTGAATATTAAGTTAAGATTCAGGCACTGCTGCATGTGGTGGGATGTTTCTTGATCTGTGAGCCTCTGGCAGTAGCTGCGAATGTGTGAACTTGAATATGAGAAGTTTTGAGTAGGATTTCTGAAAATGAGAGTCTTCATCTCTTACTACTGCATAGATGGTAGTTTTTCTTACTCAGTAGGATGTTCCTACACATACGTAGTACCATTGAAACACTAAAAATCCAACTTTGATATGTGGCTATATTAAAGAATCTGCATTTTCAGTTTATTTGGTTTAGTTGGTACTGGGGTCATATTCTTGTGTGGTTCATGTATTTTGTGAATTATCTGAAACCAATTATTGAAACTATTTTTGAAGCTGACTGCATTTCCTCTTTGAAATGACACTATTTGCATTATAAATATTTGAAAAAATGTATCTTATACCAGTGTAGTGCAGTGTCTCGTAATTCTCCCTCTTGCCAACATAAGTAAGAATGAAAGAATGAGTAAGAACAAAAAATACCACCAAAATTTGATACTATTGGCTTAGTGGTTATTACTAACCACTGTGGCAATGATACTTTTACAGATTTTTATAAACTCTGAATAATCCACGTTGCTGTGCTGACAACTCCTAAGCTGTTTCATCTCCCAGTGAAGGTCCCTGACATGTTATATCTCCTAATAACTCCTCTGAACTAGACCGTACAAAGAACTGTAGATTTGATTTTCTTACCCTTCCCATTTTTTTTTCTTTAAAATCACAGCAGAAATCACTGCAGAAATCAAAAGGGGGAAGAAAAAGACTTAATAGTCAAGCTGCTGAAAATGTTGAAAAACGGAGAAGTCTCAATCTCAATAAATGTGAAATGCAGGTAAGTAATTATTATTTTTTACATCATTTTGCTATGCATCGTAGGTATGTGAAAGAAATCTGTTTTCTCTAGGTTGACAGATATGTCATCTTCTATTTATGTCATGTATCAATGTTCATATCACTACAAGATTCATATCTATGACAAAAGACTCTTTCTTTTGGGGGCTGGGAAAAACAAGTAACTAAGCAAACCAACTAGCATTAACTGAAGACAAAAGGAATTATCTTTCTGTCTCTGCCCCAGACTCTGGCCAGCAATATCTAAAGCATCCTTTATGTGGGGATTAGCGAGCACGTGGCCTTGCTGTAAATTAGATCTGGATGAAAACTTACACTAAAAAGAAATTTTCAGTGGCATGTGCTAGAGAGCATAAGATTCCTTTCTGCTAGGGTTATAGGCAAGGAAAAGGAGAAGAACAAAACTTTTGGCACAAACCCAGAGTCAGATTAGCTTAATCCAACTGTGAAACTGCAGAGTTAGCATAAAAGGTTTAATCTAACTCCTGCCAAACAAATTTGCCTTTAATTACTCATGCATTAACATAAGCTACTGTCCTGTACTTGAAGTAAGATGTTATTAAACACCAAGAGTGAACTCTGAGCCACGGTAAGGATTAGGAGGCAAAGTAGTCTGGCAGTGCCAGCTTGGCTCCCTCACTCTCTGCTGAGAGAGAGCACTTGCCCTGCTCATCTCCACATGAGTCTCTGCTGCAGGACACCCTGGTGCTATGGCAGTTCTGTGAAAAGAGGGAATTGCTGCATTATTACAGGGATATGCTAATGTTACCTGCAAATTTCAAATCTCCACAGAGCTCCAAGGACCCTTCAGATGAAGAATCAATGCAGTTGAATACTGATCTTCCGTTTTCCTGCACAGCTAGACAGCCACAGTCTCCAAGACAATTCAGCACACCCCAGAGCAACTCTCTGATCATGAATATCCTGGGGGGAGGTACCTCCGTCAGAAACATCTGGACAGACCATCAGATCAGGCAGGCATTGTTCCCCAGCCGGCGCCCACCTTATGAGAACGAAGATGATGAAGACGATTACCAGATGTTTGTACCATCAGAGTCTACATCCAACACAAGTTCAGCTCCTGGTGGAGAAAGGAGGGGTTCTTCTGGGCGTCCGTGCAGCTGGCACTTGGGGCAAGTCTCGCATCAAAGCGAGACTTCCAGCCCCGCCCGTCACAAAATTGTTAGACGGGCCAGCAGTGCTGGTGAAAGCAACACGTGTCCAGGCAGTGCCAGGTATAAAACAGGGGAGCGTGGCTCTCGAAGGGAAGTGAAGACAGCAGAGGGGAGCAGCAGGAATGCGTATCCTGAATCTTCAGAGGAGCTGACTATCGATGATATTGAACATGTTTATGATAATATAAGCTATGAAGACTTAAAGCTGATGGGTCTGACAAGAAGGGAGGAGACACGCCATGGTCCTCGGAGATCAGCTAGAGACTCTCTGTATGAGGCTGAAAACAAAGCCAGCTCAGATTCAACTTCCAAAAAGAAAACAGCAAATCAAAAAAGGACCTCCATTCATGCTAGCGGGGAGGAGATACTACTTAGTAAAGAAGCGCCAACTTCAAGTTTGGACGAGCTCAGAATTGTTGAAGACAATATCTATGACACCATACGGCTTCCAGAAACATCTCTATTGAATTTTAAATGTGACCCCTTAAAATCCTCTAAAAGGAGGAGCTTTTTGGAAAAAGACTTCGCATATTGTGACAATCTACAACATTTTGTTTCTGAGGAGAGTCTCCAGTTCAGTGAAGATGAAAGTCCTTACCATCATGTTCCCATTGACAATGACTATTTGAGCTTAGTAGATAGCTCCTCCAACTCTGACTCGCTGTCGCATAAGTCTGCAGCAGATAAACTCTCAGAAGAAGTAGATGAGATTTGGAACGACCTGGAGAACTACATCAAGAAAAATGAGGAAAAGACAAGAGACCGTGTCCTTGCAGCCTTTCCTGTTTGTAAGGATGACGTGCAGGAAAGGCTGCATGCTGGTAGCACACCTGAACTGAGTAAAGATGTGGAGTACTCACTGTCTACTCTCTCTCTGCCGGAAACTCCTATTTTCCCTAAAACTGTGAAGCCCAGGGCTGCCACCATAAGTGAGGCTAATCTCAGGCTTGAAGACACTACACCATGCAAGGAGAACTCTTTTATGAGTTTGAACAGATCTTCCTTCTCCAGTGAGATGCCTTTTGTAGATAGTCCATATGAGCCTGCCAGTAGTGTTCTGTCCAGCACACCTGCAGAGGGCATGGAAAATGACTTGGCTGTTATGGATAAAACAAAGAACAGAGTTTTTATGATGGCAAGGCAGTACAGTCAAAAAATTAAGAAGGCTAACCAGCTTTTGAAAGTTAAAAGTCCAGAGCAGGAGCAGCCAGCTAGCAGACAACAGAAACTGAAACACAAAGATCTTGCTGCTATTCTGGAGGAGAAGAAACAAGGAGGTCCTGCTATTGGTATGTTAAAAACATTTCTGTACAGATACATTTATTTAGTAACTTTCAGTGAACTTTGTGTTCTGTACTGGAAGATTATGAATTTTCCTCACCTTGGTCATTGAGTATCAGGATCGTATTTTCTGTTACAACTGAAATTAATTTTCTCAGACTGCTTTAACATGAATGGTCCTTTATATCTCATTTCTTGCTACTTGATAAATTTGGAAAGAAATAGCAGGGCAGTGTCAGGAAAGAGCAAGTCAACTAAGGCTGGAAGTAGAAATCATGCCTGAAGCACTGTTGGCCTCCCTACAGAAAAGCAGTTATTTCCCTTAATCGTGTGATCTTGAGAGTTTGACTGAACTAGTGTTTTTTCTAGTTGGTCTGCCTTCTAACAAGTCCCATACATCTCCTCAGAGAGAAAGAGCTGATAATCTTTCTATCAGCTAATGAATGTGCAAAGTCAGGGATATGCAACAGCTCTGGAACTATTTTTTTCCATGATCAATTGAAACAAATGGAAGATGTGGAGCTAGCAGACTCCATGCACCAGAGTGTCATTCTTGCCTTCTTGTGACATTTTAAAAAGTCCCTAACTATCTTATTTACTAGGCCATTTTTAGAATGTTCTTTTCCATTTTAACATGAAACTAGCAGCTATTATTGGAACCATGTGCTGCATTGTGTCCTATATGACTGCTCACTGTAGCAAGATATTTTATGCTTCTTTTCCTCAACAAAGTGTACTGAAATATGATGCAAAGGCCTTTCCGGCCTCCAATGTTTCATGTTACTTTGCAGAGGCCAAATTTATTGACACAACTGAAAGTTTTTTTCTACTGATATACTAAGCATTTAGAGATTTTAAAATTTTCACACAATTCACTGAAATGGATTCTTCGTCTCTGCTAAGTTAATTCTCTCTTCTTTCTTAGGTGCCAGAATAGCTGAATATTCCCAGCTTTATGACCAAATTGTCTTCAGAGACAGTACTCCTAGGGTCCAAAAGGAAGCTGGGGCCACTCCTCAGGAGCCATCATCTGGGAGGTTTTCCACACCCGTGGCCACGTGTCCTCCCCGGTCCCAGCCTGCCAGTGAATGCTCAAAAGCAGAAGATTGGCTTTTGCATTCTACGTACAGTAATGGCGAGCTGGCAGACTTCTCTCCGTGGTCTGAATCCCAGGACTCCAAGTCCAAGGACTCATGTACAGAAGCTGGTACAAAAGTCAATTCGAAGCAGTTGCTGTCAGCTGGCTCGGTGCCTTCCCTTCAGATTTCCAACCGTTTGCATGTCCCAGCGCAGAGGTGGAGCGCCATTATAAGCCAACCAAACAAAGAAAACTTACATCAAGATCAAGTCTATAACTCGCTGGGGAGGAGAGTAAGCAGTGTAAAACCACAGGCATACAGCAGGTCACAGTCCTCGTCCTCAATAGTGGTCAACAGGTCTGGAGAATCAATTGTATATAATAATGAAATTGATAAGAAAAGGCTCCATTTGAATAGGAACTTTCGGTTCAACAGCCATCAAACTCCTGGAATTGCTTCAGGATGTACAGGGCTGGAGATGAGAAAGCAGATCCCTGAAAGCTGTTCAGATGTGATTCTGCAGGATTCTCAAAAGGTCCTGAGAGTGAACAGAGCCTCCCCTCTGACGGCACAGATGGCAACCCAGAACTATTTTTCAAATTTCAAAGATTCTGAGGAAGGAGAAGGGGATGATGATGACTATGTCGAAATAAAGTCTGAAGATGAGGGATCTGACTTGGAGACTTCTCAGAACCAAACAAGGAAATCAGATCCTAAACTGCGTAACACAGATGCTGTTCCTTCTGAGACGTTCTGTGGCAAAACTGTGTCCTGTACTCCTGCAAAGTCTGCCAGCAGCAAACACGCACTTACCCCGTATCTGACTGCATACAGTGATTCAGATAAATTGAATGACTACCTGTGGAGAGTACCATCTCCTAATCAGCAGAATATTGTCCAGTCTTTAAGGGAAAAGTTTCAGTGTCTCAGTTCAAGTAGCTTTGCTTGATGCTTTCAGTAATTTCTAGCTGTACTGCCTTATCATAACAGAGTATATACTAGGACAATCAGTACTGGCATCGTGTATTTCCATACTATTACACTATCAGGCATTGTATCGCAATAATGTTGTAAATAGATGGAAAATGTATCTTTTAAAAATGGTTTGGAATCCTGGATGTGAAAAAGGCCACATATGCACTGTCTGGGGTCTCTCTGTAGGGCATGTGATCTTCTCATCTCCTACTGAATCTTCACATCTCTTCCTTTGTTAGGTGTGATGCCCCCTGATTCTTGCCTTCGAACCAGGTGTGATGCCATTTGATTCTTAAACCATTTTATCATTTGGAAACCTTAGTATTTAGACTTTCCAGTTGGTGTCCAGTGTTCTGCATCCAAAATACCTGTGTGATTACTCTGCTTACATATGGGAACATTTATCTGGGCCACTGCTCCTGTGACTGTGCAGATTTCTGAGCAGGGTTCTGGTGATTACACCAACAGGCTATGTGTGCAATTGCACATACTTTTTTGCACATTACTTTTCATCAGACAGATTCCAAGTGTGTGGGACCAATGCATACACTACATTATTTTAGAGCAAGCTTCTTATATTTTAAAGAAATCTAGTCCTAGTACTTGTGCCAGGCTGATAGTTCTGTGTCTGAAGCCTCTTCTACTTTCTGGAACTGCGTAGGAGGCAGAAGACAGGCAGTGGAGGCTTTTTATGAGAACCTGTGGATGTGACACAGTCCTTGCCTGGGTAATGGTTTTGGCATTAGAAGAGGAGCTGCCCTGCTTGTCAAGAGGGCTAGACCCATTTTGGTACCTCCAGTGATGGTGGTGTTTGTGACGTGAAAGCAAAATCTGAGTGTCTTGTAGCTCAGCACCCAGCAGTTGAAAGCTTAGAGTAGCTGTAGAGTTTGAGACAAAGCTATGTTACACAATGACCTGCTGGGCATTTGTTCAAGTCCCAGTGTCAGTAACCCTGCGAGAGAATGAGGTTTGGCCAGATTCTTGGGTGAAATACTAATTGTGGGGCACGTTTGGCCCATAGGGCAGTTCAGTGAGACTGCTGGTTAAGTGACAAGCTGCAGTCCCCAGGGCATGCATCTCCTGTAGCAGGAAGTGACCCTTCCTGACAGGGAGAGGTAAAAGATGTATTTTGTAAATCAGTCAGGGCTGACTCTAATCCAATTTATGTACAATAAAAAGTAGCTTAAAAATGAGAATACATTCCATTCTTTTGCAAATAATATATAGAATAAATGCTGCTGTTTAGAGCAAGGACAGGCTTTCCAATACTGCCTACACTTAACTCCCTTTCATCATCTTTGTTGCACAGCTTTGGATTCTGTTACTTGAAAACTTTGTACCGAAAGGAAAGCCTAGATACATCTACACTGATCATCTTGTGTGACTGTTCTTTTTTGGTGCTTACATTTTTCCGATTACATGGATAAAGCCAGTACCGAGTTAAACATATCAATAAACAAAGGAATTTCATTGAAATACTATTTTTACTAACGATGTATCACTCCCCTCAGTTACAGAGCACTGTATTTCCAGAACAGCTGATTATTTACTACATTGGTTACCATGAGGAAAACCTGAAGATATCAGTGTACAGCTAATTACTTGTAGACTAAGATTTGAGGACTTGAATTTATTAGAACTGACTAAATTATTTACCACACGTATCTTGCATTGGCTAGGAATTGTTATTTTGAGGGCTGGTTGGTCATGGTACTTGCTAGCTCGTACCACAGGGATACTTGTTCCAGTCAGCACCCCCTGTGATAGGACCCGTATCTATCTAGTAAAATCCGACTGAAAAATAATGTTGTATATATTTAAGACGCCGAGGTGTAGCAGAGCCCATATTTATTTAATATAGCTTGTAAAGTATTGTAAATATGGATAGAAGATAAATCTGTGGGCTCATATCTAGATTTGTTTTAACGGCTTTAGGAAATGTTTAACTCGCATCTCATGCAATCAGTGGAGGCGGGAGGGAGGGGAAAAACAACCAACCAACCAACCAACCAACCAACCAGAAAAAGGGACTTCTACTAGAATTGTAACTTCTCCCAGGGACCATTTCATACTATTTTTAATAAACGTTGAGTATGCAAAAGCTTTGGGTGCTTTTCATTGCGGGGGGGACGGACGAAGGAAGTTGGTGGCCTCTGCCTGTCGGAACTGATGTTTGTGGGTGATTCGGATGGGGATTTTATCTTGAAAAAAAAAAAAAAAAAAAAAAAAGCAGCAGAAGCGAAAGGGGCGGACTCCATGCACCAGAGTGTCATTCTTGCCTTCTTGTGACATTTTAAAAAGTCCCTAACTATCTTATTTACTAGGCCATTTTTAGAATGTTCTTTTCCATTTTAACATGAAACTAGCAGCTATTATTGGAACCATGTGCTGCATTGTGTCCTATATGACTGCTCACTGTAGCAAGATATTTTATGCTTCTTTTCCTCAACAAAGT
Organism: Acridotheres tristis; assembly: GCA_037013685.1. Taxonomy (NCBI): domain Eukaryota; kingdom Metazoa; phylum Chordata; class Aves; order Passeriformes; family Sturnidae; genus Acridotheres; species Acridotheres tristis. Next base: position 55,259,932 of record CM072887.1, on the reverse strand, counting down.
GTACTGAAATATGATGCAAAGGCCTTTCCGGCCTCCAAAGTTTCATGTTACTTTGCAGAGGCCAAATTTATTGACACAACTGAAAGTTTTTTTCTACTGATATACTAAGCATTTAGAGATTTTAAAATTTTCACACAATTCACTGAAATGGATTCTTCGTCTCTGCTAAGTTGATTCTCTCTTCTTTCTTAGGTGCCAGAATAGCTGAATATTCCCAGCTTTATGACCAAATTGTCTTCAGAGACAGTACTCCTAGGGTCCAAAAGGAAGCTGGGGCCACTCCTCAGGAGCCATCATCTGGGAGGTTTTCCACACCCGTGGCCACGTGTCCTCCCCGGTCCCAGCCTGCCAGTGAATGCTCAAAAGCAGAAGATTGGCTTTTGCATTCTACGTACAGTAATGGCGAGCTGGCAGACTTCTCTCCGTGGTCTGAATCCCAGGACTCCAAGTCCAAGGACTCATGTACAGAAGCTGGTACAAAAATCAATTCGAAGCAGTTGCTGTCAGCTGGCTCGGTGCCTTCCCTTCAGATTTCCAACCGTTTGCATGTCCCAGCGCAGAGGTGGAGCGCCATTATAAGCCAACCAAACAAAGAAAACTTACATCAAGATCAAGTCTATAACTCGCTGGGGAGGAGAGTAAGCAGTGTAAAACCACAGGCATACAGCAGGTCACAGTCCTCGTCCTCAATAGTGGTCAACAGGTCTGGAGAATCAATTGTATATAATAATGAAATTGATAAGAAAAGGCTCCATTTGAATAGGAACTTTCGGTTCAACAGCCATCAAACTCCTGGAATTGCTTCAGGATGTACAGGGCTGGAGATGAGAAAGCAGATCCCTGAAAGCTGTTCAGATATGATTCTGCAGGATTCTCAAAAGGTCCTGAGAGTGAACAGAGCCTCCCCTCTGACGGCACAGATGGCAACCCAGAACTATTTTTCAAATTTCAAAGATTCTGAGGAAGGAGAAGGGGATGATGATGACTATGTCGAAATAAAGTCTGAAGATGAGGGATCTGACTTGGAGACTTCTCAGAACCAAACAAGGAAATCAGATCCTAAACTGCGTAACACAGATGCTGTTCCTTCTGAGACGTTCTGTGGCAAAACTGTGTCCTGTACTCCTGCAAAGTCTGCCAGCAGCAAACACGCACTTACCCCGTATCTGACTGCATACAGTGATTCAGATAAATTGAATGACTACCTGTGGAGAGTACCATCTCCTAATCAGCAGAATATTGTCCAGTCTTTAAGGGAAAAGTTTCAGTGTCTCAGTTCAGGTAGCTTTGCTTGATGCTTTCAGTAATTTCTAGCTGTACTGCCTTATCATAACAGAGTATATACTAGGACAATCAGTACTGGCATCGTGTATTTCCATACTATTACACTATCAGGCATTGTATCGCAATAATGTTGTAAATAGATGGAAAATGTATCTTTTAAAAATGGTTTGGAATCCTGGATGTGAAAAAGGCCACATATGCACTGTCTGGGGTCTCTCTGTAGGGCATGTGATCTTCTCATCTCCTACTGAATCTTCACATCTCTTCCTTTGTTAGGTGTGATGCCCCCTGATTCTTGCCATCGAACCAGGTGTGATGCCATTTGATTCTTAAACCATTTTATCATTTGGAAACTTTAGTATTTAGACTTTCCAGTTGGTGTCCAGTGTTCTGCATCCAAAATACCTGTGTGATTACTCTGCTTACATATGGGAACATTTATCTGGGCCACTGCTCCTGTGACTGTGCAGATTTCTGAGCAGGGTTCTGGTGATTACACCAACAGGCTATGTGTGCAATTGCACATACTTTTTTGCACATTACTTTTCATCAGACAGATTCCAAGTGTGTGGGACCAATGCATACACTACATTATTTTAGAGCAAGCTTCTTATATTTTAAAGAAATCTAGTCCTAGTACTTGTGCCAGGCTGATAGTTCTGTGTCTGAAGCCTCTTCTACTTTCTGGAACTGCGTAGGAGGCAGAAGACAGGCAGTGGAGGCTTTTTATGAGAACCTGTGGATGTGACACAGTCCTTGCCTGGGTAATGGTTTTGGCATTAGAAGAGGAGCTGCCCTGCTTGTCAAGAGGGCTAGACCCATTTTGGTACCTCCAGTGATGGTGGTGTTTGTGACGTGAAAGCAAAATCTGAGTGTCTTGTAGCTCAGCACCCAGCAGTTGAAAGCTTAGAGTAGCTGTAGAGTTTGAGACAAAGCTATGTTACACACAATGACCTGCTGGGCATTTGTTCAAGTCCCAGTGTCAGTAACCCTGCGAGAGAATGAGGTTTGGCCAGATTCTTGGGTGAAATACTAATTGTGGGGCACGTTTGGCCCATAGGGCAGTTCAGTGAGACTGCTGGTTAAGTGACAAGCTGCAGTCCCCAGGGCATGCATCTCCTGTAGCAGGAAGTGACCCTTCCTGACAGGGAGAGGTAAAAGATGTATTTTGTAAATCAGTCAGGGCTGACTCTAATCCAATTTATGTACAATAAAAAGTAGCTTAAAAATGAGAATACATTCCATTCTTTTGCAAATAATATATAGAATAAATGCTGCTGTTTAGAGCAAGGACAGGTTTTCCAATACTGCCTACACTTAACTCCCTTTCATCATCTTTGTTGCACAGCTTTGGATTCTGTTACTTGAAAACTTTGTACCGAAAGGAAAGCCTAGATACATCTACACTGATCATCTTGTGTGACTGTTCTTTTTTGGTGCTTACATTTTTCCGATTACATGGATAAAGCCAGTACCGAGTTAAACATATCAATAAACAAAGGAATTTCATTGAAATACTATTTTTACTAACGATGTATCACTCCCCTCAGTTACAGAGCACTGTATTTCCAGAACAGCTGATTATTTACTACATTGGTTACCATGAGGAAAACCTGAAGATATCAGTGTACAGCTAATTACTTGTAGACTAAGATTTGAGGACTTGAATTTATTAGAACTGACTAAATTATTTACCACACGTATCTTGCATTGGCTAGGAATTGTTATTTTGAGGGCTGGTTGGTCATGGTACTTGCTAGCTCGTACCACAGGGATACTTGTTCCAGTCAGCACCCCCTGTGATAGGACCCGTATCTATCTAGTAAAATCCGACTGAAAAATAATGTTGTATATATTTAAGACGCCGAGGTGTAGCAGAGCCCATATTTATTTAATATAGCTTGTAAAGTATTGTAAATATGGATAGAAGATAAATCTGTGGGCTCATATCTAGATTTGCTTTAACGGCTTTAGGAAATGTTTAACTCGCATCTCATGCAATCAGTGGAGGCGGGAGGGAGGGGAAAAACAACCAACCAACCAACCAACCAACCAACCAACCAGAAAAAGGGACTTCTACTAGAATTGTAACTTCTCCCAGGGACCATTTCATACTATTTTTAATAAACGTTGAGTATGCAAAAGCTTTGGGTGCTTTTCATTGCGGGGGGGGGACGGACGAAGGAAGTTGGTGGCCTCTGCCTGTCGGAACTGATGTTTGTGGGTGATTCGGATGGGGATTTTATCTTGAAAAAAAAAAAAAAAAAAAAAGCAGCGGAAGCGAAAGGGGCGGGCGGCGCTCCATCCCTGCCCGCCCCCTGGCGCCGCTCCCGCCGCTGTCCCTGCCCCGCTCCAGCCGCCGCGGGCGCCCCGGAGGTTCCGATGGTGATGATGGCGATGCTGCGGTGCTGGCTGTCCCCGGCGCTGCCCTGGCCGCTGCTCCGGCCGCTGCTCCCTCCGCGCCGCGGGCTGGGCGCGCTGCTCCCCGGGGCGGGCGGCGCGGCGGCGGCTGCCCGGTAAGAGGCGCACGTGGGGCGGCAGCACCGGCTGATGCAACCGGGAGTGCGACCGGGTGGGCACGGACCGAGGAGGGCTGAGGGAGGTTGGGGCGGTGCGCCCTCACCGGGTGCGTCGGGATGGTTTTTGAGGTGGGCTTTTTGGGCGACCTCGTAGTAAAGTGTCCCACTTTCCCCAGAACTGATGGTGGGGTTTGCTCCGGGTTTTGGTTTTGGTGGCATTGAGAGAGCGAGCAGAGCTGCCATCGTGTGGCCGTGGCTCAGGTGAGAAGGTGCGCAGGTGTGTGTCTGGAAAAACGTGTCCCCGTCCCGATTCAGCCCTGGGCGGGATAGTTTGCAGCGGCATTGAATTGAACTGGTCATTGGCTTTTGCAAGGGTAGGAGCTATCAAAAATCCACTCCGGGCTGTTCTCCTCTGTTTGTCTTCCTTGCTGTGGGGAACAGGCATATTTCAGGGGGTCTCCTCTTTGCCCGGTTGGGTCAGTATCATCTGCACACGCAAAAGGTAAGAGAGGAGAGCTGGCCGCCACTTACCCAGATTTTTTTTTCCAGAAAGCATTCCCAGTGCCTGGCTGTCACTGTTGTTTCCAAGAAGCAGAGTGGCAAACAGAGCTGCCTTTCTCCCTTCTGCCAGTGGTTTTGAAAGGCATCCATGAAAGTGGCTGGTCTGCTGCTCATGGGGTTGACGTAGCCTGTGTAAAGCCGTGGCAGCCCCAGCTGTAAAGGCCTCTGCATCTGCCACTGCCCTGGCCAAGGGTATGGAAACAAAGGACCCAAGAGCTGATCAGACAGCTCAGGGGAGTGATTCCCTTCTGCACTTCCCATGATGGGGCTGGACAAGCCTTCTCATGAATTAGCACAGCCTAGCTTTAAAGTTTTGGGCATGTCAGAGCGATGCCCTACATACCTATTTAAAAAAAAATTGGCCTGTTACAGTTTTCTGTACCTACCTGCTGAACACCAGCCCTCACAGTTCACATCCAGCCATAATTTTGGAGGTTAAAAACATACGTGCCCAAGCGTTTCTGTTACATTGTTGACTAACGTTGACTTCTGCCGACTAATGTTAGGAGGGTCTATTTGTCTATTTTGTTAAAGATTTGCTTGTCACTGTGTTGCAGCAGAGTCACTGAGAATGCAAAGAATACCTTGGCCTCTCTTAAGAGAGAAAACCCTCAGTTTGAGCCAACGCTTGCCATCATTCAGGTAAAGTATGTCTGTGCACTCACTGGCTGTGAGAGATCTCCTTTGGTATTGTTCTTGTCTGAAACTTTGAAAGCACACCATGCAGAAAGTAATTTTAATCATTTTTTTGTAAAGAATATTGTCTGGTTTATTATAAAGCAGAGCAATAGAATGAGATAGTTCCACGAGATGGTAGATTGCCCTTCTTCAGGCCTGAAACAGTCACAGCAAACTTCAGACTGGGAAAGCTTCACAAAGGAAAGGAACAGTTTTATCCCTTCTTCCTTTTGCTAAAGTAGTCTTCCTCAATTTAACTATGTATTACTCTTCTCACAGCTTGTCTAAGTTGATTAACTTAATAGTTGAATTAAAGTAGTGTTCTCAAACCTTTATTATTTAGCTTGAAGCTTTTTTTGCAATCTGAGCAAAGTGCTTATGTGCCTGAAAATGTGGGCCTCCCTTCACTTCCCACCCCTGAGATAACAATGCCAGGATTAATGAAAGGCCCAGTTGCTTCCTGTCAGCCATATTGCCTTTGGGTAGCTACAGCTTATCAATGTCTTCCTACTCCTCTATGGAGAGGAAAACCACACCAAAAAGTCCTAGCCAGCTCAGAAGGGTCTGTGTGAAATTAGTGCCATGTATAAAGTGTCAGCATCCACAGAAGTAGCAGCTCTTTCTGATGTGAAGGAATCTTGCAGTAATTGAGAACCATTGTTATACTAATGCTGTGAAGAGCTTTCCATCCCACTGATAGTGCCATTTTTTATAGGCAATCACAAGTTTAAAACCCAACTGTAAGTATTTTTAAAGTACTGATAGTAAATCTAAGTAATGCAGCAACAGCTTTATTTAAGAAGATCTTCTAGTGAGGCTGTCTGAAGAGGCTGTCCCATCTCTCACCCTCCCTGATGTTTGCATTTTCACAGAGCCCTCTAAGGCTAAAGCTTGACGACTGCTGGAAAAGCAGTGACCTGTTTTTCTCACTCCTCTTAGTCTCCAGCTGGTTGCACCATGGTCTGGACTAGGACTATGATCTGCCCCTGCCCAAGGGGTCTGAAGAGGCTTCCTTTCAAACACATTTATTTCCTGGATCTAGTTTTCTGCATGGCTACATGCATGTTTAATGCTGTCACAATGGAAGGGACGTCCCTCTTGTCCCTCTTTACCCCACTTGGTCTGCCTCATGAGATGGCTGTAGGAACATGTGGCCTGGATCCTTCTGGGTAAAATTCACCCAAACTGTTCTCCAGCTGTCCAGTCACTCTAGCTCTGGTCTCTGCTCTGAAACAGAGCCCATTTTAAATGTGCATTTGTTGGTGCAAAGAAAACTTGCTTTGGTCTACAGATGTTCTTGTGATGCACTGCTCTACCAGTAATTTGGGCAGAGCCTTAGGGTTTGTGCTGCTCCCCATGTGCCACGTCTGCCCAGAGGAGCAGAAGGAGGGCAGTGAAATTATCTCCTTTGCCAGTCACTAGTGAGTAATGGCTGTCAGCATGACAGGGCATCACCTCTTAAGCAGGACTGGGAATGAGGAGTTGCAGACTGAACCTGCAGCGGAATGATTTTGTGACTATTCTTTTCCTCCTAAGTCAATGGCATCTCAATCGATGCCAAAATTGATATAAGTGTTAATAAATAGTAAGTAATAGGTAATAAGTGTTAGTAGTTAATAAGTGTTGCTTATTGTCCATGTTGAACCTGGCTTGTAGCTGTGCAACAGCAAAAAATGATTGGTGGGTGCTGAGAAGTAAAATAAACCATCAGGATCCTGCTTAACAGTGGAGCTGTTGCCCTGCAAAGCTCAGCAAAGCACCACTGGCTCCCCTGCACCTCCTGTCCTGCCCTTGCACTCTGCCAGCCCACGTGCTTAACTTTGGTCTCACCTGTGCTGCTCAGTGGGTTTTGATAGGAGCTGTCTTAGGGCAGGGACATTCTGCACTCACACAAGATGTGTTCACCTGCCAGTGCTGCAGCAGCAGGGACATGACAGGGGACAGTGTGGTACCACCGGTTGCTCCGTCCCAGTTAAACTTCTTGAGTAGTCTGTGTGGGGGTACAGCCCCACATTTAGTGTCACAGGGGAGCAGCTGATGAGCTGAACCTAGACCTGTCTCTTCTTCCTTGGGACAGTGTGAGCTCTGCAGTGTCCTCAGTGCAGCAGCTTCTGTGCTGCCACTCACCACCAGCTGCCACATTTAGGGAGTGGGATGCTGGTGGTGCAGTGCCAGGACTGCTGACAGTGCAGAGAAGGAGCTGGGGGATAGAGGACAAGCCCTCCTTCCCTGACAGGAGTTGCCCCTCTCCATGAAGCTTGTGCTTTTAAATGCTCTTTTTATCACTGTCAGGAGTCTTGAACTATTTGAGATTAACAGGGATGGCCTTCTGCTTCTTTCTTAGATTGTTTCTTAGTAGTTTGAGTACCTTTAGACACAGACATTGTCACTATGTTTCTTGCACAAACGTGTAGATTAGTGTACTCATCTTTAAAATGTATTATTTTAAAACTCGGTTTCTGTTTTGTTCCCCAAGGCACATAATGACCAGTTGATTCAAGAAGCAAACAAGAACTTTGCCAAAGAGGTAAGCTTTAGCTGATAACTGTGTTAATAATCATGACCTACTTGCTTTTGGTAATTTTAAATCTTTTCTTTTAACAGATTGGTCTACGTGTTATTCACATCTGTCTTCCTGAAAGCAGCACCAAAGATGAGGTAACTGAAGTACCTGAAAGAGTCTTCTTTTTCCATTTTTGTCATAGACTTTTATTTATTGCTGACATTCACTATTATTTTGACTAACCTCTAGTAACTCAAATTAAGTTTAGGATTGCCTTGATTTAAATAGCAAATATTATCCCCTTACAGGCAAGAGTGAGAAAAAAGAAAATTAATGGGCATGTCTGCTGCTCCCTGGCAAGCTGTGGCAGAATCAATAGAGTAATGTTTTGGTTTTGTGCTTGGTGTTTAACCCCATACCAGCTCAGGTATCCTGATCTCCTGCAGTTACTCTTGTGACTGTGCCTGATTGTTGCCCAGATTATTCAGGGAAATTAGAGATTATATGGGGAAGGGAGGGGGGAAGGAGAGGGCAGGTGTTGAATTTGTCTGTTGATCTTTTAATGTTTCAATTATGTATTAAAAAACAAACATCCACCCCAAATCACTAGAGGCCTGAATTCTTTACCTTGTTGAAGGCACAGCACTTAATATCAATTATGTTTTAAATATAGAAAACCATGTGAAAGTTAAACCGTTGAAGGAATGTATAGTAAAAGATAACACTGTTCCCAGCTGGTCTCTTTGTGCTCGGCAAGTTTTTAATCCTGCAGGCTTGTGAGTTCTGTGTACTCTTTTGTTTTTCGGCACACTTTGTTTTTAAAATGTTGCTGCCTTGCAGTGTAATCTCAAGAACTGCTTTCAGATGCATTGAAAGGAATTTACTGTGAAGTTTAGTAGATTATGGATAGTCAGCGACCCATTTAAGAAGAGTGGGCTTTTGACATGAAAAATAAATACACTTTGTTGTTGGTAAATGTGTTTTATGTTGAGTAACACAGCAGGAAATAGGTAAAATACGGCACTAGGTAATACAGAAATAGCACGAGGTAAAATACAGAAATTGGTAATAATACTATACAGCAGTAGTTGCAGTTAGTTTGAAGTAGTATCTTAGCAGTAGTTGAGCTGTGTATTTGAAGAGAAAATTGGGATATTTTTGTTAAAGGAAGTTACTTCCAATAAATTCATCATGGTTTGCCTACTCTCTTGCTTACTGACTATGACAAGTTTCTTTTCATCTACTAAAATCCACATCTCAGTTGTGTTCCTTGGTGTGGGAAGGTGGGAGGGATTTCGATACCATGCACATTTGGGTTTTGCCAAAACTTCCTGTGTACAATAAAGGCAAGTTAGTACTACACTACTTTACCCTGAATGAGTTATAAGTAATTTAAATGCTGTGGTGATGGAAAGCAGAATTAAATAAGATGCAATTAAAATGGAAAATTGAATTATTTTCCCAGGAGTCAGAAATACAGCTTGAAGTTTTAATTGCTCTGTAGGCCCCCAGCATTTTGTAACATATCAAGGTTTTTTAAAGAAAAATGCAGATGTTTTTATGTCCGCGTACTGGTATTTACACTAATTCTTTCTGTGTACCAGTCCTATTGCTGACAAGTGCCATAGGACCTTAAGAGGCATGCCTGATTTTGCCTCAGGAGTCAGGAAACTGAAGAGGCATTTCTGTACCAGTGACATGCTTGTGTAATCTGTGTTTAGCATGAAAGTAGTATGTTCTCTTGGTTCAAAGTTGCAGCTTATCTAACTCCTGCCTAATTCCCCTAGCTTAATGGTGATTGCATATAAAGTGTTTGGGTAACAGAGTTCACAATTACAACGAATAGTTTATAAGAAAAGCATTTTAAATAGGCATGATATTAGTTAAGTAAAAAAACCCCAAACCTACTTATAATCCTTTTCTGTTGAATGTTAATCTAATTCTATTATAAAGCTTTGTGATGCCTGCACACTATTTTATATATAAGATGGGAAGACATGCTTGCATGACATTTCTCACCTAAAAAAACTTTTATATGCTGTGTTCCATTGTATTCTTTCTGGTCACAGCAGAATAGCATGGAGATCAGCATTGCACTTTAGAGAAGAAGGAGTCAAGTGTAGGTAGTACAGTCTCAGATGTCAGATATGACCAATTATAAACCACTTGAAATTCAAAAACTTCTCTGCTTCTCTGTTATGTCTTTTCAACAGTTCTTCACAAGGTAATTGCCAGCTCTTAGGATCAGGGGGTTTTGAGAAGGAAAATTGGTAACCATATCTGCTGGTTTAATAAGATGAGTTTTTCTTGTATAGTTGTTCTTTCAAGTGCTATAACTTTTTGTCCCTGTATTGGACAATACCCCCATGATCTGGTCCTGTTTTGCACTACATATTAACCAAGGCATCCTGTTTCTAAAAGCATCTTCCAAAGCCATTACAGTGACAAGCTTTTGCTGAGGTTTGGAGTGGTGAAACACAAACTGCTTTTGGCAGCATAATGTCACATAATACGTGTTTACTTTGCAAGATGTTTAGAATAGAGTCAGGGTGGCTTAATTTGGTAAGCCACTGATAATAAACTGAGTAGAGCAGGTTATTGCTTTTTCATTTAGAATTTGCAGTAATAAGCAAGGGAAGCCAAGGTGGCCATAAAGCAATTGAAAAAAACATTACAGGTTTTACCTTATTCTAATCAGATTCTCCTTTTATCTGTTGTTCTGACCTTTAATGCTTTTTATTAACTTCCTAGATTGTCAGTGAAATCTTGAGACTTAATGAGGATCCTAACGTGCAGGGCCTTGCTCTTGACCTCCCAGAAAGCTTATATAGCAGTAAGGTATTAAATGCTGTGAAACCAGAGAAGGACGTGGATGGGTAAGTGGAGCACTGAAAAATAATATTAGCAGTCACAAGCCTGATGGCTCTGTAAAATCAGTTTTCCCCTGTGCTTTTCATTAATGGACTGTTCAGTCAGTGTGTCTAGCTGTGCTATTGAGCAGTGATAAAAGATGCTTCTGAATCAATGAGAAGTCTTTTGCTGAAGTAGTTTTGGTCATTATCTTTTTATTTTTTACATAATGTAGATTCAGGACATAGTCCTTTCAAAGAAATAAAAACAAAATCTTGATGTGCTGGTGATACTTAAGTATTTCAGTACTTCAATAATACAAGTGGTAGTCACAAAGTACTATATTTTCACAAGAAGGATTGATGCAAAAATTGCAGAGAAGGTTTTAACGTCCTTACAGCACTCTCTTGTGGTGAGAGAGTAAACTATAATAGTTTGGACCCATTAGCACAGGTTTCCAATTGGTATTGAGTTGTATTGCTCTCTGAATAGACCACTGGTGTAATTTGGGTTTGTGAGTTACCATTTTGCTGCTCTTACTGCCTTCCTGTTCTTAGCTGCAGGCTATTACATTTTTTTTTATTCCACTCTTTCTTTTATGTAGGAAAAAAATCTAAAAATTTTTCAAGTTAGTTATCTTTCCATTATGTAAAGTACTGGAGACTGTCAAAGAATGGAAAATTTGGAGCATCCTTCTGTATGAGAGAGACTGGAGGGCAGTGTGGAAACACCTGGGTTGCCCCCTCCTGAGCCAGCTTGGCTCTGACAGCTCTGGTCTGGTCTCACTCACTGCAGCCACTGAAGTGTTTGGGCTCAGTGTGCTGAGTAGCCCATCGTGACAAGTGAAGAGCTGCCCGTGTGTCGTGGGACTGTGTTACTCATTCTAACTGAGATCCCTTTCCTGGCCTCTCTTGAGGCTCAGTGTTTGTCTAACTGGGGTGTGGGATGATACAAATTAGCTGCAGTACGTGACTGTGAAAGGATTTGCTTTTGTGGGAGATGTTTGCTATTGGGATTAGCTCTTAGCCATGTTACAAGCATTGCTAGGTATTTATGTTACACAAACTCCTTTTTTTGTTGTTAAATTGCCATATTTTTCCACTGCAGATTGTCCAGTGTAAACCTAGGACGCTTGCTACATGGTGATGACTGTCTAGTTCCTCCTACAGTGTGTGCTGTGATGGAGCTTCTTGGAGATATAGGTGAGTCCTTCTATTATAATCATTACATTAATTCTAGCCTAACTATTTTACTCAGTTTCAATCCTGATTGGGAGCCAAATATAATCTGACCTTGTTATGTGTTCCATTTTGTGTTGCTTTCCCACCTGACATATATTTGTCTCCTGGGACTCCTGCTCAGTGGCATCTGAATGCTATATTTGTAGAAACAGATCTCAGGCCTACAGATTTTGGGTATTAGGCAGGGGTTAGCTGCCATCAGCAGATTTAATTTCACTGAAGACACACAAGACACGTGAGTCATCCAAACAGAAAATACAGACATCACTTGGGGATTTCACTTGACTGTTTTGATTACTGTGAGCACTTGGAGAAACCCAGGTTTGCCTATAAATTGCTGCCGAGCAAATCTTTTGGTTTGGATTGTGTTGTGTCAGTGCTGACACTGAACACTGAACTAGCAGATTTAAACAAGCAAGTTTACTGTGTGTGAAGACACTTGGTTTAAGACAGTGTTTCAGAAGTTTCTCTCTTACAGTGATTCATAATCATTGAAATGAGGATTTCTGTAGCAGGACTGTCGATGGGAGGTTAAATGTACTTAGTAACAAACATGAATGAAAGGATTTGTGCAAAATACCAGAAAGCCAGAAGAACAGTATTTGGCTACTAGAATTCAGAGATTCACCAGGAAGCTCCTTAGGACCTGTGGTTGGTGTCCCTGCACGAGCTGCAGGAGAGCTGCCCTGCTGGCACAGCTGCTGTGGTTGTGCAGGCACACAGCACTGTCCTGTTCTGAGCCCCTTTGCAGCCCCTTCTGCAGTTCTGCAGCCGTGGGTGGCCTGGGGAGAGCTCCATGCAGCTGCTGGTGCTCGTGCCCTGCGCTGGGGGCGGCTGAATGTCTTCCCTTGTGTCGCACAGGTGGGAAGAAGGTGCTGCTGGTGGGAGTGCGTGGGGCAGAGGGTGCTGCCCTGCAGAGCGTGCTGCAGCGCCAGGGAGCTGCCGTCCTCAGCTGCCACTGCAAAGCCCCGCAGCTGCAGAGTGAGGTGAGTGCTCCTCTGTCTGCCTGGGCTCATCCTGCATCCCCACTGTCTGCTCATCCCTGTCAGCTGCCCACCTGACAATCCTGCCCTTCGCTGCCGTTCCCAAGAGGGAGGCTCCTCATTGCAGTCACAGGTGGCACGGAGGTTGCTGGTGGCCAGTGTGGGTTAGAGTCTTTTCTCCTTCCTTCTTGCTCAGAAATTTTGCAAACACTCTTCTCTACTCGAATACTGCATGTAACAGCAGCTGCTCTAACTTAATTATTTTACACCAAGGGCTGTAAGAGAAGGAATCCAACAAATGTTTTAACTCTCCCTTTTGCTTTCTCTCTGCCCAAGAGAAATGCCTTCTTTCTTCTTTTTCTTTTTCTCGTCCTGTCATCTGCATGAAATTACTTCCACGGATTTGTATCCCAGAGGGAAGCAGTGCTGGGGACAGTGCCTGTGCTGGGCAGCCCGTGCCGCAGGGTGGCAGCCGAGGCAAAGCCATGCTGGACAAACTCCGCGCCTTGGAGGCGCCGACAGGAGGAGCAAACAAAACTCCACCGGCTGTGACAGAAAGTTTCTGGCAAAAAGAAACCGTGTTTTCACAGCTGTGGATGTTTTTGTCAGGCTTGTCTCAGTGCTGGGCTTTTAAGTGACTGACAGCGCTTAGGAAACATATGGCTCTCTGGGAGATGGAGTGCTGTGAACTTGATCCTTGCCATGTCTCATTCCTCAGTTATTTCTCATTGCTTGGGGTTGTGCTACAGGACTGCTCTGGGCTGGATGGGGTGGGCAACAGGGTGGCCAGAGGTGTTTCCACTGGTTCACAGCGAAAAATCTGGATTGGGCCCAGAGCTGCTTGTGCAGTGCTGTCAATAACTGGACAGAATTCTGTTTCCTTCCATCCAGATGCTTTTCCATAACCATGCTTTGCTCTTTGGCATTCCCCATAGCTTACCTCTTGGAGCAGGCCACTGATGGGAAACAGAATGGGAAGCCAAAGTTTGAGGCTTAATGCACTTCAGTCTTCCAGGTTCATTTTAACTTTTGGCAGTAAGTTTGTACTTCGCCTGCGGGACTAATCAGCAGAGCCCGGGGAATACCTACCTTCCCCTTCCTCACCTGTGAGCCTGGAGCAGCATGTCACCAGTAATCCCAGAGCAGTGCTGAACCTGTCTGGATGTCACTCTGATGGTTAACTCCAGCTCCTTGATAAAATCTAATGCATGCAGGGAAAGCTATCCTGTTTCATATTCCCAGAAGCTGGAGAGTCAGAAATTGAGCACAAGTTTCTAACCAAACAACGAAGTACTGTGACAACCAGTATTTGAACTACAGTGTTGTTAGATAACGTGATTATAGAATTTATATTCTTCTGTGGTTTAAAATGCTGATTGTGAAAAACAGCTTTAATGTTCACCAGGTTTTTTTCTCTTGATTTTTTTTGTTACTTGAATTTCAAGTAAGAAAATGTGTTAGTCGATGCTTAAGTTTTTTAAAGACTTGAAAGAATCAATTCATGTTTTGTTTTATCTGCACCATACACTAACTTTTACTTTATCTGAATGGGACACTTCTACAGTGGCAGTTTGTGTGCTGTTGTTTGGAAGTATAACCTGTGGTAGCATAATAACTTCACTTAGGAAGTGAGGGATAAACTTACGAAAAGGATGATTTTTTCACTGGGATGCATTTGTTTTGCAATATATAACAGGAAAGGAGAATTTTATCTTAAGGGTAGAGGAATGTTATTTGTTGTAATACTTTGGCCAGGCCTATTTGCATTGAAGTACTAACCCTGACCTTAATAATGTAGTGCCTTTCTTAAGTGGTTACTACATTACCTTAGACTAGCTCTGCTGATTTGTTCTTCTTTTTAAAAAGGACAGCATAACAACAAGTGTTTCCTTTAGAAATTCTTTTAATTTAAATGAGTTGCACAACACTAAGTTTGTAGGTCTTTTGGATAAGGTTTTGTATTGCCATGGACTTGTTATTGCTTTGTGCACTTTTGCAAAAATATTTTGAAAATGGTCAAGAGGAAATATGTTTGAGTCGACTTTAGGAAAAGTTTAAAAATATGGGGGTAGCTCTCCTAACAAACAGCATAATGCTGTCTACCATCTGACTTTGTGTGCTCCTTTAAAACAAGTCTGTTCTGTCTTATGGTAGGAAAAGGGAATAAAATAAATAATGGTACATTTTCATTTCATCGCTTTGATCTAAAATATTGGACACAGTGTCAATGTTCTTTTCCCTCCCCACTTCATGTTTTGTTAAGCTGAGCAGATTATTAATATTTCTTTTTGTTCCATTTTGGGTTTGCTTGACCAGTTCTCACAGCACAGCTGAGCCATGTCCTTCAGAACTGTTGAGCTTCCTGGGTTTTCAAATAATTCAGAAATGCAAGAAAGCATTTTTGAAGGTTCTGGCACATCTGTGCAAAGTTGTCATGAAGAAACATTGTTCTTTTTGCATTGATATGTTCAATGTAAAAGAAGTTACAAATTGAGAGATAAAGACACAAGCATCTTAGAGGAAATACTTAAGATGTTATCATTCTATTAAGCTTTGTGTAGAGAGCTCTTCAAAGCACATTCACAGCACTGTGGCTGAAGAATGACCTAGTGACATAGTTTTAGGGACATCTCTTGTAATTTTAAAATGGGACTCCCTAAAAGTCAGTTCAGTATTACATGTGAAGAATGGGAGCTGATGTTTTTTAATTCTTTATTATGTCAGAATTATGCTTTCTAGCTTAAAAGGAGGTTGTCAAGTAGATTCGTATTGAAAAAAAAATTGATTATTTTCTTGCCAAAATATGGGTAATACTTAGTACTTGTAAGAAAACAGAAGTTTGTTGCAGTCATCTAAATTCAGTCAGTCATAATTTCAGCACGTCATCTTTAATGTAGTCTGTGTGTGAACCACATCATGCTTGTGTTAAGAGAGCTGCTATCTTACAGTTTTATTGTAAAAGAAGTGAGAATTGATCTGTCTAGGTGTAATTAGGAATAGAAAAGTTGTTTGCAAAAGCAAGGTTAAGAAGTATGAGACTGGTTCAGCTGGAGTCCTGAATGGGAGTTTCCTTTTCAGGTTGAAAAATAAATTCTTTTGGCCACAGTGTGCTATTCCATAGAGTCAACACTTGAGCTTCAAACTCTTGTGCATCTCTTAGCTATTAACTGTCCTAGTTTTGCTGTCTTGGTAAGACCAAGACTCTTGTTATGGGCAGAAAAATAAATTTTGTATTGTAAGCATGAAAGAACAGGAGGCCAGGCACACAGATCCCGTAAGAGGAGAGAAGAGGGAAGCTGCATGAGCATTTCTAATGATGATGATGTAGACAAAGTATTTCTACTTCAACATCTTGTGCACCTTATGCACATCATCTCTGTTCCTTGTGATTTTGAAATGTATACCCCTGTCTGTGGGCTAGAGGAGCAGCTGCTAAAACGTGGATCATAGTGGCAGGCTTGAGCCCACAGCAGAGGTGTGGGCTTGTTTTTCACGTGCACTGTGTAGGGCAAGTGCATTCAGGGTGGTGTGGCAGGGAAAACTGGAGGAAGCCATGTGATTAGTACATGCCTTGGTGGAAAAAGTACCTGAAACTAGTCATTGACTTAAAAAATTTTCAGGATTTCAGAAAGTAATTAGAATTACTGTGGTTAAAGTGGAACCCGATCTGTAAACTGATGTGTAAAGAGACTTTTTTCATAAAGACAGTTGTGAAAAAATTTTAATGAGATTCATATTCGTCATTGCATCTCTTCAATTTTATATGGCCTAGTTTCATACCCAGGATTCTGAGGGCTTTTACATTTCAATTTTTAATTTTTTTTTTTTGTTTGTTTAATCATGCATTTTAAAATGGCTTTTGTAGCAGTCTGTTTTAACTATGGGAAAATGAAAATTTTATGCAGACTTCACAGGAAAATGGAGTTTCAGTGATCTGTAATACACAGCTACTTTGTGCCATTATCATTTAATACTTGGCTGGAAAGTCCGTATTGTTGTTTTAACATTTAGTCTTCTGTCTTGGGAATGGGTGGTGCTTCTTAATCTGGTTCAATTTAAATCTTGGTGGAGGGGATCATATTTTCTTATGAGGTAAGGTTGCAGATTATTTATTGGCACAGCTCTTCCCAACTGAAAAAATATTTACCGGTGAGGAGGCAGGATACTACTGGACTATTGGCTTACTTTGTCTCCAGCCTGTTGCCTAGTACATTAAGGAGGGTTTGGCCTGATGCTTGTCATTCCTTCCTCTAGCCAGCCTGATGGAATGGAGCCTTGCTGTCCAGGAAGCATGAGGCAGGCAGCCACATGTTCTCCCTCATGGCTATCTCCTTGACCTTCTGGCTATGGCTGCCTGTAGCATCTGGTTCCTGTCAGATGTGTCCTCTGTGTCCTCTGTGTCCTCTGCCCAGGGACTGTGGTGCATTTGCTGAGGGAGGCTAAATGTGATTATATTCATAGGACTTTTCCATCTCTCATGTCTGCGATCAGTTTCTGATGTAGGAGTTGACCCTGAACATGCATCCAAGGCTTGCTTCTTACTTTAGTGATTAAACAGTCAAAAGGGTAAATTATGGCAAGAGAGAAAAATCTAAAAGCAAAGGAGGCATAGGCACAACTTCTTGCAAGTGAAACTAAAATTTCCTGATGGAGATCACATAAATCTCTTCCAAGGATACCCAGAATTCTGTACACAAGTATGTTACTTTCAGTGGACTTGCTCTCCCAGTTTCTGGATATACTTTTTTAAAAATACTTACAGGGGAAAAAAAATCTCTAAAATGTTTGTGATATATGTATTTTATTAACTCTGCAGGAACTTTTTCAATAGTTGCACATAAAATATTATTTTCTTTGTGAAATAAGGGAAAGGAAATCACACTGGGGAAGGCTCTGAGAAATCAGTGTGTCTTTAACCTGTGGTACAACTCTTTGCTGCCATGTGATGCAACTTTTTTCATAGAGGAGGTGGGGCAGGGCAATGAGATGAAAGGTCCAGCTGGTTTTCTGCTAAAATTTATGGGTATGTGTGATGTTAGCTATCCGAACCAGTGTTAATGTTGGCTACAAAAATAATTGTGTTCAGCTGTTAAGAACATTTTTCAACATTAGGGTCAGTAGTCATAGGGATGAATATTTGGTTCCATCAGTTGTTTTCTGACATTACAGTTACATTGAATCAATTCTGTCATAAGTATGTTGGCTGAACATTCATCAGAATTATTACTTGTTGCATACAGCTCTCGACTTGTTCATCAATTCACGATGCTAACCGGTGTGCAAAGCTCTTAGTCCTTGTCCCAGAGGCTTTGCATGGAAAGGCATCTTGACTTACAGTATATGATTTATAACTGCCAGAATATGAATTATGTTTCCTTGCAAAAAAAAAAAAAAAGGCTGTGCTCATGTAACTGGGAAAAATCACTGTTTTTCTCTGTGTTGATGTTGACTGTTACAGCAGAGATGTCCCTCTTTGGCAGGGCAAAGTGTGCCTTCAGCATGGTATTCTTGATACATGAGGCATTACAGCATCTTTTTGTCCAGATTTCTTTGCAGATTACTCAGTATCATTTGGCCTGACACTGGTCAAGCATTGTGACTTATGTGACCTTCTAGGAGTGGCATGTAAGCTGATATTTGCACCAGACTCAGGAGTGGGACAAATTTGAATTAGGCTGAATGACTGTGCACAGGCAATCACAGGAGTGTTGCTGGACATTTGACTGAAGCCTGAATCAGCTCATTGCATTAGTTATTTGTCAAGCAAGTAAATCTTCTCCCACACTTCTGGCTTTGTTTCCACATAGGGATCTCTAAGGAGGGTTAGGCCATCCTTATGTCCTCCAAGGGGAAGATGGAGTTTTTTCAGTTTTATGCCTTTTCCGCAGCAGTTATGTTCTTCTCCTCTCCTGGATGCTCAGCTCTGCCAAAAACCTGCTACCCTGACAAGATTTGTAGCTGTTCTTTCTTGGCAAGAGTGTTGGGCAGGGTTGTGTCAGAGCACTTTTGGCCAAAAAAGAAGCTGGAATGATTGTCAGTCACAAATCAATTCATAGAGTGGCTCACTGAGTTTGTGACACTTGGAATTAATTTGCATTTATCCAAAATATTACCCAGACTGCTGTATTTCTGAAATAATTTTTACAGTGTAACTTGAGGCAATGCTGTGTCTGTGTTTAGTTTTTTTCAGTATATCTTAATATGTCTGCTTCTGGTGCTGTCCCTTATCCCATGGTGATTCTAATAACTGGTAAAGGGCCCTATTTCAGAGGAAGTGGGGAAAGAAAGACACTTATGTCTTTGATTATAAGAATTTTAGTAGCAACCATTTTTGCTCCAACATCTGCCAGATTGAGCTAAATCGGGGCAGTGATTAGCAGACATGAACTGGCAAGGAAAAAAGTACTTTAATTGGTATTCAAAGGCACTGATCTTTGCAGAAGGGGTCATCCTGCATTCCTGTCAGTTGGCCTGGTTTTCTGCTGTCAGACAATCTCACTGTACTCTTCATAGGTGCCTATTTACTGTCTTTTAACCCTTCTTTTTCTTAAGTTACTCCAAGTTATTTTGGAGACAATGGTAGAACCTTTTATTTGGAAGGATATAATCCTTCCAATTAAAATTCAAATTAAAATCCAATCTTCCATTAAAGATTGATACTTACTTTGACCTCACTCACAATTTGTTTACCTAACTTAATTTTAAATGCTATTCTTAACATTAAAAATGCTATTTTTAATTTTCTTACTTGGCAGGTAAGAATCAAACCATCAGTTTGTATCTTTCTTTTTTGTTCTTGCTGTCTGTAAAACTTTGCTCAAAAGGCTATTGCTGTATAACTCTGAATATTTTTAAGATGCATATCCAAGTGTGTGTCTCTAAGATTAAATGCTTGTTTTGTTTCTGGGGGTGTTTTGGGCTGTCCCTAGCTTGGTCACGCAGACACGGTGGTGTTTGGCAGTGCAAAACCCGATGATGTTCCTGTGAGCTGGATAAAGCCTGGGGCCACTGTTATCTATGGTGCTCACGATCTTCTGTCAGGTAAGAGGTGATAAAAGGTAACAGTTCTTGCAAGTGGTGTACAGTGAGCCTTTGAGGTGTGTGTGGCACCTTGGTGACAACACCGTGTGGTTAAAAGCTGCATCTTCAAAGGTCTGTGTACAGGACATGTGTACACCTTCATCTGATGTATAAATAGGGAGAAGATGTTAGGTGAGAGAAGAAAGGTTGGAACAGATTCTTCATACCAGGATGGTTAGATAAGCAATGGATTCACAGAGTTCAGGGGAAAGACTTTTGGGTCATCAGATGAGCTATTGCATAGTGCTGTTTTGTACAGTGTCTTATCCTGTGACTCCTGTGGCCTCACCTGGAATATGGGAAGAGGAGAAGAAGGGAAGAAATACCAACTGCAAGTTGCTGTGAAACTGTCTGCAGAGAGTGGTGCAGGAGGGAGTACAGAAATCATGTCTAGTTAAGAAGAGGCAGAAAGTCTCCTGCAGTAATTATTCCTGCAAAAAAGGGTTTGGATTCATCTCCTTCCTTTCCCCCTAACTTGTTATGGAGGGTGTATGTGTTCAATAATTTCTCAGTTGAAAAAATGTTACAGAATGTTCTTGGGAATAAAATTAAGAAATCTTCCCGGAAGTTACTCTGCTGCTAAAATAACACGTAGTAATAATAATAACATGCAATTTTACATCTCCTGTATAATTTCTTAAAATTCTGTGAAGATCTCTAGATATTTTCTAGATTTTTGGTGTGTATATGAATTTGACTACTCAGCATCCCAATGAGATTATGCTGCAAATAAATAGGAAAATGAGGAAGTACATGGATAGCATGAGTGGTTCATCTTATTACAAGTGTACTAGATTGACATCTATTGATACAAACTATGGAAATGGGCATAAAGCTGAGAAACCTAATTGCATGGGTTTTAAACTAGGGATATTCCCTAAGAGCAAGTTAAGCAGATGCTCCATGCAGAGCTAATGAAAGATGAGGCTCATAATAAAACAGCTGCTGTTCCCATGCAAAACATGGCCTTAGCAATAGATTTCTTGCCTTGCCTTTCTTGATAGCCTCTTGACTTGAACAGACATTGCAGGTGTGGAGATCTGGGTTATTATTTGTTGTCTCGAGGCATTTGGACCTTCATTTTCTATCTCCCAAAGCAGATCTCTGATCCTACTGAGGATCTCAAGGGTGGATACCAAGCCTTATCCCTTTCTGATGCTGCAGATGTCCAAAAATAATACGTTTTCTTTTTCCTGGACTGGTGACTAGGAGACTCCTTGCATCTCTAAAGCCCTTTTACATCCTCTAGGGATTTTTGGATGTAATTGTTAAGTATCTGTAGGGCAGGGCTTGGCACACAGGTCTCTTCAGCAGGTAGCCAGCCTACATGAAGTATGACACAGCCTTACATGAAGAAGGAATGGGGGAGAAAGGGAGTAGTGGTACAACAGTCATACCTACCTATAAATAAATAAATTAGAAGGAATCTCCCCTCCTCATTTTAATCTTGCAAGCAGAAACTTCTCATGTGACAGACTTGGGGTGGTTCTGGGATAAGCCAGTCTGTGCAGCCCAAGTGGGCACCAGACTGGACTCTCCCAGTACTGCACTGTGCTGTCTGGTGCAAGTCCCACTTTCAGACACCTAATTCTCTCCATTAAGAAGTGAGTCTGAGCCTTCACAAACCTAAAAGTTATGCAGTATAACTGTATGCTATGTCTTAAATATCTTAATGCCTTAGTTGCTCTAAAGAACTATAGATAATACTAGTGTTTCCCTTCTCTGAAAGAGTGTTGTTAGAAAAGCTGCATTACATACCACAGTAACATTCATTCCTAATGCAGGAAATGTAAGATTTGGCATAAGCATATACATTTCTTTGCATTTTTCAAGTTGTAGCAATGTGCTCTGTTGAGTACTGCATTTTTTTGGAAAGGCAGCATGAGATTTTTATCAAGATAATTTAAATAGAATTTATGTACCAAATGCCTATCTGTCCTTATGGTTATTCTTTTGAGGTTGTCAGAACCTTGGAGAAACTCCAAAATTACAGCAGAAATGCATTTTACCAACTGTAAAAGTGTTTTTCTTAAGGCTTACTAGAGAGGTACATGAAACACAGGTGTCTGACAGGAAGAACACACTCAGTTTAGTTGCAAGATGTTTGTGGAAAGCCCATTGTGGAGTAGTTGTGACCTTGGAGAAACAACTGAATCTCATAACTGTCTCTTGACTTCCATGAAATCTGGCTGAGGTGCTTGGAAATTGTTCTGGATTTTTTCTTGCTTTAGAAATGTCCGGCTTAACATCTGTAGGGTCGCAGGAGCTAAATGAAGCCTGAAAGCAATAATGGTCATGAAGTAACTTTTGTTCCTGCTAGATGATGGCTAGATTCCCAACTTGAGTGGGTGTACATGTCGTCTAACACACTCACATGTTTTAAAAGCACTCAGAATTTGCAAGGACGTAGCTGAATTGGGGAAATGTAATGTAAATCAGGAGAGTAGAGATGAAAGTGTTCACTCCAAAGTGACAATTCTTTTTCAAGTTTTTTTTTATTGAAGATTTTAAAATTATCACAATTTTAAAACATTCTGCAATTTTCTAGCAGTGCAACAACTGCTTGTGTTGCACTGACAATCTTGGATTCAGGTGAGTGCTGGTAGTATCTTGCAGGAATATACTTAAGATATAAAATGTACGGAAATGAAAATAATTTTCTGAACAAAACATAAGGAAGCCAGAATTATTTGGGATTTGATGTCCAACTCCTTTGGGGTCACTTGAAAGCTGAAGCCCACATGGTTTAAGTATGTTAGTGGGAAATTCAACCATTTCCCCACCTCTTCACTATTCTAAGCTGCCTGAGCAGGCAGGTAGCACCTGACAGCTGCTCTCACTCATCTGCACAATAGGCTGTGAGTCAGAGGAGGGAGCACAGTGTCTGAAGTTCAGCTGATCTGACCATAGTCCGAAGCACAGAATGCTCTTCCAGCTTCCATCTGGAAAATGTATCTTAGGAGAGCTGTTGCAATCCTATGATTGTCTTGCTAACTCCATATGTGCATGACTTTCACCTCTAGTTTCACCTTCACCCCTGTAAAAGCCTGGTTAGTCGTTTGTGGGGTGACTGTGTAGCATAGGCAGTCTGAGAGATAGTTTATTGAAGGGAATTGTCTAATTCTAATATGTATTTACACACATGCTAGCTCTGCCCTGATAAAAATAGTTATATGAAGCCAAATAACATAAAAAGTCAAAATGTTTCTGTAAAGCACAGCTGTCTGAAAAGGGGGTTTTAAACTTCATTCTTCCTACTTTATTTGTCTGTTTGGCAGCTGTCCCAGCCTGGTCTCAAAGCAACAAGAGTCAGCTTATGACTGTAATAGACTATTCCAGTAAAACTCCCCTGTCTAAATCTAAAGCTGAGCATCTCCAGAAGAAATTGTTGACAGTTTGTTTGTTTGTTTGTTTGTTTTGATTGCAAGTGTTAATTCAAGTAGAAGGACTTTTCAGACACTTTCTTAATTAGAGTTTAATATGAGGGGCTGTTGCCTTCAGCTTGTTTAGCTTTGTCACTGATGTGTAGATGCCTGCTGGCAGGGAAGTTTGAGCAAGGGTCAGGAAACACATGGAATGAGGCTGACAGTGTCTGCAGAGAGGAGATCTCTTGCTCTCTCAGCGATGGATGTGGGAGAGTGCTGCCACACTGTCTCCAGTGTGAGTGTTCTGTGCCCTGCTGCCCTGGCACCCTTGTTGGGAGGGGTGATTGTGCAAGGAAACGTGAGCCTTTTGTGTCCAGCAGGGAAGGGGTGAGCCGAGCACGAGCTTGACCAGGTCAGGGTTTGCACTTCAGTTCCCCCGTGGCAGAAAGGTTAAAGCTGTCAGTGTACAGTTGTTATTTTTTATTACAGTCATGTCTACGCCCTTCAGAATGTGGCTACGGCCTTGATATGCCCACAGAGACTAGGATGTGAATTTTGGAGAAATTGTGTCTAGTTAAAAGTCAGTGAGCAACAACAGAAAAACAAGCCAGAAGGATTACAGCAAAATGACAAAATAATATATTTAGTTGGGTTAGCTTGATATATTGCCACTAAAAACAATTATAACTGTCTCTGAAGTTGAAGTCACTCTCAATAGTGTAGACCCTCCAGATTATACTTAATATGCTGATGAAGATAACTGTTGCTATTAAAAAAAAAAAAAGCATATACTGTTTTCAAGTTAAAATAATCCTGTATGGTATTTGTGATCATTTCATTGTTCTTGCTCACTGTAATTGTGTGTCAAAGAGAAGACAGTCTTTACCACGCTCGTTTAGGTGTTCTGTTTAAGAATGTATGTAGTTTTTCAAATACAGCTGTGTGAATTTTTTTTTGTGTGGGTTTGTGTAATATGTTTCAGAGCATATATTTACTTTCTGATTTTCATAGTATATTCATCCTTCTGGGTGATTTCATTTGAAGTATTAAAGATGCCACCTATAATTTTGTCAGTAATATTGTTAAATTTCAAGTCAACATTCAGAAATTTTTGATTTGGATGTAAGTTTCAAATATACATGCTCCCACTCACAAAAGATTTGTAATTTATTAGTGCAATACTTATATTTTTCAGAGAAACACAACCATGCCCAGCAAAACAACACTGCTGCTGAAAAGACTGTTGGTTCTCTTGCAGTAGCAATGAGAATGCAGGTTAGTGTACCTTTCAATGTTGTAGATTTGTTGCTCTTTCTGTAAGTTGCACAAATTGCTTCTAGTTTATATTTTAACTTTTGTTTTGCTCTTTTGAACATCTTATCTGACTTCCATTTTAATAGCAACTGTTAATCAGATAAAGTGATACCTATTGCATTTAATTAGAGAAAGATAAATTAAAAATCAGACATCTCGTAATTCTGGTTAATACAGTAAAGCTTGGCAGAAGCACTTGTGTCAATAGGCCAATGTCACTCTGGTAAGACTGTGAAGATTGATTGTCCACGTTTTTGCATTATGATGGATAGAGAGTCCAAAAGTTTGTTTTTTAATTTTGGAAGCAGCATGAGTCTGCCAATGAACAATCAGTATCTTCCGTTATTTTTAAGGTGTGAGAGAAGAATAGCAATTCCCATCTTACCTGAATAAAATGTCCAACTGCTTAATTAGATACTCTTCTCTGCCACTTATGTGTTAATGGAGTTGTTTCTTTTTGAAATGTGGTCAAACAATAGAAAAGTGGCTCTTACTTTGTCCTAAAAACCATGAAATGAAAAAATGTTTCAGTTTGGGGATTTTTTGTTATCCTTTGCCGTAGAAGTTATTTCAACATACTCTAGAGATTGTTTGAGGTTAATGTTCAGCATTTATGATGCAGCTGTTGTGTGCTGTTTTCTTGTTTAAAACCAGAACATGGTAAAAAACATGGAGCGATGCATCCACTCCCAGCGGCACAGGAAGTGGGACTTCCACAGCTTGAAACTGCAGCCCCTCTCCCCGGTGCCCAGGTAATAAGTGCTTTAAAAGAAAAAAAAGGAAAAATATTTTTAAAAAAAGCAAGTGTGACAACCTAAGAATGTTCTATGCCTAATTAATTTTTAATCTTATGTGGACTATATATTGTGCTATGTTTAAACCTTGTGCAACACCAACAGAAATACAAAAGACAAGAAGTACCTAGTGTCTAAACCCTGATGTAGGAAGGTGTTCAGTTAAGGCTCAGTGATTTCAATGGCATTTGAGTTTGTATTTATTTTTTCCCCTCAATAGAAGTACTTTCTTCTGCATTAGACTTTTAAATTCCTGTGTGGGTGTGAAAAAGCAGGAAGCATATTTATTCTCATAGCCAGAATCTTTTCAATCAGTTCCTGTCATTCACTTCCCAAGGCCCCTCTGGGCCTCAGGGATTTCAGGTCTGCCTTGGCAGGATTGCTGACATCTCTGGCATTTAAAGCAGCCTGAGCTCTTTACTGCACTAAAGTGCTTTGCTGTGTGTTGGTTGTGTTGGGTGACAGAGAGAGGAACCAATGGCTTGAAAGTGAGGAAAGTGTCGACATTTCTTGTGCTTGTTGATATGCCTACTTCTGCAGATGCTGAAGGTACCTCACATCAGAAGAAAAAGTTGGAACTGCATAGTCTGGAGATCAGAAGGATCTTATCAATGTGTCTAAATACAATGTACAATAATGCAAAGAGGAGCAAGGCAGGCTCTTTTCAGTGGAGCCCAGTGACAGAGCCATAGGCAGTGAGCAGAAACTGAAACCCAGGAAACTCCATTTGAACATCAGGAAATACTTCTTCACTGTGAGGGTGGCCAAAGGTTGACACTGATTGTGCAGGGTGGTTCTGGAGTGTCCATCCTAGGAGATATTCAGAAGTTGCCTGGATATAAGCAGCTAACTAGCTCTGCATGAGCAGAGGGGTTGGACCAGATGACTTCCAGAGGTCCTTTCCAACCTCAGCCACTCTGTGATTCTGTAATTCTGAATCCTACTGGTGTCTTTTTGGAAAACTGTGACAAAAATGTTGTATTTTCTAAACATTTTGATTTACTTTTCACTGTCTCTTACAACAGTTTAATGGGAATGAACACAAATGCAATTTAAACCAGAGAAAAGAATGAGTTTTCCCCTGTAACCAGGGGCACAAGGGGGTAGAAATGCTTGAGCTTTTCTGGGCTATCATGTAACATTTCTAGAATTGAAGCCTAAAATATCTATCCTTAAATAATACAATTAAAAGTTAAAGAATGCAATATCATGAGTGTGATGATATAAAAAAAAACTTTAAAAAAAAGTATTCCCAACCCTCTCTATGACATTGTGTGTTTGGTATATAAATAATGACATAATAAATAAATAATGGTGAATGCACACACACCATAATATATATAGTATAATATATATTATATAATTAGTAATGGGACTTGCATTTATCTGCTAGCTCTATAGCTTTGTCTTTTTAATTTTAAATATAAAGAAACCCTTCAGATGGAAAGTATCCTGTAATAATATGTAAGCAGTAATACACCATGTTGTGTGGAAACAGATGGGGTTTTCATTGAAAGTGAGGCAAAGCTGCTTAAGCACTAAAACTAAGAACATCTGCTTTTTGATTTCTGTGAGATCTGAGTTGAAATATTTCCAAATATATTGGAAATGGAATGGAAAATTTTCTTACAGTATGCAGTAAAAAAAAGTCAGGTGAGTAGATGTAGAGCCTTCCTCCATCTTTTAAATTTTTCTGCATTTTGTAAATTATCACTTAGCATTGTCAGTGATGGACTTCTTCATGCAGAGGAATCACTTTTGCGTATCTCCAGCAATACTGAATAACATAACATATTTAATAATTCTGGTATTTCCAATACAGAGAATATATTATCAGATTAAAAGAGTCAGCTACAAATATAGACTTCTAAAGTCCAGGTATCTTTATCCAGGTATCCAGTCCAAATCTTTAATTTCCTGTGTTTTAGGAAAATATATTTTGTAGGAGGAAAAAAATGCAAGTTAACTTTGTTGTATTAGTCTACATCTTTCTCCTCTTGCTAAATGCATCAATTATTTTAATAGGAGAATAGTCACACTGAAAATTTTCCTTTCTTAGATCTTTACAGGACCACACTACCACCAATTTAGCAATAATTTTCTGGGACTTGAGTTGTTTATATATAGCAATTTCTGAGTGAAAACTTCAGATGGTCTTTGTCATGTGATGTTTGTAAGCCACTCCATCTTGTGTTCTCGTTAAAGTTTTATGGCTACTTGTGTTTGAAGTCACAATAAGAAGCCAAAGGTATATCCTTCTATGAAAGAGAATGCACTTAGTAAGTCTTTGAAAGAAAGCAGGTTCCAGTTTAGTGCTGTGATTGAGTAACTCCTTGTCCTGTAGTACTGGATTATGTCATTGTTTGGGTGGATGGTTTCTGGGTTTCACTTAGCTGCTGCAGGATGCAAAAGGGGGATACTTGAGAACTATAAATGAATAATGGAGCCAATTTAGGATTTTCTCAAAGAATTGCAAGCAATTAAGTTGGCACAGACTGATCAGCTGCTGGGTGGATGCAGAATGGCCAAAGTCCACACACAGAGTTGAGATCTGGTAGTAGTTTTTATGTTCACTATATTTAAGGTCTTGCAGAATGTTTGAAAGTTCAGGACATGAGCTTTCATGCCATTCTATCTTAAAAATACTGTCATCAACTGAAACTACAGGAAGAAATTTATCCTACTTAGGCTGAAGGTAATTTTTAAAGTTGTTTTTGTGGTAATATGAGCAATCTAAAGCCCAAGGAGACACCTCTTCACATCCTGTGTGCCAGCCCCTGGCTTTCCGTGCTGCAGGAGCTTACAGCTGCTACAGGCTTATCTGGACGTAATGGGCAGCTAGGTCAAGCTCAGAAATGAAAAATCCATGATGGAGTATTAAATCCAAAGACCTCAGGTTGTCCAGGTCAGGAATTGCAGAATACAATAGTGTCCCCTACAGCCACAGCCCCTCAGGGAATCTGTGTGCCTCCCTCAGCTGCTGCTCACCCTTGCTGGAGGTAGTTTGTAAGCTCACTGGATGTCTTGGCTGAGCCCTGTGCTTTAGACTCCTGCTCTGTGGCCGTTCTTAGTTCAGCTGTGTTTTAGAAGTGCATGAGTTGGTCTTCAAATGCCTTGGATTTTTGGTGCTCTCGTGGCAGAGTAGCAATGTTGGCACTGCCCTTGGATGAAAGGCACTGCATGCACAAGCTTCGGGTTTAGCAAATGTGTTTGTGTGACTGTTGGCCAAGGAATGCATGCACTTTTTAGTAAATTGTATGTGCTGAAATATGCTGTGAGGGAGGAGAACAAAAGGGGAAAACAAACCCAGAAACATCCATTCCACTGGGACATGCTTGAGCATCCAGCAGACACGTTTCTAGCTTGATATGAAAGCATTATGTAATATTTGGAAACTGATTAAACAAGAGCTCTCTGTGAAATTGTAACAATTAACAAACACTGTATGTGATTTTCAATGTTATATTAGGTGTTAGTTAATATTTAGGTTTGCTTAATAAAATGTGAGAGAGAATAGAAAAACTCATTACAGTAACTCCATTGTTGGATTATTTGCTGTTGTTTTGTGCTCTGTTGTCGACCACCTAAGCTGAGAGAAATCTCCTGGCTCCTATTTGTTTTCTTTTCCAGTGATATTGAGATTTCCCGAGCACAGAGTCCAAAAGCTGTTGATGTACTTGCCAAGGAGATAGGATTGCTTACAGATGAAATTGAGATCTATGGCCGAACCAAAGCCAAAGTACGTTTGTCCCTGCTGGAAAGGTTAAAGGATCAACCAGATGGAAAATATGTTCTAGTTGCTGGGTAAGAATGCTATGTAATGTCATTAATGTCCGCTGTTTCCACTCTTATTAATATAAACATGCAACTTACATCTTTTTTATACTCTGCACAAATAGGAATCTTGAATGTTTTCATCTGTGTGTTGCTCTCTTCTGAAAGTGAGCAGGTTTTGAACTTCTTTTGAAGTAACACAGCTTTTCTTCCAAACTCTTATTACTGAGGTATATTTTATAAAAGGTAATTTTTCTATGATTCTGTGAAATGTTGGTGAGTGGATTGTTTTCTTACTGTTATATCAGAATTTTAAATGTTTAACTTGGATATTTAAGGCTGCTTGTATTGTGGCTGTTTATAAACAAACATTAACAGAAGCTACATGCTAATCTGTTGATATTAACAATAAATACTTTTTTTATTGAAGAACAGATTGCAAAGTTTAAAAAGTCATGTTTTTTCTCTGAAATGTAGACATGTCTCCAGGCAGGCTTATCCTGCTTGCTTTTCCCACGATTATAGCAAATGCAATGCTCAGCAGGAATTATGCACTTCTCTTCAGAAGAGCTTCAGGTTTTTCTTGCATTCAGTGACACTTTTTCATTCACCTGGTATACTAAGTGGAAACTTCTACTTGTGAACAAACATGTGAAGGTTTTCATTAATATTTAAATTGTAGAGTATTCTTTGTATTCTGAGTTAATTTATTGGTTGCTTCCTTTTAAATAAAACCACTCAGGTTTAAAATGCAGTTTGGGCTGATCCAGAAGGAGAAGGCTGTTGTTAATCACCTTGATCTACTGATTCTCACTGTGGCTAGTGTTTCTCAAACTGTTTCCTTACTGCCTTCCTGTGGCAACAGCCTGGATTTCTGGCAATGTCTGAGATGGAGCTGTTGTAGACTGAGAGACTTGATGTCAAAAAGCTGAGGCAAGCAAGATGTGAAGCTTTGCTCAAAGCTATGTGATACAAGTCCAGCATTAAAGATATTCCCGGAGGATGCTGGAGCTGTTAAGAGAAGGAAATAATATCTGGTTGAGCTTGGTTTCCTGTGGCAGAGTTTTGTTTTGGTTTGGGTTTTTTTGTGGCATTGGTTAAACAAAAACAGGCTCGACATTTGACCGAGTTTGAAGAAAGTTGCTGCCATGTATTTTCATGCTCATGATGTCAACAACATCAGTTGGTCATCATGCTGCAGACCAATCCAGACTTCCCTAGCACCAAACCTCTCACAGAATAAGAGGTTATTTGAAGGTGTCTGGAGGTGCAAAAATAACAAGTTCCATAGCCCCATTCAGGATTCAGGTGGATTTTAGTCGTGTCAGATTGCATTCACCATCACTTACAGTTTCTTTACACTGCTTTGTCTCCTGTTCTCCTTCAAAGAAGGTATCTTAAGCAGTTCTCACGGAAAGAAGTGCATCTACATGTGGAAGAAATGCAGTTTTGACCAAAAAGATGAAAAGCTGGCAAAAAGTAGAAAATGGTATCCTCTTTAAGTTTATGTAAAAGGTACCAATAGAGAATGGTGTTTCAGAAACAAAGGGCTGGATTTGGTACCTACCCGACTTGATGATGCAATATGTTGCTATTTGTAACATCTCTGAAGTCGTTGCATATTGTGGGGTTAGTGAAAAGCCACATCTGCTGCAGGAGCAGTGCCCGGGCAAGGTCACTACAATAGTGGGAGCATTCTCTTCTGAGAGAGTTCAAAGCTTGATTTTGAAATATAGTACATATAAAATATACATATAATGTGTGTTTATATGCTCTTAGCTGCTCTCCTCTGCTGAAATGGCTGTAGCAATGACAATTTTAAGAAAAGCAGGGAACTCTAATGGGGAAATTTTCAATGCAATGAAAATCAAGTATCACTGAAGTGTTGAAACTGGGGAGTGAAATAGTATCCTCATTTGCCTTCATTCTGTCCCTTGCCAAGGCAAGGTCAACCAGAACCTGCTGTTTGGATTATTATGTTTGTTCACAATAACCAAAGATACTTAAAAATTCTTTTAGAATGATGCAGTATAGGTCTTCAGAATAAATCTTCAGTGCTTCAGAGGAAACATTTAAGATATATGTTTATACTTACAGTTCTGGTGGAAATATTTGTAATGTATGATGGAAACTTCACGTGTGTGAAAAGAGTGCAAAGTGTGTGAGAGTTTGTGTGTGTGTGTGTGTACTCAAGAAACTACAAAACCTCCAACCTCCATCCACGATGCAGCCAGCAACATTTGTGCCTTTAACTGCACATTCAGACTTAAGTGTTTCACAATGTCTAGGAATTTATAAATATTTGCTGCAAATGCATGTATAGTTTATTCCTGATATACTAAAGACCAAACTTCTTCTTCTGAACAGGAAAATGCAATTGAAGTGTACCTTTTTATCTCTGAGGATAGTTGTATTTATGGCTCTTTAAAAAGTTGCTAATTGCAAAGTCTTTTTTGTTCTTTCTAAATGCAAACAAATGTTGCTAAGCGTTTCATCTAATATAAACTTTGTATGCTGAAATATTGCAGTTTGATTAATAGAGCATGACACCCGAAAATAGGATGAAAACTTTATTTCTTCATAAATTCCATTTACTTCTGTATTGAGACCGTTCTTTTAATTTTTTTTTCTTTTTCTTTTCTTTATTCCATTTTTGCTTTTTAATTTTTTTTGTCTATGTTTGGCTTGCTATATAGGGCTCGAGTTGAGACTCTGTGGGGGCAGAGCCACAAAGTATCATGGAGTGATTGGTTCTTGGGCATCAACTGCCTGTAAACAGGATTTTAGTGTGCTGAATAATATGTTGCAGGATCTGTTAACTCTACCTCCATTCATTGCCAGCTGAGAACATGCAAATGAATGCAGCTTGTGCTTGACCTAGGAGCTAAGTTTAGTGTCCAGGGTAACCTAATCATGCATTCAAGCATGTGGATGGCATATTCACAGACACCATATGAAATTACAACTGCAGTTTGTTAGAATCTATGTCTGTGTGTGTGTATGTTTCAGCGTCTTGTTTCTAAATGCTCCAGTGCTGTGGCTTTTAGCAGATAATTCTGGAAACTTGTTCACTTCAAAAATGCAAGATGAGGAAGAATAAAAAGTGGGAAAATTATGAAATACAAAAATACAATGCTGCTTTTAACAAGAAGTGTGTTGGATTTTGAATGCTGGAAAATTTAAAAATCAGTACTTTTCTCCTAACATTAATAGGTTGTTCTGTGATGAACTACATTTTCAGGAAGATAAAATGGAGGAAAAATAAAAATGGACGGTATTTCTTTTTACTGTGTCTCTTGGAATGCAAGGTACTTAAAAGCTAAGAAGAAAGGAAAACAAAAATTAGAGTAAAGATACAGGGAAGGATAAGAGGGGGAAATACCCCTGTGTTGATGGCCTAAATTGTCTGACAGTTGAAAGTAAAGTCATAGTTGTGATAGTTGTCACATATTGGTCATGTCATTACACAGCTCCTGGTTGGGACTGTCTTGTATGAGTCTGTAGTGGAGGATTCCTCAGTCTATTCCTGTCTTTGTTCAGTCATTTTAGCTTCACAGTGATCTCTGTGCTTTTGTATTTGGAAGCACCAGTCCCAACCCAAGGATGCCACTGCAACATTGTCATAACCTCATCTGGATGAGGTGACAGCAGCTGCAACACTTTCTGTGCTCAGAAATGCATTTCTGACAGCTGTAATTTAGGATGGGAGATGTACGTAGGTGGGAATTCAGTTGCCCATGGCCTCTGTAGCCTGGCTTTGCAGGTTTCCATGTGGATCACAGGAATTACAAACTCATTACATTGAATCTGCTGATACCTATGGGTCGAACATAGGAAATTTGAAAGAGAATTGTCACATATCCAGTAAAGTTCTCGCTGGAGTCACAGTGGCTGGTGTAGCTGTGAGGAGGTTACAGCTGGTGCAGTGTATGTCTCCCTGTTTGTTTATTTTCTCTTTGGGAGACCTCATGTAGCTTTCCCACAGAAACAGCTCTGCTGTAAGCTAATGTGATGTATAACAAACAAACAAGAAGTCTGCATATTCTTATCTTTGTTTTGATATACATAAGGAGAGAAGGCTTTCCAATGTTATGGAAAACTTACTTTGCCAAGGAGCTGATGACTGCTTGGTAGGTGGCAAAGTTTAAGGCGGAAAATTATTGTGGGATTTCTGTGTTTTGATTGAAAACATACTAAAGAAATTTGAAGAATAATGCAAATGGCTGTTAGTCTCTTGAAGTTCATTAAAATTTATTGCATTTTAAAAGAGGTTTTTCCTCATTTTGCATAAGGTTAAAACACAGCATCGCACAATTGAGCTAAAGTTAGCCATTGGCTGTTGTAATTTTATACCCATGTGAGCAAGTGACCTAAGCCAAAAGAGTGTAGACTCAGTAGTGTAGCCAGCAAAAACAGCTCAGTGTCCACAAAATAGCTTAAGTGGATTATTTTATTTATAAAACCCAATCAAAGTAGAGCAGGTACAAAAGGGAAGATATTTAAAATAAGCTTTCAAAGGAAAATTATTGGAATAGAATTTTCTTTTAATTTCAGGCGCCTTTTATTCTTTTTCTTTTAAGTCATGTTTAAAGCTGAGATTTTGGTAACTGTTGAAACTAATAAATAGCTGTTTAGCTCTTGAGGTTTCCTGCCAGTTTCATCAATGAGAATGATGTGTTGCTCTTTTTTGCTTTCTGGAAAAAGGTCTATCTCATAGAAAGCTCCCAGTGCTTTCTGGTTCATATTACATATTCATGTTAGAAGAGGCCAGTCGAGTTACCAGAGCATTTTAGTAAGGTGACACTTCATAGTGTGTTGTTTTCTTCTGTGACAAGTAGATATTGTCCTTTATGCTATCAATATGCATTCTGGTTATGCATTTTTCAATTGCAGTTTCCAGGAATCTGCATCTTTGATTTTGCTGGTTTCACAAGAATTGTAGAGAGTCCTTATGTTGTTGTGCATGCCGGATCAGCCACCTGCCATGTTTTAAGCTGAACCAAGTAAATAACTAGGGATGGTGTCTCCAAATTCTCTTGAGTGTGAACTTCATATTTCTGATGCTCAGAAATAGAGGTAGCCATCAACAGGATGGCCTGCAAATGCAAATTTTTCTGTTAGTAGTGCAACCATTGTGTGCACTGAGATTTTTGGGTCAAAAGAAAGTTCTTTACTGGTAACTTCCAGTAAACAATTATAGGTGTCTCTTTCATAGTAGAATACTTTTCTTTTGCATGTTTTGTTACTGTTTTATCTTTTTGTTTTGTTATTATTTTTAAATGATTGATAGCTTCAAGAGTTGTTACCTTGTTAAGTCTTCGAACACAGTAATGCCTCAGGATTACTCATATATTCCTTAAATCTGGGTTTAATGCACAGGAATAAGAGGATCAAGTAAATGAGATTAGGACAATAGATAAAAGTGAGTGAGATAGTAGGAGAACAAGGGGTAAGGAGAAACTATACTAAGAATTATTTGAATGGGTTTGGGGAAACCCATGTTAGAACAGTAGTCAGAAGGTGAAACATAGTATAAGTGAGTTAACCTGGCTGTGGTTCTCTGAAAGAAACACATTTGTTCAAAAGTAAGGATCCTGGGACAAAAAGGAGGTGAGAAAAAGAGTGGTGGGAAAAAAGGAAGCTATCCTTCTGGAAAGAGTAAAATCCTGAGGACTCCCTGTCCTGACAATGCAGAGATTAAAAGTATCCTTTCTTCTAGGAACTGCAAATGCTAGAGTGAAAGAAATGAAGTAGCATTCTGTGCTCCTGCAGTAGATTAGAAGGAAATAAGAAGTCCTAGTGTGGATAAAAAAAATGACAGGGACCAAAACTGCTTTTGAGAGTAGATAAAGGATATGCTCTAAATCTCCCACCTTTTTTTTTTGGCTCTATATAGATATTTTGCTAGAATTCTGTGATTTCCTTTTTAAGTTAAAGAAGTGCCCATTCTAGGATAATGAAATAGTCTGAATGTGAAGTTATGGATGATGTTTTAGAATCTGATGGTTGGTGAACACAATGTTATAAAATATGGAAGAAAATTGCTAAAACCAGGAGTACCCAAAGTGGCCCATGGTCATGTAAAAGTAGATCAAAGCGAAGAATTCAGGGAATCTCTTACAGATGTGTTTAACCCCATTAATTTCGCTGAAACTTTAGTTAAAAGAATACTTTTCTGAATTCTAATTTTTTTTTCCTAGAACAATATAAAGATGTTGATTTTACTTGCTTCCAAACTGTCCAGTTTTTTCCAGACATATCTATACAGGGCATATTTTTTAAAGCAAAGGATCTGATGATGCAGTAAAAGATTTGTGAAAAGTTAACGTTTTTCATAAATTTTCTTTTGTGGGATGAAGAGGGGCTTTTGCCAATCTGTGAACTGACTGAACTAAGCTGATTCTTACAATTACAGTACTGTTTTTGTGCCATCTGAATTGTGATCTGAGGATAGCAATATCTTTGAAAAATTACTAGTTGGGGAAGGAAATGTTTCTAATTAGAGCTAGAAGTTTCAGCTCAAGTTTTGAAGAGGTCAGAGGGTAAGGGTTCTCCTTTGACTAGGATCCATGTGCATGCTTGTATTTCCTTGGGAATGGCCTTTAGTTCTTAACACCAGCTTCACTAAAGTACTTCTCTTCAGGTGGAAAAGGCACCAAAGATATGAATGGTTACACTTTGCCAAAAAGGAAGATTTGTGTGAGAGTGGTATGAGTGGAAAAAAGGCTGGGGCTTTCTTCTTTTGCCAGTCAGAAAAAGGAAAGGCTGTGCCTCAGAAGAATCATTGAAGTGCATTTTGGAGCCATGAGATGTGTTCATACCTCAAAAAAGAAAAAAACAGAAAGAGAAGAAAAACCCTAGCACCCTGCATACACTTTTAACATGGATCATAAGCAAATGTGCTGCTGTTGAAAGCAGCATTTAATCTGAGGTGTCTCTCATTCACTGAAGGCTGATGAAGTTTTCTACTTGCAAAATCAGCTGTCACTGTCCCTTTATTAAAGGGGCAGGAACAGAATCTCCTCTAAGGACAAGAATAGAGTGGAGGTTAGATTTGATCTCTGATTTGAGTTTGGAGGTCTTTTTAAAATTCTGTTTCAGTCATGGTCTAAATATGGGAGCTGTAGAATGAAGCTTTGATCTTTTGTATGGACTATGATTGTCATTGTCCCCTATTGCCCTTAACGCTCTGAAACACAAGTGTACAGTAAATCACGTTCAATTAAATATAGTGAATTTTGTGTCCTGTTTTGTTTAAAAAGCAGTTGTTCTGTCATTGTTGAGGGTTACGGTGACATGGAAGTTGGAGAGGCATAGTTGAGTTCTACAAACAAAAGCATTGGTTATTTATTGTAAAATATTCTATTATTTCATTCAAAGTTTGAGCAGTGGGAATAAAAGATCTCATGCATTACTGCAGAAAAATATTAATACTGCTTAGAGTATCATGATGGATGGTTTGTTAATGAAACTGGTGAGACTTTTGAGTTGTAATAAAAATGTCTAAATTCAATATATTCTTTTTAGAACTTTTGCCAAAATAATCTTCTCTTTTTCTGCTATCATAGTAAATTGCTTAAATAGAAGACACATGTATATTAGCATTCCAGCTTGAGCTAGGGGCTAACATTGTGGCAAGTATTTTTGTGAAGATAAAGTAATCTTATTGAAATTTGCTGTACAAATATTCTTCATTGAAATCAAAAGCTCTTAGTTCTGATATCCTGAGCCAGGCTGACATCAGCAAAGAATTTGATTAATCTTTTTTCTTGTTTTTCTAGAATAACCCCCACACCCCTAGGAGAGGGGAAAAGTACAGTCACAGTTGGTCTCGTTCAGGCGCTTACTGCACACCTGAACATTAATTCCTTTGCTTGTCTGAGACAACCTTCTCAAGGACCTACTTTTGGAGTGAAAGGTACATAATATTTGCACAACCTATGACCTCTTTCAGATTAAAAGCAAATACTGCTTTTTTTTGCCTTTTAAAATTTATTTCTTTATTTAATTTCTCAATTGCTTCACTCAGTGGATTGTCGCAGTAGAAGCATATTCAATTTTTAAATTACCTATATAACTAATAGATAAGGGTCTCTTGCATATGACTTCCTGTGCAAGGTTCATACCTATGTTCCTGCATTTAACAGGTATTGATAATGCAGATAAAGCCTTAACATAATGAAAGGCAGAGGAAAGTAATTAGCCATGAGGAATTTTGTGAGTACACACCCTTCCAGCCACCCCTCTACTTGGAGACTCTTTAAATATGTTTCTAAATATTGCTGTCTAATTATTCCTTGAGAAAGGGTCCACACTGGATATTTCCAAGCAATACAGGGAATCTAGCAGTTGTGGTTCAGCTGTGTCAGCAGCACACGTTTGGCTGGGTCTGAACCTCTGTTCTCCTGAGCTGTCGCCTCTGATCGTGGGCTGCTGCCTTTTTGCCTAGAAACCCTATAAGAGCCTGAGGACCAAGTAAGACCCAGCCAGATTTCAAGCCCATCTTCAATGCTGATAGGAAGTAATGCAATCTTTCTTTTGCCATTTCTCAGCTGAAATTGGTGCCTTACTGGGCAAGCACTCCCCATCTGCTCTGCTTTGCTTTGCTGAAGTTTAAGTTCCAGCCTTCAGCTGGAAGGCTCCTGGTGCTTGGTACTTCTCACTAAGACTGGTGCGTGTGAGTGCTTTAATCCCTCCACTCAACTTGTGCATAGGCAACAGCAAATTTCTTTGCCTGTACCATGAGAGGTAGAGGGGAAGGAATGCTCAGGCGAGGGTGTGAAGGTTTCATTCAGAGGCAGTGTTTGCTTGTGACTGCTTTGTCTTTCCACCCAGCAGCTGCATGTGCATGACTGTGTCCTAAATCTGGGCAGGAGCAGAGGGTAGCCCTTACATAGCCAGAGCCTGCACCACCCATCACGTGTATGCTTTCATTTCAGAGCAAGAATTTCCTTTTTACTACCTGCTGAAAAAAAAGGCCAGCAAGATTAAGGAAATCATGTTTATTTGGGTGCATCACTGATCTTCTAATAAAAGTCAAAATGCCAAGAATGTGTCATCATTGCTGTATGTTTCACTTTGTGTGTTTAAAGATGGTTGTTTTTTTCCAAAACTGATGTGACCATTTGCTTCCCTGTGCAGGTGGAGCAGCTGGAGGTGGATATGCTCAAGTGATCCCCATGGAGGAGGTGAGACAGCTTCAACTTACAGTCTGTGATATGGCTTAATGGGCCTGGTGGTATTCAGTTGAAGATTGGACTTGATGATCTTGGAGGATTTATTCCATCCTTAATGATTCTATGCTATTCACAGTGCTTCTTTTGAAATGTGTGGCAGTTTCACCCCAAGAGAGTCTAATTCAGAGCTCAGCAAAACCACTCTATGGCCAGACCTGATGAGGAATCACCTTGACCGTGCACAGCTGGTCCAAGCAGAGTTCTAATGTCAGCCCTGAAGTGCCATTAAAACTGACCTTCCAGTTCCTTCTGTCAGATATATAAAAAATACACTACCTATGTAACATATGTCTTAATTTAAGATGCTCATTTCAGAGTTTTCACAAAACTTTGTCAAACTTTGTATCAGCAAAGTTCATGCCTGGGAGGTTAGGAGCTGTTCTCCTGCAGCTAACAGAAGGCTGGCATATGACCCCAAAGGCAGGATGCATGCTGTGCTCTGGGTCAGATTGAGCAGTAATCCACACCTCTGGTCCAGGTCAGTTAGGAGTTAGTAACGCTAAACTGATTCAGTATTAATGATGTGGAGCTGTAGCCTCTTGGCTTCTTATTCTTGAATCATTTAGCAAAGAATGATGTTCTTGGCTTTGGCTACACTTAGAGTAGTTTACCGTGTACTCAGATGGAAACAAGTCCTTCACATGGCCCAGTGTATTTTACCTGGAAACCTTTAGCCTACCCTGACAGCTGACTGTCCTGAGAGCTTCAGTCTCAAGGAGATTGCAATGATTTGTGCTGCTAATTTGTTTCAGTGAATTGAATTAAATCTTTTCTTATAAAAAGATCTTGTTGTTTCCTCCTTCTAGTTCAATCTTCATTTGACTGGAGATATTCATGCTATAACTGCTGCAAATAATTTGCTGGCTGCTGCTATTGATGCTAGGATCTTGCATGAGAATACTCAATCTGATAAGGTGAGAATTATTTTCTCCTATCCAGATGAAATTTTATTTTCAGTTTTCCAATAAACTGCACTTCAGAGAAAAACATATTGTTTATAATTTTATATTTTCACCATGTGAACAGTAAGCCATTTTATATTCTACTGGGAAATTTTCCATATGCAATGTATTTTTCTGGCAAATAGCTATCATAAGGTAGTCTGTAAGATAAGGATCTTATGCCCAGAACATTGACAACTATTTCTGACTGTACTAAATAGTGTAATAAAGCATATTTTCCCTACCTATAATCCTATTCTTTTCAGTAATTTGAAGACTCACTTCAAAGTTATAAATTGTATTTCTGATGTGTAGTTGGGTATGATGTACCTAAGTAGGAGTTATGGGAAAAATAAACTAGATCCTTATCCTTCTTCTAAATATATTGTGACCTTAAACAAATCTTAACTTGGGCCTTTAAAGGGAAGGGAGAGGATCAAAGAAGGATCCTCTCCTTTCTGTCTGCAGGGTTGTCATGTTACATTTGCTTGGTATATTTGTACACAGTGTACAAGTGTACATTTTGGCCAGTTTGGAAATTGTAATTGTAGTTTAAATACTTTGGATTTTGGTTAAAGTTTTGAAAGACTCTCAGTTTCAAAATTAATATATATTTTTTTGGTGAAATCTAGAAAACCAATAATTTCTGGCAACTGGATTTTATACTGTTAAATCATAGACGTGGCTCAGAAGCATGCCACCTTCTCAGAATTGTTTTTTAAATCTCTAACCAGAAGTCCACAACCTAATATGGTTATTCTTACTGAAATTAGGTGGAATAAATTTAAAAAGCATTAGCTTTTTATAACTTTTTCTTTCAACTTCTTGTGTGGTTTTTCTAGTCTTTGTATAATAGGCTGGTTCCAGTAGTTAATGGCGTGAGAGGATTTTCTGCTATTCAGCTTGCCCGTCTGAAAGTAAGTTGTTAATTCAGTTGTTAACTCCTCAATTATGGTGTCTCTTCCTGAAATGTATTCTGTTTCACAACTTGTTTAAAATTATTTGATGTATGGGACTGAATTTGTATAAACCCACATGAATATATCAAGTCTAGACTTCTTTTCTGAAAGCATCATCCTTGGAGGAATAGGATCTGGGTCTGATATTTTTATAAGTAACATTTTTGCTATTCTTTTCTCCTGAAATAAGCCAGTAATGTTTTTAAATGCTGTGTGTTTACTGATGAAATATTAGAGGTTTTAAAATACTTTTCCAATTATGGTATAGTCACATTTGAAAGCTCACATTCTTTGGTTTTGCAATATTTTCTGATTTTGAAAGTTTAATATAGCATATACTTCTGAGGTTTTATTGATGTCAGTCTGACAGTGTTCTTTCAAGGGGTACATTTGTATGCTCAGTATATTTTTGCATCCCATCATGCTCCCTGAATGTTTCCAGAAGAGCTTCCTGTGCAATTCATGTGTGAATAACACGTCTGGATTTGAGAGTGCCATTCTGATAAAAACCTAGAGAGGATCACAGTCCACTAGTGTAGGAGAGAGAGAATATGAACTTCTCAAATATCACCCTTAAGGACAGCTCCAGTTTTTCTATGGCCAGTTCTGTGTTTGTTGTTGGCTTGTAAGTCCTGACTGATTGTGTTTCAGTCATTGGATGGCAACGAACAGCTGCCAAGTGTACACTTGGAATTCGGGGGTGGAAAGAAGGATAGAGGTAGTGCCAGCTTCTGTCTTGGCAGAGGGTTAAAGAGTTCTCATAACATTTTAAGCTTTTGTGCTGCTCAGTTGAATGTCAGTAAACTAAAATGAGGGTTATGCCTACTTGACTCTAAAGCAGAGTCAAACTCAGAGATTGTTCTATCAGAATTTTGGGATATTTTCAGTATGTTCTTGTTTGCACTGTTACAGATAACAGGTTAGGGAAAGAGGAGGAGTGCTTGTTTTATTCATGACATACCCACTATCTCTATATTTGAAATGGATCCTTCACGTGAGCTGCAACTGAGTGAATGGAAATTTGGCTTTATAACATTCAAATACATGAATCATAATTTCCAATAAAATTGAATTATTCTGCTGTGTTCTCTGTGCAATGATTCCTTATATCTAACAAGGTATCAATTGTAAAGGGATCACTATGGGACCAGATTGCCTTTTTCTCAAAACCGGATTACTAAGATTGAAACACCTCACTTATATGTGTGGGGTTGATAAGGCAGAGCAGCTAAACCATTTTAAACAAATAAGCCATTTCACTGTACTTACTGAACTTGTTTGTGTGTAGAGGCTGGGAATAAACAAGACTGATCCTGGGACTTTAACAGAAGAGGAGATCAGCAAATTTGTGCGCCTTGACATTGACCCATCAACCATAACATGGCAAAGAGGTATGTAGTCAGAAAGCCTTACTTCATCTTGGATTTCATCATAACTTATCTCCTAATTTGCTTAATTTAACCTGGTTCAGAACCGTTTATGTTCTGACAGCAAGAATAACCAATTTGCAAGTGAGAAGTGTGGATTCATAACAAATGCAGCATGTTGCTCTAAACTTGGTCAAGTATCTGCAATTGATCAAGAGACTAAAATTCTGAAAGATGGATTTCTTTGACAGTTTAAATACATCCCCAGTTGCTCTCACATTAGGTAATACCTCTCCAGACATGTGAAAATGTCTTTTCTGTGCATTTTGCAAATCTTAGCCATAATTTCCTTAACTGTGTATGTTATCGTTCTAGATTGTTTGTGTTTATTCTTCTTGATTTTGGTCCTTCATCCTCCCAATATCAGCCGCCTGGGTAGCTCAAGAGGCTTAAAAGGCTTAAGAGATTATGTGTTGTTCTGATTTTTGAAATCTCTTGAGTTGTTTACTTCATTTGGAAAAAGAGATGAAAGATGTGGTACTGTTACCAAGCAAACTGATATCCACTCTGATACCTTTAGACAACTCCCCTGTGCTTCTACCAGTTCTAGTGCTGGGTCATATTTCAGTGTTTACCTCTATTTCTATACCTATCTTTTTCTTCTTTAGGGAAGTAAACTCTGCATAAAGTTTTGAGCTAAATACTGCTGGATTTTATTTTCTTTCTTGATTCTTAAACACTAAAGTTTTCACTGTTAAATGGAATGTAGTGATGCTTAGAAAGAAGTGTGAATCTATTGAGAATGGAGGAGTCTTGGCCATGCTTTATTGTGGCCTTTGTGTGAATGTCATCTCAGACTTGGGATATTTTTTCTCAAGATAATTCTGGAGATGTGGCATAAGATGTTTTTTATTAGTCACACAGTGTGTCTGGAAGAGACCTGTAGTAGGATAAAGAAATAATATAAATGTTTAGTGTAATATGACTCCTCTTTTTTATCAGCATGGGTTTGGGAGGAGGCAACATTGCTCAACAGCTGTTAACCTCAAGGGAGTTATTTAATTAATCTCAAACAATGTTAGTGAAATTTCTATTCCACACAACTCTATATGATGTACATACCTTAAACATTTTAGGAAAAAAACCTGGGTTTACGAATGGTTTAGATAACTTGGAGAATGTTTTATTTAGTACTTTTTCTGCAGTCCATATGTCTATGAAGCTTGTTACATACCAGGGAGTTTGTAGTGAAAAAGAGCTAAGCTATCAGATCTTCTGAAAATTAACTTCAGGACCTGTTTCCATAGAAGTATCACAAACTTTCAGTTCATTGTTAGCTTACACTAACTTGAAAACGTACAATATACTGGAAAGTGGGAAAGTTTCCCCCTTCTTTTTCTTTCCATGATAGTCAGATTCTGTTTACATCTCTAGAGGATAAGGAAGT
Organism: Acridotheres tristis; assembly: GCA_037013685.1. Taxonomy (NCBI): domain Eukaryota; kingdom Metazoa; phylum Chordata; class Aves; order Passeriformes; family Sturnidae; genus Acridotheres; species Acridotheres tristis. Next base: position 55,217,036 of record CM072887.1, on the reverse strand, counting down.
GGTTACATTAAGCCTAACACATATTTGAACCTAAACCTTAGTGAAAGGTTTACTTTGGTTGAAAGAAGAGGGAAGATTTGGAGAAGAAAAAATTGCTTTTATGGCAAAACCAGTTATTTCTTATTTTATTACTACTTAGTGCAGTTATTGGAAACTTCGTGGAGAGTGAGTGACCACAGTGAGAAAGTACATGTGTCTCAGTGACCAGGAGTTGCAGGAGCAGTTACAGTTTCATGGCAAGGGTGTTTAGGTTACATGATTTCACAAGGAAGGTCCAGATAAAAAAGCAGCTCACTGGCTGTCCAGGCGGGTGGGAAGGTGAGTTCCTGCCCTCAGGAGTGCCTGCATAGACAGGAAAGACATTTAGGTCTGCTTAAGGTGTGTTATGAGACTGAGCTTCCGAGGAGGAGAAGGGAAAAGTTTGTATTGGAGAGATCAACTTGCCATATGGCTTCATGGTGCCATATGGCACCACAGCTTGGTGCAAGGCTACAGCTTCCATGTTCCAGGTTCTATCCTGCAATTTCTGCCAGTAGTATAGTATTTTAGAGTATGACTGTGTATATATAGAAACTAAACTGAATTGGCCAAATCTGTGTTGCACCATCCCTTAAATGGAATTCCTGAAGAAATTAGGGGCCTAAAGACTAAGTAGAGGGAAGAAGGTATGTGTGGTATTTACAACAGCCCCAAGAGAAATGCCCAAGGAGGGGGGAAATGACTTAAATCTTGGTTTGCTTCCAGCTAACTCATAGCCCTGAACTGGAGTTGTGTAACATTAACATTCAAAGTCTCTCTTTGTTCTTGGGTAATTATGTCATCTTTTTCTGTACAGACAGAATTTGTTTTAAATCTCCAAAAGCAGCAGGAAAAGTGGTAGGAGCTCACTTACCTTGAGTACTGACAGTTTTCTCTGGAGGTTCCTGGACTCTCCGCTTATAAATGAAAAGGACTCAAGTCTACCAGAAGACTGAGTTCATTGCCAAGCTACAGTCTGAACATACCAAGAGTACCTTGCACCCTTTATTTTAGGATTGGTTCAAACTTAAGCATTTCTAGGACTACAGAGCCTGTAAGAAAAAGAGAGTCTATTTTTTAGTTCTGTAGGAATTGACATGTCCCCTTGTCCTATCACTACATGCCCTTGTAAAAAGTCCCTCTTTGGACCCTTTAGGTGCTGGAAGATGCTATAATGTCTTCCAAGAGCCTTCTCTTCTCTAGGCTGAACAGCCCCAACTCTCTCAGCCCGTGCTCATAACAGAGGTGCTCCAGCCCTCTGATCATCCTCATGCTGTGCAGCATGGATTGAGTTAGTTACTGTGATGCGTGTGAAGATACTTGTCTGGAAGAACCAGTCTGACAGCATAATCATCCTTTAAAAGAGGAACTGGCCAGGTCTAACCAACATCATACAATCTTAAAATCAATTCTTAACAAGTCAGTGATGAAGCAGATGATTTGAAGTAGATCTGGTGCTTTGTATCTACTAAGACTGATTTTTCTTGTTTCGGTAAAAAACTAAATTGTATGTTGGAATACTAAGAATCTGTTAGCTTCAAATGCTGTTCAAATAACCTGTATTTGTCAAATATAGATCAAAACAACCTGTCATTGAATATTATCAGGTAGAAGGGAGCAACCAAGTCAGTGCCAGTGCTGATATGCAGAAGTGTGATTATCTGGTTACACTGTTGGAGCAGTTCAATCTTATACACGTAACAGCAAGTATGCCTGGAAAAACCCATATTCCCGAGTCCTTGTTAAAATGTTTTGCTTCTTCTATTCCCTTATTTCAGTGGTGGATACAAATGACAGATTCCTGCGCAAAATAACAGTTGGGCAGGCAAATACGGAGAAAGGATTTGCCCGTCAGGTATGTACAGGCATAATAAATCATATTCTGGACAGACTTTGCATTAGAGGCTGAGAGAGTTTCTGCAGTTCTTTCAGCATACTTTGAGTTGCAATATTGACATCTGTTGCTGTTGTATAGTAATCTTGCAGCGAAACCGATTGTGTTCATGAGTAACTGAATCTGAATTTTCAGAAACAGAAATCAATGCATATTCTACAATGTGTCAAAAGAACTTAAAAAAATTGAATGTGTCAGGGGTTTAACACTGTCCTATGACAGATGCCTTTATGCCCTCATAAAGTTAATTTGTATCACTTTTAATTTTTTTTTAAATCTCTGTAACAGGTTATGTAGGGTACATGTAATTCAAATTACATTTAAATTTAATTTTAAAAATTGTCTAAAAATAAGCTTTTTATTCAGAGTTCTCATTTCCCTGTCATGCATCTCAGCTTTGGAATCTGAACTGTAAGAACTTTGAGCATGTGCTTTCTTCTACTATGTGGGCTTGAAGGAATAATTCAGGAAATAAGTATGTGCATACCTTTCAGTGGTGTAAAAAGCTAACCTGCATTACTATATGAGAGATTTTGGAAGTTTATTAAAGAACTTACTGATAAATTGAAAGCCAGACTTTCCCAACACCTCCAGAACAAGTGTTCCTGGTGTAATGTAGGTAAATGAATTTCTGAAACAGCACAGCATGGAACAGCAGTGTCAGGAGGAGTGAATGTTACGGTGATGTGGAGTTGTTCCTAATTTGATGAAGATATTGTAATCTAATGTTCTGGATAGTGAAATTCATGAGGTTCTATTTTGATGTGAACAGCTCTTGCGGTAGAGATAAGACTTTCACATTTTTGGAAATCCTAACTTGAATTTTTCTTTACCATTTCTTTAACATTTTCTTTAACATATGCCTAAATAAAGAGACCAAAACATATTGTTATATTTTTTGCAGCAGGTAAAGCAAAGCCAAATTGGAGTGAAGAACTTCAAAGGGAAATCATAAAATCCTAGAGGAGTTTGGGTTGGAAGGAATCTTGAAATTCAACTAGTTCCAAGCCCTCTGCCCTAAGCAGAGACACCTTCCACTAGAAATGCTCACTTATTTTGGTTTTGAATGCACAAAATGGAAATTTTTCTGTCTGTAGCTCACAGGAAATTCAATATTAGCTAATAGTCATTTCTGATAATGGGTTGGGACTACAAAATATTATACTTGGTATGAGTTCCTTCAACACTTGAGACCTTTTGATATGTTTAGATTTGTTTCAGTTACTCAGTATGATTATTAGTTTTAGACTGGGTTCTGCCAGCCTTATTGTGTAGTGTTTTACCACTGTAATTGTACTACTGAGTTAAATGTAGTTTATTTTATTATAGAGTAGTACTTGACAATATTGCTGTCAAATGTTGCTTCTGTACTTTTTCAGTAAAATTAATGCTTTCAGTACTGAGATGTTAGGCTGATGCATATCCATTCACATTTTAACATGGACTTAGTGACTCAAGAAATAGAACTAGTAGTTAGGAAAACTCATTTCAGAGCCTAGCCAGGGATCCAGAGAAAATAGGACTTCGTAGTTAACAGATGCATTTTATAAATATTTGGAGTGATGTTCTAGCACTCTTAAAATCAATGACACCTGTGTAAAATGGCAGAACACAGCAGGCACCAAAGTCTGCATTTTAATGAACAGGGATGCTGTGGTTTCTGAAGAGTATTACATGACTGATGCCCTTGATCCTGCAATTGAATCCATGTGGGTGGATCCTTTCATCAATAGAAAACTGACTTTGCAGCTAAGACTTCTGTCAGCACTTCATAGGTGTATAAAGGTTATTAGAGTTAAAATAGCACCTGCTACTACAATCTTTTGTGCCTGTTTCTTCAATTAAATTTTATGTCAGTCTTTGAGCATCTACTTGGGATTGTTTCTCCTGTCCTTTTGGGTTTATATAGAAACAATGTTAAAAACTTTTTTGTGGGTTTTCTGATAAACATTCTGATAAATTAGAAGTCTTTCATCATATGAGTTGGACATAGATTTCTCAGGCTTATTTCTTATCTTACATATGCTGCAATGACTTATTGAGGACATTCTCAAATTCAGAAAAGATAGTGGTATCCATGTCGCCACAATGCTAACAAAGGTCATTGTATGTAGAACTGCTTCCAAAGAATACGGAAAAACTGTTTAGTAATTTCACCATTTCACTTGAAGCTCCATGCTGAAAATCTCAGTTACAGAATTATTTTTCTTTTCCCTGGTATATAGGACTTTCTGCCTATGTCCACAGCAGGAAAGTGTTCAGGTGTCTTCAGAAGTTTTGAACAAACAAGTGGGCACCTAGGGGTCAGCCTGAATAGGGCTGCTCTGGGCTGTAGCTGTCAAAACTAAAAGCAGGAGCATGGCTTTAAAAAGGGCAGAAGCTCTTAAAGCACTAGGCAAATGCACAAGAGTGGTAGGGTGTATGTTCTATGTAGATGCTTCTTAAAAACAGACAAAGCTCTCAATTTGAACAGATTCCTCTGGTATTAGTATGGGATACATCTGCCAGAGGTCTGATGGAAAGAGTCCTGGCCTTTTTTCTCACATAGTAGGATGTCAGTTACTAAACTTTATGTAGACTTTAATTGCTGGAGATGGAGAGATTACTAAATAAATTGCAGTTCTTGATGACTGCCAACATTGCATTCCTATCACATAATACATTAATGGCTTTTCTTTTCTTCTCTGTTTATATTCTGACAGCATGTAGCCTGAGCTTTACTAATAGTGAATTAATACAAATACTACTAATGTATAGTCTTAAAGGAAGGTAAAAACTATTACTTACATTGTGCTGAAATGCTGCACAGTATGGATGTATTTCTATAAAAGCAGCAGAACTAATGCCACATAGAGTTCTTTGTACTTTTTGACTTACATATTTGTTCATTTAATTTTAAAGAAAAGGGGGGCAGAGACGTATTTTACATTTTCACAGGTCAAGCACAAGACTTAGCAGCATAGACTCTAAATTTTGAGCCTAAGTAGAAAAAGAATGATCAAATTTAACAAGAATGTTTTTGAAACCAGAATAAAAAGCTATTGGAGATCATTACAGAAAAAAAAAAAATAAAAAACCCTCCACAATGCAGTGTTCCTTTGCTCAGGCCAGTAAAGCTCAAAAGACATCTGGTGATTTTCCGTTTCTGCCACAGAAAAAAAAATTATTGATCCTTCAAGGAGCTTCTCTAAGAATAATGTGAGCCAAGGGGCTAAACAGTCTGCAACACTGGACCTCAAGTACATGTAGTGTAGTGGAGAATATTAATGAGGGAATATAAAGTGTTTGAAGTTCACAGAATCATACAATATCATGAGTTGAAAGGGATACATCAAAGTCTGACTCTTGGCCCTGTGCAGGACCATCCCCAGGAGTCACATCCTATGCCTGAGAGCATTGTCTAAATGCTTCTTGAACTCTGTCAGGCTTGGTGCTATGACCACATCCCTGAGACTCTGTGCCCAACCACCCTCTGGGTGAACAACTTTTTTTAATATCCAATCTCAATCTCTCCTGAAACAACTTCAGGCCATTCCCTCGTGTCCTGTCACTGTCACCCTCACCATTGAGGAGAGATCAGTGCCTGCCCCTCCTCTTCCCTTCACAAAGAAGTTGTAACTGCAGTGAGGTCTCCTCTGAGTCTCCTCCAGGCTGAACAGACCAAATGATCTCAGCTGCTCCTCATATGGCTGCCCCTCAAGGTCCATTGCCATTTTTGTAGCCCTTCTTTGGATGCTTTCCAATACTTTTATGTGTTTCTCATATCATGGTGCCAGCACTGGAGGTGAGGCTGCCCCAGCTCAGAGCAGAGCAGGACAATCCCCTCCCTTGCCTGGCTGGCCATGCTGTGCCTGCTGCCTCCCAGGACAGGGTTGGCCCTCCTGGCTGCCAGGGCACTGCTGACTCGTGTTCTACTTGCCATGGACCAGGACCCCCAGGTCCCTTTTTGCAGCTCTGCTTTCCCACAGCTCATTGCCCAGTCTGTACGTACAAGTTATTCTAGTCTTGAGTAATCTCAAAAGCTGTAAGTTACCATTTAGAACTTGTTTGAATTCCAGTGTGAAATTTATCTTTCCTGAGTTTATTCCTGATGATCCCCTGTGAGTATTTCAGCTGATTTTGATTTGGTTCATGATTTTCATTTCTGCTTTACAGGCTCAGTTTGATATTGCTGTTGCAAGTGAGATTATGGCCATCCTGGCACTTACCACCAGCCTTCAAGACATGAAGGAAAGACTGGGGAGAGTGGTGGTGGCTAATGACAAGAAAGGAGAACCAGTAACAGCAGAGGATTTGGTATGTTCAGTGCTGTAGAGACCTGTGAATAACCTCAGACATGTTTGTTTTGCCTCTTGAAGCATTAAAAAGGCAGGTGCATGCCAAAGATTTTGCTTTGAACAGCACAGTCGGATATCAAAGAAAGATCATCTTCTGGGCCAAAACCTGCTTGAGAATGAGAACAAGATGTAGAACTCATTTCTTCAACTCTGGTAACATCTGGTTCAGGAAACCTCTGGTCTCCATAACCTACTTGGATCATTTTCTGCAATTCTTAAGGCAAACAAATTCGGTGCTGAAGGGAGTCAAAGTGCGGGCTCTTATTTGGGAGAGCTGGTAATGTTTGCTACTGTACTTTTAGAGTCTGCTCAGATGTTACAATGATAGTTACCACATGAATGCCTGTACCACTGAATCAGAATGGAAACAAGCTGTTCTTAATTCAAAGGTTGCTGATAGTGCTTGGGACAGGTTTATCTGTCATTAGATTTTTTTTTCTTCTTTGCCTTTATTAGTTGCTGTTTCCTTATTTCCTACTTCAGCTTCTGAAAAAAGTTGGTATGTTTTTTCTTTAAATCACATTCTATCCCTTGTATCCAGGCCATGAGTCACTGAACAGTGGTTGGAAGCTCACGCGTGGTTGTGTATGGCAGGTTCTGGTTCAGCCAGAAGTTACCAGTTGATTTTTGTAATCAGCTGCATTACAATCAGGAGCAGTCTAATGCCAGCCCATTGATGATGGCTGCCTGTATCACACAGGCTCTGTATGCTTTTTCCTGTTTCTCCCTGCTTCGTGAACATCTGCTCAAACTTACTGAGTAATGAATGAGCAAAGCAATGTGTATCCTGCCTTGTCAGCAAAGACAGCAAATCCGCAAGTCAGGAACACCTTCACAGCCTTAATGGATTCCAGTTTAATAAAGAAATGAAAACATGATATCTAGAGTGCCTGGATTTAAAAATGAAATTAAGATAAGGTTAAAAATTTCTAAGTACAGTCATCATTAAAATTCGAAGTAAATCATCCATTCCCAATTATGCAGGAGACATGAAGAACTGCATTTAATATTCCAGCTGTTGAAGTTTTGCTTTTCAATTGCATAACTTTGTCTTGGCCAAATGGAGGGGAATGGGGAATAAGTTACATATGCAAAACATTTGAAGTTATTTAGTGTTAGAATTAAAACTGCATTTGAAATACATTATTTTAATTTTGACACTACTTTTGCATGAAGGTACTTTAATTTATTAACATTGTAAAATATTTGACCTACTAACCACTTAATGCTAATCAGCTTGATGAATGAAAGGAATGGCTTTTCTATAGGGGCAAAAGAATTTTAGAACTTTTCTACTGTGTCCCTAAAATGAACGCAGTGCTCTGCAAAATGTCTGTTACTAATTCAGTTTTCTTTGGCTTTTTTTAAAACAAACTTCCTATGCTTAGTGTCTCAATCATTTGATAGTGTTGCTTGTACTGAACATATGTTTCTAGTTGTTCTTTAAAGTGGTGTTTTATATTATACAAAAAAAAAAAAACCCCGCACAGAAAGAAAACATCATCACAGTCTGAAGGACATATGAGCATCTGCAGCTATGCTGCTGCATTCTTTTTCTTCTGAAGGTTCTCCATACCCTGCACAGGAAAGACTTGTGTGCATGCCCTGATTGGGAAGTGCAGAAACTCCTACCTCTTTTGTTGTGCAGTGTGTTAAAAATGAGTATGAGAACCATGGGAATAAGAGGAATATGATTTCATGGTTAAGGATGTAAAGCATCTCTTTGGAGAGTTCTATTCTGTGTTTTTCGCAAAACTTTCATGTGGTGCTCTGTCCACACAAACTGATTCTTACAGTACATAAGGAGTTACACATTCCTCAGTCTGATTTAATACTAGGGACCTAAACAACTGGAATTTATTGAAAGAGTGAAACTCCATCAAGAACTTTGAATCAGGAGAAATTATTTTCTGTTGTCCCAGGTTGAGCATCCAAAATTGGTGAATATTTTTGAGCTTGATTCTTGTCTGTGCAGGTTTCTCTTTTGAAGAACAGGAACAATTGTTCATTTCTGAAGACTTGCTAATATTGCTGAAGAAGTTAGATGCAGTGTTGGGGTTTAAAAAAAGTCAAAAGAAATTAGCTGTGGGGTTTCTATAATTTCTGTATCAAATTAAATAATGCTTTGTACAAGGGGAGGGAGCTTATGAATAACCATGCTGCACTGATGAAAGTGTGCTGTATAAAGTTGAATCCTCAGGAAACAACAGCAGGAGAAGTATAATCAAAGATCATAGCAAGTCATAATTCATATGTATGAAGATGATAAATTTCTGTTCCGTTGTGTAGCATTTTATCTCCATTGCTGGTTTCTTCCCACAGGTGGTCAGTCTGTTTGAGCAGCTTGCAACTAAACCTACCATTTCTAGATTTTAAATGCAGTCTCTACTCTTTCCCACTTCCCCTGCAACTTGTGCTGCTTGTCTTGCTATAATCCAAGGATTATTTCTTGAGAAAATTGTCACACGTATCAAGATGTTTGATGTGAAGCCATTCAGGTCCTGAATTTCCATCCTCCTTTCAAGTCAGGGTCAGTGAGGAGGTAAAGCTCTATAGTCTAGTAAGGAAAGATGTCAAGACAGCTGAACAAAGGAAAAACACTTTGCAAGATTTTAGAATGCTCTCAATCCAGGTTCAATAATTCTGACTTCTGTTTTTGTGGAACAAAATGAAGTTTAAAAGCTTGATTCTATCACAGTCCGTTGACATGGAGTGTTTTAGCCCAAAGAACTGCAATTGCATACAGTTCTAAAAAACTTTAAAGGCAACTTTATAATGAGAAATAGCACACAACCTGAGTAATGGGTTAATTCTGTATCATTGAAAAAAAAAATTCTGGGGTTCATGTTTATATCCTACACAGATTGAATTTATGCAAGTTTAAATGCTTGACAGTAGTCTTTAGTTCTTTGCAATCTATGTGAATCAAAACCACTAAACCTTTCTCTCTGATTTGTTTCCAGATGTACACACAAAATACTTCACAAAAATACAATTGTTCTTAATTTTGACTTTATATGCAATATATTTATCATAATACAATAGTAAAACCTAAAATACACATTGGCAGATATAAACCATATGCAGAGACAGACTAGGAATAATAGAAAAAAGATAAATCGAATATTTCATGAATTGAGAAGACTCTTTCCACAAGAGTAATGAATTAAATGTCTATCCTCTGTAATGGAATATGTTGAACTCTTTGCCAAAATGTGGTGCTCATTGTACAGTATTTTGAAGAGTTAATTGCTTTTTGGCTTTTCCAGTGAGGTAGAATTCTGATGGACACATACCATATTTTTATGTGAAGCTAAATCGGTATATATGCCCTAGATCAGTATGTCAGCCTATATGAAAAATATTAAATAAATATGTCACTATTTTTTTAAATAAGACTTCTTCTCAGCTTACTTGCTGTGCCATGCTGTTAGCTTTCAGTAACTCCAGGACAAAAAAAAAAAAAAAGGAATAGTTTAATATTTACTTATGTAAATAATCTGTCAGCTAGTGAGATTTTGTTCTCTGGTTCATCAGAAACATTGTGTACAGTGTTCACTTCAAACAAAGGAGTTGCAGTTCTTCTCAGATTATGATTTAAAGTTTAGGTTTTTTACAGGACTGAAATTGCAGAAAGTATTATTTTGTTAGAGACTATAGTTTCAATTGAAGGGAAGTTGCAAGTATTTCATTATTTTTCTTATAAAGAAAAGAATTTTTCTCTGCCCTTCAGTCTGTGTAGCCTTTATTCATTTCATAGTAGTTACTTTCAATCACTTTCCTTGTCATCTGGTGCTGGCTTTCATTTCCAGTCTTGATAGACTTCAGAGACTGCTCCACTGGAAGCTGCTTTGAAAGTATTTTGGATTTTCATCTAAGTTTGCCTTTCCTGTGTCACGTGTATAATTTATTTTGTGATCTGTGCTGTCTTGGGGAGCATACCTGCCCTGATGGCTGGTGGATAGATGGAAGGAGCATTATTTTCAGGAATACCTGTGATCAGTTCCAGGAAGGAACCCAGAAAAGCTGAACATCTGTATACAATTGATTCAGAGCACTTCTTTCCTCTGACAGTGAGTTAGTGGAAAGCTAATGATCTTGGGGTTCTCACAAGCTTAATTGGTGTGTAAGTGTCAAAGCCCCTAATTATTTTATAAGAAATTTAACTACCTTTTCTGAATTGGAAATAGGAACCTGATTCCTTAAGCAGCTTTGTGAATCAGATCCAGGACTTGGAGTGAGCTGTAGGAATTGTGTATTAGATACTTGGAAATGAAAACTTCATTCTAACAGTTGTGTCAAATAAGTATGCAAACCTTATTGTTTGTTTAGCTTTTAAGGACTGCTGTTGACACCACACATGGTTAAAAACCATGGGAGGCAGGTAGACACAAGATATGCCTATTGGAGTATTTGCATCTTTTTTTCTGAGCTTTCAGATTCAGATAAAATGAGTTGTTGTGTCCAAAAGGTGTGTCGAGTGCCAAATCATGAATAAGTAATATCTCCCAAAAATCTAAAATGCAGAGGAAGTATTTTTTTGATTGGTGAAAACATCAGAAAACAAAGGAGACAGGATTTGAGCCATGATTATCTAGAAGGAGCAGGGGAGGAGGCTGGGAGAGAAGTGTCCTGATTTTATTTTTCACTACTTCTTTGCCTGAGTCTTCTTTCCAGTAGGGCTGATCCATGGCTGCTGCTGACCACTTGAAAGACCAGATGTAAAATTTTGTATTTGGCTTTTTTTTTCCCCTCTAGAAATGAGGGTAATTGGGTATACAAGCAACATAGCACCAGGCTATTTCTATGGAGGTGGTGGAGCCTCACTCATTTTGAAAGAGCTGGACTGCTTATGTTTCCTTGCATTTTAATCCTAGCATCTAAAATTAACATCTTAAGAAACAGCAGTCTAATTTAGAAGGTGTAAAACTATGCTGTTTTGCTACCAGTTTCTCATATGATATCTTTGTGGATCCATTGGGTTTTGTAAACAGTGGGAGACTTAGAGTGCAAAAAAAAATCTTTTTTCTTATCTTTCTCCTTCACAGTCCTCCAAGGAAACACTTGCTATGCATCAGTAGAAGCCAGTTTTACTATTTTGGTTTCAATTCAGTTTTATCTAAGGCCAAATATTCTGTGTCATTTTACTCTGAAGTCTATGTTCAGATATGATGCTCAGAAAGAGGAAAATTTAATTTTATAAAATACTGTACTTAATCACCACATTCTTTTATGTCTCTTATCTGTTGCCGTCAAAATTTTCATGCAGACTTTGATTGCCCAAATTTGGGGTTAGTTGACAGAAGCTGTGTTGGGAATTCTAAAGGCACTATTTTTATTGCTTTTCTTTATTTGAATATTAGTATTCATCTCTTTATAGGCAACTTGGATATGTTACCCATGTTTTTCAATCTTCATTTTAAACAATTTACAGCAGCTAGAATTTTTTGTTTAGTTTTCATGTTTCTTTTCAATACAAAAATATATTAAATTCATTTTTTTGCATTCTCTGGCAAGTCTATGAGCCACTCTTTATAACACTGCTGTGGTTTTTCTGAACCATGATCTAATTCTCTCAAACTAAACCCGATCATCTCAAAATCAAAGTAACTTAGAATAAATTTGAACATATGCTGGTAATTTCTAGATACTACTCTTCATATAGTCTGATAGTGTACACTGTAGGCTTTTTTATTTTCCTGGAATGAGCATTGAAATTTGGTGTTGAGGGTTGTCTTTTTTTTTTTTTTTTTTTAGTTTATTTTTAAAATTTATTTTAAGATCAGTCAGTGTGAAATTTACACTTCAACAAAACTTTTAGGGCAGAGTAAGGTTTTTTACAAGCAAAATGCAGTAATTTTCTCAGCTCCTTTTGTGCTCTCATCATCACAGTAAGGCACCTCTAACTTTTAATCTTATGATGTATTCGTAATCTGCCCCTAGTAAACTCTGTGACTGCTTTCATCCTGTATCTGTAATGTATATATTTGTACAAGTCTTGAAAAAATACCCTTTCTGGCTGTTGCTAGCTATTGATTTATGCTGTTGATTCTGTCATAAAAGAAATAAATTTGTCATTTCTTTAGGCAGTTTTAGCAAGCTGTTGCCTTCTTGCTTTTTCAGTCTCAGTGGCCTTTGGCAATTCATCTTTTGTTACGTTGAACATCCTCATGCCGATCACTTAATTCTGTTTCTGGTCTCTCCATGAAATAGGACAAAGAAGTTACCTGTTGCCTTTTAAGTGTACTCAGAATAAAAACATTTTTGTTTTTAACACACTGTAAATACAGAATTTTAGAAGTCTTGAGATAGTATCTAAATAAATTCTTTATGCATCACTGTAACACTGCTTTGAATTGTAGGGGTTTTTTAACTATAAGTGTAACTTGGAAATGTTGCATTTAGAATTGACTTCCTTAAGATGTGGACTCTTGTCTTTTAGGGAGTAAGTGGTGCTTTGGCAGTTTTGATGAAAGATGCAATTAAGCCTACGCTAATGCAGACATTAGAGGTAAGTGTGGCTTATGGTGCCTGCCCTTCTCCAGCTTTCAAATTCCATATTGTGTTGATCATGCCTCTCTTCAGTAACTGTGCTTGGCTTTCAAAGTTCAAGCCAGGGTCCAATCCATAAAGGCACTCTAGCAAACATTTGTTTGTTTATGTTATTATTCAACTCTATCTGCATTTATATCTTTTTGGTGGTTTTCTTTCTTTTTGAGATCTAGCTATAGTCATAATTTTATGTCGTGTTGCAAACAAGCTGCAGTGCACTATTGAGCTGCTTCTGAGCACAATGGGAGGCAGATTCATCTTCTAAGTCACAGATTTACTATTTCCCATCTTGTTCTTACAGGGAAGTTTCCTTTTTGTGTATTTCTTTTATATGGATGTTCTCATGATGATTCCCACAGCCTAGCATTTTGTGGGGGAAAAAGTGTGCTTTGCTGTGGCCATTCTAATCTGTATTACAGTTTGTGCCATTCATAATCACAGGAGGGTCCTTTCAGCTGCTTATGCATTTTCCTAAACTAGCTCCCAGCCACCATATCTTGCCACAGTGCCTGCATGGACTAAATGAAGCTTTGATGGGCTATGAGAGGAATACACCTACTTTAGTGAGCTTTCTTCCAATAGCTTAAAGAATGTAGAATTAGTGCAAGCTAGCTTTGTGCCTGGGCAGTTTGGTATTGATGTTTTGATGGGAAACTGATGAGCAACATTCAAGGGGAGAGGGAGAAAGAAAAATGAGAAAATAATGAAGCAGCTTTGAAAACAAATGTGCTTGGAGAAAAATTAGTGTATATATTTTTTTCATTTGACCATCAAAATTACATAGCTGGAATATTTCACAATGGTTCTTGATATGCTGAAAAGTTGAAGAATGCAGAAAGATACCAATGCAATCACCAGTTGATAAAAATGTCTCGTTTCTACAGCTTATGGAACTGATAACTACCTTTTTGCTTTTGTGTTTGGGCAGGGACAATTTCCTAGTCTTGGGGAATATTAGAAAAACAGGATTTAAGTCTATGTTATTTTATTACAGCCATCTAAATTATTTTCCCCTGCAAAGAAAACCTATTCTTTCATGTGACTGTATGGAGAATGTATGTGTGTGTGTGTATGATAATTTTAATATAACATCCAATAGCAGAAACTGGAGGTCACATAGGATCAGGAATGTCATGACCAGAACTAAGTTTTGTAATCACCACTTGGATAACATTGTGTGTGTTAAGCGCCAGTGTCAAGGTAGTTTTCATTCTGACTGTTTAGTCATTCTATTTGCAGTTTGCATATCTGTTGGAAAATACTGTGGTTTTGTTGCAGTTTTCTGAAAGACAATTATAGATGTCAGAAGAGATTCTTTTGATCAATGGGCATTTGGCTGTGGGACTTGCATGCATTTATTTTTTCCCTGCATTTCTTTATATTCACATTTCTATGGAATAAAATTCCTGCCTTTTATGTGGTATTTTTTTCTAGTCTAATCTATGCTATGGCTGAAACATCTGCCAGCTTTCTTCAAACGCTCTTGCTTGTTAGCAGGACCCTGACCACATTACCCAAAGATACATTTTTCCCCTAAATTCTTCTCACAAAGTTCTTTTTAAAACAGCAAACTAAAGCAGCTCAGAACACTGCTTCATGCTCCACTCCTCCACTTTGAGTCTTAAAGATGAATTTTGTCACCCTCTGGATACTTGCTGACTTGCAGGCTAATATGAGTCACCTATCCAGGAATGGAGAACCCCAATTTTTCTAAATATTTTTCAAGATAGTACTTTGCTTTGGCTGGTGTCCTTTTGGGCTGTATCATTGCTCTCATGTAGAATCACAGAACCTGATGAGCTGGAAGTGACTCCCAAGGATCACCAAGTCCAGATCCTGGGCCTGCACAGCACCATCCCCGAGTCGCGCCATGTGCCCGAGAGCATTGCACAAACACCTCCTGAGCTCTGTCACATTGCTGCTGTGACCACTGCCCTGGGGAGCCTGTTCCAGTGCCCAACCACCCTCAGGGTGAAGAACCCTTTCCTGATATCCAACTTAAACCTCCCCTGAAACAACTTCAGTCCATGCCCTCGCATCTGGTCACTGGTCCCCACAGCGATCAGTGCCTGCCCCTGCTCTACCCTTCACAAAGAGGCTGCAGACTGCAGTGAGGCCTTCCCTCAGGCTCCTCCAGGCTGAACACACCAAGCGACCTCAGCCCCTCCTCACACGGCTTCCCCTCAAGGCCCTTCACCATCCTCACGGCCCTCCTTTGGATGCTCTCTAATAATTTAATGTTGTTATATTGTGGCACCCAAACTGCCCCCAGCACTGGGGGTGAGGCTGCCCCAGCTCAGAGCAGAGCAGGACAATCCCCTCCCTTGCCTGGCTGGCCATGCTGTGCCTGCTGCCCCCAGGACAGGGTTGGCCCTCCTGGGGATGCAGTGGTCTCCTCTATTACTGCCTGTGCTGTTGCTGCTCTTGAGCTCTCTTCATTATTTTTAACTCTTCATCTGAATAACTGTTAGAGGTGCTACTTTTAATAACGTCAGTTTAAAAAAGAAAAAGGAGGTGAACAAGGAGGATGTTGTGCCCTGCACACTTGAATGTACTCTAGTGATCCACTTGTGAGTTTAGAGCCCTCTAGCGTGATAGATTTTAAACCAAAGTAATCTTAGTATACCTTGGGGTGGTAGATGTAATAATATTTCTTCTGCTGTAGGTAATGCCATCTTTCTGATGAATGTGTGAATTGCAAATCAGAAATTAGGTTAACTGAAGCCTACATTACACTTAAACCTAATAAGTAGCACTCAAAAGTTAGCATCTTAAGTTTCCAAAGATGTTTCCTGTAGTAATTGGACAACGTAATCGTAATCCCTTGAATGAGAACAAGCTCTTCACAGAAGTGTAAGGACTTTTAGCAACAGCACCATGATTTGACAACAGTAAAATTAGAAATAATCCTACAGCACGCAGGTGGTGAAAAAACAGAATAATATGATTACAGAGAACACAAATACAGCTCAGAACGTGCCATGGACCTGTCTGGCAATTAGAGATGACGCTGTTCACCAAAGCAGGTCTTCCAGGTCACTTCCAGGTCAGGAGTGGCAAAAAGGCTGCTGGATGAGGGAAAGCAGGAGATCTGAATGACCGACAGTTGATTTGGTATAATTTATGAGGCATAGTGTCTGTGGGTAGCAGTGACTGGAAGGAGCTATTGCAGAGAGAGAAGCCAGATAGAAGTAGCCAGTGCAGCTACTGATCTGATCTGATCTGGCCAAGAGCCTGTAGATGGGAATTGTGTTAAGCCCTGGAAGTCTGAGGAGTTGCTTCTAAGGGCCTGTGAAAAGGGAGAAGAACAACATGTTTGGCAGATTTGCACCAACTTTATATGGATATCTGCATGCACTGGAGAAGAGGCTTAGGTGATAAATCAAAAATGACTAAATGTCAGTCCTGCGTGGAACTGAACTGGCAACTTATGTCAGTGCTTTTTTTCATATGTGAATTGATGTGTGTTCTATTTTGCTGGTTTTTAAAGAGGTTTCTTGGTGGATTGCTTTCCGTCACAGTCCTGCCACTCTGATACCAGAAATTCTGCCTGAAAGTGTTAGTGATTGACAGTGTTTTATATGCAGGAATGACAGTAAAAATCTAAAAACGGGAGACACAGGGCACTCCATCTACAATAACAGCAGACTTCAGTGGGGCTTACTTATATCCAGTGCTGTAGAATTGAGATTACTTTGTTTGGAATGTACATAATGATTTCATAGTGTTTATCCATGTTTCTCATGACACATTTGTTCTCTTGTCGACTGATCCCTTAATGTTTAGCATTTATTTATACCACGCGTAACAGAGCAGCTGCTCTATGGGACAACCCTTTGTAGTTGCAGGCTAGCTGCTCTGGGGTGGTTTGTTGTGTTACTTTTGAAGTGCCACTCACAGTAAAGATGAGAGAAGAATGGTAATAAGTATTATAAACATCCTTCCAGCGGCCAGATAACTTCAGATATTTATTGACATTCTGGGTTTATTTTCTTTTACTGAAACTTGGATAATAAGATTTTCTGTACTGAAAACAGTCAGCAGAATGCATCTCTGTGGCACTGTTTGGTTGTCCATATAGTTTGTTAGGAGGGTAGCAAAAATAAGTGGGACAGATGGACTGGCACAGTCACTAAAGCTGGCCTGAGAAGACATTGTTGTCCCTGTTCCAAGGTGTGTCTCAGGCTCCCAAGGTCCTGCTGGAGTTCACTCTCTTCAATACCTAGACTTTACTTTTCTTCCAGGATTGCTCTTATAAAAAAAACATTCCAATTTTTCTTCCTTTCCTTCTGGTGGATTTCAAAGCTCCAGGGGAGCATCTGTCTATGCCAGCGATTTAGTAGTATGTTTGGTTTTCAAGTTAGTCATGGGAGCCTCTTGACTTCCAATATTCTGGATTTTGGATACTGCAGTCCACATTCCCTTCCTATCCATGTTGTGTGGACGAACTCTTGGAAACACATTAGCACAGGGAATGTAGGAGGAGACCCTTCTGGTACCTCTGCACCTCCCTTTGCCTAGCAGTGTGTGTTGGGCTGTCCAGTCACTGGCTGTGGCTGTGCATTACATCTGCCCAGTGTCTGCTCTGGGCTCTAATAAGACCAGCCCTGTGATTGCTTGCCACAAGAAATTAGGGATTGGAAGAGTAAAGTTAGTCTTACTCAGTAATAAAAGACAAATTGGAATAAATCTTACGGATCTGAGTGTGGTAGCTGAAAATTTTTGGTCCTAGTTATTTGAATGCCAGAAGTGTAAATACTGGATTAAAGTAGAAGTAAAGCTTCAGCTTAGTTTGGTGAAAGTTGTTTGCATTTGATTTTGTCTGTTATAAGCTCTTTGGGATAGGGATAACATATTTTGCACAGCACCTATTAAACTGATGCCCAGATAATATTTGAAGGCATATGTAGTTCATGATAAGTTTTTGTGTACCTGTGTAAAATCTATTGATATTGCAGTTCCATTCCATCAGCAGATAGAAAACAAGAAAAAAAGCTAACCCTAAGTAAGCACAATGTTATGATTATAGTGATCTACATCCACTCTCTTGTTACAGGGCATGATTTCTCCTTAATATACTTTTTTTGCTCCTAATTCTACTCTAACATATATGGAGAGGGTTATCTGAGTTGTAGCTTAACTGTGTTGTTTGTGGAGAATAGTCCCCACCCATGTGTGTGCATGTGGCAGTGGCTAAAAAGTTACTTGTCTTTGCTCTGAGCGAAACAATTAATTAAATATTGTTACTTCTAAAGAACACGATAAGAAGAGATATTTTGTTGATATATAATTTTTGTATATGATTTCTAGTCATCATTACTGAAACGTCCATGTTTTCTGTAAAACACCACTTAGATTACAGTAGTGAAACAGAGATTTTCCTATGTAGGTTGTTTCCTTAAGATACCGGTGGCTGGGAGATGAGAGGAGGAGAACCAACTTGGATTTTATGGTTAATAGTTTCCAAGCTGTGATTCAGGGAACCATTAGATGTGCCCTGCAGCTGAGCCACAGAACACTGTCCTTCTTAAGTGATGTTTCTGATCAAAACTTGAAGGAGGTTGCCTGGTAGGTTCCCTGAAATTTTGAGGGTTGGCAATAGCTCCTTGTACAGAATGTGAGAAGAACATTGATGGAAATAATGTGAAATTGTCTGCTTACCTTTTCTTTAACCAGCTGGGCACTTTAAGATGCATAAACGTAACAATGGGCATTTGTTCGCCTAAGAATTTTGTAGTAAAACAGCTGAAGTGACATTCTTCTGTCTGAATTGTGTGTTCTGTTTTAGAGAAAACATAGCAATTAATGTAATCTCACCTAATCCTAATCCCTTTCTGAGATGCTTATTTTCTAATTTCTTCTTTCCTTGCTATGCCTGCCAAAAAGATAAGAGGGAAGCTGAGAACTGCTTCCTACCTCATAAATTCCCTACATGTAGCTAATTTGCTTACTCCTTGGCTCTCCTTTCTCTGGCTTAGATTGGTTTGTCTACAGAGTCAATTTCCCCAGTGTATTTGTATGGTGTCTAGTGCAGGAGAATTCAGCTCTGCACCTGGGCTTCCAGCAGCAGTGAATGCATTTTCCATTGTGTCAGTGTCCCCACTGCACCCCAGCATGTCCCTTGCCATCTCCCTCTCCAGCTCCTCAACCCCTGACTCTGGTCCCTCATGGCTTCTGCTGGCTCCTCTGCCTGCACAGGAATGGCTGTAGCAGCCGATGAGGAAAACAGGAGCACACAGGGCTGGAGTAGGGCTGGAGCTGGGCTCTTACCTGTGTATCTGCAGTGCTGCATTTAGTCTTGTTATAGAATGTGTGCCAGAATAGCACACCACAGTGTTAGAGCTGTGGAAATATGAAACATGAACTAGTACAAGGTAGGGTGAGGAAGTTGTGAAGGTTTGCACTGTTGTTTATTACCTTTCTTGGAATGAAGCAGGTGAATGAATGAGGTCTCGAGCATGTAGCTGAGATGTACCTAGAACCCCTAAATTGTCTAAGAGCACTTCCTTTCTATATGTGACCTTGATAAGTCTGAAAAATTATTGAGTTTCTTACATAATGTGCTGGTTTGGCCTGGGATAGGGTTAATTATCTTCACATCAGCTATTATGGGACTGTGTTTTGGATTTGTGCTGGAGACAGTGTTGATAACATAGGAGTGCTTTTGCAATTGCTGAGCAAGGCTTGCACAGAGTCAAGGCCTTTTCTGTCTCACTCCACCAGGAAGCAGGCTAGGAGGTACACAAGAAGTTAGGAGGGGACACAGTGGGACAGCTGACCCCAGCTGGCCCAAGGGGTATTCCCGACCAAATGGCATCGTGCTGAGCATACAAAGCTGTGGGAGGAAGGAAAGAAGGGTGGACCTTTGGAGTGATGGCATTTGTCTTCCCAAACAACCATTACACATGATGGAGCCCTGCTCTCCTGGGCTGAGCACTTGCCTGCTCATGGGAAGCAGGAATTAATTCCTTGGTTTGCTTTGCTCATGTGTGTGCAGTCTTTTCTTTGCTTATTTTCTTTGCCTATCGTGTTTATCTCACACCATGAGTATTCTTACTTTAACCCTCCTGGTTTTCTCCCCATCCCACTGATAGAGGAGCAAGTGATCAGCTGTGTAGGGCTTAGTTGCTGACTGGGGTTAAACCATGACATCTATACATTGAATTATTTACATATATTTTTTTGTCATCCAGGGAACACCAGTATTTGTTCACGCAGGACCTTTTGCTAACATTGCACATGGAAGTTCTTCTGTTTTGGCAGATAAAATTGCTCTTAAATTAGTTGGAGAGAAAGGATTTGTAGGTAAGTAAATACTCAGTTTATTGTATTACAATCTGTTAGTAAATTGGCAGTGATGAAAATGAATGGAAAAATTAGCAATTCAAGGTAAGAATGCTACTTTATTTTTAATATCAGTATAAAATTATCATAAAGTGAATGTGTAATAAGCCAAAAGCACTTCTTCTCTTATCCTGCCTTTTGTCTCAAGTCCTGCCACTGTATTCCTGCGCCATGTTTGACTCATGAGTGGCCTGTTCACAAGGTGACTGAATCAGTCAAATGACTGGATTGCATTGAAAGAGGTGTCCTGTTGTTCACTCTCTTAGTGTTCCTCTGGCCTCACTTGATAAACCAACAGAAACCACTCTTTTTTTCCTGATGAATTATTTCTCTACCAGTTTAGTAAACTCAGCCAAATCAGAGGTCAGATGTCCCTGAGCCAGTGCAGGGGTCTAGCAGAGGCAAGGTGGTAGAAGAATGATTAATTCTGCCTCATTTTAGTGGCTGTGAGCAATTTGGTTAGTCCAGCTGCATTGTCAAACCTCACCGTGGGGCCTTTATGTTCCCATGAAAGCATTTGAGTGGGCAGACTCTTTTTATATTAGGAATTCAGCCTGCACAAGCAACAATAGACACATAGAGCTTACAGTTGCAGGCAAAATAAACTTGTGGCTGAACGATGAACTAGCTTTTATAAAAATTGTTGTGAGTGTTTAAATCTTAGAATTAATTAAATAAAGGGAGCATTGCAGCTTTCCAGTAGTGATGCCTTTGCAATGCTGCAGCCATTCTCTTCTGAGTCCTAAACACCCAGGTTGGATTGCATTAATCCTAAAGCTAAAGTCCGAGTACCTGTACAACGATGCTCTTGAAAAGATGCAGCAATGTGAAACGTGAGATTTCTTATGCTAGCACCTTTAAACAAGTAGAGAAACATGTATGTATAGGCTTATGTCATACCTACATACAGGAAAGCATTGTTTTTTACAGTGTTTTACAGCTTAAAAGTCTGTTTATTTCCCTCTATTAATGAAACATCCATTCAGAGAAGAACATTTTGCATTCTGAATACATTTATTTCAAGATAGTTGAATTCCTATTTCATTGGGCCATGTTTCTTCTTACATGGCTTTGTGGAATGAAGAGCAAGATAATTTAGGGTAGGTAACATTTTTTTTAAACCTTGTGAAGCGACTTTGTTTCTGCAACGTGCAGTCTTTTCAAGTGAGGTGTCAGTTGTGTATCAATTGAATGAAAGTATGTTGGCAACAGTCTTGAGTCTTGATCCGGGTTTTGGAGCCCAAAATGTATTGCCTTAGATTTGGATTCCCTTCCACTGAGTGTGTCCCTCAGGCACAGAGAACATATCCTTGCATTTCTTGCGGTTTTTTTCAGTCTTATCCACCTGTTTGTCTTTAACGCTCTTTTCTGCATTGTTTGTCTTTGGCTCCAGTTTCTCTTTTGGGAGACAAAGCAGTGCAGCTTCAATATAGGAAAACCTTTGTGTGCTGCCAGCTAAAGGCCCTTGTTCAGATTTTATTCCACAGAACACAAATCCCCATGAAACTGGCTTCAGAATAAGACTGCCTTTGCTCTGCAGAGCCAGGAACTTCAGCATGATTTGTAGTCCTTGTTAGATTATTAAAAGGAGTAGTTCATAGAGTGGCCTACTTAAATAAACTTTTCAGGTGGTCACAAGTGTAAATATTTGTTCTAATGGTTGCAATTGCCATAAGTTTTATGGTTAAAAAAAATACTTTTTTTCTGGTAACTTGTCAGAGCACATGGGCAAAGACTACATGTAGCACCCACTGGTTTATTAAATACTGTCCTATCCTACCCTACACAACTGAAGTCTAAAATGACAGCTACAAAATGTGCACCAGTCCACACTGAGGTGACATCTGTACAGATGGAGGGCCCAGTGCCTTGTGAATCTGCACAGGAAAGCAGGTAGCAAGAAACTTCACTACATTCCTGCTCACTGTGGAGTTGGCCTAGGGCCATTGAAATTCCAGTGGGAAAGCTGATCCTGTAGTTAATTCAGACAGCCAGGGTGCAGGACAGCTATGCTGCAGTTAGGTAAGTAGCTGAGTAAGTTTATTCAGTCCTGCTAAAAGAAGAAGTTTTCACTGTTCCACATTTCCTTTTTGGGAGTGTTCTGGTGCATTAGATCTGACACTCATTAAATCTTGTATGAGCCATTACAGTACACTTCTGCCATGTAGGTTAGTTGCATAAACTCAGGAAAGAATTCAAAAGGTGCTAGGAACAGAGTAAGGTATCTTGCAGAACCATGTGGCTGGGAGAGACATTTTAGAGACCACAGGCTATGAGATTACTCTCAGCTGCCTCCAAAGCAGGAATATAAGAAATCTGTGACATATTCTGCGATTAAATTACTTTCCTGAATAATAGAATAAATATCTTAATGTACATACATTAACTCACTCACTGTGAGATGGGATTATGATGTAAAATATATATAATTAATATATTTGTTTGATATATTCACTGTTTGAATCTGGTTTTGGGGTTTTTTTTTAACTTACACCATATTTGTACTGTGGACAGTACTAAGGAGAATAGCATGGCTTGAATTTGCAACACAGTTTTACAAACACAGACTTTTAAACTCTGTCCTGATTTAAGCACGCTCCTTTCTCCAGCTGCTTGTTTCCAGCCCTTTGCAACCCCTCAGTCTCACCAGCACACCTGTTCACAGAGGCACGTGACAAGCTAAGCTGGAGACTTGGTCTCAGTTGAAAACAACTACAACAAAAAAAAGCCCTTTCCTTCCCCCTCAACAGACAGTGTCTGGGCAAACAGCTTTGTGTGACGGGGGAAGATGAGATAATGCCACATGAGATGGTGTTTTTGCTGAAATAAATATTTATAGTATTAAAGTCTCATTTGGAGCTTTCAAGTGCCAGTAAAGCTACTGTGGATGCACTAGCTAACCAGACTGCCAGGGCAGCTAAGCCTGTCTCCTTTCTCAGCCTGTGCTCAACTGTTTTTGCATGACATCCCAGCAGAAACCTATTGCCCTTTTTGTTGGCCTCATTTTCTGCTGACTTAACACAGAAGCAGTTCAGCCCAGAGTCACAAAAACACCAGAACTGGTGCAGGAGAGGGTGAGCTGGGACAGCCAGCAGTGAGAAAGTGATCTGTTGTGTAGATCCAATTGCTTGTGTGACCATGTGCCATGGGCAAGGCCAAAAAAAAAAATAAAAAGAAACTCTCTCAAAGTGTTCTTTTAAAATTTATTTTTAAACCTTACTTTCTCTCTTTACCCTGCATTGCCGGTTTCTCTGCTTGCTTTTCAGCTGGAATGGCATCATGCTGTGCCTTTTGAGTAGTGTCAGGTAACAGTGATGTAGACAGTCTGCTTTAAAAAAAATATAAATGAAGCTTAACCATTAAGTCCTGTTCTGAACTCTTGATAACTGAAGGCATTCCTTGCTTCAGTTTCAGGTATCCAGGTGAATCACAGGTCTTCATTAGGTTTTAGATAGCTTAAGCCTTTTTGCTCATCTTTTCCTTTCTCTCTTTCCTGAGCCTTGTTGCTATGTACCAGTAACTCAGCCTTTTTGCTCTGATTTTGAGTTCTTGGTATGAGTTTTGCTACTGGACTTTAAGTGCAATGCTGCAGCTGCCACTGGCTGGTTTGCACTTGTTTGTCCTCTCGGCCTTTTAGTGTTTCTCTGCAGATCCCCCTGGCCCTGCTGTGAGCAAGAGTGGCCCACGGAGGATGGCTGCAGGCAGCTCCTGCACAGGGAGCAGCCACGCTGTGGCACAGTGAATGCACCCATCATCACAGCTACCATGGCCCTAGAACTGTAGGGCTTGTGGCTTTCTGAACTCGGGGCTTTCCTGAGCTGTCAGGAATTATTGCACTACACAACTCAACAGATTACCCCATCCCTCTCTTTAATCCCTTCGTGTTTCAGCTGAAGAGAGGGGTTATTGTAAATCAGAAGACAAGTGAAGCATGAGTAGATCCTTGGAGTCCTAAAGCAGAGTTCTTCTCAAGTTTGTTTTTCAGGTTTAGACTTTATGTTTGTTGGTTGCTTTCTTTGCTACTCTCGATAAGCATGTCACATTCAATGCTGAGAGCATGCTGTGCTGGGCAACTTTGTCCTGGTGTGTTTTATCAGGTGACAAGAGGGGAATTATTGCTAGCTGTTGCTGACTGAAGAAAAGTTCACTTTCTGTTTCTTTCTTTAGTTGGTGCGCTTGATGTAATTGGAAGGAATTTGTAGACACTGTAAATTTTTATAAGCTAAGTAATTGACTCTTTTTATTGTGTTGGTACTCTGTTGGTTAGAGTTAGCTAATGATGCTAGCTGTTCTAAGTATCTCTTCAGTACATACAAAGTTTTATTTCAAAGGCTATCCACTTTACATACTCTCACTGCAGACATTGTTTAATAAGTTTATAAAGCGCCTTATAAAAATTGTATGTGTTTAACACACTAATGAATAATCTTCAGTAGATTTTTTTAATGTCATAAGACACTTCAATCCATTTTTTAGTGTACTCTTTTTTCAAAAACGGAAATAAAGCCCAAATACTTTGGCTAAACTTCTTTTGGCACCACCAGTAATGTGATATTATTACATTTAAATGTCAAGTTCAAGAATTTATTTTTAATTTATTTTTTTTGCTTGATACCATTAGAAGGGGATTCCATGCAGTGACCCTCCAGAAAGCTTTACTTTTTAAGAATCTGCCCAGCATCTTTCTAGCTTGCATTATTTAATCTCTGACTTCTTCACTCTTACTTTCACAAAAAAACCCAAACTTTAGTATGATTGCATTCCACTCTATTTTGCTTTCTGAACAATGTGGCTGTCCTTGTTAAAGTGTTATAGCAAGGGTAAGGTTTCACAGTACGGGGTGGTTGAGAGCATCATCAGTGTAGGTGTTACTTGCCTACTCTGATCTGTGTGTACTACAAACTAGAAAAAGGATGTTCAGAACTTTACAGTATTTTCTCTGACCCCATTCGTAGTGCAGCTGCTCAAGCAGCTGTGCTGGGCACAACTGTGACAGTGGGGCCGGGGGCGGGAAGGTGATACTGTGTTAGTTGGTATTGCTGTGAGGCTCTTAAAGTCATGGTCTAATAATACAAGTCTCAGTGGTACCACAAACTGCAAAATAAGGTGCCATTACTGCTAGAAGATCTGTGAATCTGTGCCGTTCACTTGTGAGTAGTGGTGCCTTTCACATCCAGGCTGCCCTTTTTATTACTTTCCTCACAACTGCTGAGGAAAAAGTAAATTCCATTTCTTTCACTTGTTGTAAAGTGGGAACAAAAAAAAATTGTCTCCTTCTTCATGCTTTTAAAATCTTAGCACATTTTCTTACCAACAAGCTGGAAAGTCTTCAGAGATGAGATGTAGTATAATGTGTTTTTCTTCACTGGTATGAAGTCAGAGTTCCTGAAAGCTGAGTTTGCTTACTGCCTTGTCTCAAATAATCTGGGTGCAAATCATGCTTGCTTAGAGCTGCTGCAACTGGAATTCAGGTGACAGTGATTTAAATTACTATCTATTTCTATTGCAGAAAGTGCTTAAAACAGTCTTGAAATAGTTTATGAATTTTATGTGAAATGAGAATCAAATATTTTCTTATATTTTTGTGTGTTCAGAGTCCTTGAAAAAGTTCTGACTCCACCTTGTTACTGCAGATTTCTATAACTTTTTCTTCTGCTCTTTTGTATACATTGCAATATAAAGCTTTTCAGAAGAAAGATTGAGTAGACGGGAGCTTTCCCAGATATTTTTGTGCGTAAGGAAGCATTCTAGTGTTGACTGCAGTATTATATTATTACTGTATTTCAGAGCTGAATTAATTTGAAATCGCATAAATTATTCAAAGCTGAACTCAAAACTGAAAGTTGATATTGATCATGAGCTGTTGAATTATGTCTAACCAATATTACACTTGGCATAAAAAAGTGATGTTTTTCCCAGTCAGGAGAGGTGGTGCTATTTTGAAGACAAAACCTCCTAAATTATGGACTGTCTTGTAGTGAGATTTTACCTTCTTCCCTTTAAAAAATAATACATCTTAAAAAAATGTTGGAAATTCACTTAGTCTTTCATTCCTACAAAGCATATTTGTAAATATTTGTTCCCAAAACTGTTTATATCCAGAATTGCAAGGGGAAATTTACAGGAATAAAATAGCATGATTATAAATCATCAGCCATTTAGCTGAGTTCTCTGTTTTATCTGACAAGCATATCAAGTGATCTGCTTCATAAACTGACTCAGCTCCAGTTTGAAACCAGCTAGGATTTTTAACTCTTGCCATGGCAAATTTGGACTCATTTGTTCTTTTTTTTTTTTTTTTTAATATTGTGTTACAGCTTAATCCTCTCTTTCTCAAGTGATAATTTTTATACATTACTGTGATTGACTTAAGACTGCTAGGCTCTCACACTCCTCCCTGATGTTTGCAAGTATGAAGTTCCCAAATCGTAGGTCAGATTTTTGTCGTTTTTCTCCACTGGCAGTAACTCTTTAATAGCTTTTATTCTGTTTCACTTCTTCCTTCTTCTCTTCTTCTTTTGATGCTTTTCAGGCACAAGGTACCAAAAGAAAATGAACTTATTTAAGATGTTGATACAAGCGTTGTAGTTTGTATTTTTCCTCTTCTTCCAGGATTTTGAAAACTCTTGATTCACACTTTATTAAGAGCAGTGAATTCAGCTCTTACTTCAGGTTTTAAATTCCATTTTTAATATATTACAGTAACCTCATATCATTAGCTTCTGTGTTTTAATTTGTGGGGCTGAAGACCCTTGTAATTTGTTTGCATTTCCTTTGCAGCTTCTGCCACTTGTTCCCTAGTGTAGCAGCTTGCTCTGTCTTTTCCTTTCTTTTAGAGCTTATGTAATTAATAGTGACATTATCTTCTACTCAAGAAGTTAACCCTGCAGGATAGCAAAGCTATTTATTTGACTGACTTTCCTCCTAGTGACCGGAAGTTACCACTATTCTCAGGTCAGATGTCATGTGAGAGACCAGGCATTTTAATTTGTACATTTAGAGAATTTCGAATTAATGGGTGATTTCAGTATGAAGAAAGCAATTTTAATGATAGGAAATAATTAAGAGATAGCATGGCCTTGTCACAGTTATTTTCAGTGGGGTTTTTATTGTTTATCATTGGTGGATGGATGCTGTTCTGTGCCTCATTGGAAAAGGAATTAAATGGTTTTCTCACAGACTGTGAGCTGTGCAGGGGCACCTGTATGTCGGTTTGTGTGCTGAATGAAGTGTCACACCATGACTGAGCTGGCTGGGTCACAAACAAGTGGAGGACTGTACACGGTGTAACTTATTTGAGAAATCCATGTTTTCTTCCTTTCATATGGGTTTTCAGAGTAGAGCAGAGATGCAGTGAGATAGTGTTTGGGATGGGATTGTATGCCTGGGGAATGTGCTGTGATGATGATGGGGTGGCAGGAAGGGCATTGTGAGTGTTCCTTCTGGCTGGCTCCTGAGGAGCTGGTGCTGTGAGGAAACCTGTCCTGTCTCCTGTTTCTGACCCAGTGAAAGACAAGGAGACAAAGCTGCCGAGTCCATCGCTTCCCAGCAGCAGCACACGATGGAGATCTCCCGGTCTGTCGTGTGGCTGTGCCCCTGCCGTGCCTGACAGGAGCCATACATCTTATTCCCACCGTCATCCTTGACTGGCTTTCTGGCCTTAAGCAAGTAATTTCAGCCTCTGTGCCTGCACATATAATCCCATTCTTCCCGATGTGTTCTTCCAGTTTATGAACTTTCTTGGGGGCAAAAACTGTCTCGCCATAGCAAATGGGGAGATGACAAGCACTGCTATAACAGCAACTTTAAGGTAACAGGGCTTTTGTAGAGCCCTGGCAGCTGCCAGTACTTAAACATGCATCAGGAATTTACTTACAGGCTGACATGGTATTTTAATGTCCTGTATGCTGACCTCTTCTGCAACATGTTAGAGATTAACTCAACTCTTTCCTCTGGCAGTGATATTCATAAACTAAATGGAGTGTACAACTGTTAAGGGCTATCCATTATTCTTAGTCTCAGGATAGTTACCCTGAGGTAAAAATAGATAGGAAGGATCTGTCATTCAGAAAGCAGAGGCACTGCCCAGTTTCTGATAAATAAAACGCCATTCTACTGAGTAGAAAATGATGACATTGCAACTTATGTTTATTTTCCCTTCCCTCCCCAAGTAAGCGATCTTACCTAGTTTTAAAACTCCCAGCACATAAGAAGCAGTTCCTTTTGTTCTCTTGTTGCCTACTGATTGTATTGTTTTTATTTATAAGAAGAAAAGAACCAGGGGTTAAAAAACAGTAAAGCATCATGTATGCTGGGAAGTTCTCTTAATTCATCACTTGGCAAAGGAAATAAAAGCAGTCTCCCCAGCTAACAGCATTACTTTTGCTTAGGGTTATTTGGCAGAAAATCCATCATCCTCTCTCCATTTGTGAGTATTTCATATTGGCTTACACCCTTTAGCAAGGGTCAGCAGGGCAGAGTATGCATAAAGAGTTCAAGTCCCATTTCAAAGGCTGAATTTTAATTTTAGTGGATGGTTTATTTTTAATATCAGTTGAAAATGTTAGCTCTTTATTAGAATTTTGTTTGGTTTACTGACCTTTTGATCCTGAAACCTAATGTTTTTTTATGGACAACTTGAATAAGAATTAGGTTTCTTCAGATATTTACATCATGTTCGAGAAACCAGTGCTTGCTTTTTATTTTCTGACTCATTCTGAATCTGCAGACAAAAGTGCTTTGTTTTCTGAAAGCTTTTATAATTAAAATTGTTAATAATGTACACATACTGAGGGAGGCCATGTTTGTTTGTTTACTTTGTATGTTTACTTTTGAAATGGCTGACTTAATTCATCAAGGCTCCAGAGAAGTCAATACAAACATGGAATATGAAAAGGGCATAAATACATGTATTTCCATTTTTGATTACGGTAATTATAGTAGGCAAAGTTTTAATATCATCTAGTACAAATTTACATTTTGCAGAGTTGATTTTATGTTTTCCACTAGTATTCCATAAGCTCAGGCACACTGAGAGCTGTGTTAGCAGGTGTTTCAAAAACTATTGTTTAAAGCTACATTTTTGTATTCAGGATCAGAACTCTGATATGTTTTCTTCTCATCCTGTGCTGCCCTCTTTATGAGCCCAATAAAAATAATGTGGTTTTGGGAAAAGGTTAAGATTATGTCTTTAGATGTTCCTGGAAGAAAAGTGCAGATGCTAAGGGTATATTATCCAAATATTTTTATTTATACATGTTTTGTTTTGCCTCAGAAATGAAGTACTCTGTGATAATGCAATATAAAAGAAAAATAGTTTGATTTCTCTGAAAAAATGCTAACTTTAAATTGTTGCTTTGTTGGGGTTTTTTAGTTTTCAGGCAACAAACTAACTATATATGTATTATTGTGTGCTGGGTATTTTAACAGAAAATAATTACAGAAAAATAGTTATTTCTCTTTAAAACAGAAAGTAGGTTTGTTTACATATCTGATCTTATCACCTAATCAGATTAGCTTTAAAGAAAAGTTCAAGAATTCATGTCTAGGGATGTAAATTTGTTTCTAAACCATTTTTAAACATGTTAATGAGATTGCAAATAATGCTAGGTTATGTATGGCCACTATGATTTGTTAATGGGAAGAGTGGTGTTTTGGCAAATAGCCAAAGTGCTTTTGAAGGTTGGATGTTGACAATATTTGAAAGTGTTCAAAGGCTGCTCTCTGATTCTATAAAATAATACATTAAAAGAAAGGATTAATATCCTAAATGGTATCTCAGGGTCAGTTTAATGCTCTGATCTTGTAATTTAATTTTTGTGGTTTTATAAAACTGCTGTTTAATTAATTTTATTTTATTTAGAAAACAGATTAAATTCTTCTACAAGAAGAGAAAATGTAAGTTACACCCTTTTTAAAATTTTGGGTGGCCTATCTGTCTTTTATATGATGGGCCTATTTTTTGGTCCCTTTGTCGTTGGCTTTCTATGCTGACAGCTTTATTGAAGCTGACAATCTCAAGCTCTTCAACTTTGCTACCTATAGGAATAAGGCACATGCTGCTAATGTATTTTCAGCTTGGCACTGGATGCAAGCCCTGAGTGAGAATGAAGCTTCAGGGACAAGCAGATGCTTTACATGCATGAGGACACAGTATCTTTGTGCTGCCTCCATCTATGGCATCTCAAACAGAGCTCCCAAGAGACTGAGTAACAGCTTCATAAATCAAGGGTTGCAGCTTCAGCCTTTCCAGAAGCCAATTAGGAATTCAGTGTACGTTTTGGGGCTCTTCGCTGCACAAGGAGCAAGAAAGCACAAAAATGTGGGGGAGGGCTAAAGGATGATAGAGTAGCTAAGATGACAAGATGATGGGCGATTATGAAGAGGAATTGAAAAAAAAATTAATAATTTATAACCTGTAGTAAGGAGGGACGACTAATAATGTAGAAATATTTCAGAAATGGTAATGGATAGTTTGCAATGGCAGTTCTGTTGCCCTGATTATGTGAATCGTGGTTAAGTGGATGAATTTACAATATGCATTAAAGAATTGGTTTAGCCATGAGCACTTGCAAGGATTTGTCATGTAAACCAGCTGAATTATGGTTTGGTTTGACTTTGGTTTTGACTGCATTTTTAGTAGGGAATTCCATGTAGGAAGATGGAATTTGTTGATGTGTGACCTTAGTACCTTCTCTGTCCTCAGTTTGTAACTCTTTCTGTAAGATAAATTACACATGACATCATATCATTTAACAGACACAATTATTTTCCAGAGCAATTTTAACCAGTTCTTTTTCCTTATCCAAAAATTATAGGAAAAACAGCAAATACATATTGATAAGTTTGTCACAGATCATCAATCTTACACTTTGAGTAGAGGTTTTCAAATACCAGTTTTGTACGTGTTATTTTACAACTACAGGTGATTATAACTAAACTAGCGCCTACCTGCAAAAGGTATTGGAGAGCTTCCATGAAAAGCTTCCATGATTTCCAAAGTTGCTTGTGCTGCATTTCTCTGTGTACGTGGCTGTTGCTTGAAGTTTGTGCAGCACAGTGGGCTTTACTTGCCTGCTCCTTTTACCCTCCTCCGCTCTTCTGTGGCTTATGCTGCACGTTCTCACCATTAGGCATTATTTCCTGTCTCCTAAAATACCACTAACAGTAGCCTGGTGTTCTCTGTCTCTGTGGAATGTCTTTCTGTTTATCGATATCTTAAATTTTGTATGTATTTAATACACATATTGCACTCTGTGTAGAATAACTTCCACTCTCACAGAGCTCGTCAGCAAAGCTCTTGGGGTGGTCTTGTAGAGTAATTTACAGCCTTTGCATCGGACGTTTCACTAGGCCATTTTTACATCAAGACAAACAGCTAATGCAGGGGAATAATACTCTTCTTCCTGGGGATACATAACAGGAGATGCCTTTTTCCATGAATTTCTAAAAAATGTAGTTGTGCTGTCAAGAATAGTGTTGTTGGTGTCCTCTTCCAGGGCAATCATGAAAGGCTGCCATTCTGTCTCCTAGCAAAGACTTAAGTGGATTGAAATAAAACCAGAACCTGCTTGTCCTTCTAGGAGAGGGATGCACTACATGGGTACACAGAGAAGACACTGCCTAAGTCATGGGCAAAACCATTACCGTAATAAGCAAGTGCTGCCTGGATTTTAGCAGGGCAGAACAGAGATTGCGTCTCCAAGGGCGTGTGTCGGTGCAGTCAGGGGAGCTCTGCCCCAGCTGCCCGGGGCGCAGAGCTGCCCGCGCTGTCAGCGGGGTGGGCTAGCACGGCGCTGATGGATGGCTCTGTGCCTGGTGACTCGGGTGACTGCGCCAGTGACGGGAGCATTGATCATCCTGATTCAGCCGCCCTTTGTTGTGTGGCTTTCGCCGCAGCCTCGGCCGCCACCACGCTTGTGCCGTCCGTGCACAGATGCTTTTGTTCTGTGATGAGAACCTGGAGAAGCACGGGCGCTGGCAGAGTGATTTCCTGGGCTGCTCCCCTCTCCCAGCCATGTCCCTGTGAACCCCTCCAGCATTCGAGGGCACCCACAGCCCAGCATGTGGTGGAGGTGCTGCTCCAATGGATTTTGTCTCTGAGCTGTGATAGATAGGCTCTGATGGCAGCTTGTCTGGCTGCAAAAAATCTGTGTTCCTCACTCATTACGTGTATCATCACTCATTGCTCGACTGTATTTCTGCTGCCCTTCAGAAAGTATGTCTTCTTCCAGGGCATATGCTGAAATGGTGGTTTGTCTCAAGAATAGGGTTCTTTGCATCCCTACTTTCCTTTTTCACAAAACAGCACAATATTGGTGCTAAAGCACGTGTTGCTTCATGGCCATTTGATTAAATGCTTAGAACTTTTCCAGGGAAGAAATTTTCAGGCTCTCTGCCTGCCCCTTGAAGTTAGTGTTTTCCAGATGCTTGTAACATGAATTCTCAAAGCATGTTCAAAGTCCATTTTCAGTAGCTTTTTTAAGGGGACTGTAGAAGGACCCAAAACCCGAGAGCTCAAAAGAAAGCATTTTCACTCTGGTGAAAGGTGTATTGGTGGTGGGAGCTTCAGCCAACTGGAACTTTTAAAAATGGAAGTAAATGAAAGTCTGGTAGTGAGATAATGCATTGAGTAACCTGGTTTAAGTGTGATGAAATTTATTTTAAGCCCTTAGGGAAATACTCTGGGTACCATAAGTTATACTTACATATACTCCTTGTAGAATTGTAGAAGAATGGCCTGAAATGAAGAGCGATCAGTGCTGCTGTTAATTATTCCTTCCACGCAACTCCAAATAAAGAAGTGGTGAGGTTTTAATTTTGTAATTACCAGAAGACTAATAATTCTTTTGCCAAAGGCCATGGTGATCTTTAAAGTATGTAATGTAATTGCCTTATT
The DNA here is from genome assembly GCA_037013685.1 of Acridotheres tristis. Classification (NCBI taxonomy): domain Eukaryota; kingdom Metazoa; phylum Chordata; class Aves; order Passeriformes; family Sturnidae; genus Acridotheres; species Acridotheres tristis. The sequence continues at coordinate 55,183,993 of CM072887.1, read as the reverse complement.
CCTGTGCCATTAATTGTCCTCCAAACGTGGTCATCTGTCTTATGAGCAAATGTTACTTTGTTACCTTAAAGAAAACGTGCTATGAATGGTGAAAGGACGCAACCTAAAATTCACAGTTCTTTTGTTTGAATTTTTCTGGTTGTAACAGAAGAAGATTACAAAAGGGGGGACTGTGTATATTTGGTTAGTGTATTCAGCTATGCATTGCAATTCGTGTCAGGGCCCTTAGCCCTGTCTTACTTAGCTTAAGAGTTACAGATCTTTACATGAGTATAGGACACGGAAATTAAGAGTGACTGTAAAACCCAGCAGACTTAGCAGAGGGATTCAAAGAAACTTGTAGCCCATGAAGACACATTCAGCTCACTTAATTTCAATTGGAATGAATCTGTTTGTGACTTGTAAGACATCTTCTGTTTTTAATCTCTAGTAATAAATCTAAATAATGAGCTCATTACTATAGTGAGCTGCAAGAAAATGTCAAATTTTACATCGAGGTATCGGAATATGGTTTGACAAGGTGGCTAGGGAAGAATTAAGTTTTCCATTGCTGAAATGTATCTTCCTTCCTTCCCTTGCTTCTGCTGCTTGTTTGAAAACATTCAAATACTTGTCTGCTCTAACTTCAACTAATTCAAATACAGCCCAGTGGAAAAACTGGCAATTTGTTTTTTTGCTGTGATTTTGTATGTTTTTGCTTTCTGTTTAGCAAATTGCAACAGTTTACCTTCCAATTAAATGAATGCCAAAAAAGTCTGGGCAGCAGGGACAGAGCAAAAGAGAAAGGTAGAAGACTTAAGAATTAGTAAGTATTACCCTTTCAACAAGGCAGGGTGCTCATGTGGTTCAGCCACGGTGTAAAACCATGCCCTAAATTGGTGGTTTGGAGGCAGGAATCACTGCAGTTGCACTTCTGTATATTTTCAAGACGGGGAGGCAAGCAGAGCTGTGGAGATGTGCAGAGCATGCTTTCTGTCACACACTGCTACTCCTGCCAGCTCCTGGAGTTTTCAGTTTGATTCCCACCCTGAATTTAAAATCCAGCATCTGCAGCATACATACATTAACAGGCCTTTAACACCCACAAAAAAGAATTGTAGCCTTAATTGTCACAGAATTGAGATGTAAGGGTTTTCTTCACCCGTCTGACTTGGAGTAAATAAATGAACTTTCTGTAATTTTTTTTTGTCTGTAGTCTAGGAATGATCTGTATGAGCCATTTTGCCTGTTCTTTTGTTTAATGTATCGGATGCTCTTGGAAAGTTAACAGCAATTGATATTAAAAGTAACTGTGAGAGGTTATGAGGTAACCTTTAGTTTCTCTTTTAAATCTGCTCTGCATTTCAATGGTAAAATTACTTTCTTATGGAAAAATAAATGTTTCTGAGGAAAAGATTGAAATAGCTTGTTATGGAGTCCCAAGGGAATCAGCACTTAATTTAAGTGTATTCCTGGGAGCCAAGTTTCCTATGCAGCCCTTGCTGCCAGCAGGCAGTGACTTAGCCAGGCCTGAGACTCAGCCAAAGGAGATAATAAGTGTCCATTGAAGGAAGGCAGGATGAATTGCCATATCTGCCGGTTCAGTCAAAAGCATGGATTGGGTGTCAACGATCCAAAACCTCCAGTGCCCTGACCTGGCAGAGCAAATAATGCCCTGGCATCTTTTGTTAGTGAAAGATGGAAAGTACAGATTACATCCAGTTAGCTTATGGTCTGTTAAACTTAGGGGCAAATATTTTTCCTGTTACCTTTTCTTTGACACTTCACAACAACAACATAAAATTTTGACAACTAATGCAAAGTATTTTCTTCATGGAATGGAAAATGTTCAGGCTTAACATATTCATGTGTAGTTTTCTGCTGGACTTTGTGTTCAGCAATGGTAGCAGTGAGTTCCTGTGTTCCATGACATCTGAGAATGCGTGGAAAGAAAAATGAACAGGAAAAGCTCCCCGTGTTGGGGGGGCGAGGAAGGGGAGAAAAAAAGTATTTGTTACATTCCAAAATCAGTCATAATAATGGAAGTTCACATCAAATAATTGGTAGAGTCAGAATGGACAAACATCTATCTTATTCATCCCTAGCTGTGCTAACAAAAATATGATATCCTGTTAGAGAAATCACTGATCATCCTGGTTTATTTTGGCGATCGCACACCTTGGTATTTTTCCCTTTAAAAAGAACATTTCATTACTTTATAGCCAGCATATCTCTAGTTCCAGGTTCATAGTTCATGTGCTTCTGTGACTTTGAGTTCTTCCTTTCCTGAGTTTACCAGCAGACAGCTGCACCAGAACAGATATGTTTACATGTGGGGAGTAAATGGCAACTTGCAGCTCAGAGTTTCCATTTCCTTTTACATTGTTCAGGAATCCAGGCTCACAATTCATCCTCAAGCTTTGCCTCATGCGTGTGCATCTGACTTGGCCCTTTATAGTACAAATGCTTTATTTTGACATTGATTTGTTGATACAAAGGGCTGACTGGGGAAAAGATACTTTCACTAGAAATTACCCTCAGTACACATCAAGTTCAATTGTGGGTGAAATAGCTTTTTGAAAAATATTCTAAACATCACTTTCTGTAAGGCTTTTAAGCATTATATCAATGTAAGACTAACGTGGAACCACTTTATGCAGCTTTAGCAAGATAGATGTATTTTTAGATAGAGAAAAATTACATTTTGTATTACGAATGATGGTGAAATCTGATTAGCTGCTTAACAAGCGACACTATTTAAGCTATTGTCACATGTAGGTGATTCCAGATGCTCTTGGTAAGGCAGTTATTAAATGAAGGGAGTTATGATAATTATAAACAAGAGACAAAATCATGAGAGTGATTTGTTGATTTGCCTGAACTCTGAAGTAGAATTAAAGACTCTAGTGAAGAGTTTGTTCTGTCTTTACACCACCCGACAGACTTATCTCTACTGCCTAGTTTCACCCCTGTGGCTTCTCTGTCCCCTTTATCCCCTTACCTAATTTTGATATTTTGAGTTCTTGCTCTGAAAGAAAACTGTGGTTTATTGATGATTTTGGTAGCAGGAGGGGGTGAAGTAGATGTCACATAAATGATCTCTTGAAAGGCCTGTAACAATTGTGTGTTGAGTTTTGCCTACTGGCAAGACATTATTTCACCATTTTGATGTGGTTTATTTCTGATATATATGTAAATTAATTGCTAGCTTTGACCTATAGCCCACTCTTAACAGTAATGCAATGGTAGTGCACTGCTGATACATGAAATTTTAATTTTTAATCCTCATTCCTTTATGATGCTTAGGCTCTAAAACTGAAACATAAAATGAAACAACAGGTTTATACTTTAGGTTTTGCACTTTATATGACCACACAGTGAGATCCAGAAGGCAAAACAAGGCCTGGGACTATAATAATACTGATCTAGGTCAGTATATGTTTGCCACAGAGTTGTGTTCTCAGCCTGGAAATGCAAATACCTATGTGTTTTCTGTGAGCTTGCTGAAGGCAAATAATTTACCTCTTTACTTTCATTAAAACTGCTTTAGAACTGTGTTTGTGGCCTGGAAATCAAAGCAAGCAGTTAACACCATGCTGGTACCTATTACAAACCCCCTACCTGCTTTCAGGGCAGCAGCCCGGGTAGCCGTGATTCATGGAGCTGGGAAATGGTCGCTTGGCAGGGCATGGCATAAATAGGCATCTGGGGGGGAGCTGAAGCTGGGCAAAAATGTATAGGCAGGTGGTAGTGCCCAAAATTTATGTGAGTTCACCTGTAATTCTCTTCTATTGACAAACCACGCATGAGAAATTATTATCAAAATAAATGGACCTGTGTATTACTTTAATTTTCTGTTGTTACATGTAAAGTGATTAGCTCCTCATGTACTACTTTCAATTCCTGTTGTTTCATTTAAAGTGATTAGCTGGTTTATCTCATGATCATTGAATGCAGAGTAGTTTGAAACTTCCCATTCGTAGTCTGTGTTTTTCATTGACGCTTTCATTTGAAAGCAGGAAACAATCTGAAAGTAATTGTATTAAGTGTTTCAGCACAAAGATTTTAAAATATAATAGCTTGGCATGTTATTCTGTCTTCTTACTATTCCTTGGAGGAAATAAAATGGAGTTGCAACTTTCATCCAGGCAGCTTTTCTACTACATCCTGTTTCCTTCCGCACACTGGAGAAAGCACTGACGTTTGTCTCCCTTTCCTCCACTTCCAATGAAAAAACCCCGGTCTCCATGTTGTAGCACTCACTCTGGTGAACTCTGATCCAGTATTTGGGTTGTTCAGGCAAATGGGAATTTTAACCTCCATATCAAAGGGACAATTGCACAGAATAGAGGGATATGCAGAACCCTGGCTGCCTGGGCTGCCCGATGGGTGGCTTGCTGTGCGAGCAGTTGCTGTGGAAGGCTGACATCTCTGCTTTTCTCCCACTGAAAAGCAGACTTGCAATCCCCCCTTTCTCAGAGGGAAACTGACCCTTGAAAAGGCTTGGCATGAAATGGATTAACTCCCTGGAAACTTTGTTTGGAAATGTTAGGAGACTGCTATGTATATGTGCTGGCAATCTCTGAGAGAGACAAATTATTTTCCCACCCTCTCAAGCACTTGGTAGTTTATCTGTTGTTTATATTAAAGATTGATTGTGGCTATATATTCCTAATTCAGGGTTCCCATTAATCACCCTATGCCACGTAAGAGACTGGAGAAGAAGAATGAGGGTTACTGGAAAGCAGAAATGTGATCCCTGGCTCTGCTTTTAATGTGACTTATCCTGGCATTAGCTTTGCTCCTATGAATTACTGCGTTTGTGTAAACATCTTTTCTTCTCCCCCCCCCCCCCCATGTTTGGTGTGTCTGTTTTTCTCAGGGCTGTTTAGAAAAATATGATATGCTTATTACAATGATTGAGGAGAGTGTTAATCATGACACCTGCCATGTTGCTATTTCAAGAGGTCCCTGCTCCCCCCAGCAGACCCACCCCCTTGTTTGCTACTACTTGCTTCCTCTCCCAGCCCCAGCAGCCATTTCCTCCCTCAGAGCAGATCCAGGCAATTGTTTCAGCCTGTGCAAAATGAAGAAGGGGTGGAAAAGGACCAGTGGGGTTAGGACAAATGCACAGAGGCTGGGACTTCCTAAAGCACATCGGCTGCCAACAGTGAGATACTTTCTGCTGCAGCAACAGAGCAGATCTGTGTGTCCTCCTCCTTGACCCTGCTGAAGGCTGCCAATCCTGAAATGTTCAATCAGCCACTTGTGGTCCCTTCCCCTCCTAAGCATGAGAGACAAAACTGCTGGCAAGAGGGAAAGAGAAGGGAATTTACGAGTTTTTACAAGTTGATTTGGGCTAAGAGAACACGTTCCCAGCCCTGCTTGGAGTCAGGTCCAGAAGCTGGTTTCCCACACTGACTTGTCTGCCTGAAAGTCCCTTCACATCTTTGAGAGGTGTGCCCAGCTCTTTAATGTGTTCTGGTGGCAAGTCATTGCATTGGTAAACTTTCAACCAACAGATTTAATCCTTTACATTTTTTATTTGCTTGTCTTTGCCTAATATAAAGAAATTACTTGGATTTTAAAAGAAGCAATCAAAATAATTTCTATTTGACAAATCAGAAGAAGTTAGCTCTGAAGGGACTGGTATCATTCAATACAATTTATCTTCTCTTTATTTGTAGCTCCACTAAACATACTTTGCCACGTGTATCCTAATTGTGCACAGATTTTTCTCTTCAGTCATGTTATATTCATGTCTGACTTCTTAGGTGCAAAATCTCATTATTAGATTTGTTATTTAACAGCATATTCAACACTGAGATGTGACTGTAACTGCTGTTTTGTGTTTATAACTAAACATCCTCTCCACAAAAGCAAGAGATCACTGGAAGTTCTGCAAACCATTAATTGTGATGAAAGCACATCTTTAGTGAAATCAAAGGAGGAGGAATAACATAGGAAAGTCTTATATCTGAAGATTTGCAATCATTTTACACATAATTGCACAGAAACAGGGATTTTAGAGGACTAGGTATTTTTAAAATATTTTGGTTCAAACTAAATTAGATTGCTTGGTTTCCCCCCACCATGTAACTACATTTGATGGCATATTGTACATATAAGAATAAGAGAATTTATTTCTGAGTTGGGAATAGGTTTTTAATCAGACTCAGTAATGTAAATAGACCTCTATTTAAAAGTTCATTCAAAACTGAGTACTGGTGTGTATTTAAGTGCACTATATGCTGAAGTAGAAATATTCCCCAGTGTTTAACCAAAAGCATGTTTAATGTGTGGTTTTGTTTTGTTTTTTTAATGTTTAACAGTAACTGAAGCTGGCTTTGGTGCTGACATTGGGATGGAGAAATTCTTCAACATCAAATGCAGAGCGTCTGGCTTGGTTCCCAGTGTGGTTGTACTTGTTGCTACAGTGAGGGCTTTGAAGATGCATGGAGGTGGGCCAAATGTAAGTTTTTGCACCTTTCTTGGAAAAATCAAATTGTTGTTAATATTTGAAATAAGTAAAATAGCTTGATTTAAGAAATATTTGGGGTGGTCTGTGGGGCAGTATTTAGATAACCCTTCTGAGATGCCTCATTGTATAGATGTTATCACTAAAGTTAACGCTATCTCTAAAATTAAGCCACAAATTAAAGAAGAGGGACGAAAGAGCTCCGAAGAAGCACTATATCTTGCAGGGCAAGGGAAGTCTGTTCCATTAAAAAAAAGCTGTAAGATATATGTATATATTCTTTTCCCTGCCTTTTGAAATAGCATTTTTAAGTGCACTGAAGTTGTCACAGGCTGGGAAATTTGATGGCCGAGGAGGAATGAGACGAATTTGAGTTGCAGTGTGTGAGTGGAAGTAGAGCATTGTTGGTGAAGGTTCTGAGATTTCTTTCACTTCAGTAATGAGTACCCCTTATGTCCTTTTATTTTGCTCAGATTAATTCCCTTGGGCATCTGAAGTAACTGATGAAATTTTACAAGTGTTTTCCTGGTGTACCAAGAGTCACCAATGTATCATTTTTTGCTGTCTAAGCCACAAAGAGATTTTACAGATTACTGATTGTATAAATGTTCCCCAAACGTGCAATCAGATCAGACTCTGCTAGCCAAGCAGACAGACACTTAACTCCTAGGAACACTTTCATCTGCCCAGCAGCCTGCTGGAGAGTGATGCTGCCAGGGAAACTGTCGCGATGGGTGAAAATACCAGAGCTGTTTCCACAGCCACAACATTTTAGAATGCATGGTTTCCCTTGCAGCTAATCTCCTCTAAGAGTTAAAGCTAAGCTACTCTTTTTCAGTCTTTCAGGTTGATACAATGATATCATTTTCTATCATTTTAGTACACATCTAATACATGCTTTCTTTGTTTTGAATTATATTTCTCCATCCCTATCAGGGCACGTATATTTTCACATGTGTTATCACTCAATCTAGCAAAAATAGGGCTTAAATATGTCTTAATAACTGTCTCTATTTCTGTCTCACTTGTGTCCTTAGAAGTTTAAAGATTTCATTTGTTTACAAATGTGATGCATTCATCACTGAGGCATGTAGAGTACCAGATACATTTACTGGGAGGTTAACTATAAAAAGGACTAATGCTAGAGACAAATGTGAGTAAATCTGGTGCCTGAGACTGAAGTTATGTGGTCCTTGGGGACTGAGTACAGTACCCTCGTGATGCAATCTGCATGTATACCTTTGTGCTTCCCAATAAATTACTTGCATGCAGTTCCTTGCCATGGGCAGTAATTAAAGGACGTCAAAGACGATGTATTTCTCTGCTGCTGTTACTTCTTCAGCTGTTGGAAGTTGCTGCCTATTGTCTTTGCACTGCTGGTGTGCTGTAACTACATGTAGAAAGAATGAGATCCAGCTGCCTAACCTAGTAGTCTTTTGCAACTAATTGCTGAGGCACTACCTGTGTCTCGCTACCCAAATACAGTTTGTGTGCTGGTGCAACTTGGAGTAAAACACAAGCTGCAATCAGGCTGTGATGCTGTGTGCACTGGTATGGGTTACCTGGCAGTACAGAAAACAAACAAAACTGCACTTCAGATCTTTTAGGGTTATGACAAGTATCAGTCTGTGATGACTGTTTATTATTACCTTATCCCAGGTAACTGCTGGTGCCCCCTTGAAGAAAGAATACACAGAAGAGGTAAGAGGAATTGTTATATAACTTACAAGTGGTTTTTGTTTAAAGGAACAAAATAATATGATGTACTAATAATATGGAGAATCAGAACTTCTCCTTTCTCTGGCTGGACAGTGTGCAGCCTCAGGTTTGACAATACTATGCTCTAATGCTGACATTCAGTGAACATATCTAACAGGCATTGCCAACAAATAAAACCACCTCATCTCCCTTCAGCCCCTTTGTTTTATCCCTCTTAAATGTATGATGTGTGTGACTGGATTGTAAGAAGGAGCTGAAATAGCTGAAAAATAACCTTTTCTCAATAGTTTTTCTAGACCACTAAGTTTTTAGACTGATCCACATACAGACATTTATAGAAGCACAAAAGCAGACAGGTGTAGGAGTCAAGGACACTCCCTGAAATTAATGATAGCATAACTTGTTCATTAAACAACAAGTTTAATGTGTTTATGCTTCACATTTGGGGTGGGATGTCACTCTAAACAAAGAGTGAATTCTGCTGGTTTGTTTTCTTTGTCGCTTCACTCCAGACAAATTCTGGTCTTCTGCTTGTATGAGGCCAAGCATATGTGTTTTGCTACAACTAAGACAAGGCCTACAAAGTGTGAGGTAAAAGAGCAAATAAGGAAATCCAGTAATGTGCTTTAATCTGGGTTATGTATGTGTATATATGAACGCTGGATCTAACACATCTGTATGCCAAACCCCACCCCGTTTACTGCAGTCTGTTTATAACCTTTGCAAACAACAGACTAACATCCCTTTCACAATCATGACAAGCAACCAGGCATCAGCTGTACCATCTTCCTGTGTCTCAGAGCAATGGGTTCGTGTAAAACTCTGGACACTGCTTACTTACTTAAATATGTCTAATGCTTATTAATTGGAATGAGAAATAAGTGCCAGAATACTTTCGTCTGGAAGAATTTCACTTGCCTGCAACTGTCATGATCAGCACTGTTTATGTTCACTTAAATTTATGGAAAATTCTTTGGCTGGAGAAGACTTTATGTATCTTACCATTTCCATTAATTTTTATTTAATTGCACAGAACCTCCAGCTGGTAGCTGATGGCTGCTGTAATCTACAGAAACAGATTCAAATTACTCAGCTCTTTGGAGTTCCTGTTGTGGTCGCTCTAAATGTCTTCAAGTAAGTCTGTTATTTCATTACTCCTGTGAGTAAATACACAGTTCAAATACCTCACTTTTCTTGGTTTTCAAATTATTCAATTATTAAAAAATTTCCATTTAGCATGAACAAATAAGCTATTAAAGAATTTCCTTTTTTCATCTTGAATATAAAGATATTTAAGTTCTTAGCTTGTTCTTAAGGTTTTAAAACAAACGAAATAAAGTATATACTATTATGCAGCTGATAATCTTCCATGTTAATTAGATATAACAATTACAAAATTTTCTGGAAACATGTAAATACATATGCTACATATAAATGCATTATGTATGTGGCACAATTTCTATATATACCTGCTTTACCATCGCTGATGGTAAAATAAGGCTAAGTTTATAAGGCTGTAAAAGAGAACTAATTAAACAGAATAATGTGATGGGACTCTTTGGTTGGCAGAACTGACTCTCCAGCTGAGATTGATCTGGTGTGTAAGATTGCAAAGGAGTCTGGAGCATTTGATGCTGTACCCTGCAATCACTGGTCAGCTGGTGGTAGAGGAGCAATAAAATTAGCTCAAGCTGTGGAAAAGGCAGCCAATCAGAAAAATAGTTTCAAATATCTCTACAGTTTGGAGGTAAGATTTCCTTTCTTTCTTTTTCTTTTTAATGAACACATTCTGCATCAGAGTTGGATTTAAAACAAGAAGAACATTGAAACAAAGTTATCTAAAATACTTGGAAATGAACTTGCCTTGGTTTAAAATCATAAAAGCTGGAGAGAACAAGCAATCCGTGGCTTATCTAATCAGGGAGCAGGATACTCACTGGTAATGATTGTTACTTAGTGCATTGAACAATACATCTGATACTTCCGTGTTTAACATGAAAGTATGAATACAGATGGAATACTCACCAGTTATTTTGGGAGACTTCTCCAAAGATCTCACAGTGGTAGTGTTTGTCCTGTCAGTCGGATAAAAGGAGATGTAGTTGCTATCTCACAGGCACAGTATTGCACCAAGTTGTGGCTTCCTGAAGCAGTCACTGTGTGTATGAGAAGGATGTGACAGGTCCATGCTTATCCCACACATCTGCCCAGCCCAGCAGGACAACACAGAGAGGAAGCAGTGCCCTTACCTGCACCCACCTACACAGCACAGCTCTCAGGTGAACACAAAGAGCGCCGGCGGCCCAGTCCTGCTCCTGCTCTCCTGATGATCAGATTGGAGTCTGCCAGTACGATATGGTGCACACAATACATGGGTCACTGCTGCTGCTGCCGGCCCCAGGTCCTCAGTCTATTCAGGAGCAGCCCCCAGGGCTTCTGTCCTGCTCCAGCTGATGGCACCAGAGTCCACAAGCCCCTGAGGTTCGCAGCTCGCTAAGCTGCTGTGCACAGCCCTTTCCTCACACTCTGTCCTCATATGTACATGTACACATTTAGAACAGAGAGTACACCCACACAAAAAGTAATCAGAAACCAGATTTAATGAGAATAGAGTGGTCCTCAAGTATATAGCTCAGTTAGGCTACTGGCCAGACACCTTTACACACAACTGACCCTTTCTTCCTCTGTTCTCTCCTTTGCTTCCCACGCTTCCTTTTCAATCCACCTTGATTACTCCCTTTCCCCATCTTTGCTCCTTCCACTAAACAATATTTACACATTCCCACAATCCTCTTTGAAGATCCCATCATAAGGTTCACACAGTCCCAAAATCTGCTTTTTCAGACATCCCATAGAGTCCTGTGCTGCTGTATGCAATCACTTCCTTTAATTTGCAAAGTTTTCTGATCAAAGAGTTTCCCCATTCACCCACCTCGGTGCATTTCACATCAAGGACAATGGTCTCATCTTCCCCTTGGACTGTCATAGGAAACAGAATTCAGTGTGCTCTAATTTTCACTGATTATGTTTTTTCCAGTGGTTACATTACAGAGGGTTCTTCCACCTATTATTGTTCCTCTGATCCTTTGCTGGGGCTTAGGGGCTAACTTGCTTAGCCCTTAGATAACCTAACAAAGGATAGTGTTGTCCAAGGTTCAATTTTATATCTGCCAGAGTTAGTGACTCTCTTTCCATGCCTTGGACACTGTTATTGCAGTTGTCTGCAAGGTAACATTACAGAATTGTGAGCTGTCAAGAGGAGCTTGGAGACCCCTGGGAGCACTGGAGGTGCTGGGGTACCACTGTGTGGGCAGAACATTTGGAGGGACTATTGACAAGAAGGTTATACAAATGATTTCTCAGGGCCTTCCTGGCTATCCAAATGTGGGTGGGTTTAAATCTGAGCAGCCAAATAGCCTTCTCTGGCTCCAAAGAAGCCCTTGTCAAGTTTCAGATTCTGTGCCCATGCTACTTAAGTTCCTTTAGAAAATGTTCAAATGCTCTTTTTTTACAACAGAACCTCAGCTTCATTCTTTTAAATGGCTGGATGTCCCTGTTTTGATTCTTCTCTCCAGAAAAAAGTTCAGCCTGAGGTAGATGTGCCCTACGGTCATCTTTCATTCTCTTTTCCCCTTGATATGCACCCTGTATCTGTTGCACCCATTTTGTTTTTTCTTTCCACCTCCCCTGCTGCTTTACAAAATGTCAATAATCCAGTCAACCTATGTCAGTATTAATCCCTGTTCTGACAGAATAGATGGAAATATGTTGATAATATTAGTGCTGCAGCATATATTCAAGGCATTTGCCCATGCAACATATTTACAGCTGAAAAATGGACAATGTGTAAGCCTTTCTAAGTTTGTCTCTACTGAGATGCTCTGAAAACTGAGGCTATCATCTTATGGGGCTTGTGTAATAAAACAGGGGAAAAAATTATTTGAGAAATACATGTAATAGTTTTCCCCTATGGACACTTTTGTTACAGGGATAGCACATTAGCCTTTGACAAAGCTCACGCTTAAGCTCTGATTTCACTATACACTGTGTAGCTTACAATCTCGTGGTACGAGTGAGTAAAAAGGATTGGTAGGGGTGTACTCTGCCTATAAAGAAAATCAGATTGATTTCCACTTTAATGTCTTTCCCAGACACATCGTTTCATGCTGTGTTGAATAAGCAGCATGATCTTAAGCACAAAGGGAATGAATCACATCTTTATATCAAGTTAGTATCCCATAACTTCACACAAGTATTGTAAGCCTCAAAAATACGTTGAAGGGATTTTATAAAAACATATAAAGATTTTTAAATGCTGTAAAAAAGTACATTCAGGCCAACAAAAACAGTAAAGTGTAAAGTTCAGGCTTCTGTTTCATCCTTATTGTGCAAAGGATGGGGACTGAAGCAGCTGGAAGTAGGAGAGTGAAACAGCAATGCTGTCACTTTTACAGTATGTAGGTCAATTGGTTACTAGGCTCAGAGAAAAGTGAGGGAAAACCTCCTTTCCCAAATAAGCCTGCCCTGATTTTTTTTTTTGTTATAGCAATTTTGAGGTGTGTTTTCTGCTGTTCAAAGGCATAAAATTAAGAAATTTAAGGAAGATAAGAAACAGTAAAATGGAATTTAGACAGATTATTTCCCCTCTCATTGTGCCTAAAGGGGGTGTAAGTGAAAGGACATATTTCCATCTCTTACCTGATTGTCAGATTTGTCAGTTACTGGAATAATATTAAGTCCTGGTTGCCTCAAGTTTCACAGGATTTACTGTGGTTGCTTTTTATTTCTGTTTTCTTCCCCTTTTGGAAGGTCAAAGAGGAGAAACACTCTGCTTAAAACCACTGCTTCTTAATTCATATATCTGTCTGTCTTCATGAGATTGCTCTACTGTTCCCTTTACTCCATGTCTCTTTTTAATCCTTTGATATCTATGTATCTTGTTTTCCTGTCAGAAAACTTCATCAGAATTGCTTCCAGAACTGGGTATAACTGGAAAAATTTCCAACAGCACAGACCAATTTAGCTGTAACAGGTTCATTCAATATTTTGATCTTTTGTTAGAAAGCATCAGCCAGGGTATTTTTAATAATGAGCTTCAAACTCTTATATGTAAAACTGGTTTATATCCTTTCTTTCTATTTAGAACAAACTTTGCAGTAAACTATATTATTAGTGTGCAGACATGTATTATTAGTGTCAGATATGTAATTAGAGGATAGCCCAGGTCAAGTAGGCTCTCTTTGTTTCATTTTTTTTCCAAATACATTCATCTCTGTAGTGCTTTATTTAATTTCCAAATATATCTTTGGAAACAAAAGCTTCCTTGAAGGATGTTTACAAATGTGCATAGTGTGAGAAGAGCACTAGAAGAAAGTATTTTCTAGATCTGTAAAATGCTGGTTCAAAGTTGAGAATCAGCTGGTTTTTTCTGAGGTATGTTTATGCATTTATACCATCTTGTCCAGTGAACCTGAGCATGTGTCGAATGAGCAGTTTTAGATGTTGGACACAACACAGTTGTGTCAGTTCAAGACTCAGGCTCTGCTCCTGTTCAGTATCATAGTAAGCTAGTCTAATTAGACGCCTGTGCCAATTTTATTCCTTGAAGCATCTAATTTGGTCTCTTTAAACTTCCTTGGGTGTCATTCCATGATAACTCTTCTACAGTCCCACTTTTAGATGACTTTTTGGGTTCTCTTTATTTATTTCTCTAAGCAGGCAGTATTTATTTTTTTTATCCCAGTGGCTGCTGCTTGTAGTTTGACTTTTTTTTAGTCTTCATTGTAGCAAGTGTTTGTGTGACATTTGGTGTAAGATGAACAAATATTTTTGGGGAATAGCTCATATATGGTTTTGGGGGTGCATATGTGTGTGGCAGTAATTTCATGGATCAAATACCACCATGCCACTGTAAAAGTGTAAGAAAAGGACAGAAACAGAGTGTACCCCAAAATAGTATAGTATGTGGTTCAGGAGCAAGGAGTTTTCATATCATAGACTTCAGAGTTTATAACATAGCTTAAAATATTACTGGCAGTAATTGAAGTAAATACTGTGGTATTGTGTGGTTTTAGTATGGATTTTTGCCCCCTGTGCACAATAACCTCTATTAAGTTACTGTTGAGTTGGTTTCTTGCAGAGTGTTTCTCTTCAGTGTTTGAAGGATGGGTTTGTTTAAAAGGCCTCCTGAACTCTTTGTGAAATATCTGTGGCAGCTTATTTTAATATCTATGCTTGCTACATATGGAAAATATCAAAATATCAATCCTCTTATCACTGTTGACTTCCCTTCTGGGTTCAGTTTTCTTGAAGTATAGGTCTTTAAGTTGCAGCAGAAAGCTATTACTCAAAATAAAGTTGACTGAACCATTAAAAGTAAGTTTAGATAACTACGGGGAGGAAAGGAGAGGATGGAAACACATCCCATTCCCAAATTTCTCTGGCTTCAGTGCCTGTTCTTGATCAGGAGAAAGCGGGAAGCTGTATTCCTCATTAATGCATGCCTGCTGAGTGACCTGCCATCACTATCCTGGTCTCCTCTCTTCTGCTGTGGTGACCTCTCCCTTGACCTAGGGCAGCCCTCCTCAGCCTGGGACAGGAGCACAGGCAAGAAGGAGGCAAGCATTAGGTTTTTAAGAGATACATTACCCCTTCCTGCAAGCAGCTGGAGTGGAATGGGCACTCAGGAGGTAGAAGAAAGGAGGATGGGCATTTGGCATGAAGCAGGATCAGCACATCTGTCTGGTCACTCAATTAGCACTGTCCCTGTAAAAGAATGACATGATAACCTGACAAATATTATTGAAGAGCCTCAAATCACTGGATTTATGGTGCACTGGAAAACGAAATTGAAGCCTGTAAAGGTCACAAATGGGAGGGAAGAGAAGGGGTTGTTCCAACCTTCCAAATTTATCAGATGACAACTTTTTTTGCCAGTGCTATGCCTTTAGGTAATATCATGACAAATGAAAATATTTCCAGGTTATACAGTGAAAGTTGATTGCACAAATATTTTGGCAGGATGCAGTGCATTGCTTGGCTAGCCTGCAGAACAAAGGAGAGCTTTCTCAGCTTGGGACCGTCCACTGGGAACAAGGTTGAGTAGCAGCACTTCTCAGGGAGGCATTCAAGCAGTTAGCAGCCTCAGCACTGGTGTTTTTCTTCCCCTGCAGGGAACATAATAATAGTTTGGGCAAATCTGAAGCATCTGAGCCCAGAGTTTTGTCTGCCCCTGCCTCTATTTTGCTGTGGCAGTATGGTGTGGGCTGTCACTTATCTCATTCCCTCCAGTCTTCGCTTCAGCTGTCACAGACAATGGCTCACTCAGAGGGGTCTAAGGGTAGCATCGAAACAGAGAGAAAACTCCGCCAGCAGCAGTTCTCTGTGCATTATTTCCTCTTCCATCCATGGTCTCCCAAAGTAAGAAAGCACTGTGAGTAATGAAGGAGGAAGAGCCCCATCAGTGGAGGAGAAGGCTCTTTGGTGCAGGTACTGGGAGGGGAGGAGCAGCTCGAAGAGGAAGGCAGTCAAGCAGGGCTTATGGGGTCTGGGTTTGAGAATGTCAACTCCCAGGGGAATGTCCCAAGGCAGAGTGTTTCTTACAGTTTACAAACTTCTCATCTTTTCAATCCCAGTGATTGAATGGGAGCTGGGGGGGGTGCCAGAGGTATTTTCTGTTTCTTCCACTAATACCATGAAGTCACAAAGCCATGAAAGCCATCCATCGTGTGTCTGCTGTCACACCAGCCCAGCATACCTCTGCTCATTTGTCTAGGAAGAAAATAGCTTCTGTGTTGTTCTCTATACAGCATGGAGTTCAGTCATGTGTGGACCTAATGGAAAGCCTTTAAGTACCGATGGAGTGGGAATAAAATAAAATAAATAAAATAATGTATGGTCCTTACTGAAACTTTTCCTAATAATTGATGACAATCATTTCTCATCTTGAAATGCAGGCAGTGCTGCCCTGCAGCATATGCTAGGCTTTAAACTATTTGCCCCACTCCCCTCTACTGCCAGTAAGACAGTACAGTGAAGCCACATTAAAGAGGAATTCCATAGGGCTGTACCACCCACTCCTCCCACTCCCTCAAAGAGATTTCTGTGGAGTCCAGACACTTGTTTCACTGAATTGGGTGTTCTAGGGTTGGAAGCTATCTTTCTGCCACTCCATCTCTTTATTTGTGGATCTAGACGGCACTGTACTTTTATGTTTGTTTTCATTATTTCCCTATTCTTTGCACACAACAATTTTCTTAGGCACAGCTGGGGCTTCAAAGTTGGGGAAATGGAAAATAAATCTCTAAGGCCACAGGCTTAGGTGTTGATTCGCAAATTGTTTAGCTTGACTGAAAATGCATTTCCACAAATTAAAAAACAAACTCCTATCCTGTGCCAGCAAAGGAAGAGGAGTGCTAAAGACTTGGAAATCCTTTTGTCAGCCACAGATCTTCTGGAACCAGAATATACAGATACTTTAATAAATGAGTTTTTATTTCATCCAAGGGAAAAGCCAGAAGGAGAAGTTTGAATGTGCAGAGTCAGCTATTGTTTTAGCACTGCACTCTGTCACCCCACACAGCACCTTCAGCCGTACTCCCAACATGTTTTCATTTGGCAGCCTTCCCAAGAAGAGGAATGAGTGATGTCTACATACTGTTTCACTTAGCCAACCAGCAATTCTTCTTTATTGCTTTCAGTGAATGTGTAAGTTTAAAAAAAAGTGCCACTGCCTCGAATTTTGAATTATATTAAGAATTTATGCTAAAACACAAACAGCTTAGTAACAGTAAGCCCAGAGGTTGCCACGTTATAACTAAACTGGTGATGTCATAATTAAAACTAGGCATTGAGACTAAAGTGAATGTTTAAAGTACTTGAAGTATTCAATGTGTAAGTTACAAGAAATAGTGCTTTTGTATATTCTCTGGTTAAATGCATGTTTTTTCAACAGAATCATAGTTTTGTTGGAGAATCAAGTAGTTTTAAGTATTTATGCTTTATAACTGTGAAGGGATCCTGTCAGACAGTGCTGCACTGATGGGCATTCACTTATGGCACTCAATTTAAACTAGGTAATACAGGGACTTCTCTTAGGAGTGGGACTTAACTGCAATCTCGTGGAATGTAGTGTGACTAGGGAGTCACTGCTGTTGTCTCTAGCTTTGCAGCAATGTGTTCTGTTGGTGAGGACGTCAGAAGGATGTTTAAAAGCAGAAGAAATTAAGGAGGAAGAGAACAGTAGTCTCAGAGATTGGCTGTAAGGAGTTAAAAAGATAAACTCCTTTCTCCAGTAGCTGAAGAGCTTAAAAAGTCGAGTGTCCAAATTAGGATGCATAAGATGGAAATCTTGAGCATAGTTTCAGACCAGATCCCTGGTAATATGCATGCTTTGTTTCACTTAATACTGACTTGGCAGCGAGACTGATTTCAGGAATCCCAGCCAAGGTGTGTGTCCCTGCCCCAACTCGCTTTTTCTGCTGGTACATTTCAGTGCTCAGATTTGAACAGCTTGAGCAACTCTTCCTGCTTCTCACGGACTTTGCCTTTATGATAAGGTGGATGTGTGAACTAATATGGGTTGCAATAGGGTTTTTTTCCCTGGGATATGTTTTAGCCTGGATGAGTTTCTCTGGCATGTGCAGCTGCTCAAGCAGCGGTGCTGCCTCAGTTGCACTGGCACATGGGTTGGTGTGAGCAGCAGAGGAAACAAAGATGAAAGGAAGATCTGTTGTAGCTGGTCTGCTGTCCATGGAAATCCTTATCAAGCCCTACATGAAAGAAAAAGATAATCTGAAGTCAGCTGTTAGAAGTGACGGAAGAGTTGAAGAATGAAGGAAATATGAGAAAAGTTTAACAGAAATTAAGCACTAATAAATTATGTTTTGATGAAAACTATTGCTGCCAATAGTAAGGGAAGAAAGAAGATTGTGTAATAAACAGCACCACTTGGCACTAATGTCATGTCTTGCAAGTGAGATGGAGTGGAAGTGGCAATATGGCTGGATGATAACACTGGTGTGATTTGGTTTAGATAATCAATATAATCTTGAGAATGACAGTCTCTCACCTTTATCAGTACTGATTTCATGGTTTAATCATACTCTATCAAGTAATGAAATTTACAGCTGTTTACTGTTTTTGTGAAAGCAGTTTGTGCTTTAGCACTTGTTATGCTTTGGCCTAGGAGATAATACTATTTATGGTGTGGGTGCTTGGCAGCCTCAGCAAGTGTGTGTGTTTGTGCTTGCCTCAGAAGCAGTATATGGCTTTGGTAGCTCCAAATGTGTGAGATTTCAGAAGTGAACATTCTCTCTGGCAGGAGTGGCAAGATTGGTTATTTCTGAAAGAGCCCTAATGAATTGTCAGCAGATTTGTATTGTGTGGCCCTGTAGCATCTTCTCATGTTCAATGTAAGTTTACATTAAGTATTTTTATGTCACCATTTTCTCAGGAAGCTAACATTGAATTTGGAATAAATTCTCTGGAGCTACCATAATTCCTTCAGCAGTAGTACTAATACTGAGTTGCAGATCTATAATAGTCAGGTGTTACCCAAATCCATAGTGTCTGTTGTCTATCTGTCACCTAATCTCCACCTAAATGTACTTAGTTGTGCAACAGTCACAACTTTACATAAGGGAACTGAGAAGAGAGATAGCTTTCATTGTTGATCATAAATCTTCCATGCTTTTGACACCCTGGACATTTTACAGTTTTTCTTCTCACCCTAGCTGTCCAGGTGGCAGAGATGCTGTGAAATCAAGTTGCTGTTGATAGGGGTGCATCTACACTCCCCATTCAGATGAGGCTTTTCATCCTCCTTTCCTTAAGACTCTTTTGGTGATGGCTGCAAATGTTTGCATCAGCACAGCTAAGGGTGCAGCACTGGATTTTGCTAGTGGGAGTGATCAACTGGTTCAGGAAATTCCTAAGGCTGTTGTAAAAAATTCTCAGATAAAAGAAAAAGTGAGAGATGTGGTTCTGCTTCCAGCCCAGACAGTGTTAATTTTTGCAGCAGTTTGAAGAGGGCATGGCCAGGAGGTTATTCTATACCATGTCACATCATGGGGGAAAAGGAGTTGCTTCCTGGGAGAAGGCATTCTTGGAGAGTCTTGGTGGGGACGCTGAACTGGAGAGTACCATTCCCAAACCACAGCTGATGCTCTTTTTAAAAGTATCTGAGATATGTGGTTTCTGCTGGCAGACATTTGACCAAACACGTAGTTCACATGTTTGTTTGGTTTTTTTTCTAAGTAAGTCTGGTATCAGCTGGAGAAAAAAACAGCTTAATATCGCCTAATGATGCAGTTACTTGTGCAACAGGAGTCTTATGTTTCAGCCCACTTCTCCACGTGAAGATGGAGATGCTACATATGGTGGATGTCTTTGCCCATCAGTGAGACTATTTTGATAGTGAAGTGCTGAATAATGAACAGTTTTGTTGAAAACCTAAAGCTAAACAAGTGTCTTGTAAACATCCAGGCTTCTGCTATGTAAAATGTCTCTTGAATTAGTAGACTTATTTTCTCTTAAATACCATTATGGCACTTTCAGGCAAAATGAATTTTTATTTCTCGTGTAATGCACTAGGTGTTTTTAGTTTGGAAAACTTTTCTTTAAATTAAAGTGAAGTTTCCCGGCAGTATTACTTGATAACCAAAACACAGGAAACTTTTTAGCTTGAAATGCCCTGTTACACTGTGATTCTAAATAGATAATGCCTTAAAAGTCCCACTAAATACTAGGAAACAGGTGGATCCTTAGCATGGTGTAGTGTACTCCTTTCCCTACTCCTGAAATTTCAGGAAGGAAGCATATCTGAGAGCATGTGCATGGGCTATCTTAATGTCCATAGCACATCTGTGCCTTCCTGCTGGTTTCTGTCTGAATTTGGCTCAGCCAGGACTCATCTTGCCTCTGCTGAGATTAAATGGGCTCAAACTCTCCTCTCACACCATGCACACATTGCCTCACCTGTTTGTGTGCACATGCCAGGCAAAAACATGACAGGCTCAGGAAACCACTTTTTTTTGCCATTCCCACTCCCACAACTCCTTCCTCAATGGTGATTCTTCTGAGGTTACATTTGTACAATCTGAGGTGTCGGTACCAACCCACAAGAAGTATCTGAAATTTTGGTTAAAAAAAACAAAAACCAGGAAATAAACACAAACTATAAATCCATAGGGATATGGTTTGACTGTCCAGCTCAGACTCAGTCATGCAACACACTGCACATATCCCAGGAGAAGCAGAGTGCCACTGCTGTCATTAAAGCATTCTCCTCTGATGTTAGCCAGAGCCCTGCTGGGCTTCTTTTGGAAAATGCAGCTGTGGTCATTGGAAGGGGGCTGACGGCGCAGTAGTTACACTGCTGTCAAATTAGTTGGAAATGTTTTGACACAAATGCAAGCTGAATCTAAATGTCCATCTCCATCTCAATGAATTTTCTCAGGTTCAAGCAAAGAGCTGTTAGTTTCGATGTTGGCCCGCTGACAACAAGGAATGGAATTCCTTTTGCCTTTCCATTTGCTATTGCTGTTAGTCCTTTACTGCAAGCAAACAGCACCCAAAAGGCAAATTAACAGACATGTTTTGCATTTCTCCCTCTGTGTTGAAAACTGCCATGGATATGAACTATTTAATAATCGCCCTGAGACAAGTTTCATCTTGTGATGGCTGCCCATGACACTGAGTATTCCATTCAGCTTACTGCTGCCAGGAATTATACCCAGGATATTTGCAATGTGCTATCTCCGGTCCTGATTAGATTTTTTTTTTGCACTGCTTGGATTCCTGTAAAAGCCTGATGTTGGGAATGTGAATAATTCCACCCAATTAAGGTGCAGTAATTGTATAGTGAGCATGTTCAGAAAGTGTCTTGTGAAGCTTCTTTAAAACTGTCTTTGAAATTTCAGGTCTGAGGGGGAATTTTATCTGAGCCTTAGTAGCTTTTAACTGCCTTACATTTAAGGTACTTGGAAGTCTAGAGAGATTATCTTCTTGTGATACTTCTGTGACTGGCGTTCTTTATTAATGTAAGCTTTAATTTTTCTAAAATTCAATCAAAAATACAGAAAAGGTTGGCCTGACACAAACCCTTCAATGGATGTATCTTTGCAGAAAAAGAGCTACTTCCAGACGGACATTGCAAAAATGCAGTTAACTGTGGAACTTCTTATAAATGCACCAGATAGAGTTCATTATTCACAAATTAATTAATTTCTTGCCTTTGTTAGAATAAAATTATCCACTTCTATTTTGTGTTCGGGTGCTTTTTCTATTGCTTGAGATTACCAAGTCTTCTTCCCCAAGTGGTTATCTCTCTAGATTTTGTTTAGCACTTATTCTATGTGTATTGTTAATTAAATATGCTACAAGTTACTGAAGAGATATTCCCTTTAATATTGCACACATCTCTGGCCATCTGCAGTGAGCACTGAATTTGCTGGACTCGTGGTAAGATCCCTCCTCCATCATCCTGTTCCTATTGAAAGAAGTCAGAGAATGGCTTGTTTAAAATAGGTCTCAGGAGTAACAATTGCTGTCTCCTGGGTCGTTAAAAAAATAGGAAAGAGAAAGAGGAAATAGGAAAGAGTTGTTTACTCAAAATGCACAAAAATGATGGCACAAAAAGTAAATGCCTGATGTTTCTTGAAAATCTGTTAAGGGTTTTCTAATAGACTGTATGTGAGATTCTGCCTTCAAATAGAAGCTATGAAAGCAGAACTTGTTCAGTTTGAGCTCAGTAACACGATGCAAATACTCTTGGAGACTAGGATTGAACTTAGTGATTTGAGGTTTCAAAACTAATTCTAGAATGCTTTCTTTTTCTTTTTAAGTGTCTGAAGTGCTTTACAGTATCAAAGCTACAATTAAAAATATGCATGTTAGAAAGGATAGGAGGTAAGAATAATAATAAACAATAAAAGAAAATCACAATCAAACGAGCAGTGATGGGTCAGGAATTTTCAGCTACAATTCCTCGCTTCTCAGGGGAGCCTTCCCTGGCTGCCTCCTACCTTGCCTTGTTCACTCGTGTAGGTTATCTTTATTCTGAAATGAAACTTTTTTGTCTAGTGATCCCTGCTAACCCAGTGGAGATTGCAGTGTAGGTTATATCTCTTCATTCTTGTAACTAGATGGCAGTAATTTTCTCCCCTCCACTTCAGGTGAGCATAAGCTCATGTTATCAACTCTGTAATGCACAAATTGTGCAGCTTCCAAATGATGGAGTAGCTGAAATCATGGCTGTTAGTTCTTGTACCTGTAGCTGCATATCATATCCATCACCACTGCTCTTTACTTTCTCTCATGCTTTAGCAAGCCTGTTAAACAAGGATGAATCTAAATGAGAGATTCAGAGGCCTCACTCAGCAAACAAGATCCTAGTTTCTCTTGGCTAAGCTTCATCCTTATATTGTTTCCTTGTCTCTGCAGCTTCCTATTGTTGAAAAAATAAGGACCATTGCTCAGAAGGTGTATGGAGCTCAGGATATAGAGTTGTCTCCTGTTGCACAGTCCCAAGTTGATCGTTACACCCAGCAGGTAAGAGCACCAGGGAATTGTGCAGGCAAGTACCTGCTGGATGCGAGTCTTGGGAAAGCTCAGGGTGTAAAATGTTCTTGGACTGGAGTGTTAAGTCAAGCTTTGCTGAAAGGCATGGGTTTACCCATGGCAGTAAACTGGGGAGGTCAGTATGGATTGATTTAGATTCGATACAACAGAATGATTTTAACCTTGAAAGCGATGTCCTGTGAGATACGGTGTTCAGAATGCTTCTGAGATTGTCCATGAAACTGTACTTTCTGTGCAGTTTGGGTTACTCTCTTAAACCTGACAGCTGCATATCTGCAAAAGTTGCTGCTAGCAAATGTAACCAATTTTAGCATGAGTGTTCATTTCTATCTGCAAAAAAGAGTTTGCAAATACAGTAAGACCTGTGCACAGCTATGCACATTGATAACAAAGCTCCCAATATTTGTAAAATCTTTTGATTTCTTTCTGTTCCTATTACTTTCAGGAAGTTATGAATACTAGATAATTAAATTGATCACCTATTCTAAAGAATGTGGGAGCATGTTACAGTTTGAAAAGTTTTTCAAAACCATGTGGAGAGGTGAATGTGTTTTTTGTAGTGGAATGGCTTCTGGACATAAATGTGACTGGAGCCTTTCTGTCAGGAAGAATATGTCCAGGAAAAATTCCTGAGTAAACTTCAGCAGCTTGGTCAGACAAGCAGAAGTCCTTGGTCAGACAGGCGGACAGCCATCTTCCCAATAACGCAAACTTCCTGAGAATGAATTTCATTCCTCCAAATGGAAAAGAAGTTTACTTAGTGTACTTGAAGCAAAATAATCCATGCCTTTATTTTTTCCTGCTGTGATTCTCTGATCTATTTTTTACTCTCAATGTTAGTATATTAGGAAATATTTTCACGGTGTCAAAAAGAGTTGTCAGCACTGGGCTGCAGAGACAATTCCCTGAAGTGCTGCCTGTCCTCCTGGCCCTGTTTGTCAAAGAATTGAACAGAAGAGTGGAAGGTGCCTGATTCTAGATTAATCAATAACTTGGAGACAAGTAATTGGCAGGGGGAGCTGCTTAGGCACTTTTCCTGATTTTCTCCCATATTTTCAGTAACTAGTGCACTGGCATTAGTGAAGGGGTTGCCATCATCCCATGCAGATTTTGTCTTGTTTAAAAGCAAAGGAAAGCATCATGAGCACCATCTGTGTTTACCCTCAAGAAGACATTAATACAAAACAAAACATAATGTGCCTTTACTGTAATTTTAAAAACATTTTTCTTTTCTTTCCCTTTTTTTTTTTTAGGGATTTGGAAATCTTCCCATTTGTATGGCAAAAACTCACCTATCCCTCTCCCATCAGCCTGAGAGGAAGGGTGTTCCCACTGGTTTCATTTTGCCGATTAGCGATGTGCGAGCCAGCATTGGAGCTGGATTCATCTACCCCCTCGTAGGAACGGTGAGTGCAAAGTATTCAGCTCAGTAACTCCCCTTTCACCCAGCTTGACGGGGAAGTGCATTTCCTGTTTGCCTCTAAAAATAATATGTACAGCCGTGTGAGTTCTTGTTTTTGTGTATTGATCTTACCCTCAAACTTTTTGTAGCTCTAGATTGATAGGAAAAGATAATCAAGACAATCCAATGTCCTATAAGAGCTTTGACTGTCGGGTCTGAGAGAATGGCTCTTGCTATTGTTTCTGTTGCTGTTGTTTTTAGGTTAGTCTGTGGTATTTAGGCACCCTAATGCTGCAGAAAAATTAATTTGCTTGTCATTTCCTTTTCTTATTCAAAGTGCAACCTGTAAATAAATAGTTAGATATTATTCCAAATTTTAAATCTTTTATCCATCATTACAAACCATTTTAATGTATTTAGATTAAAGGAATTGTGTTGGAGAATAGAGTATGCTTAAAATAATTGCTCTTCAGCTGATGAGTCTGATCTGCTCCAGTCTTTGTGAACATCACTACTGGTCCTGTAAAAGTAAGTTATGGTGGGAAGGGGTAGATTTTTAACTGCAGAAGTAATAGCACATTCCTTCTCCATTTTTAGAGATTTAAATAATGAGGTGATAAAAAGAGGTAATAGTCATCCTTTCTTCCTAGCCATCCTTACATGTACAGACTTGGATTAGGAAGCTCTCGATATTTTCTTCCCTTACAGGCCCAATTGAAATAGCTGAGAAGTGAGTTGGCTCATGCCTTTTGCCAACCACACACATCTTAATCCAAACAGCAGTTGAGCTCATCTGACATCTCATAGCTAGAGTTACTACTTATATGTAGCTGATTCATGGGATGGGGCTGGACAAGGGATGCAAAAGCCATTGCATTTCCGGAAAGAGTACTCTCCCAATGTTATCTCATCTTCCCAGAGCACGGCCTGATTTCCTTGTGTAGCAGTACACTTAGGAAAGGTTGAAAGTTTCTAATCTATTGTTTTGAATTCCCTCTGAAACAATCAAGTGTTTGAAACGAGGAAGGAAGTACTTTCTGACCAGGAGGGTTCCTGGAGTTCAGGAAACTGTGTCACTTTAAGTCACTGGACTTGGGGATATGCTTTCCTTCTGCCTGACCACATTATGCACATCCCCCAGAAGCAAAGTGCAGCTGTGTATTTAAATTATGTATGACCAAATTCCAATTACTGGTGACAGGATAAAATTTGTCAGAACTTCTAGTATCTCCTTCATGGCCTGGATTCAAGTTTGCACTGCAAGTTATGTGTCATGAAGTTATGAGAAGGAGTGCATGTGAGTAATGGGCAGCAACTAATTCAAATCCATGAGGGAGCGATTCTGTTGGATGTCAGAATGAAATATTCTTGGGTTGAGCTTTCTGAATGAGTCACACCCTGCCTGCTTTGCTATAAACTAGCTGCAGTTCCATGTCATAAATCCATAGAAACTGTCCATAGGAGCAGTATAAGCCAAACAAGTTCAAGGATTGCCCCTTTCTGTTTCCATTTAGAACAAAAAAATGCAGTTCTTTTGAAGGACATTTTGTATATGAGATTTCTTTTTGGAGTAAAGTGTAAAAAATACGTCTAAGTTAGTTAGCCTGACTTTGGTGAGATGTAGTACTAGCCATGGAACTTCTCCCATATCCTGACCTGGGAAGGCAGTACACTCTGTGTTATGTATTTCAAGAGAGTTTGTAGGCGAGGTACTGTATAAACATAAGATCCCCAAGAGGTAAAAATGTAAATACATGGACATCGATCACTGGTTGTTTGGGAAAATATTGCTAATGCTCAGGAATGTAATTCTCAGGAATGTGGGACAGAACAGTTCTTGGAACCACTACAATTGCTACAAATCAGAATGAATGAATGAATACAAAAGTATTCCTAACATCATTACCACACAGTTCTTTCTTTAGAATTAAATTTATACCAAGAGGTCCAACTTGCTGCTCTTCAGAGTGGGCAGTTGTGATCATCATGAAACAAACTTTCATAATATAATTGCACCACGACTTTTGAAATCGTCTTTCTAATTTGTCACCTTCAGATTTTTTGTGCTCATTGTCAGCAACTAAGTCTTAGGGTTAGTGTTACTTTTTAAGTTGTGCAAGAAGAAATATTTTTGATGTCTAGTTTCAAAACTGAAAACCTTCCTTTGGCAGTTCTCTTACTAATAAAGCTATCTGAAAATGTCTGAAAGAACAAAGCAAGTATAAAAGGGCTTGTCCTGAAGGCTTAAAGTGGCTGGAAGTCAATGCTATGAGTAGAGGGATTACAGAAATCCCAGTGACAGCATATGGTGAAAACATCCAGTCATGACAGTGGATTAGCTTTCTTTATATAGGAAAAAAAGAAAGAGCAGCATATAAAATTTTTTCCCTTCCACTGCTTGCTGGCTAATTGTATTAATGGAGAGGTCCCTTGATACCTAAGCTGCTCAGAACCTTCTTACAGATAAGGCTTTTCTGATGGCAGGGAAAAAAAATACTATTTCTCATTAAAGTTGTAGTGATAATTCTGATGTTAATTAAATTTCAAACTCCATTCTCAAAGCCCAATTTTTACCGGCCAAACTTCTCATATTCTAACCTGTCAGAATTTATCAGTAAAGCAGGTTGTTAGAGTTCTGCTGCAGTGTAATCAGGAAGATCATTACAAATGAGAGAGATAAGTACTGATGAAAGATAATAAACTATCTGCAGTAACTAGCATTTGTAGTTTAGCCTTGTCACTAGCACATGCAAAGTAATGACATTTGTATTTATCCCAGCTCTGATACACTGGATTTTATATTTTTTAAGTAAATATTTAGCATGTTGTCTTCATATTCTCTAGGCAATATTTGGTTTTTGTTATGGTTGGCTTCAGTTCCCATAGAGCATGGAAGTCTTTCCAGGAAAAATGAGCTGAACCTTATCAGAGGAAATCAGCAGTGAAACAAGAGGTGCATTTAATTAACACTGGCACAGCTTTTATCCAAGTTCTCTGAGACCATGACCCAGAGGGCTACATCACTCTCACAGGTGGACTGTTGACATCATTGCTTGGCTTAACAGAGTGATGGCAGGAAAGCTGCTGGAGTACATGTAGGAAACCAGTGAGGTCATCCACTAGCAATGCTTGGGTGGGGAGTTATTAGATTATTTTGTAGTATGTGTGTTTCTCTCTACACCCACCCAAAAAGCCATAGCAGTTCAGTGCTTTCTCACATTCAGCCACATTTCCATTGTTCTTTTTCATGTGAGTTGCAAGAATGCAGGAAGGTCACAAAAGTTGCCTTTTGTGAAGTGATGCTACCAAATCACTGGTGCAGGAAATAAATCTGTGTTTGAATCATAGTGAGATTTTTAAGTACTACACTTCTCCAGTCATGCACTTTCATTTCAATGGGTCAAAATTACAGGCATGGTCACTCTGAAAATATGTGGAGCCTTTGGAGTCATCCCAGCTTCCAAATTCTCACAATGACCTGACATCCTTCAGATATCAACATATCTGAAGAAAGGTCAGCCTATCAAAGAAATATTTTTCTCCTCATAGAAAAAGAAGTTCAAGTCTCTGGAACTAGTGCTGTAACTATATCCCCTTGAAAGGAGATCTTGGGGTGACCCAGTGTAGTTTGAAATCAGTGTATGGGAGGAACAAAGCTCTAGTTCACTTGTGGGTGAGGGCCAGGACTGTCCTGCCAAAATATTACCTGGATATTGTAAGAGGGAAATGATCTCACAAGTAAATATCTGTATTAATACTTTCAGAAAGAAAATATTGTTCCCTGTTGAATAAATTTCTTCTTTCTTAGTGATTAAGAGCTTAACAAGCTTTGAGAGTGCCTATTGAACATAAGCTGGAGTCCAGGCCACCTGAAGTGAAATCGCAGTTTTTCAGTGGCGCATGATGCTCAGTTTGTCTCCAAACTGTCGTTTTGTCACTTTCCTCAGGTGCTTTTGTGGGACAGATGAATAATAATTGTTTGATTGCTCAACTCATCCTGGTGATCTGTGTAACACGGGGTAACATTTCAAAAACATAAATGATGGTGAAGTTTATATTTCCTCTGTAAAACATTTATCTTACAGTTCAATTTCATATTGTTTACAAAGGATTTAAACTCTGCTAGATATTCTGACCACTGTTGGTCCAAAAAATGTCTCTGGGGATGTGGCATTTGGGACCTGCCTTTGGTGGTGTTTCGTTGCTGTGTTGTAGCAGTGCTCAGAACAGCTAGTTGTGAAAGCCAGGTGCTCACAGACTCAGTGGGCTGGTTTTGAGACAACTACAAGAAGTGTGAAAGCAGTAAGAGTAAAGGAAAGCCATGAAGTTCAACTCACGTAGGAAAGTAGGTTAACGATTGTTTAGTTCTAAATTGAAAACTGGTAACAGGAAAAGAAAAGCTGCCCTCTGTTAGATGATGTGCCTTTGTATCTATTACAGTAGGTGTCATCCCAACGAGAGAGAGAGAGGTTTTCTGAATTACAAAGGGTGCATCATTCCTGTACAGTGACCAGCTGTGCACACGTGGAAATGCTGAATGATGTTACACTTGGTGGAAGGCTGATAAATTATTCAGGGTAGAGTCGATGAGCTGGGGCTGATTGGATAGGTATGGCTGATGGCTGGAACTGAGGGTGAGGACATTCAGCTTCAGTTTGTTGTGTCTAAAAGCTAGAGGCTGAAAGGTTACTTAGTAGGCTGAGGTTAGTGTAATAACAGGAAATCTACTTCTGGCCCCTGGTGGATTGCATGATGTGGTTGTGATGGTATTGGGTTGGCCAGAGAGGGGAGGGTTTCTGTAGATGTGGCAGAAGTAGTAGTCCTAAGTGAACGATTTAGCTGAAGGGCTGATGAAAAAGTTGTAGATTATAATGGAATGGTTTGCCTTTGCAAACATCCCAGGTGTGTGGACTGTGAGTCAATTAAGATTCAAGGATGGCTGTGGCCATTTGTGATCAGAAGATGGGAATAGAAGACTGAGGACAGGGTTGGAAGGATGGGATTGTCTGGAAAGGGTAAAACAGAGTTTTACTGATGGGAGGAGATACTTGTGAAATTATTTGAAGACACATCCAAGATGTGCATGGAGAACTGGAAGAGGACACTGACATAAAAGCCACAAGTGTTGAAGAGCTTTGAAGGTGTTCCAAAGCGTTAGTTTAAACAATGACATGACCTAAGATCTGGGAAGGAAGAAGTCATGTGAGTAATGAATGTAGTTACAGGAGAGCAGAACATGCCTTGCTGATGACTAAGGATTTTTTTTTTAAATTTAAGAGGAAAAGAGTAGAGGTCAGATGGCTTGAAAATGTCATTATCATTTCTGTAACTTTTGAAAGTGAATAGAAAAGAATGTATTTAAATGATAGAAATTTCCATATAGTCTGTGCATTTACTGATTACTTCACTCGTTTTAAACTGATGTGGATAAGCCAGTGTTTGTTGAAAATACAGAGTAAATATACCTTGCTTTGGATCACTGTACCTCCATGCTATGGCTGTGACACAGGCATATGGTAAATACTCTCTTACAGCCTAAACAACACCCCAAAACCCCCACAAACCAACCTCTCTTCCTCTTCTGCTATATCTTGACAGATAATAAAGGCAAGACAGTTAGATTCTCTATAGTTCATGCTGTCATTCTTGACTGCTGTTTGTTTGCTAGTAAGCATTATTTAATCTACATCATAATAATGTACCATATATTGCTTCTTCTGAATGAAAGACCATGTCCCATTGCTGGCCAGATTAAATTTGTAGCTTATTATTGCTTTATACTTAACCGTACATTCCTTGAGGGCCAGCACTTGTAGTTAGAGAAATGAATGAATGGTTTTGATTTGTTTTCTACTGAGAAGAAAAAAGAAGTTTTGTAGGTGTGTTTGTGTGTTATTCAGTGAACTGAATTGTTAAGGGAAGACCTGTTTTTTCGGGACAGGATGAAATCACTAGATAGCATATCAAAGAAGAAAATAGTCCCTGTGTTTTGGTAAGCTATTTAATGTTTAGTTTTTATGAGATTTTTTTCCTTACTACAACTTCCATTATAAGCAATTTCAGTATGACTCCTGTGAAATTATTTCTTCGTATCCAGTGTTCACTATTTTCCAAAATTATTTTCCCATCTTAGCATCTTATTTTAAGCCTTGGCAGAGAATTTTTTCTATGGAAATGTTTAAATTTGGTTTTAAATAAAATTAACCTTTTAGTGACAAATATTAATCAAGTGTATTTCTTATATCAATCAGGTTTCCTTGGTCATCTTTTTGAAGTATATTTGTATTAAATATATCCATATAAATATAACATTATGTTCAAGCTTTTACACATGTCAGTGTTTACCTAAAGTAGTTTATCTGAATAGGTAAACTTAAAACTTATTTACAGGAGGTGACTTTCATGTTCTACGTTAGCCAGAAAATTTTCAGACTGATCCCCTGAAAATGCATTTTGATAGTGTCCCATCTCTTGAGGGAATTTTACCTAACCCCCTTTTCTTTGAACTTGAAAGGGCATGGAAGGTATGGTGGATCAGGGCAGCTGCAGAGGAATTTCCCAGGCTGGTGTGCCAGGATCACAAGTGCTCGGGCACATGTTTTCAGTTAAGATGAGCTGACTCAACACACCAGCCCAGGCAGGACGGATTCACTGATCACAGGTAGTGCCTGCCTGGTGCAGACAAGTTTAAGCAATGCAGGAACCAAGAGAACTCATTATGCTCTGAAACAGGTTTTTTCATTGTGGTTGTGAATGTCTTGCCCTCATCAGAGCTGAGAAGTTGTATGTAATGAACTCAGTGCAGCTGTCTCAGGCTTGCAGATGCCATCAGTGTAGGCAAATGGGAATCACCTGTAGTGCACGTGGAGCCAAAGGTGCACTTCTGGGAAAGCCTGCTTTGCTCAAGGCCTTCAGGGAGCCTGGGAGCCATTAAGATCTTGCTGTCTGTTCCAGTGACACCTACCTGGCACTGGATCATAACCAGTTTGGTATGTCTTCTATCTGTTTCATTCCCTTGTCTCTGATTTACAGTCCATGATCCCCCATAAGAATGGATATGGCTGCATCAGTTAGGAAAAAAACAAGAGACTGATATTCCATATGGAGAGCAGGACTCTTTAAATGATGTACATTAGCTTATTTGCTTGGGGCTTGCTTTTAACAAAGATGTATCAGTTAAAACTGGGAAGTGCAATTTGGACTGAAGCCAGCACCAATTTTGGACAACTGCCCTTGGATTTTATGCATGACTTCAGACAAGAAATAGGGATGTTGCAGTGGAAATGCAGGCACGTGCAAGTTTGAGCAGTTAGTGAATGCCTCTTGCTGGGTGTTCTGCAGGGCAAAGAGGGAAGCAGGTGGGTGAATGGTGGCATTTTCTCTGTGGTGCAGCAGTGCTGCCTGCCCAACGTGGTCCCAGCCTACAGCTCTGACTATGCTGGTTAGCACACCTGATGGGTCCAGAGCAGGTAAATGGGTTTGGTTAAGAGCTCATTCAATCAGCCTGGTATGTGTGGACTTGGGTCCACATGTGAAGAACTCAAAAATCAGTTTATGGAATGCCTTGGAACAGCAGTGCTAAGGGTTTGATTGTGCTGTCCATATGGACTTGAGCATTAGAGAGGGCAGCCAGGTATTTGCAGCCAGGTATTTCTTACCCTGTTCATGACATTTTGGGTGAAGAGGCTGATGCTGCCAGACATAGGGGTCACTGAATCTGATTGCTTTGGGACAGGATGGGTATCACTGCTGCCTGTCATGGTTCAGTGCAGTAGTAGCAGCCATGCTTCTGTCACTTCCGGCATTCTGGTGTTCCTCTGTATAGGGAAAAATTGAAATTAGGTTTCATGCTCCCTATTTTTGTTTGTTCTGCCTGGTAAGTTCCTCAGTTGAAGAAACTGCAGTTTCTGAAAAGGTTCTCTATGGCTCAAATGGGAAATTTAGAGATTCAGCCATTCATTAAAGAAGGAGTAGTTACTTTTTAAAACTCCTGTCTGCATGCAGTTTTTTTTAGAGGCTATCTTATGCTCACCTAAAGGAAAAAAAACATTGTCCTGCCAACATTCTTACAGATGCATTTTTCAAATGCTGATTTGCAAATTTTAAAAGTATTGATTCCTTGATAGCAGCAAAAAACTTTACAGTTTGGATCAAGTGAGTGAAATTTTTCCAGACTATCCAGTAAGACAAACTATCTAGCAGATGTAGATAGCTGTATATTTGAGCTTGGCAACTTACTGTTACTGAAATTCTAAAAATGATTTAAGGCTAATAGCAGGAACATAGCGGGAGGCTACAAGTCTGTGACTGAACAGTTTTATTTAGTTCTGGATAAATAAGGTAAAAGATATTTTGAACTTAATAATGTTCCCAGCAACTTGCTTTCTTTCTTTAAATTGTGAAATATAAAATAAATAGTGTGCTAATTAACGTTAAAGAGGAATGAATATTTGTGCCTTCTGGTCAAGGGATTATCCTTGTTAAAACAGGAAATGGTCTCTGATTTCCTTTTTGTAAGTATTTTCTCCATAAACTTTGTATGACAATGTGAGGTTAAAAATAGGTTATACTTTTACACAGTAAAATATATATCTATTATTAGTTAACAAATAGCTTTTATAAGGGAAGGAAGGGCATTTTCCAGATTGCTTCATATTGAAATAAATGCATCTTGCATTTGTTGTGCACAAAATAGTATTTACTGAGAAATTAGAAACTGAGCTTCTCTAATTTATTATGTTGTGGCATGGGCTCTAGAAGGTGTAATACTCAACATTTGCATGCTACCTCTTTATATTAATAATTAGCTAAACAAGCAAAATTTTAGTTTGTTTTTTTGTTTTGTTTTTTTTTAATAAGGAGTCCAGAGGTACAAACAGTAAGGTTCCCCCTGACAATTCTGGGACAGGACCACGAATAAAATTCACAATTTCCTGGCCTACAAAATTGTGAGATATTTATGTCTAAGAATGTGAAGAATCAGCACAGGGTATTTCCATTGGAGTAGGCTGACCTACATTCTGTGCACAATGCTAAAAGATAAAGTTATGCTCCTTACTCCTCCCCTACTCCACTCACCCACATAAAAATCCTAAAGTATTTCCTGAGATACTCTTCATGTGTCCTTATTTTAAAAAATGCAAAAGGTACAAATGCTGACATACTGAATTTTGGTTTTGGTAAGTGGTAAATGGGTTTGCTTTGAAAAGAGCAGTCTTTCTTTACCTTATGAAATGATGAAATGTCATAAATAGAGCATTACCTTTTGACCAGCTCGGCCTCACATCAAGTCCTGTGTGCAGTTTTAGGTGCCACATAAAAGAAAGGATCTAAAGCTATTAGAGAGCATCCAGAGGAGAGCTATGAAGATGATGATGGGTGTGGAGCAGAAGCCTTATGAGGAGCAGCTGACATCACTTGGTTCCTGAAAGGAACAGAAGAGGAGACTGAGGGAAAGACCTCATTGCTGTCTACAACTTCCTCTCTCTGGTGGCCAGGGGCAGGACCCGAGGGAATGGCATGAAGCTGTGTCAGGAGAGTATTCCAATGAAACATGCCAGATAGTGGTGCTGTCTGGGACAGCTGCAAAAGATCCGAGATGTGGCACCAGACGGGTGGGTCATCACTTTTACAGCGAAGTTTGGCTTCTTTGAGATAATTTTGACTCTTACCTCAATAGCCATTCAGTTAATCCCATAAACCAATAATCCCATGCCAGCTATACCAAGTACTTGACACTTCACAGATTAGTGCCTGGCAGCTGGACATTCAGCTTTTCTTGAAGTCATATGAAAATGCCTGATACAAATGGAACATTCTTTTTAACTGGTTTCACATTTTTAATGATGTTTTTTAATAACATATCAAAGTTTGGAACTAGTAGGCTAAACAGTTTGTCTCTAGGGACTCCCTATTTTCCAAACATAAAATTCTATAATTGCATGATATTTTAGGCTGGAGTGCCCGACCGCAGCACCTTTGTCTAATAACCATGTTTCTTTAGACAATATAAGGAGCTGGGCTTTGGCTTAATAAGAAAAGGTAGTGACATGAAGAAATTCAGAATGAGCTATTCAGTCACATAGGAATGTTGCAATTGGAAAGAAAGTATTTTAGAAATGTTAAAGTTCTGCACAAGCTGTCCTCCTTCAAGCTCAGCAATGCTCTGAAGATTTTTAGTCAAAAATTAACCTCAGAGTACATGCTTTCAGAAAAAGTAGTGAGGATTAGGTAATCAGGTCATGGTTCCTTTTCTGCACAGCCACTCGGGGGCTATTTTTTCATGTCACTTTTTTGCAGGTTTTTATTTCACTTTTTTAGTTGGAGACTCCATGGCTACAGCAATTTTTAAAGAGTGGTTGAGTCCAAATAAACTGTTTCTTGTTTTTACAAATATGCAAAATGTCATAAAGATACTAAGTTTCAATCATCATTTAGCAACCAACGCATCAATGATTAAACATACAGAGGCTTGTGATAGTCACAGAAATATAA
Organism: Acridotheres tristis; assembly: GCA_037013685.1. Classification (NCBI taxonomy): domain Eukaryota; kingdom Metazoa; phylum Chordata; class Aves; order Passeriformes; family Sturnidae; genus Acridotheres; species Acridotheres tristis. The sequence continues at coordinate 55,149,341 of CM072887.1, read as the reverse complement.
TTTATATCCCCTGTAATCTTCAGAAAATCTTGCTCTGATTCTCCCTAAATTCTGGTTTTATAAACAAAAGAAATATTTGGTATGTGTCAAGGAGAGAGCTGCATCGTTGCATGGGAAAGGATTGCATAATAACTCTCCCTGAAATGGCAAATCCTTTATATCTTGTAAGGCACCTACCAGGCTAACACCCTAAAAATACTGAATATCGAGTGTGTCTTGAGGTAGCTTCTGGTTTCAGTGTTGCAATCAAATGAGCATACCATAAGTAAAAGCAGCAGAGAAATGTAGAAAATGTGTTTGCCTTTTAGTAAATCATCAGTAAACTCTTAACGCTGAGATGATCTGGTTTTGTTACTTGCTCACTCAATAAAAACAACCAGTAGACTGAGGCTGGAAGAACTATGACAATTTGTTATCTGTAGAAACCTGTCGTACTGTTTCTAGTCTTTTTTAAGATTAACTTAAATAAGTGAAAATAAATCTCCTGTCTTGATTTTACTTTTCACTTATACTTTTTCACAAAACAGCATGAAATTCAACACCACTTAAGAGTTCCTGCTTGGCTCCTTATTTTGAGTCTGCTGTGAGGGCAGAAATACTGCTGGAGATGTGCACTTGGGGACATCTTATTAGACTGTGGAATTTCTGTGATGTTAATTTATATTACACTTTTTCTTTTAGGCAATGCTATTCATAACAATATGACAAATGCGCTCCCAAAACAGAAGTAGAAAACGCCACATAGGTGGTATCACTGAGTTATTTTTTCCCAGTTCCACTTGCAAGATTTGCCTCTCACTGCTCAGAAGTTACTGCATTTGCACAGCTCTCAAAAACTTCTGGGGCTCAGAAGCGAACTGCTAATCTGGGAGTTTGTACAAGAAAGCTGTATGACAAAAGCTGTGATTTTTACCTTTCTTTGATTCATGAAAGAGCCCAAAATACAGGGGTCTGTGGTTATTTTGCTGGAAAACAAAAGCTAGCTTGGTATCTTACATGCAGTGCCGTTCATATGATGAGATTTTAAATGCCTGATTTCCCTGCTCACGGTAGAGTTCCCCTGTGAGCATCTCCAGGCTTTGTTCAGCTAGTGGTTGCTCAGAAGGTTGTCCTGCTGATTTTTCTCACCATCCACCTCATGGTTTTAGCTCAGATCAAATTTCAGGTTTCCAAGAGTGGTACTATTATGCAGGATATGTGCCTGTTTGAAAGGACGTTGGTATATAAATAGTGCTCCTGCTCCCCTATCATTTTACTCTTTTCATAGAATCACAGAACCAAATAGTTTGGAAAAGACCTCTGAGATCATGGATTTCAACTTGTGACCTAATACCACCTTGTCAACTATACCATGGCACTGAGTGCCACTTCCAGGCTTTTCTTAAAGACCTCCAGGGACAGTGACTTCACCACCTCCCTGGGAAGCCCAATCCAATATCTTCTAGGAAGAAATTCCTCCTAATATCCAAACTGAACTTCCCCTGGTACAGCTTAAGCCTATATCCTCTCATCCTGTTGCTGGTTGCCTGGGAGAAGAGGCTGACCCCCACCTGGCTATAGCCTCCTTTCATCCCTGAGCCTCCTCCTCTCCAGATGAAACACCCCCATCTCCCTCAGTCACTCATCAGACTTGTGCTCCAGACCCTTCCTCAGCTCCCTTGCCCTTCTCTGGACTCACTCCAGCACCCTGATGTCCTTCTTGCAGTGAGGGGCCAGAACAGGACACAGCACTCAAGGTGTGGCCTCACTACAGGGTGACAATCCCTGCCCAGCTCCTGCTGGCCACACCATGGCTAATCCAGGCCAGGATGCCATTGGCCTTCTTGGCCACCTGGGCACACTCTGGCTCGTGTTCAGCTGCTGTTGACCAGCACCCCCAGGTCTTTACCTGCTGGGCAGCTTTGCAGCTGCTGTTCCCCCAGCCTGTAGCACTGCCTGGGGTTGTTGTGATCCAGGTGTGTAGGACACAGCACTTGGCCTTGTACCTTCTGTAAATGCCCACTCGAACCCAGCCTCAACAGGGATTGTTCCTGGTTTTGTACGCACTGCTTACTATACAGATCGGTTCCTATTCATCTTTGCCATTGACCAGCACTGAGTGGTATCTTTCTTGTTGGAAGTGTTTTAAGGATTTCTGTGTATTTATGTTGAAAAGGCAGTTTTCCACCCATCGGTTTATACATGTTCAGCTTAATTCATAATGTTATTATTGGAGGTGGAGTGCAATGAATGGAGCAGTCATCATGTGATGTAAGAAGAATTTCCTTATATGTACAGAAAAATGTAAATTGTGAATTGTAAATTATGAATTTGTTGATAGAAGGGTGCTTTTAGTTTGATCATCAGGTATTTGTGGAAAAATTCTCTAAAACTGGAGAGATTTCTGCTGACAGAGTATTAGGAGTTATCATTCTGTTGTTTATTCACATTTTGTTTGGATAGTGGACTGCATTGAAAATGTATGCATTTTTTACCCATTAAACCACGCCTTCATTGTGTTCAGTTTTAGTACATATCATATCTTCATTAGAGTGATCAAAAGCCTAATCTTTGTATATTTTTCCTCCCTTTTTTTCTACCTTTTCCACCTCTTCCTTATCTCTCTCTCTCTCTCTCTTTTTTTTTTTCTTCCCCCCTTTTTTTTTCTTCCTCCTGGGAGCTGTTTTGGCATCTGGAAGCAGTTTTTATTTTGACACGTTTGACATAAAGCATGGAATGTGTCCAGTTTGGGAAGCAGAAAAGCTTGTGAAAGAAAAAAAATTGAATCATGGCATTACAGAAATTAAGAATATTCTTTGTGGTCCTTCGAATAGCAATAGCTTTTGGTTTCAGCTCAGGATATACATGAGAATAAATTGTAATTAAAGGGCTTTATTTAAATAGAGAGAATTTAGTATGTTGTTGGCACCATAAAACTTAACATTTTATGGAAACAAAATGGCAAACAAGATCATACATTAAACATAGAATGGGTAATTTACAACTTTAGGAATCCAGCCAAGAGGAAGTTGTATATTAAAAAAAAACAAACCAAACCAAAACCAACAAATAACCTCATACGTGCTTGGGATCAGTCCTGGACTAAAAAGCATATGCATCCAAATGTGGGATTTTTCTGTGTAGTCAGAATTTCAAAATGTGCATCCAGTGGTCCTGAGTTCATCCGAAGAATGGAGCTGTTTCCACATGCCAGCTGCACCTGTGCAGAAGAGCAGGAGTGTGAACACCTTCAAAATGTGTTTGTTGTTACCTCCCTGCTTCTGCCTGTGTAGTTGTAAAGGGGAGACTTGCTGGCTCCATCTCTGTGTCACTCAAATCCACGTTTTACTCCTTGAGTATGAAGTGTTACATCCCTTGCATTAGTGTCACTATGTTTTGTTCTTCCAAAAAGGATAGAGGGTGGGGAGGGAGGTCAATTAGAAGACTTCTGGCTTCTTCCAGGGGAGAGCAAGCCAGGGAATGTACTGAATGAAAGGTGTGTTCTTAATGGTACTTGCTTGAGCAGTAAGCAGCTTTTACATCCTAAACTCAATCTCAGAAAGTCCTGAACTTTTCATGATCTTCAGCTCTCTGTTCCAGCTCTCCTTCACATGCTGTGTTACTGTTTATGGGCTGGGGTTGCTGGCTCTCTCTCTTAATTCAGACGTAACCTCTGGAAACCAAGGCAGTCTGCTCTATTAAGACTCCTGCCAAATGTGATTCTTGGAAGACATAATTTAGCCTTTGCCAGAGAATGAGCTTCCACTTTTTAAAATTGTTTTGGTAAATTGTACTTTGCCTTCCAGTAAAGTTTATTCTGTAGTTTAGTGAAAACCAACAAAGAATAAAGTAGAAAAGCAATTTGTGTGAAGCCTCAAGGAATTTCTTGTGGGTAAATTCATAGAAAAAGTTGACGAATTAAAGGAAAGTTTGAAGGAAAGTATACCAAGTGCATAAAATACATTTGCTTTAATTGTAAAACGTATTCAAACCTCCACCTGAATTCATTTTAACTGAGGTGTAAAGATCTTTTTGTTTGGGCCAGTGCTGTTGATTGTGTTGCATGAGTGTGTCATTTTGCATGAGGTAAAACTACCTACTGGGCCACATTAAATTGAAATTACTAGACTGATTTATAAGTTGAGGAGAAACCTCCAGATATCCAGGGGAAGACAATCCAAATCTGTTCTCTTTTTGAGGCAGTGATTAGGTCTGCTTTTCTAAACAGGTGATTTAGTGTGTTCATCACTAGTGCAGGTCTTGGGGAAGCATTGCCAAATAGTTTGTATTAGTTTTGTTCCATGTGTGCAATAAGTCTGATGCAACTTACTGCAGTGAGAACTTCAAAAGATAAATCTATTCTACTGAGGAAGTGTTAAAAGCAGCTGCTCTAGGACAGCAGTTTCCTACAAATGATGACTGAAGTTGCAGTATCTGTTTTAAACCAACAGAAAGCCAACAAAACTCAAAGGATTTGTGTAGTTTTATGGACAAAAAAACTAAGTTAAGAACTAATTTACTTTTTAGTGTGCAAAGATAAAATAGGAAAGGACATGCCTGTTTAAGGTAAATGCATCTTGGACCCATTCTTTTTCTGGTTTGTGTATCCTGTGATGCACTTCAGTCCAGCTGTGAAAGAAACTGTAGGAGGAATAGACTTTCAGAGGAAATCAGCTGCTTTTTTAAAGAAAATGTATTTTTTTTAATCTGTAGAACTAATGAAAGAAAATAATTTCCAAAAAAAAGAGGGGGAAAAGGCAATCAGGTGTCTCTGCCTTTTCACAACCTCTAAATAATGTTATTTTCAGCACTACATAATTCTAACAGCTCTATATAGTTTCCATGGAAGAAATGATTAATTACATTTAAAGTTTCTGCCTTTGGATGCAATGGCATATTGATTCTTAATTCCATTGAGAATGGGTTTTAAGATGCATATGATAAATTCTTAATAAGTAGCTCTTTACTGCTGCTTTAAAAATGCAGTTCTCAGAAACCTTCAACATCTCTATATTCCTTTTCTTGTTTTCTTTGGCTATTTAGACTTTGAGGTCTTCAAAATGGGAATTTCTCCTGGCACTGGGGCAGTATTTTTCCTGAAGTTCAGGCTACTGAGATGGAAGTTACTACATTAGAGATTGTATTTATTCTCAGACCTCAGAGAGGTATAAAGACTATAATATCATTGCTTCATTGTTTCTGTCTTTTAACAATTACCTTCTGAAGTCATGTGCCTCTGTTCTTTGCATTTTGCTGACAAGATCTCTCTGTTAGCTAGTGTTTTTCTCGGCTTCCTGCTATGTTTTCCCAAGTGGCTTTGGTACCATCCCTGTTTGCGTAGGTAATATTTCCCCCTTTTTTTTCCAGTCCCTCTCATTTGCCTTACAACACTTATTTCTTCTCCCTGTACTGCTTTCCCATATGTCCTTCAAAGAATAAATAGTTTTCCTAGATACAAAAAATAATGTTGCAACAGTGCAGCAAATCTTGAAGTAAAATTAGGATGGGAAAATAAACTAATTTTCTGTCACTCTGGCTGCCATTGCCGTGTACTCCCAAGCCCCAAGACACACCTGTGCAGGTCACCTCCAGCATCCAGCAGTCAAGACAGGTGTGCTTGGAGTAGGCACCAAGTGTTGGTTCTAGATGTGCTGGTTTATTTTATACCCTTTAGCATCAGATAACAAATAGTCTTTTGGCTATCCACCCTGTTGGCATCTGAGAGTTGCTGTGATTCACAGCATCTGGTTGTTTCTCTTGCTGTGAAGGGCCCCTTTCTTACTTGCCCATTTTGTGTATCATTTCATAGGTGGCATATTATTTTCTATCTTGTCTCCAAAGCCATGTTCTCAATATTTGTTTTTCCTTCCAGCTGATAGACTTCAAAGGTTTCGTTTTTTCGATTTAATAATTCTGTTTTACATCTCCATTAATCAAAATCTGTAATAATTTTCCAAGCAATGTCTTACTTCTCTTCTGAAATACATTTTTGTATTCATTTGAATGTCACATGCACACTTAGCTATTTTTCAGCCTTTCTCATGCATTCCCTTTAGATCAAGCATCTCCTCTGAATAATGCCTGCAGCTGATAGCCAGGAATCAAGGATATTAACTTCAATTTGCAGACTCAATTACCTAATTGTAAAAGTGGTTGTGGATTTCTTAGTGTATCTACTTATGCCGTGAGGCATTCAGGAAAGATAAATAAGGTAGTCAGAAATGACCTTACATTAAGGAGACTGGTTTGGGGAGGCTGCATATTTTGAAGAGTTTATTTAGCTTATATCACAAGTTACTTCATATACCTGTGGATAAAAAGGCTGCAAAAAGTGTATTTTGGGAGTTGTTCATTAATGGATACAAAATCTGTTGTCAGTGGCAGACAGGCAGTAGATGTTTACTGCACAATGGACATCCTTAGCAACTCCCAAATGTGCTATTCAAAATCAATCTGCAGTGCCATTCTTCCCTTTGATAGGATATCATGTGATATATTTGCAGTAACACGCTGTGTCTTTCATAGTGCTTTTCATCACCAATTTTCTGACATGTCGCAGAGGAGACACAAGTTAGGTACAATCCTTGTACTCGGATGAGAAGGAAATTGTCCATCAAAAGCAGCACAGCTGGGAAATTACCTGATATTTGTGGAAATCAAGCTAGTACTGCTAGCAGTAGTATGTGCCACTTGAGGCCTTGTTTGAATGGCAGTGCAATCCAAGTCTTTAAGTCCTTTGAGATGTTGAAGCTTGTTATATTTATTCCAAAACATTTCCATAGGCACAGATTAACCACTTAATGCACAGGGCGCATTTAGTGACCTATGTCTTAACTGACAGATGCCACAAATGTGCAGATATTAGAAAGCTGCTGACCTGAATGTGTGTATAAATTCAATCAGAGAAGGATGGCCAGTCCCAAGTTAGCTTACACAGAGCTAAGACAAAGTTCCTGCAGTCCCACAGGAGCATCGCCTTGGCTGTGGATGAGCAAGGGCAGGGCTGCAGTCTGCATGCGAGTACCTGTGCCTAGGGGCAGCCTCATCCCCTTCCAGCTTCAGTCCTCTCCTTCCAGAGAGGAGATGGAGCCCCTAGGCAGAATGGAGACTTAAGTATAGGGTAGGAAAGAGACCAAAGTGAGGAATGCAGAATTGTGTTAATTTTTGCACTGAATATCTATTCTTTAGTACTGTTTTCCAACCTCCTTATGTTAATATACATAGGTTAACTCTTCCCACTCCCTGATGTTCACATGGTCTTGGACATAGGAATGGTGTAAGTTGTTGGTTTGGATTTTCACTTATTGTTAATAAAATAATAACAAGTTATGGTAACTAGAAAAAAGAAGCCCATAAACAGCTAAAAAAATCCACCTTAAAAGTTTTAATTTAAAGTTTAGCTGCTTATCTGCAGTCCTTTGGAGGGATCTGTCAATTTCTTAACAAAACTGGAAACAAAATCTTTGTGTTTTCCAGCAGAAATTTTTAGTAGCATCTGAGGTATTTGTTTTGCTTTCGTTTTGTGTATTGATCCCATGATACATCCTCTAGGCCAAGCAGCTGCAAAGCCTGTTTTCGAAATAGTTTATGAAATCTTGCTACAGTGTAAATGATGCATTAGGGCATAATGATGCTCATGGAATATTGCCTCTGACTCTGATTTAGCAGCAGAGTATTTTCAGGATGAAAAGTAGATTCACTTCTCCTGATAAATCTTTAGCATTTACTTTTTGAATCAAAAAGTTACCAATAACATGTTCAGAGGGTTTGGTCCTGTACTGTTAACTCAATGGAGAATGGAGCTGGTGTAAATAAAGTGTTATGGATACAGCTGAATCACTGTTTGAGGACCAAAATGGGAGACATTTGCTCACTGACTCCAGCTGCCTTAACAGCCAGGATAGAGAAATATGAAGTCTGGAGAAGCACAGGTAAACTGAAACATGCATGCATTTGCATAACATCAATTAAAGAAAAATATTGCACCCATTCATTTTCAGGACTAATTAAATGGGTTTTAAAGCTTCTGCCAACAGATGAGGCATCCCTTTCTAATTCCAAATATTAATTATTTTTGGAAACTTGATTAGAATTTCAACAAACCCTAGCTGCCAGCAAAATTCACTGTTTTAATAACCTACACATATTTCATTTCACATTGTCAGTTTTATCTCTTCCAAAGCACCTATCACCTCATGCTGCCAATCCATTTTGGTGCTGGAAACATTTAGAAAGCTTTGATTTATAGTAAAGACTTGTCCTTCCTTCTGCAATGCTTGTCTCATGCTTCCTGTCTTCATGACTATCCATTTAATCATACTTCTTCCATTTCATTTCAGTAACCATAGGCTTTTGAGAGACGTGATGAGCATTTTCTTTTGGGGAGAAAACCTTTGGAAGAAAGTTAATATACAAAGAAAAAGCAACATTTTGTTGGGTATGACAGTGTGTGGAAAAGACCAGTCGGTGTTTTCTGGTATCAACATTGATTGGATAATTTGATTGGATTGCACAGTAGTTTTTCTTGTGTAAGTTGCCCACATTGAGAGTTTGGTGTTGTATTGCTGTAGAATATGTTCTTTCTTAACAGAAGGAGAATAGGAGCAGAGCAAAATTGAGAGTTCTGCAATGGTAGGGACGTTGAGTTTGCAAACTGAGTCACAATGTTGACATGTCAAATAGACCAGGTCATTTATATTTAATAGACTGTGAATCAGAGAATCTGTTCCTTGGACTGCTGTTTGAAAACTTGGTTCAGGTAGGAGGGGCCCTAGTGCCAGCAGAGTCTCATCAGGTTTCCTTATGAGTTACTGGGGAATGCAGAAGCGTGTAGCAGGCAGTGCTGCCGTTTGCCCACTGTACGTCCATTGCCAATACATGAGAAGTCATCTAAGGTGTTTGTACTGTGAGAAAGCAAAGGCATACCCAAGCGATGCCAGTGATGAAGATGCAACTTCCAGTTGTAGTGCAAGTTGTTGAGGGATTCTGAATGTGGCTTAATCAGTCCATGCTGAAATCTTCATTGCTAGTGTCGCACCTGTTGTGTTAAACTCACACGTGTGCCTGCATGCTCATGGCAGGCATTGGGCCTGAGTTACCCCCTCAGTTTCACCATGTAGGTCTGTCTTGTACTATTTTAAGTAGAACTCTGGAGTTAGCAGTTTTGTCCAATCAACACATTTGGCAAATGTGACATTGATTGCATTTTTTTACATATTTTTTTCCAAAAATCTAATGTCTTATGCTGAAAGCAATGCATTTTCTTCTTTGTTCTGTGTAAGCTGCCTTTTGTATATCAAACTTGCTTTTATACAGCCTTACTTCTTTTGTAGAGGTTTGTGTTTAGTCTGTCGTTGGTGCTATATTTAAGATTAATGTTTGTAATGTTGCTGGCATTAACTTGTAAGTTCAAACTGGCAAAGGAAAGCATTTGTTCCCATTCCATTTCAGACAGTGTCAGAGGATTTATTTAAAGTGTGCCTTCCAGCCCCACTCACTTGCTCCTTGGAAATAAACTTGGATCCAAGCTGGATTATTAGTACCAATGTGAAGGACCATGCTTGATTCCATAAAATTTCTCTTTCTTAACATTTTTTCTTCTGCCTTGCCCTGGAGATTACACCATTGAAGATAAATGTAACTTACAATAGTGAGCGCAACAGTACTATCTGTCTTTCTGCACAATAACTATTTGTTATCTTTCCAAAAAATGTGTGGTAACTAGCCAGACAGCAAGCAAATGCCATTTCATACACCTGTGTGCCAGATGTTTTACAGCTGTGCACATACTGCTGCTGCTGAACCTCCAGCGAGTGTCCTGGGACAGCTGATTCAGGAAAAGTATGAATTTTTCTCTTGGGATGGACTGAAATGACAGGGAAGTAGATGGCTGCCAGTCAAAGGAACTGCACAGCACAATTAAGAAGCAAATCTTTTGGCATCTTTTTTGGGGATATTGCTAACACTGAGAGTTAGCAAGATTTCCTCTGGCTTCTTCACAGCTAAAATATTTTTCATAGCCCCTCACAGTCTCATGAAATTAAAGTAAGTATTACTGAAATTTGATTTGGTAGCATACAGGTGAACTGATTCTTGTAATGAGCAGCATAGATAGAGCCACGTTGTTACAAAGCTAGGTAGGAATTTGTGACTATCTATTATAATACCTATTGTTTTTAAGGGTAGCTAAGTATCTGAATGTCACAAAGTTTGGAAAATCTTCTTCTTGTTGAACTTTGGGGTTTTATTCCTGGAACGGGCCTTTCTATATCTTAATTCTTCAAACTATGGCCAGTGTGACAAAGGAAGTGGTCCTATCATCACAATCACCATCCATTTTCTTTCCTTATGACTCCTGCAGTGATTCTCCTTTACAAAGGACTTTACAGCAATCATTTGAAGCTTGCAAAATTCTGTAAGGAAGTAGGTTAGTTTTACTATTGTGCAATCTTTTATTTTTTTAGCTATCATAATTCACTGCTTTGTATGTCAGAATGAAAGTTCCAGCAACTGATATGCTGTGCATGGCATTTGCAGCCAAATCTCAGTGTAGCTGCAGCTGGATTCTGTGTCACGTCTTTAAAGAGTGGAAGGAGGATATCACTCACTGCTCTGGGAATGGGGCCAAGGCATTAGACATGAAAGTGGGCAGGCATATGTGCCTTTATGAGGAGAACAGGGGAAGAAGGAGTGTGGTCCTGGAAGTCTGATAGGCATCACATATTTTGGTTGCTTCAGAAGCTGACTCCAGTTTTGGATTAGTATCTGTAGTCTAGTCACTGATCCAAAGCTTCTAAGGCTTTTGAAAGTCTGTTTTTAAGGTGATAGTTTCAAGAATTTGTTTACTAATGTCCTTCCAATTTGGCAATTAAACAGTTTTTTCTTTGGTTTCTTATTTGGTTTCCCAGCTCGTGGAGTGGGACTGCAAGTATATGATGTGAGAAAGAGAATTATAGCCACTGCTATATTGATTTTGGCATGCAGAATTGAAGAAAAATTATGCCAAATTAGCTTCATGGTAATTCAGTGTGAGAAATATCAATGGTTTGAAAGGAGATGGCCAAAATCTTATCACTAAAGCACAAACTTCTCCAAAGCTCTGTGTTTAGGCTTTTTAAACTCTTTCCTTTGATTAACATTTTGTTGCTTTTGAGAAGTGTTGAAGGTGGTACTTTACCAGGCTGTGGAGTGGGAGGAGCCCATGGCATGCTGTGCAGTGCAGCATGGAGATCTGTGATGGTACAGTGGATGGCACAGCAGGCATGAGAAGGATTGCCTGTGGTTCCAAAGTTGGTAGGATGGCCATGAGCAGGGCACTGTGCCTAATGAACACCCTTTGGCTCAATGGCACGTTCATATATACATATATATATATATATATATGTATATATATATGCATATATAACTAGATTTTGCTTCCAAAAATACTGTGGGTGTGCTTTGCCACCTTTGTGTTACATTGAGCTGGGTATTGTCAGCATGGGTGTAATGAACAAGCAGAGAGGAGGGCAGTCCTGGACCAACATACAGCCAGGGACAAGCCTTTCCTCTGGTTTTGGGGAATATTACCTGTGCTGCTGAGAAGACAACTCACACTTTCTGTCTGCTGAATGGGTATTTCTACTTTCACATCATGCTATGAAGTCCCTTTCTTTTCAGTTTCAGGCGTAATATGCTTTTAGTGGAGGGTTTCCCCCTGTGATTGCTTCCCAAGTTAGTATATCTTCCTTCACTTTGGCAAGGATTTTCCTTAATAAAAAGTTTCATCATCAGTTATTAGTTTCATATGACTGGTCTGTGAAGCACACAGGATTATTGAAAGCTATAAAATTTGTGTTAGCTGTTTTCCTGCATCGTGATCAAAATTATCTCAGTTGTGTCTCAGTGAGTTTGGTCATATAAATTTATTGCTGGTTACCCACAGCAAACCAACAAGCTGCAACTGTGGCTAGAGCTCAGATGAAATTATCCTTTTATACCCAAAGTATAATATGTATAAAGTGGATCGGGGAAAAAGCATTGCTTTCGTTGTTTTAGTAACAATTGCTTTGCTTATAGTAGTTCTATAATTTTTTGTAGTTACTACTGTGTGTAACTTTTAGTCAGTGTTAGTAACATTAGGTTACAACTTTATATAATCCTGTTTTTAAACCAAACGATAAAAATGTTGATACTCAATAGTGGTCTGTAGTGACGTGGAGAAGGAACTGTGGTAAAACACAGTGTGCTACTAATAGCACCTGATGAACTGGCATGAAGTATCATATTATTAATTGATTTAATGAGTCCTTAGATCCTATGATACTTGAAAGAAGGTTAATTGGTTTCTTATAATGTAACTGTACTGGACGGTGTTTAAATGCATTATTTGATTATCATTTTCTTGAAATACCAGTGCTAAGATTTTCAGTTGCCCTTCACTCCTCAACCCCAAATTTGTAGTTCCTTTTGCTCTGAAGCATTTTAGGAGCAGTAGCTCAAAGCACAGTGTTTCTTCCTTGTTTACATCCCTTGGATGAGCTGTGAATGGATGCTGTGCTGGGCACAGTCCTCTTCCTGAGCTAAGCAGAAACATGGCTTGCTGACAATTCAGGTGGCAGGTAATGCTGAAACATGCTTGTCTGAAGTGCATGATCAACTCTAATTGGTTCAGCACACTTATATTCCGTATTAGTTTCCTCTTTTTTGTATAGACTGCATGAAGAGTGGCATGGAAGTGTCAAAATTTATTGTTTTACATTGAACTCTAAAATAAAGTTGCTTTCATCACTTGAGAAGACAAGTGCCCGAGGGGTGGATCAACTTGCCTGCAAGGCTGTGTTGGACCCAGCCCTGCCTCACAGACAGGTTACATTACTGCAGCTGGATGCTCTGGAAGGCCCTGCCATAAAGGGAAATGTGGCTGCTGAAATAGTCCTGCTGTAAGTCTCAGGAGGGCAGGCTGGGGCAAACTCAGCCCACGTGCTGTTCCTAGAGCTAATTCTCTGCAGAGCGCCTGAGCAAGCTCACCCAAGGTTCCTGTCCTAACAAGACAAAGTGCTGCATTGTGTATGAAAGGGAAAGTTTTAAGCTGTTTGGCTGCATCCCCAACTTCAATTAATAATGCTGGAACCTAGAGGTGGGGCATGCATGGGCTCTGCAGTACACAGTGTGACTAATGTGCTGTGAACTGCAGGTGCAGCAAGCCAGGAATGGTGGGAGCATTTCAACCTAGTCCACCCTGTCAATTCAGCCTGTCACTCATCATTTTGCTTTGGGATAGCTGGTTTCAAAAAGAAAGAAATAAAGTAGAAGTCTCATATAAATTAAAATCATAAACTGAATGCTTATGTGAGCAAGATGGAAAAACTTCACAGAAAAATTTGAATAAAAACAGCAATACCATTATTTTTAACTGGCTTCCTTTTGACAAGAAACTTTTCATTCACAGGCATTCAGAACAGTGGGAATACCTCCTCACATGTATTGGCATACCTGCACACTACACACCTTTAGTTGTAGTATACAATTAAGGATGCTTCCACTTCTGGATTTGTATATTCAGGAGAAATTAAGTAATTTAAATCAAATTTCGGAAACGTTCACAGTAGGTTACATTGTCAAGAATCTGTATGTTTTGACTACAGTAAGAAGCAACTGGTAAGCATTCATGGGGATAAAATTCCTTTGTATCCTCACATTTATTTTGATTGGCATATAAGTTATTAATCCTTCACAGTGGCTCCCTTCCTGATTATAAAGGTATCTTTTATCCTTCCTCCTCCTTTCATCTCTTTTCCCCACCCCAGTATATTGGATGTGTGCTGGAATAGAATCAAATACAAAAGTTGTGTCGATGCACAGTTGTAATGCGTTTTAGGATTTTTGTATATTTGCTGGAAAACAAAACACTTTGGACAGTTAGAGAATTATTTCTGTGATGAAATGTTGCAGATTTATTTGTTTGCTTGCTTTTTATTAATTATTTGGATCCTCCTTTGGGTGTTTTCACCCATAATCTTTCTTGACCATCCTCTGTATATTTTTTACCCTTGTTTCTCAAAAAAATGCCGAGAGTTATTTTCATTAGGAATAAGGAGAAGACATCCAGGATTCGTCCATTTTACCTTTCTGCTTGCTTTATTTTTAGCTTCCCCCATGCTTCATTTAGAAAGCAGCAGCTGTTTTGCATTCTGTATCACATGACATCCCGTCTAACAAGCCACTTTAGTGCATCCTTCCTCAGTATCTCAGTATTTTGAGGGATGCAGAAGAGGCTTACTGGTACTTTGCTTCTCCTTTCTCATTGCACCGTCATCAGCTGGTAATATATCACCTGTGTAGTGCTGCTCTGTATTGCCAGAGGACTAATTTAATTGTTTTTATTAACAGTCCCTTAATTGAATTTTTGAAAGACAGATAAAATTACAAACACAGCACAGGAAGAGCATAGGAAGAATGTCTGGCAGAGCTATACAAATAGATGTATTGCTTCAAATATTCCTTGTGCTATTGAACAAGACATGTAATCTGTGAAGGATTGTGTGTAAGAGGGAGAAAGATACTCAGAGCAATACTAAAGCTTATTCAAGTGGTCAAAGCCAGTAGAAAAGGAAAAAAATAAAATCAGACGCATGAAATCATATCAGTGCCTCCAAAGTATAGTGGCCACTCTTCTGTCTCCCAGATACTCAGTCAAAAATAAAATAAAAATTATTATAATGCCTATGCTCTGGAAGAGAGAGAGAGAAGGCTTCTTCAGGAGAAAGAGACAAGGGGCATCACAGCCCACAGATCCCTAGGAGGTGGGCGTTAAAAAGTGGGGACCACAAGCAAATAAGATTTCCTAATAGCTCCAGTTGTTCAGTAACACAAAATGCCCATGTTGCATAAGGATCATAAAGTCCCATAGCTGTGTTTCCACTGAACTGGGGAGTTTTTGGTATTCCTGAGTTGCCATTTTGAATTCCTTTTGAATCTGTTTTAGGACAACTTGCTGGTAGGATACACTAATACAATACCATTTAAAATACTTTTAGTGAATGTGGCCCATCTTCCAGAGCTCCCATCCTTTGGCTCATTCAGCAGGCTATCCTAATATGAATGCAGAAAGTCCATCTATCACAAGAAACCTGGTAGCTGAGCACACTGTGTCAGTCAGTGACCACGCTTCCTTGTATTACTGACAAATGTGCTGCTGCAGAATCTGTAGTAAGAACAGATTCTTGCACTTTTTTTTCTGAAGGAAATGTCAGCAATAATTTCAAATTATTTAAATGCCACTTCCTAATGCTTTACATGCACTTTACAAAATAGGCACAACTGGGAGACTTGCTTTACTCCCCAGTCAGGAGGACCATGATGGGAGATCTAGTGAATACAGACACAGACACCCACCACACACATGCATGTGTCATGCTGGAATGAGGTACCTTCAAAATTTAAACAGAATGGCTGCAAGTATTTTTATTCCAGGATAGAAGTGCTTTCTTTCTAGGTAAACTGAATCTTCTCTGAAATGTTAGCTCAGCCTATGTTTACTTTTGCAACTGGAAAACATTTAAAATTACATTTTCTAAAGGGAAAGCAACTTTTTTCTTTCCTTGGGTTGTTTAGGCCAAATGGACCATTTCATTAAATGCATGTTCTAAATTCTGTTTCCCAGACACAAAAGCCATGATAATCCAGAAATGTGCCTTCTTGTAGGCCTTTCAATATGATTTCCAGTAAAGTTTTTTAAAAATAGTAGTATATGAGATGAATCCCAGATAACTGCAGTGTAATGTCTAGTGGTTTCATTTTCCAGGGATATACTCATAAAAGTTCATTTTTAGGGGTCTAAAGTAATCTTCATTTTATGGGGCAATTAAAGACTTCTGTTTTGATGTTGTCTGCTGTTCTCTGTGGGATTGATTCAGAATCAAATACATACTGTTGAGGAAAATTCAGCATGACAGTTCGCTGCTGGCATTTTTCATGGAGAATTGCAGTATTCTCCCAGATGGAAAAGAAACTTACAAGGGAGTTTTATTTTTTTATAGGTCTATATTATAGCTAACCATTCTTCCACTTATCACTGCAGGTACATGGAACACTGCCTGGTTTTGGAGTCTTTCCGCTTTATAAAGTATAAGTTATGTTAATATTTTTTGACACTTGAATAAGAAAAAATCTTACATTTTATCAAATGCAAGACAACTGACTGCCCTTTGATTATTTCCAGACCCACATAATATCAGTCACAAAGGTAATATAGTATGAGGTTTAGGTTTCTGACAGACATGTGTCTACAAATGAAAATCATATTGCTGGAGCTGTATCAGCCCCTGTCTCTCTGAGGGATGGCGGTGCCCTGAGTGCAGGAACATCTGATTTGCTTGTGACTCAGCTCCACAGTGGTTACAGTTTGCTATATTTAGTGTTTTGTAGGTAAGCCTCTGGTATTTTCACTTTTGCTTTATATCACTCTAAAATAAAACAAGAAGTGGTTGTCCAGAAAGTGGGTTGAGAAGTGACCGAGGTATTTGGGGCACGAGAGCTAAGGGAGGGATGGCAGGAGTGTCTGTCTCAGCTCTTGCTCCAAGTCCCACTGTCCTTGCTGTTAGTCAGTCCTAAAGCTGGTGCAGTCCTTGGTGAACCGGGAAGTGGTCAAACAGGCTGCAGACCTGCCCCCCTTGGCAGCAACAAACAGGTGTAGGTGCCTGTGCTCTGGAAGCTGTAAATCACTGCTGCCTTGGGGAGGAGCCCGGGCTCCCAGCCCTGCCTGCCTCAGCCCTCTCTGAAGGAACAGCAAGGTGAAGGGCTGCCCTTTGCTTCCTTTCTAAGGGGTCTTCACTAGCAAAGAGACCATAAGCCTTAAACATCAAGATGAGGCAGGCAAGGGTCAAAATCTGACGAGAGGAAATGAGTAATATGGACGTCACAGACCATCTCCTGCATTATTTGGAGTTGGGCCCTGGGTATGTCATCTTTCTCCCTTCTCTCTCACTGAATCTTCGTTTTTATATATATTTTTAATTGTAGCCTCAATGACAGTGAAATGGATAAGTGCAGTACCTGTTAAATGCCAGCTTCCCCTTGTATGGCATCCATCTGTAAATGCACTTAGAACAAACATCTGCTCCCAGAAATGACTTTCTGGCCTGTGCTGGTTTTTTCAGTGTTTGCCAGGCTTTTCATCACTTTCCCCAGTAATCCCAACAGGTCCATAAAAAGTAAAGATCCTTATTTGTGTGACATTGCAACCACTTCATCTGGCTTGTTAAAACTCAAAAGTTATAACTGGTGGAGTAATGCAACCCTATTCACAAGAAAGAAAAACTTTTCAGTTGTGAAGGTTATCACATACGTTAGGCATACATAACCCAGGTTACTTCTACATTATCATCTGGATCCCACAAAAATTAAAATTTATGTAAAGTACACCTTATTCAGCTAAAATTTGAATTGGTGGGTGAGTATCTAGACAGTAATCTTGAAAGACAGAATGTTACAGAGACCATCATACAGCTGCACATTAATATGTGGCCATTCCCTTCTGAAAACAAAATACTGAACTAGGTTTTAAATATCAGCTTGCACAGTGTGACATGTAGTATTTTGCAAAGGCTTCCTGACTTAAAATGTGTGTATAAGAGCTGATTGGTGTTATCAGAGCTCTGCTGTTATCCCTGAAGCAATTTAGCAAAAGTTTCCTATTCTTTAGGAACTTGATCACTTTCTTTCCCTCCATTTAATTAAAACTTCTTGTATCATTCTTCACAGAAACAATTTTAAGACTCTTAACGTGTTACTATGTTTCTAATATTTGGAGTACTGAGAAAGCCAAGAATTTTTGTCATGTTCACAGAGAATTTGTATCTGTAAATCCAAAGTCTTGCGAATTTCACAGACTTGTATTTATACCTGTATTATGTCCCTGTGGTGTTATGCATAATGTAAAGGTTATCTGAAGCTATCTTCATACTGCCTGGAAACTAGTTTTTCATTAAAATATTTTCAGTCTGTGAAGAGATGCTGCCAGGCATTCATATTAATACTTCTATAAAAGAAGGAAATACTTTCTCACATGTGATTAAAATGTGGAAGTCATTAACACAGGAAAGCCATTGAGTCCAAGAATTTAACAGGACTTCTGCAAGGTTATAGCCACCAACAATATACAGGGCTGTAATTAATACAAGTAAGTAATTTAGAAAAAATGCTAAGCATAGCGTTCAAGGATTCAATTGGTCTTCAGCTACCAGCTCCCGGTTGGACAGAGATTGCTTTGTCAACCTCCATGGTTTCAGCTTTTCTCTGTAGAGCATCTGGCACCAGCCCGTGCGCGAGACAAAACCGCGGGACACGCACATTTGCTGTGACACGGGACGAACACGCTCCCTGCCTGCCTTCTGGCTGATTTAAAGCATGCAACTCCTGCAGTCATTGATCACACTGCGCCAGCTTTCTGTGTGCATCCAGCACCCTGCTGCTCCGTGCGTGTAGGAAGCAAGGCTCTGGGAGCTTTTATTGCTAGACTGGATCAAAGACGGAGAGATGATGTTCACAAACAAATAAAGGAAAGTAGGTGTAGACACTCCCCTCCTTCTTCTAGCTTTGATGGCTCTTTCTCATTCCTGTGTTTCAGCTGTGTCCAGGCATGTGCTCTGCACTATTCTGCAGGGCCAGGCACAGTTGCAGCAAAGCAGCAGGAAAACGAAGGAGAGAGAATATGCAGTGGTGCACAGGAAGCAGAGTAAAGCCTTTTCTGTATGCACCAGAGAGAAACATCACACTGCTGGCACTGCCTATGTCAGATTTGCTTTGTGTCTGAGACCCTGAATGAGCTGTGCTGACTGTAGAGCTCTGCTCCAGACTGTAAGAAAGAACATCAATGCCATTGTATTTGGCACCTGTAGTAAAGATGTAATGCAGAGAGTAGACATGGAAAATAAGCACTCTGCAGGCAATCTGTCCAGAATGGGATCAAGAAATGCTTGTGACAGCACAAATAAGCTCCCTCTGAGTTTGTGAAGCTCTTTGTCTCTTTAATTTCCTCAGGGAAAAAAGAAGAAAGCTAAATTTCTCGATAACTTTCACAGAAATAAAATCAATTTTAAAATAGCTTTACTGTCAGTATTTATTCTCACAGTCTAAGAAATGTAATGTGGAAGCAAAGATAAGGCAATCTTTTCCTACAAATAAACAACAAGTAATTTTCAAACGAGAATGACTACGTGAATTCCAGTTGCTGGAGAGGATGCTGCTGATGAGACTGCAGCAGGATCTGTGGCTGCATTCAAAGGAGAGCACTCTTGCTCACCAGCAGTCTCTGTTCAAGGAAGGTGCCCAGGCAGCTGGGTAGCAGCACACTGCTGGGGCACTGCAGCTCTTCAGGTGAGTTTGGTGTGCCATCCTGGGGGGACCTGTATTTATGGGGTTGCCAGGAGGGAAGGAAGAAGGCTGGACATGAGCAGATGTGTTATGGGTTGTGTTAGTTATGCCTTGGCTGAGCAGTGGAGTTGTAAATTATTTCTTTGCCAAAAATGAAAGTTCATTACAGACTGGCCTTGTTTTGATTAGGAAGAGCTGGGAGGGATATATCATAAGACTAAATAAAGCTTATGGCTTTGCCTGCTAGTTTGTTCACTTTGGCATTAGAGGGATTCTATTCTAACTGGTTTTTAATTTCTGTGTCACCACTTTTTTGTTTTCAGTCTTTTTAGGATTTACTCTGTATGTGCACAAAAACCTTTCCATGATGGTGGCACTTTTACAATTTTTCTAGTGCTTGAAAGGAAGTTCCCATAGACTGTGTCTGTACTAGATGTTTGTCAGAATAAAAAACTGTTGTGTTAACTTGTGTTGGGATGCAGAAATTCGTTACCTTCCCTTTTTTTTTTTGTCCTTTCATATAGTTCATTTTGGAAAAATACTACCCACAAAACATCTGTTTGGGGGTTGGTTTCTTCTTCAGACTGAAAAAAAATGGGTTTCCAAATGGAGTTGATTTTAATTAGATGGTTTAGCAACATTTTTGTTGCTTTTGTGTATAAATTGTTGTTCCTTGTTTTACTGCATAAACTGTGGTTAGGGAAGTAACTTACTGCAAGTTCATAGAGAACAAATTGTGAGAAATGGAGAAAGTTGTACAAATATGCTGATACAGCATTCATTATGTAATAGAAAAAGATGTTGCATGCAGTGTTATTTTTGAATTTCAGTTATATGAGACTAAGATAAGAATCAGTTGCCAATTTCAAGTTCCATTATCCTGACAGCACCTCAGCTCCTTTTGGCATATCATTTAACCTTCTCTGTTTCCTATCTAACAATTTAAAGTGGTGATCTTATTTTATTTATTTCCCAGATGTACTTGAAGTATTTCATTCATATGTATAAGTACTTTGAGAAGAATTATATTTATAAATAAAAAAAACATAAATCTTTATTATATTATGTAAGGATAAAGACTGTGCTCTCCATCAGTTAACATTTTTTTTTAATTTCCTTTGACAATTAAATCTCTCTTGACAGCTTGTTAACTCGTGGTTCTCTTTCAATGAGCAGAAATTAGGGTTTTAGTATCTTCTTGGAGAAACTTTGAAAATCAGTACTGCCATAAGAAAGTTAAGTCCCACATTCATGGCTGGAGTTTTTTCCTTTCTTCTTACAGCTATTAGTGCTGTTAAGATGGCTTACAAAGGAGCTGGCTCTTCTGAACACTGGAGTTCATCACAAGTCAGTAGCTTTTTTTTCAACCTCTTTCAAAGTATTTCTATGTTCCTCCATTTTCCAGGAGAAGTCTGAGCTCTGGCATAGGTTAGTCAAGGTTTGCTTTTCTTAGCAGCCTTGTGAAGACTTCTTAAAATAGTGGTTGGAAAACTGCTGATCTAAGTAATATCCATCTTTTTTCTATTTTGTTCCTTGTCAAAGGGAACTGCAGTACATTCTGGTATGATTCTAGAGGACACACTATATTGAATAGTGTGTAATGCCAGAGCTCTGCAATGGAATTGTGACTCAGAAAATCTGATTTACGCAAACAGTTTTGGCAATCCTTGTATCCGTTGAAGGTGGATCCATTCTGATCTTCTGGGTTAGGACCAAATAGAAAGGAAAAGCTTTTGAAATCTTCAGTGCAGCTAAGATGGCATTGACCAAGCATATCAAAACAGTAATTTGTCTGGGGAGTGAAACTGTGTAGAGTTAGAAAGCACCCATATCCAAAATTACAATATAAAGTGCTTCTTTGTTATTGTCTATTTCTTGTTTGCTTCAGTCTGTCATGAAATAGCATGTGCTCAGTATATTTAATTTATAAAGAGCAAACTATTTAAATTGTTTATCCAAACAAGTGATGTGAGAAAGCTTGAACTAACGAGGTTAGTGATGCTCACAAGTCAAGGTTTGTATTGTACATGATGACAGTACAGTGATAGTGGCTGTTGGTGCTCACCACACTTGATATTCTTTGGAGACAAGCTAATCAGCAAGGGTAGCTCAAACCTACAGGCAGATTCAGCCTCCTAGCTTTTATTGTTTCCCAGTCCTGAAAACTAGATCATGTCTACTTAGATGGGAATAGCAAAATACAGTCACCTCCTCTACCACGTTTTCCCACTTCTTTTGTTTTGAGGTGGTTTCCAAAAATGTAATACCCTTTGGTACCACAAAGGTCATCACTGGCACTTGGTTTAAATCAAGTAACGAGACCAAGCCAGTTTGGCAATTTAATAGTTAAAAATAGTTAATTTTAAGGAGTCCTTTGCTATAATACCTTTATGTTCTTTAGAAGCAGTTCTTCCTATGTATGTGTATGCACGTGTATGCACACACACATTATCTTTGCCTGATATGATGTTTCCTAGGAAACTTCACTTACTCAGGCATCAGTGGATCCAGTTAATTGTAACCAAAAATGGCTAGTATGGCAGCAGCTTAATGTGCTTTTATTCACCACAGTTATAAAATCTTTTTTGATTTTTCCACGTTGTAATTTGCTATGAAATGACTGGATGATGCTCCTCATGCTCTTCTAGTGTGGTGTGCTGAGAAGGGTAAAGTTTGTTGCGTGTTGAGCACACACATTTGCTTTGCATATTCTACTGCTGCCACCATCTCCAGTTTCTGGGCTGTAATTGAGGTTTTCTCAAAGTTATGAAGATTTTAACAAAAATGTCATAGCGAAGATCAGCAGCACAACGTGTGACCTGCTCCCAGAGTTTGCAGAGCAGCACTTCTAAAGAAACACTTGGTACAAAATAAACAGATTTCAGAGGAAATGAAGGGTGCCCAGTCCCTGAGCAAATACAAGGCAAATACAAGCTGAGATGGGTCACTCAAGATCTCTCCCTTCCAAATACCACAAAACTTGCTCTGTTTTAATCAGAAACTGAGCTGCTGGCATAGTTTGGGCACCTCCTCTTTACCAGGAGACGCAAACACTGAAGAAAGCAGGAGAATTATGTACCCATGAACATCAGATGCTTTAAATATTCCTGTTGCTGAAACAGCACTTGAGAAAAATGCCTTTATCCTCTGAATTTATTCCTTCAGAGGCCCATTTCCAGCACTGTCTGATATATTGGACATTTTTCAAGAATGGGAACAGCTCTGGGAGCATTTGACATTAGGATTGAGCTGTGGGGAAGGATTTCTTCTGGATGAGGAGGTGATTTTGTACAAGAGGCAGTGAGCAAGAGTCCTCTGCCAGGGATTCTGTCTAAAGCCCAAGAGGGAAAGGAAAATCAGGATGTAGGTCTTGGTCAAGGGAGCAATTACTTCTAGAAATGGATTTGAGTGGGCTGGGATGAAGGAAGTGTTTTGGAACAAGTCACCTGGAATTTGTAGTCCTCATTTTTTTTCTCACCCCCTTCATTTCCTTCATGAATGTTTGTTTTTCTGAGGGGTTGTTTGGTTAAGTTGGGTTTTGTAGCTTTCATTTTTGTAGTATTTTGTTTATCAATTGCCCTGTGTGGGGCAGAGTACTCTGTGAAACATGGTGTGGAGTGTATAGAATGTAGTACACTCAACTAACACCATCTAATATGCTATCTCAGAGAGGTGTGTCTTTCAATTAAAATTTAATATATTGTTGCTGTTGTGCTGTTATAACGGGGACCATTTTCTTCTGCTTCAAGTGTGGTTTTATAAATTCTAAGATTAAAATGAGTTGAGAGATCTCTGCCAAGAGGAACTGCAGTCATATATGTGAGTCATAAATATTTTACTTAATTGGAGAAATTGCTCATTCTGTTACAGATTACATCTATTCCTAAATATTTTATTTAATAGCTAGAAAAAATGTCCTTTCTGGGTCTTCGGTGCTTCAGCACATCACTAACAGCAGCATTTGAGTTTCAGTGGTACTGCACTGACTGATTCACCAAGAAATCCCTTACTTCCTTAGGGATATGCACCCAAAGATCTCTCCAGAAGCTATACTGGACAGATGTGGACTATTGTGTGGGTTTTGTTTATTCCCTACGGTGCCCAGGAGATCACTTTTGGGTTCAGATCATTTCCAGTCAAAATGAGTAATTTGTTGGATCCTGGTAATCCTTCAGAGGATGTAGCAGGGCACAAGTTGCTTCTGCCTAACTTGAGCACCTGGCAACAAGGCCAATTCAGATTGTATAATCAATATTCAGTATTTTTGTAACTTCATCCAGATGCTGAGAGCAGAGGAGCAATGTCCATGCATTTTGTTGTTGTAAATCCTTTCACAAAAATCGAACAATATCCAAGAATGTGTTGAACATCAAAGTAAGAGGCAATTATAGTAGAATAATTGATGCCAGATGGACTTCTCCACCTGGTATCAGTCAACATGCCAGTGAAAAAGAGCCGTTTACTGCAAGCAAAACTACAGCGTATGTCGGGGTAGCATCAGCATTTTTCCAAACATTATTTTCACATTTATTTTCACATTATTTTGAAAGCTGCTAATGTGTTGAGTTTCTTGCTGTGGTTGTTCTTAGACATTGCAGCAAGATCCGTTTTTGTTAAATATTTCCTGAGAAGGAAATATGATCTTCGCTCTCCCTAACTCTCGTGGCCATCATCAGGTTTGGCAGATTTTCATTAAAACTTAAAAAGAAACCATTATTTAAACACTAACTAAAGATCGTTGGTTAGCTGCTTTCAGAAACCCTTGATATCTTCAGGCAATGAAAAACAATGAGATAATATTTTCTTAAACATTATGTAGCTATTAAAGTAGGTTTTTTTTAAATTGCCATTATCAAAACTGAATTTATTAGTTTTTAAAGGTTGATATTTTTTGAAGGAAGTATGAACTTGCCTCCATTATGCATATGCTTTTCCTATTATGAGATTTGGAGGTCTGTGTGCTTTTAAGAGGTGATGAAAGGTCACTTGAGTATCACTTTGCTATGGTATAATTCTCTTCTATAATATGCAGTGGTTGCATGAGAGAAAGACTATATTGTGCATTTTTTTTGTTTTGGACATTTCATTCTGATGCTCTTCTTGTAATTGAGGGGGGAGGGAAGGGAGATGCTGTTTCCTTTACTATTGTCTTTTGTTATTTTCATGTAAATTTTTTTTCCATCATTCAGAACCTGAGCTACCTTTGAAGTGATAGAGCTCTGCAGACTGGAGGAATTTTCCAGTTCTGTGGAAAAAACTTCAATTGATCCTGGAAATACTTATTTATATGCTGCCTAATTTTTCTGTACCCTTTTCACACCGAGTGCCTCTGTGTGCTGTAAGATAGGACGGTTTGAAGATGAAATAAGTGACTGCTCCCTGAAGTGTTTGCACAGTCTCATGCTTCAGAGTGCTCTGGTCCTACCCACCACCCTCATTGCATGGATAGTCTCATGAAGTATTTCCAAGTATAGATTTGAAATTGAGAGTGCAGGGACCATGAGGGATCCAGGAAAGAGATCTACACACACTTCTACAGCCATGCAGTGCAGTGAGGTGATTGTTAATCTCTCTGTCCTGCTCCATGGACTGCAGTTCCCCTGGTGCCAGCACTGCACATGTCAGTGGGAGTAATTGGCACTCAAAGCGACCTAAGGACAGCCAGGACTAGAGACCTGGAATGATTTCTTCAGAAAGTAATTCCATTCACCTTTGCATGCCCTGAGACTGACAGATGCACTGAAGTCGAGCAAATTTCTGGTGGTGGATCTGTCTTCCAGAGCTCTAACTCACACTAGGAAACGTTATTGAAAACCTGAAGCGTAGCTCCTTCGTGCTGTGCCTCAGGATTCCAACAAGTTCTGGCACATTGACCATAATGCATACAGGTTTACAGCACTATTTATAAATCTCTTGAGTTTCCTTTTGTATTGTTTCTTGCTGAGGGAGTGTGGGTTATGCAATTCATCCTATCAGATTTTATTGAGGAGTTATCCGCAACCATGTGCATGCTGGATTCTCTTGAGAAACAACATCTGTTTTCTGCAGTATTTCAAGTTTGAAATGGTTGTGAGTTGTCATAGCTTGTTTAATTAACAAAAGGATACAATTCAAAAATGTGAATTACTTGCATTTCCTGTCAAACACAATGTTAACTCCATAAGCCACAGAATAGGGAGGTTTCCTCAGTAAGCTATCTGCTGATTTTTCAGTATTTTCTAATGAGTTGTTTGCCATACGTTATATAAGTACAGATTCCTCTGGTTTTCTTTTTCTATTCAACAGAAAACATGTTATGCCTGCAAAACAGACACTTCTTGTCTTATAGGTGAAAAAGACACTAAACATGAGTTGGATGTGGTCCTTGGGACCATCTGTTTTGCAAATTGTGCCATTGTGCTAACTCTATTAAGGCATCTCAGGTTCTGTTAGGATCTTTTTATGTAGATAAATGAAAATATAGATACATATGTGGATGAATACACGCTCAAAGGAAGATGTCAACCACTGATAGGCATTTGTATGACAAAAAAAAGGAAGCTAAGCAGCAGAGTTCCTCATGGGACCACAACAAACCTGGCTAGCAGAGTCTTGGTGCTTGGCTGTGTACAGCTGTTATGTAGATCTCATGGCCAACCCAAATTACAAGTCAACACATAACTGTAATTTAAATGAAACTTAGTTACTCTTCCAGCAATTTCAGTTGCATTTGTGGAGAGGGTTTGGAGCAACACTTTCATATGGCTTTCTTGAAAATGACTGGCATTCTCCATTTGTAAGGAAGCTCATTATGGTTTTTTATGTTCAGTTATGTAAGTAAACTTGTGGAGGATCATAAATGCCTAATATAACAGTAGCCTTCAGGCATTCTTAACCAAAATTTTATTTTATCTTCCACCACCTGTGCATTTCCAGGAGCATAAATGATCCTTAGGATAAGCTGACTGTAAGACTTACTGCTCTTGCCTCCTAAACACAGAGAGCCATAATAACAAATAGCATTGTTTTTCATGTCATCTTTCTGCAGTTGATTCAGATGTATGGACAGTTGCACAGTTTGTAAGGAAAATGGTCTGTTCCTAGAAAACTAGTTCCTAGCAATTCCTAATTTATTTGTATAACTTTTTTTTTCTTTTTTCCCTGCATGAAGCATTCATATGAATTGCATTAAGCCTTAAGGTGCCAAGCTTCTGTCTTATATTTTCCT
Source organism: Acridotheres tristis (assembly GCA_037013685.1). Taxonomy (NCBI): domain Eukaryota; kingdom Metazoa; phylum Chordata; class Aves; order Passeriformes; family Sturnidae; genus Acridotheres; species Acridotheres tristis. The sequence continues at coordinate 55,122,802 of CM072887.1, read as the reverse complement.
TCTCCCCGGAAAAGTGTGATAGTAGCAGTTTTGTTCAATCAAGTACTGACTATTTCAGCCATCTAAATCCAGTCATTTTTGATGGATAATGTGTCATTCTTCGCTTCTCTTACCCTGTTCTTTTCTCACACACACACACGCTGTACAATGTTGCATAGCTACCAATCTACAACCCAAATGTTGTTATATTAGAGTGGAGAGTTGTGCTGCTCTCTGGGCAATGTATAGAGGATGTATATTTTATGAGATGCCAAGCAAGCTGCTGTATGACTATAAATTTCTGTGAGTTTTTCTCATGCTGTACATGCCTGCTAATTATCAAAGTGATTTAGGTTTTAAGCATTTTTCTCTTTTGTTGTTCGTTCTGCTGTTTTCAAGTTTTAAAACTGAAGTAATTTCAGTAATTAGTTATTTCAGAAAGCGTTGGAGAGGTGGAGATAGTCTGTTGGGCACTGTGCAGGTACAGAATGTGCTACAGCCAGAGGCTTTCCCCCTCTGTGCACAAAAACCTGGGCTCTGGTTACTGAGGTCATGGAGAGGGATCCCTCTGGATCATGCCTGCTGGAGTAAAGACCAACTCACTTATTAATGCCTGCATTCAGCATTATGGGAAATGGTGAGGGGGAAGAGGATCATCCTGAGCCTGCAGCCATGTGGAAAGCCAGTCAGGTGAAGCCTCACTGCAGCCTTGCAGCAGACTGAATCCTCTTTTCTTTCCTGCCTTTGTGGTTGAAGGAGAGAAATGGAGGCTGGAGTGGGAATAATCAGTAGTAGTCCCCTCTGCCAGCCAGCCATCTCCTCCTATTGACCTTGAAGTAATGAAAAAGGGATAGATTCTTCTGCATGCTACCTCTGTGTGTACAGATAATGAGAGCAGAGAGTAATGATCATAAATCTACATGGCTTTGCCTGTTTGAAAGTCTGGGCCATGGGAAAAATGACAGTACATAGTTTATTTTCAGTCTGTAATTCACATAAGTATTTGTCCCAGAGTGTTTCTTCTGGAGGTGGTTTTTTTTTTCTTTGCCTTGTACTTCATTTTATGCAGCAGTGGTTTTAATTCAAATGAACCCTTTTGTTGACTTCTGTTTTCAATATGGGAATAGTTGTACTTCCTAAGCCAGCAATAAACTGATTTGATATTTGCAATTTTTAAAATGTTTTTTAAATAACTTTTCACTAGTTAATACAGTAGAATTATTCTGATGTAGAACTGTGCCTATGAAGGAAAAAAAAACAAAAACAAGTCCAAAATACGAAATACATATGTAGGACTTGTATTTAATATTTTTTAAAAAAGAAAGAAAAAAGAAAAAAGAAAAGAAAAAAAAATATTAGCTATAGTTAAAAAAAAATAACTTGGAATTTGGGAGTTTGTTTTCAGATGTTGAACTGCCATACACAAAGTAACCAGAAAGTTGTCTTTGGCAATTTGTTCATTCCCCTCCCAGTGAGATGTAATTCATTAAGGCAGTTCCTTGTCAAACATTAACTCAGACACTGGAAGGAATCTGAGACAGAAAATAATTAAGTGAACCCTAATGATGTAGTAGTTCAACTGCCCTGGCCAATGGATAGAGAATAGTAGCAAGGTGTTTTAGTACTTAGCTAAGATGCCAAGGCAATGTCAGCCAATAAATGATGTCATGCAGTCAGAGGCAGGGTTTGGTCAACGCAAAGTGACAGTTTTGTCTTTTAATCCTACTACGTACCATAACAAAACATCAGGAAGGACTATATTTAAAAACAGAGGAAATGTACTGAGCCACGAGAAGAGCTTATTGCATTGTTTTTCCCCTGAGCTAGATCTCAAGTGAGATGATGGCTGTGCCTTTCCCCCTTCTCAATATGGGATTAACCTCTGAAATGCCGCATTTACTCTCTGGAGTAAATGGGACTGTGCTGGGGAGGTCTTACATTTTGCTTGTATTCCCATGATGGAGTCATTACATGAGTGTTTGGAGCAAAGCTGAAGCATAAGGGAGATCCTGACCCCTTCACTGGATATGCAGCAGGTCAGGTTGACAGAATGAAACACAGAGTGAGGGGGGCCTGTAAGTCTGGCACTCTGGAGCAGCTAGGATGGTGGTCATAAGTTTTTCCTCTTTTGAGGCCAATTATCCTGTTGGGGCTTACCTTTGGCCAGAGAAAACACTCTGAGCTGTGGCTTGTTGGGGAATTAGGGAGGATGGAGGGAGGAGGTTGCCTGGCTTTGAGCTCTGTGCTCAAAGGTGAGGCTGGAGGTGATGGCTGGCCACAGTGTACTCTGGCTGCTCCCCGGGCACTGCCTGGGGCTGGCGGTGATCTGGTCATGTGGTGAGCAGATTTAGTTCCTCAGCCTACCAACCCTGGCCACAAAAGTATGTATTGACATCGGTTCAGTGTGATGAACAAGGTTGGTTGCAGTAAGATCACAGCCAGCTCCAAGGTGGAATCATTCCAGGCGTTCCCAGGGTGAAACTTCCCTCTTCCAGCAAGCTGTTTCAGCTCTCTCATGAAGACAGACCCTAATCTGACCCTTTCTCTAGGTTATTGTGTTTGGAGTGTTTCTGGTACTCAAGCCAGTATATTTTTTTTTCCTACACAGCCATGTTTGAAGGTTGCCTCCTGTGGTCAGGTTAACCATCAGCTTTCATGAACTCTGTTGACTTGCCCTGGCAAAAAGTTTGTTCCTCAAAATCTAGCAAATAAGTTTTAGTTTAAAGACTCTCAGCCAACAAACAGTCAAGCGAAATTGAACTCCAGGTTTGTTTTGAGAGATTGTAAGGTCTTTCATCAATTTAGGTATTAAATAAGGCCTATTATAGCAGAGGCATTCTCCACTTTCTCCACTTACGAGGTTAAGATATTGAAAGGGCTTAAGGAGTCATTAAGCCCAAGTGCTGTTTTTAGAGTTCCTTGAATTAGTGGAATTATAGTGAGATATTCAGGGTGTGAATCCAAAGTAACCCAAGTTGATCCAAAACAGCCCTGTTTTCTAACTGCCCCACAGGCACAGCCTTTACACTGTGCAAGTGGTGGAACTGGGAATGGGGAAGCCCTTCCTGGCTTAAGGGGTTGAAACAGGAGAAAATTAAGCAGATGAAGCTCCAGCATTCTTCTGCCAAACCTGCTCTCCAGACATCTCCTTTGCAAGGGAGAAGCAAGGAGTCCTGAGGCAGGGAGTTGGGAAACTGGGGAACCTCTGATTTAAAGGGGCATAAACTGTTGTGGGGCACCTCAAGATTTCCATGTCAGTCATGTGCCTTCAATTGCTGCTAAAAATGCCAATTTCAAATAATAGTATGAGTACCCTGAGCAGAGCTGTAGTTAACTGTGTAATTTAACTCCGTGAAACTATTGACATGTCTAAAAGTATGCAGATGCTAGTGTCTTAATGCTAGATCAGGATCTTAATTATGCATAGTTTGAGATAATTGGGTTGCTTTAGCTTCCTATCTCAGCTTGTTAATTCTAACTACTAAATTAAGATTCAGCTGTAATTCCTGTATGCTTAGTAGAACTATTTCAATTTGCTCCTGACATTAGGTAAGTGTTGTGATTAATTCTGATTCTGTATTCTGGTTTTCTCTGGGAGAGGTCTGAATTCAACACATTCATATCACTGGGTAAATTCAGACAATTGTATCTTTGCCCTTTGCTGTGTGATTTATTTTTTTTCAGGAGATATAAATGGATAAATGTTCTAAATAAATATTTTGAGGAACAAGCAAGTCCCAAAGGGTGTTCATTTTGTTACAGAATTTGTTCTTTGGTTGCTGTGCTAGCTTGTATTTTGTATCTTTTGTTTTCTTTTTCTTGTCTTTTAGAAGCTCATACTTAAAATTCATCAAAAAAGAACCAGGTTTGACATTTTTAACAGAAACAAAAAATGTGGTAAAGATCACATCTGTGGTCGAGCCTGTGCTGAACAATCCAACCTTTCTCTTAATCTAAGGTTTACATGCAAGGGTAGACTGATTATCTGCTTACAGGTGCAGGAGTATAACTGAATGCCATTGTTTCCACAGATGAGCACCATGCCAGGACTGCCCACAAGGTCTTGCTTCTATGACATTGACCTTGACCCCATCACAGAGGAAGTGAAAGGATTGTTTTGAGAGCGACATCCAAATTCAGGTCGGTCAACAGCCTTCATTTTCATGTTCCAGCCTGGGGGAGGATGTTTGTGCCTAGTATATGTGTAAGAAAGGCTGTCATGAGTTTATCTAGGCTCTAGTTTCAATAAGGATTTCAGACACTTTGGGGGTGTATTTCACAATGTTCAATTTATCACATGGGTTTCTCATTTGCTGAATGGTGACTGGCACTTTGCTGTTGTTCACTAATGGTGCCTTTTGGAATTCCTGGCACTGTCAGTTTGGCATCAGGAGCCAGCTCTGCAACTGTACTGCTCTTGGCTATGGAAAAAGCCAGTCTGAAGAAACCATGTCATCTTACTCACCTCAAAAGAAATACTCTTTAATACTACACTCACGTGGCAGTGTGTGTCTGTCATTACCTAGATATCACCGAAGTATTTCTCTGTTCAGGAGCTCTGCTTTGTTTGTTCATGTTTTGTTTTCATAGCTGCTGTCATCTCTCTCAAATGGTAATAAGTATTTCAGGAACACAAAGCTGTCCTCTTAGCCTGTTTTTCTGCTGGATTCTCTCCCTTTTCCTCGAAGGTTGCAGTTCCCCCGCCACCTCCTCCCTTTCTCTAAGTATTTAATCTTCTTGGTGTCCTGCTTTAATTTTGTGCAGCACATGTTCCTCACTTAAAAATACAAGATGTTATGAAAATATTTCATGTTACTCCATTTTAACCTTTTAACATAATAAGTGGAGTAAGAGAGAATGTAACCCTGACTGAAACAAACCATGTGTGCCTGTCATGGGATTCTCTCCTTTCATCACTTAGCTCTCTCTCCCAATAGATTGGTCTGGAGAGCAAAAGGGTTTTTCTTTTTTAAGACAGAACAACACTATTACTAGGAGCTAATAGGACTGTGATGGGACCCCAGATCAGCCACAGCTTTGAGGTGGATGTGCCCCGGTGCTTCAGCCCTGCTTTAGCAGTCCTTTCTTACTGTGGATTGAGAGAAATACACATTTCTATCCATTTTCTATATCTGTGTTTTGATGTGTTGTTCGGAGAAGGGGAGAGGTTTGCACAACCCAGCCAGACCAAGTGAACCGTTCACTTGCCCACACACTCACAAAAATACCACAATATTCACGTAACATCTGGTGAGAGCAGATTCTGCCAGTTTGTGTGTGCCAGTCAAGACAAGTAAAAAGCACCTAGCTTGAAAGTTAGCCTGCATGCACAGGTAAATTACCTGTATGCAAACTATCCCTGACTATTCTGTGGCTGGGTAGTGTTGCACTCCTTGGCATACATCCCATTTTTGTTATGATACTCATGATATGTCTGACAGCTTCATGCATACATATTGATTCATCATGTGTAAGCCATGTAATTGCTTCTGAATCATTTGGAATGACTGTAGAATCCTAATGTAAAATCTATATGCAGATTCACACTGTCTGCTTAATTGGGTGTTTACTGCCTAGTCTTACACAAATCCATCCAAACCAGGGACTGATGAGTTTGGAAGAACAACAGTAATTAAGCAGACAAAATACTGCATTCCAACTGTGAAGGCCTTTCATTGGAAGCTGTGCATGAAATGAAAATGTTAAATTTGGCTTGTAGTCAGTGATTTTTTTGTCAGATGTAAAAAGAAATGCTAACAAAGTCACAAAAACATAATGGATAGGAAATAACATAAATAGCCAACTGTTAATAAATTATTTTAATTTCATTATGGAGGTATTGTTGGCATCTGACAGATGAATGATTCATTAAATTTAAGACTTTTAAAGAAAAAAACAGCTTGATTATATTTTTTTTTTCATCAATATAGGCACATGTTCACCTGTATTCCTACCTTTAACAATCTGAATAAATGCCTTGAGAGTATGGTAATACCCTGTGAGCACCACACAAGATAGTGAAGCGTTCATTAGCTCTAAAATTCATCTGGTTCATGTGCTAGATTTGTACATTGCTAATTTTGGAAGAAGAGAGAAATAATATTCCCACATAGTCTTTACTCCCAACTTTCTATGGAGAAGTTTAGTAGTATTCTTTGTTTTTACATATTCACTGAAGTGAACCCACACTGTAGGTGATACTACACTTTGAGGTCTTGGTGGGTTTGTTTCTGTGATGGCAGATCAAGGGGGGGGGTTGTTTAATTTGAATTCTTCAGCATTTTAGTGTATGATGTAATATGACTAATAATATGGTGCTGTGCCAGCTCATTAGGACTGATTCAGATCTTTAAGACATTTTAATTGAAAAATATTTAGAAATTGGTAGAAGAGCTGCACATGTTTCATTATAAACATGCTTGCAAAGCTGAGAACAGTTTTTTTAGTGTGCAGTTAATATCCTCCTCTACAATGAATATCTTCATCAGACCTATGAAAGAGATACAGGCAGAAGTTCCTGCTTTCCAGGATGCTGTGTGAGGCTCTGGCTGAGCTGAAACACTGGGTGTCATTTGCCACTGATTTTTCTCTACCACTTCACACCAGTCATTTGAACATGCTCTAAGAAGTCACAGAAGAAAAAAACTTACCATAAAAGTCAGCTCTGTTTTTCTCTGTTGACAAATAGGCAATACATGGACACACAATATTGCACTCTCTCTGTAGGAACAACATGATCTATCAAAAAAAATGAAACATTAATACACAGAAATGAACCCAAAAGAATCTGGCTAGTCCTTCATCACTGGCTACTCTGCTATTTAAATTATACTGCCCAACTCATACACTAAGAAAGTTGAAATTGTTTCCTTAGGAGCTGTCTGTAGAGAGCACCAGTCAGAATAAGACTTATATGGAGACAAGTCTGCCAATAGGAAGAAATTTAAAAAAAAAAAAAAAAGGTAATATTTGCTCAGTGAGGGGAACTTGAAAACTGGACCTGCACAAGTAAAGTCTGTTAAGGACCCTGTGAGCTCTAAGGATCCCTCTAATTTAATCAGTGGCAGTAGGTGCCTGCTCTTACTGTGCAGGCTTTGGGTATCTGGGATGATGGCAGCAGGGGGAATTCTTCTCCTCAGTTGGCTGTGACTTCATAAGGCTGCCACTGTCCACAGTGTCTGATGTATTCTCACATTCTTCTCTTCCAAACTGGCAGAGCATCTGAATTATTTTAATACACAACATGGATACTTTGCCACCCTCAGAGCTTTTCTGAACTGGAGAGGAATTCCCAGAGCTCTGCCTGTGAGCATCTTCATGGCCATAAAGAAGTCCATAAGAGCATGAGACCAAAAAACTGGTGTTCTAAAATTGCAAACTATTTGTTAGATGTTTTCATCTTAATTTATTCAGATATGAATAGAAAGTGTTTTAAGACCTTTCTCTTACAGCCACAAAACTGAGCCTATGAACAAAAAAAATTACTTCTTTTAGTCACATTCCACAGTATTAGCTTTCAGTCAGAAACAATTACTACAGTAATGTGCAGTCTGAAGTCTGTATCATGCTGGAGTACAAGTACGATTTTTATTTCTCACCTAGAAGGGCTACACAGATAATAAACAGGAGGTGCATATGGCATAACTATACATTTTTGTTTATTATGGTTAAGGCAAAAATATCCCATTTCACTGAAGCACTCATTTTAGGTTGTGATGCTTTTTTTTTCTTTACAGAAAGCAAAGATATCTTGTTTCAATGTATAAATTTCTTATCTTTGTCATTTCAGAAGCCTGAAAATTAAGAACTGCAACTTTCCTGTTTCCTGCAAGTAGAAGACAAAAAAATGAGTCTGAAATATTCCTGTTATGTGTCTCTGGAAGAATGTCAAGATAGACCAAAGAGCAAAAGTTTACTCTTTCTTCAAACTAGTTTTTATGATGAAATATAGCTGTAAGGTTTTAAAAAAAAAAAAAAAAAAAAAAAAAAAAAAAAAAAAAACCACACACACAAAAAAACCCAAAAAACTAAAACAAAAAAACAAAAAAAAAACCCAACCTGGTAAGCTAAAGTTTTACTTGCTGTAATGCAGGAAGCTTTCTGCTGGGGCTTACGCTTGTTTGTGGATAAAATTACATTGAAAAAGAGCAGTTTTTCAAATCAGAGTTTTTGTCTTTTCACAGAGGAGTGTGCAGAAGTATTTCCTTTATCTTGGCTATCTACTAAAAACTTGGGTAAACATGATTATGCTGCGTGACCAAGCCTATTTCTCTCTGAAAAGTACACTTTTGCTCCTGGCATTCAAGAGCTGAAACTACACACAGATTAACTGCACATTTTTGAGTTATCATCAAGCGTTGCTCTGGATGCGTTTGGGCGACAGCCAAGCGTCAAGCAAGGAAGATATTAAACAGAGAAAGAACAGAGCATGTATTTTGTAAAAAGTTTTTAATGAGTAATTTGTTTCCTTGTTGGGCAAAGATCTTTTGAAACACTTAAGCCATAGCTGTCTTGTATCCGTAGGTCTGTCTTTATCCGAAGTGTGTGTTACAGGCTGTCCAGCTGATTATGTGCCTGTTGTGGTGAAGCTGGTTGTTCAGACAGGGCACTGCTCCTTCTGAAGTGCTGTTTTGCTCCTGTTCATGGCTAATGAAGCCTCCTGCTGTGCTGGCTGCCGACCTGGAGTTTTTCCCTGGCAGTGCACAACGGCCCAGTAACAACAGAGGAGCGTCCATCAAGCAGGGATGTGGACAGGGCACAGCTTTTTTCTGCTTCATTTTGCAGGTTTTAACGACCATACTTGTAAAAGTGAAGGATATTTCCATTTGAAGGGGTATTCAAACAAGTTGAATTGCAAACCATGTGCTTTGTCTCAGTAACTTCACTTTCCTGGTTTCTCCTAAAACCTGTAGCAAAACAAGCCTTAGGCACAGGATACTGCATTTAACTTTCCAAGCTGCTACTCCTCAGGAAACTCTTGCTGACTGACTGTTGGTCCTTTCAATAACAAAAATGTGACAGAACAATAGGGTGAATCGAGACAATAGGCAATTGTTTTTTTAGGTAAAAAGCGGTGAAATAATGATGAGAGAGTTTATTTTCCTGGTGACGTTTTCCATCCTGTCGCTTTGCTCTGCTTACGCACATCTGCGTGTTATGGGCTTTTGCAATGTAGCCTCGGTTCCCTTCTACAGAGCCACATTTGGAGACTTAATTATCTCAGGAACTCTGTAGTAATTGAGGGGTTTGTTTTGGTTCTTAAAATCATGCTTCGTTATTTATAAACTAAAAACTATAATTATGGACAGTAGAGCAAACTGGGGACAATTAATTGTGCCTTCCCTGGAGTAGCACGGAAATGTCTGCTGACTGCATTTCAGTGCTATTCATAGCATGGTCCTCCAGCACCATGGGGATTGCTGTGAAGATAAATGTAAAAACTAGAGCAATTTAATATTTTATCCTTACTAGACAATAGAGCTCATAACAGCCTAGATGTGGATGCTGTAATTATACTGGGGCATGACAAAGATGGCAAGTAGAAAGTCAGATTCAAGCTCCCAGAGCTGCTGGGAAGAGAGATTTCTTATATTTTCTATTAAATTGTGCCACAAAATACAACTCAATCCTATTCATACATACAACAGTGTTGTAAATTAGTCTTGCACACACTCATCTATCTAGCCAAGAAATAGCCAAAGTGTTTTGGAAGAAAATAAGTGTGGTTTCAAGACATAGTTTTCCTAGTAGCTTCCTTACAGGAAAAGTAAACAAGGTTTTCCCTCCATTATGTCCAGAGAAATTTAGAAAATAAATAATTGTGCCTTTCTAGGAATCACTGTGGTTCCCCTGCAGGTGCACTGGAATTGTCCCCATGCAGTGCAGGATACTAAATGTGGCACTGGCTGATTGCTTTAAAGCTTCCCTATGGCTGTGGATGTTTGAGCAATAAGTTTTATAAGTAATTTCATGCTGCTGTTTGATACTTTCTATTGTGTTGTCTCCATCTTATTCCTTTAGGCCACACACACTGGGACCATTTATCTGACCCATCACTCTCTCCCTAAAACATCACTCCATCTCATTTAGCTGAGAATTGACAAACATCCTGTAATTTTTCTACTGTGATGTGCACAAGATTTGTTATATTGTTTAGATAGCTTCAGTAACTCAAGGAAAGCTGAAATGGCCCACTTGTCTTTTGTCTTAGCTTTTCCCCCACCCCATCTATTTAAGTAGCTCCAAAATCTCTCAAGCTATTGCATTTTTGGTCCTTTGTCATGATCCAAAGGGATTGAGCTATTGGCACCAGCTGAGCTGCAGAAACTGACACAATGTGTTCCCTGGGGCCACCCTGATTCTGAGCCCTTCCTCCAGAAGAGTTTAACGTGAAAATTTTTAAGATCATTCTTTTTGGTAAGTGTGTCACTTGTTACATGGATGTCACTGTGGGACTCCTTTTTCTGCATCTACTCTGAGCAGTGTTGTCACATAGCAGCTTTGTAAGGCAGCTTGCCAGGCTTATCCTTGCATTTGCTGAAATGTGTCTAGCACCATGTGGTTGTTTATTATCAGAAGATCTGCTTTCTGTAGTGACTGATTACTTTGTTATTGCTACTGCTGAACTGATTCTGCAATGACATTGAAATACTTCAGAATACATGCAACAGGTTTCTTCATTCGCAGTTTGAAATCCAAGCTTCCAGAATTTCAGTTGCCATGAACATGAAAATAAAGCTTGTGTGCTAACGTTTAGTTTGCAAGTGGTGCCTGTCTGAATTCATTAATAAATACATGCATTATTTAATATTGTTCTCTCTCTATGATCTTGTCTACTTAAATAGTAAAAGTGTTTGGTGCCTGGCTGTTGCCACAAAGGGCCATGCACTAGAGGGTTGTCCATGGGTTCTTCTCCATCAGTACAGTCCTTTTGCAGTCGGTTTGTGCTTGGGGAAGGACACACTGGGATAACATCCTGTCCTGTCCTGGTCCCAACATCTCTTGCTCTTGCCTTTGGTCCTTGACATGAAGGGCTGGGTCAGATGCAAGGGTCAGTTGGACACTTTCCACTTCTCAGTTGTCAGCTGGATTTGTGTGAAGCAGTGTCAGTTACAGGAATGTTATCTTATGAATGGTCTTCTCAAGGTGGGATTCAAACACAAGCAATGCAAAAGCTTCATGAATTATGGGTGCTAAATCATTAGGCCATAACAGAGCAGAAAGCATCCTGGGAGCACTAATTAATAAAATGCAGAAGTGGGGAGAAGAATCCGAGCATTGTAGGCACAAAGTGGACAGTGCTCCTGTTTTCTGAAGTCCCAGCCATGTGGTTTGCATTAGTACTGGGTTTTTAACATGCTTCTCATGGCTAGATTTCCAAACAGCTTCTCAGCTTCTCTGCAATGTTTCAGCCAGGACCTTACCCATATGGAACAGGTCTCAAGCACTAGGTTTGTTCTTGGTGGCCCCTGGGTCTGCCCTGCTGACGGCCACCCAAATCAGCCAGGGATGAGTGTGGGAGGCATTTACAAACTCTCCCACTGAATTACTAGGGTGGTGAGGGAGGGTGTTACCCCTTTGAAAGTGCAGGTTTTCATAGAATTTTCTTTGGAGAAAATATTTTAGAGAAAAATTTTAAGGCCAAGGTATGACCCCCTGAGAATGCTGGAATGGAAACACTGAAAGCCCCTTCAGGCATTTGTCCTGACAACAGGACTGCTGTGCTATACATGTTACCATTCACTGCAGATTTAAGGCCAGAGTGTTTACGTAAAGTAAGCTAAATTCAAATATTTTCACAAGTGTGGTCATAATAGTTGCCTACTCCATGTGGTTGAGTGTAATGTATTACATACACACAAGCGTGAGCAAGAATCAATTTGTGCATGCAGCTTTTATGTAAAATCTTCAAAATTTGCTTCCTCAGTAACATTTTTAACTTAAATTTTTTGAGTAACGATTGGGAGGAGCTAAGCTGCTACATACCAACATAAGCTGAACTGGGCAAGACCCTGATGAACATTTTTTAAGTCCACCCTGCACTGGGTGATCTCCAGGTCCTTTCCAAGGTAAACTGTTCTATGCTCCTATGAGCTGAGATGTTAGCAGAAAAAGTCAGCACTGAGGAAGCCCAGAGCTGGAATACACCCCCCCACAAACACACATGCCACAGGCACCTTAAGAGCTTCATTTTGCAGAGTACTAATAAAAAAGAGGATGTATCAAATACAAGTCATGCCCACTTCTATGCAATACACTAAAGCAAGGTGTAAGTTATGACATTTTAAAAGTTAAATTGTTTCCCACTAGGCAATTTCCATCATGCTCTTTCAACTCAATTACCATCAACATCTAGTCAAAGTTACATTCTTAATGCCAAATAAGAGGTTCAGCTTTTCAGGATACAGCGTGTTAGTTAGTTGCCCATATAATGCAGCCCCTGCATGTTCTAATCACACACAGTTTATATTTACTCTCCAGAAAAATACAATTATGGCTGTATTTGTACAAAACGTGTATTATGTACATGTCACAGCTACACCATTATATGAACTCCAGGATATTTCCTTCCATTTTCTTTTTCGAGGAACAGCTGAAGGAGAAAACAGAGAGGAGAATGTCTGACTTGGGACAGCAGACCAGCCCTTACACAGCTTTCAGTCAGACAGAATCTCTGCAAGAACACAAATTCCCTTTATTCACTGGTTCTGTGCTCGGTGGCTGCACCTATTCTCACACAGCTCCAGCTCATCTCGATCACCTTGGTGTCTCCATTGCAGTCAGAAAAAGTTATATTTGCCAACCTGTTGGTTTTTTTCAAGTGTTTGAAGTAAGTGAACTCTCCCTGAGAGAGGTTTCTGGGGAGAGCAACAAAACCACCATCTAACTCCAATCTGGTCTTTATGGCATTAGCTTGAGGTGGCAGTTTAAGGAACCGAGCCCTTCACATCAGTGCCATACAGAGGTTAATTTTTCCCCTATATTTAGAATGTTCAACCACTGTCATTCAGTGTCAGACATTAATACCTGGCAAGAGCTTGTTCTGTATCTACAGATAAAAACCTGTATCTAATTCTGCTTTTTAAACTGCTGAAAGTCAGGAAGACTTTAAATCTCAGTCAGTAGTAACCAAGTATCCAAGCTATTTAATTCTCAATAGTGTGGGGAAAATGAAAAATAATAAAAGAAGAAAAACTATGAAGGAACAAAGCAAAGGAATCAAATTCACTCTTTTGGGACAGATTTGTATGAATACAATTGTAAATCGAGGTGAGTCTGAGAAGTAATTTCACTAAATCTCACATAAAAAATTCCTTTAAGTGGAGCAGTATATAACTTAGCACCAACAGATCTGAAGAAGACTATATATAAAACCAAAGTACATTTAACTGCAAATTGCTGCTGAAAAGGGAACTTTTAGTACTAATTTGATATTAAAGAGATACACTAAATCAGTACAATGTATTGAAGTGTAACTAAGAAATAGTAGATAAAGAGATGACCAGCAAGTGAAAAATGTCGTCAGTTTAAAAAAAAAAAAAAAATTCAAAATAGCTTCTGAGATAATAATACACTTGGAAAGTTAACTCTGCTGGTGATGACCAAGAGCCAATTCATTGCAAGTTGTTGTGAGCTGTTCCCCACAGTATGGATTACCAGATCCCCAGAGATGGGAAGAAGATCTTGAATTGAGCCTGTGCCTGGCATCACCTATAGCAACTGCAGGGGATCAAAAGGGTGGCAGCAATTGCCATGGAGCCCAGAGAGGGGGGAGGCCCCAGGCTCAGATTCCTGTATTTACTGAGTCCTCCTCATACGTGCCTCCTCTGTGGCGGGTCACTGCAACAGATAACCTCACCTTGGCTAAATTTGGACATCTCTACCCCACGACTGCAGCTACTCAGCAACAAACAAACCACACACCAGCCTGGAAGCAGAAATGGAAGAGTTATACCCAGTATGATTTAAACACGTCTGGGAGCTGTGCACACAACCTGCAATTATCAAACCAAGAGTTTCATGAGCTGTTTAAAAGACACATCGTTTATTTTTCTAACCCTTCGGAAAGGACCAACAGCATCCTCATCCAACACCATGGTTGGGGAAGGAGTACTTGAGTGCAAAAATGGTTCCTTAAACATTGCTTTTCTGCTGGTATTCCAGTATTGTCCCTTTAAGCTCTGATAAAAGAAAAAAGTCCAAAAACCTCACTCTCTCCCAGTGAGAGGATCCCATCAAATATATTTGTGTATCTGCAAATGGATTCTTACCCCAAACATCTCTAATGCTCAGGTTTTTCCACTGTTTGAAGACAAGTAGTAGGAATAAACTGACAGGAGAATACACTGTTTAATCCTGTATAAGGGATGATGAAGTGAACCTACAGAGCCAAATCCAAACATTTAGAGAGACAAGCCTGGATGCACAGGAGCAATTAGACTTGCATACTTGGGAAAACATGTTTGGGGAGGACCGTTTTCATAACTCCTGTGAAGTGGTTGTGACACCCAGCTGTGGTGGGATGACATGCTGGGAGAGCCATACCTTACTTAGTGCAGCTGAAATGGAAAGAGTCCAAGTAACCATTTACTCATCTACATAAACTTGAACCTTAAATTTAGCAGCATTTCACCTTTTGACCTAGAATTTCACATTGCCTCAACCAGCTTGACTTGAGCCTGAACAGCTACAGAAATGTTTACAGCCATCTGCTGCAGCAGAATAGAATAAAACCTCGCCTGCATCTTGAAACCAATGTCTGAGGACTGTTCAGACAGACAATCAGCAATGGATTCAGTTGGACTCACTCTGGCCTTTTCCATCATGCCACCAAGCCCAAGGGCTGGACACAGCACCCTACTCTGCAAACAGAGAAAATCCTGCTTCCTGCAGCCCACTAACAAGTGAAGATATAGATGTTTACTGTGTGGAAAGATGTGCATGACAGATGTAAAAAAAACACCCATAAACCTCTCTCAAAATTTATAAACTTAAATGCTGTACTCAAAAGTCAAACACACACTTTAAATTCTACATGATTTATTACAAGCCAGTACCCAGCAGGCAAATAGATTTTTTTAAAAATATTTTCAGTAGAGGTGAGGACCCCAGTATAGAGTCAGCAGGTTATATTTTTTCTAGGAAAAATATTTTAGAATTTAAATATTCACCTAAACCATCCACTCAGATCTGGTACAGATGCTGACCCTATCCACTCTGCTTACACAGAACCACTCAGGATGGAAAAGACCTCTAGAGCTCACCAGGTCCTACCACACGCTGAACATTGTATTTATTACTAAACAAAATTTCTCTAAGTAAATTTGTGTTTTCATGTACAGATTTAGGGACTAGGTCACAAGCTGTCGGGTTGCTTAGCAGCTGAAAATTCAAGAGTTTGCTGATTCATGCAATGTGCTGAAAAACCAAAGGCTTGCTGCAAAGGTAGGATGGCCACAACCAGCCAGTCCCCTGGACTGTGGAAGCATGGCACAGCTATTCCCCAATGACCCCACAAAGGGACCACAGTAAGACCACTAACCTGCTCATTCTTTTGGATGAGTTGTCATAGTCCAAGCCATATCCTACAGACTTTCTGGGCACTGGCCTAATCTCTTATTTCAAAGCACTTGAGGGGAAAAACAAGATGAAAAAGCCTAAACACCCAAAAGAAACAATTTTCACTCCACTCCCTCAGGTGTTTTAAGTTGCTCTATAACAACGAGGTCTGGCAGGTGCAGGTGCTCCTGAGGAGGTAGATGGTACCTGGGGCTCTGGATGGTACTCAGGAATGGGTGTCAGGCCTTAGAAATCAGCACCCAACCTCAAAATACCACGACCTGGCACACAGGTGTGTGTGACCCCCAGCAGGATTCACACACCACCTGCCTGGTGTGCAAGCACAGCCAGGGCTGCGATTTCTGTCCTGCTTGCAGCCTGCTGGATAAGCCACTTGTGCTGCCACCAGCCCGTGGTAAGGTTTCCTCAGGGCTCTCAAGCTAAGGAAAAGGAGCAAGGAAGGGGAAAGAAAACTTCAATTTACTCACAGTAGTGTGCTTTTGCTCTGGAATCATTATCCTGCTGGAAACTCCCTTGGCATTCAGAAAGTATCTGTGTTTAATCCTTGGTCTTATTCAAAATGCAAAGTACCTTGCCTTGAGACTGATAATTTAATCTCCATTGGATAATTGCTACCAACTAGACTAAGAGCTGACAAAGGTCAAGTCATTGGTTATTCAAAGCAGGATTTCCCCCATTTTACAAAAAAACTTCTACTTGATCTTTGACTTGTCAGCTGCAGCGTGTGATTGCTTTCAGCACTGGTAATCACTGCCAGGGCAGTGTGCACATCTGTGCATCTGTGTGCACACACATTTCACACACATAAATGCAAACTGGAAATGGCCTGCTCACTCAAACCTCTGTGTGATACCATAGATCACTTCCAATTAATGTTCAATAAAATTTATATCCTCCACGGCACTTTGTATACATTTGCATATATTAAGTTATCCCAAGGCTTACTAAGTAGTGAAGGGAGCTTTTTAGCCTTGTCGTTATTCTTTCTGAAGGAAATTGATTTTATGTGATCGTGATACTTTTGCATGTTTGTCCATCCCCTAATACTGAATCAGTCCCTAAGCAGTAAATTGACCGACAAGTAAATTACTATAGATTTCATGAAAGCAGGGAGCCAGAGGGAGATGAAGAAGTGAAATGGACACAGGAGACATATAAGATCCTTTCCATGGTGATATAGAAATTTATGAGGAACAAACTTTCCAATTTCACTTATTGCCAGGCTATGCTTTTGTTACATGTAATATTTCAACTAACTCAATTCTGGTTGCAATTCAGTAGCTGTATTTTAGAATCAGGAGTCATACTGATTTAAGTTTGCAAATCTATTGCAAGGCAATATACTGTTCATCGAATCCTAAGTTGCTACAATCTCACATGTGAGGGCCCTACTCAGCCCTGAAAATGGGTCTGTGAAAGGGGATAAACCCAGTGATCTTTATTGCATCTTATCAATAGAAAATCCTCAAACCAGGGCAAACTGACTTCACTTATTATTTTTTTAAACTGGACAGACTGAGAGTCAGCAAAAAATTAGTTTAGAGGAGAAAATAAGCTTAGGACCTCAATGCTGCTCTGATACTCAAATCCCACCAACTTTATTTTAGCAAGGAAAGTTCTCCATCAAAGTTTCAAAAAACAAAAGTCTCATTTTCCAGCTATTCATTGCCCATACTGGCAGGAGAAATTCAGGACTTCTCTTGCAAGTCCTTGGAGAGACACTAAGAAACTACGGTTTCCTGGAACAATAAGAAAATTAACCTTGGCATCATTTTTCAAATGTCTGTTTTCTCCACCACTGTCGGGATCCTGCCAAAGCCCAGCCACTGAGATTTGACTCTCACCTTCCCAGACCTGCAGCCTTGTGCTATCCCCAGGGCTGGTCCCTCTCATGTGCCCCAGCAAGGGGAGCTCCCTGTGTCCCTATGGTTTCTTCTTCCCCCAGGAGCACGGGCTGCTGGGCCATGCTTTACTCCATGGGAGCTGACCATCACACCTAGACTTTCACTCTTGGTCACTGCCTTCTCTTTGTGGCCAGGATGGGATTTCTACAGTATTTCAGTGGTGCAAGGCAGCTGCAGTGGGAAAGGTGTAAAATCAAAAGGATAATGCACACACTGAATGTACTATAGAAGCAAAATACCAAATAAATCACCCCTTGTCCTTTCTGAGGAAATGAGGTTAATAATTACATTACTTTTCTTGGCACGTAAGAGTAGATCCATCCTTGTTTATCTGCTCTGTGGTGCCTAGGAAAGCGAAGCTGGTGTTATTGCTTGCTGGCTCTGCAATGTCCCAGCCATGCCCTGTGCATTCCCCATGCACCTGGAGGAACTGGACAGCTCCAGGGACACATACCCCTGCAGGCCCCATGGATTCCTCTTTCTGGGGAGGGAGCACCTTGGTCTGATGCAAAAGGAAAGAGCTTCTGTTGTGTAAGAGAATAATTTAGAAACAGCATTTCAGCCTGAGTGTTTTAATCATAGGAATGTGTGTAATTAGCAATTTTTTATCCATGATCAATACATGGACACTATTAGAGCATGATGCAATAATAGCTTCTTAGAGCTCTGGGTAAATGCTGCCCAGCAGTTCAAGAGCTGCAGCAGCTAGAAACACCTGGGCTGCCTCTGGTGAAAGGCTCAGAAGGTGTTAAAAGAGAGGCCAGACTGCCCGTGCACCTGTGGGTGTGCAAATGTTGGCAGCTCTTCTGTGCACACTTGTGTCTCTTGCTTAAACCATCCGAGATCTTCGTTACTGCTGCTGCTGCTACAGAGAAATGTTGCTGTATACAAAGAAAGGCAGGAAAAGGCAGATCCATCACAGAACTTCAAGCCTGGAAAATCTTGTTTGTGTGGTTGGTTCAGGTGTGCTGTGTAGCTCTACACTGACCTACAGCATTGCCATTAGTTTACTGAGGACACAGAGGAGGGAAAATATTTTCATATTAATTATGGATCCTGATGCTTATTGCAGAACCATTTAGTGACTGTAAAAGCCAGCTTGACAAACACTTACTCTTCATAGGATTGAGGGACTGAGAGACAGAAGAGCAAAGAATTAGGCCCAGGGGAATTGCTGGAAGAGACAAAACTCAGCAGCTATTTCTATGGGGTGGGAAGATGAGAGGCACAGCGGGGGCAGGTTGGTGTCTCTGTGTGTACCAGGCAATGCCAGGCAGAGGAATGGCTCATTACCTGTTGAAATTGCTGAGAGAAAGGGAAATTTGTAAATCACTTTCCTGTAGTTCTGTTGGAGATTCTGTCTTTGTTGGAGCACAGTTTGAGAGATGAGAGAAAAATTAAAATAATGACACAAAATTTGCAAAATTCTTCAGCAGAGGTGAAGCAAGAGAACAGTGGGGAAACAGACAGCAGGCTAAGTGAGATGTGCACCATCATCAGTGGAAATAGATGCATTCAGATTACAGAAGTTTACACATCTGATTTTTCAGTTAAAAAAAAATAAGGCAGTACTTCTGATTGGTTCAATGCTGTTTAAAATAGTTTGAACTATATAAAATACTCTGATGAATTAAAAAATGTGTGTGCAAAGTGAAAATTTGAAATTAGGCCATTTGAAAATATTTTAAATTAAAAAAGTACATTTCAAAACCATGCACTGTAGGATAAAACACAGTTATATCTCAAATACTGAAAGGCAAAGGTAAATTGGAGTTTTGGCTGACATTTTAAGACAGAAAAAAAATACAAAAGGGCAAATTATGTGTATCTTTATCCTATTTGCCTAGTCTTGTAAGAAAGCTGGCTTGAACACACCCTAGATGTTACCTAAAATCTTTTAGTACAGCCCTGTAATCACCTATAGCCTAACCTAAAGTCTATTGATCCATTTGGAGTCCTTCCCTTGACACCCACCCAGCCCTGCTGGGATCAGGGGAAGAAAGGAAAGTGGGACTACAGACAAGGTGCTTAAAGATAAAATCAATGGCAAGGTTAGCAGGAATGAGGTCTTTTGTTTGAACGTAGAGCTTGTTGGCAGGGATAGACATGTCACAACTCATGGTCTTTCATCCTTCTGCTTAGATTTTGACCCAAATCCCTTTTCAGTTCTTGATCAGCACTTTGATAAAATGTATAGGCTTGATAAAAGACTTATGTTGATTTTACACTATTGATCCAAGACTCTAAGATAAGATTAAAAAAAATATATTGTTCTTGAAAGATCGGAATGATTCCTTTCCAAGAGATTCCTCAGTGACTGGTGGTAGGTAAGAGGTCTTCATTATCAAAGGCAAGTAAGAAGCGCTGCTGCTTACACAGGACGTGTCAAATGTTTGAGGGAGTTTTATTTAGAGAAAATGTGTGACTCAAGCAAAAGCATCTGGTAGACAGGACAAAACATTTCAGAAATTTGTTTTTCAAGATGAAAAATGGAAATAAATAGATCTTCAAATGTTCTTTTCAGAACAGAGGAGGATTTATTTTCTCAGCTTGTCATGTTTTCCACAGGGAAATGATAGGAAATGGTTGGATTTCTACCACTTTTGAATACTCTTAAAAACATTTTCCTGCCAGACACTAATGGACAAATAATTGAACAAGATAAAAAACCCCTAAAATTCACAATGAAGTCGAATTTTCTGTCAGGATTCAAGCACTTAGATTTTAATTTTTACATCAAAATCGGGAAGGATTAAAATATCCACAGTGTAGCTAGACCCAATCCTTTTCCTCAGAAAAGGAATGACAAGAGTTCCCATCAACAGCAGTGGGCAGCAGGACATGGGGGTGAGGACAGCTCTCTGGAGGAACATAGCTCAGGTCAGTGACTAAATCCTAAATCCTAAATCCTAAATCCTAAATCCTAAATCCTAAATCCTAAATCCTGCTGCATTGTCGCCTCCAGACACCCAGTGAGCCCTCAACATGGGAAACATGAAGAAAGGCAAAGCGATTTTCACTGAGCTCAGCAGTCCCGGGAAGGAGCTTGGTGCAGACCTGTTCTGTCCTCTTTACATCCTCAAAGTTTGTAAAAAGAAAGATCAAGAAGGTCCTCCCTCCCCTGCCATGCTTGGTGAGACCTTATCCCCTGCCAAATCAATAGCAAAGCTCACTCTCAGCAGAGGCAGATTTTCGCCCAGAAATATGATTGCACTTCAATTTGAGAGTGATTCCCGAAGCACTGCTGTTCACTGACCACAAGTACGGAAATTTTTAAAAGAAAGCTCATCCCTTGGGATGTTCAATGTGATCCACCTTCTTCACCCTTCAGCCCTGAAGGCCACAGAAGGGTTCTTTCTGCCTTATTATGGCAATGGCTGCAATGCTTCTGCTTTCCATCACTAAAAACTCCACTCTTTGAATTTACAGGTTCCTGCTATTTATAGTCCCTAAAAGTCCTTGACCAACTGTTCATTTCGTAAGTAATGCCGTCATGTGAAGCTTAATTGGCTGAATATGATGTTTCCTTTCCTTTGTCATATTGAATTACCGGCAATTATGGCTTTAGTCTAACGTAATATGAAACTAAGGCCACATCATAATTTACCCAATGAGCTGCATCAACACTGTATCTGCAGTACCACATCCGAAGCTTAAGTCAGTCTGGAGCTTCCTAAAAACATAAGTAACAAAAGGTACTCTATATGATGGGAAAGTGGATTTAAAGGTCACAATTTTAATATGCAACCAAAAAAAGGGAGTACGAAAAATGTAATTAATGGGAGTATGAAAAATGTAAGCCAATGGGAATATAAATAAGTAAGCCAAACTTAGTTCAGTGTGAGTTATACCTCTTAGTTCTAGCCTAATATTATAGAGACATTTCCTTAGGAGATTCTCAAAAATACTGAATAAAAACCTTGAAATCTTTCTGAACAAGGGACTCCAAACATCTGGTATCACATTTGAAATACCACTTGTTTTTCCAATCACTGAGTGAGAAATAAAAAAGTGAATGGATTATTATTCTTGCTCACAATAAATATCCTAAGTGAAAATTCACTCAGCATTATTCTCTCTCTGGTATTTTTCCCCACCCATTTCTTTACTACTGCTAAAAATTGTTCAGAACAATGTAAGAGAAGAGGCAGATCCACAGGACGTGTGGCTGCAGCATCCTCCAGAGCTGGCCTGGGACCCATGGTGGTACACAGCCTCCACAAGACCCAAAGAGCCTGCCAGGCTGCTAATGGAACCCCTGCTCAAGTTGCTACATCCTGGGGGTGAATTATTATTTCTATCTTGAAAATAGCTTGCACTTTGGCTTAATGTTCTCTGACAGAGTGACAGCACACATTCCAGTTCTGGCAAGCTTCTAAAGGCCCAGAAGGTTGACTGAGGACATGGCATTTTAAATACCTATACAAACATCTTCCAAAAGCAGAGGGCTCTAAGCACATTCCAATTTTTTCCTGTGTCAAAAATATCCCATGAGCGACCTCTCACACTGAGTTCCATTAAATTTGGGCCAAACTTCCAAAAGTGCAAAGACTCACAAATAAATGATAGCAGTTAAACATTATAGTTTTGAGCGTTTTTGCAAGTTTGGGTAAAGATATAGAATTTCTTGCCCATTCATTCTACCCTACTCAGGTAACAGACAGCACATTGCTGCAGGGAAAGAAAAAAGCAAATAAAAAAGAAGATGTATCAGTTTTCCCTAGACAGAAGGGAATTAATATCACAAATGCTTGTTCCCTTTTGCACTGATTTGATACTTAAGTGAACATTGTGAACTTGAGTTTTTCAGGGCTAAAGCAACTCACTTTCTCAGCAAGATGTGCCAAGAAGCCCAATTACAAAAGGACAAGTGATTCATTTAACAGGAGTTTTCATCAAGTAGCCACATTGTCTGACCTCCAAATATGCCAAGATGCTACAGTATCATTTAAACTGGGAAAGAATGCTTCTATATTATCATGCATGAGATTCACGAGGGTCCCATTGCAGCTGTAATTTTAAAAATCCCCAAACAATACATAAAATAACAGTCTAACTTGAGGAGCCATTATGGTCAATCAAATAAACAGAGCATTTAAAGGCAAAACAAAGTATATGCTCATATGAAAAATTATTACAGTTCATAACGAAAAAATTGGGTTCGAAAATCAAGATTAAAACCTTGCTGGTGCTGATAGCTGTATGCATGCAAGAGTGGTGGATTGCAAAAGGGAGAATGATATCACCCATTCTAGGTCTGCATCACCACAGCCCTCCAAACTGAAGTAGTTATTTGCTGTGTTAAATTTAACCTAAATCATGCTCTCCCCTCACTGCAGAATCGCTCCTGCTGGAATGGGTGGCCCTGCCCACTCCTCCTTCCCTTCTCCTGACAGCATCTCCCATTTTCTCTCAGTGCACCTCTTGCTGCAGTCTGTCTGGTGCTCCTGCTGTCCATAAACCACAGCTTCTCAGAAGCAGTAAACTATCAACCAGAAGAAAGAAGTATTCACTGTTTTATTTTTTCCCAAGGTTAGCTTTCCTTGGGAGGTTGAAATAAATCTCACTGAGGCAGTGAACTCCAGTTCCATCCTTTACCATTTAACTGCGGCTCTTGGGTGACTGGCTTTGTTTCTCAGCTGCTGCGTCACTGGATGAGATTTGTGCACCAAAACCATTTGCCTTTCATTTTTTTCCCCATTTAAATTAAATATTAACTAATCCCAGGGGTGCTACCACTTTTAAACAAAGCCTCAAGATTAAGAAAAGCCAGACCCGCAGCAAAGACATTTTTTACCTGTATAGCTACAGGTAAAATTTGGAAATTTGGAAAGATTTGGAAATGAAAGGATTCTCAGCTCAGTAATTCAGCTTTTTCCTCATCTGTATCAGTGGGAAGAACAAACCTTGCTCCTGTCTAAAGAACTATGCACTGAGTCACCCCAGCTCTGCACTGTCCAGTGCAAAAGCTATCACTTGGTTTTACACTCTGCAGAGTATCTAACAATTCCCAAGGGGCAGGCTGGCAGGATCGAGACGCTTCTTATCTCACGAGAAACAAAGGAAGGAAGGACCTTTTCTTCTGAAGACAGTTAATCAGTATTGATCACAGGGACTTTATGCAAAGATGCTCGGGCAGAGAGCGAGAACAAAGCGCAGGCAGCACTCTCACATGCTGCCTTGAAACAGACAGAAATGGGTATTTTCCCCAGCCCCCCATTTCTCTCCAGGCCAACTGGAGTTTGGTATCAGACCGTTCCACTTTGGCCCATGAGGAGGAATGGCAGGAGAGGCTCTGTCAGCAGGCAGCAGCTCTGTCTCCTGCTCTGTTTGGGCTTTCGGCACCAGCCCCACCAATCTTTTATGCTTGACACAGCCACAGGACTGAGCTCACCATTCAAGCAGAGGGGGTAAACCCCAAATGCTGGGATGGTATCTAATTTCCACTGAAGCCTTCACAACGAAGTTTAAAATCCTCACAGCCAGGAAGACCTTGTCCTTAGGCAATCCTTTAACATCACTGGCAATCCTGGAGCACTTTATATCTTATCCTCTCAGAGCATCTCACAGACAGTTTTGTTTAACAGTGCATCTAAGACCAGAAGAAATTCCCATATTTCCTTTTTGCTGTGGCAACAAGCAAGAACAAAACGATAAATGCTTTGCTTAAGGCTGTACAGCAAGGCCTCACCAGCTGAGAATCAATCACCACCTCTCACTTAGCTTTATAACCAAATCTCCTGCCTCAGCACAGCAAAGGTAGGCAACCATCTCACCTCAGTGAGAAAAAATCACCACCATGTCATCTCTTTTCCTTCTTTTCAAGCCAGCATTGCTCGCTTGCTTGCTGCATCATGTGATGAGCTTGCTATACATCATCCCAGGACATGAAAAGGTGATTAGTTTAGTGCTCAGTTACCTAAGGTTGCTGTGCCAGCCATACAGACTGACAGCATCCCCATCTCCAGCTGCTAGTGGCACAGAACTCGGCACCACAGCCTCTATAAAAGACACACAATAGCCTAATAAAACACAGGCGTGGCTCTAAGGAGACACAAAGGACCACATCTGCAAAATGGAGCAATCTAGATTTGTATAAATAAAAGTCACAGGATGCTGCATTTACAGGGAAAGGTACACGTGCACTTCATAGCACTGAATGGGAAGGGATGCCTGCAGATCTATCTATGTACCTGCATGCATGTGACCTTGCTAATATGATGGAGTAATCACTCGTCTGTAAGGCACATGCATCTTTAGATATGAGACAAAAATACCTTCTGTGTCTCTACCTACATTCTGTTTTTTCTCCCTGCTCTCACTATAATGCCTTATAAGAAGTTTTCATAAATCTCCACCTTTCTGCTGCCTTCTTTCTTCCCAGTGCTCTTTTTATAACCAGACTCGCAGGTCTTTATTATTCTTTGTGGCATTTCTAACACCAGTTTCTGCGGAATGACCTCAGACTGCTATTTTTAAATAAGTGTAGAGATGCGATTACCACTTAACCTGCTGATCCTGAGCCATATTTTGACCACTGGGACAAACCACCCCCACACTTGGTACCTACAGCTCCTACAGAGACTTTTTGGTCTCAGACACCTTGGGTTTGTTTCAATAACAGTAACAGTGTCCTTAGGTCTGCAGGAGTGGTACTTTTGTGATGCCTTCTCTCCATTCATCTCTGGCCAGAGACAGATATGTTCTTTCATATATCCTTTAACGTTAATTTCTGCTTGCTTTTAAATGCAAAAAAGTCAAAATATAAACATGTTTTTTAATCTCATTATTGAAAATGTTTTGGTTAGGGTAATGATCTATATTTCCATAGAAATGTAGCCAACTACAGAACAGGAATCTGTTTAGTACTTTCTCAGCTTGGCTCCGTATTTCATTTAGCAGGGCATTTTCAAACCTCAAGTAGTTATAAACAACACGAGCAGGCTGATAAAAGTGCTGCAGACCCATAGTACCCCCGGCAGCAAGTGGGAGTGGGTGTGTCAATGACTGCTCCAGGGTATTCCCAAGGGGTGAGGGACTCAGTATGATGGCTATCATCCCTTTAATCTGCATATTGCAGACTCAGGGTAAATATTGCCAGGGAGGCTGTGGATGCAGTCCTGCTTTGCCAATAGCTGAGTGAAGGAAGCTATCAACCACCATTCCCCTGCTCCCACATTTCCATGGGGTCCCTGACCAGCGACATCCGTGGCCTGTGTTAGTGAAGCAGGGCAGAGCATGGGTCCACTGTGGTTCAGTCATTACCTCCCTGCACTGTGGGCTCACCTGGATGTACAGACTTTATTGGCATCCTATTTCTGTCGCATTAGTCAGAGCACATTGTGTTTCTGCTGGGCTTGGCTCTTTGTCAGCTCCTGGAGGCAATGCACCATCCAGCAAAAAGCCTTCCTGCCACCCCTTGGAGAAAGCTTTTGAAGAAGGCTGAGCTGGCAGCACCGACAGGCACCAGCTCAGGGTCCTGCACCACGGCACTGATGGTGCTTGGCCCGGCACCAGCTGTTCCAAAACCAAATGAGCCACCTGAAGAAGCTGCAGCAGGAAGCCTTTGCTACAGCCCCTTTGGAGGGAAGCAGGCAGAGGGGTGCCCGGAGCTGCCAGCCTTGGCAAACCTCCCACCAGGGGAGGGCACTGGGAGATGCATCCTCCCTGCTTCAGATTTTAGTCCCTGCTCTATGTGTGTGCATGTGGATAAAGGCAGAAAAGGCACAGCAACAGCAGGGAAGAAGGCAGGATGGTGTTCAGTCCTTACATGAATCCTTATTCAGCGGTGTTTGGAAGTGGCTCCCTCTGACACAGAGTTTAAAGAAAGTTTTTACACAGCATACAGTTTTTATACTGCATCTGCAGTGGTGGGTGGCTGAGATACAGGCTGAGGGAAACAAGGAAATCCTCTGGTCTCTAGCACAGATGCTGAGGAATGTGTACCATAAACCAAATCCAGATGGGCTGAATGATGAGTAAATGCTATCTTTACCTCTTATCTCTGCAGCTTTGTGTTTCACCATCATGCTAAGTGGCCCCTACCCTTGCAAGTAGCCTAATGATTACTTTCTCCAAAAGGTTTAGGTGTGATTCAGAAACAGAAAGGTGACTCCTCACATCAGATTGAGTTACTGGTCTGAGACTCTCTCTCACAGACACACACACACTCTCACACACAGAGCTGCCCAGCTGCCAGTACTGCTAGCACAGAGTGACCCCCTGAACCTGCCTAGGGATGGGTACACCCCAGAGGCATTGCACTCCACCAGAACCTGTGTGTGCCCACTGCCCCTGCAGATGAAAAAGCTGCCACAGACAAGCATGATAATGGCTTGAAATTGTTTTCCTCTGAGAACTATAGCTTTGTGGATTTTATTTCATTTTTTATATAAAAGTATGTGTCACTTTGAAATGCTATGAAAGTGTAATGCTTTCATGTAGAAATGTTAGACGTCTCCACTACATGCATTAAAAAGCAGTTTCATGTCAAAGCCAAGGATGCTGTGCAGAGAACCATTAAGTGCCACCATTTCACGTGCGGATGGTTTAGTCAGGAGCAAGAAATTGGAGCTGTCAGTAGAGATGAGCTGCTGGCACCCAGCAGAACCACAGCCACAGCGGTGGCATGGCGGGGGGGTGGAGAGGAGTGTTTGCCACCTGTTTATCTTCCAGTTTAGTCCCCATGATGAATGCAGAATGAGAAAAAAAAGAGATCTTTGAATCAGGACAACACCTTGGCTTCCAGAGCACAGGGGGTAGAAACGTTTCAGCATAGCTCATATCTGTGAAATCTTTCAAAGCTGTGAACAAGATGCTAAATAGATTTAATAGCACTATCCCCTCAGAATGCAATAACTTATCTGCTTACAGGTTTTATCACTCACATATGGCACAGCTGAGAGGCCAATCCCTTTCGTGACAGCACTATTGCCCTGCCAATGGCACATGCCCCCAGGAGAAAGGGAGGCACATCCTCCAGTACCTGTTGGACCCTCCCTCTACTAGCAGACCTCGATTCTGCCCAGACAAGCCCACTAAGCCCCAGAGGGTGCTCCTGCCAGTGTCTGGATTCAGGGCTTTGTCACTGTGAGTCCCCAATGGCCACGATACCTGTGGATGTGGCCCTCCTGTCCCGTGAGCAGAGGAATCTGTAATCTTCCCATCAGCAACAGCTCCACGGCAGCTAAGGCATCCACATATTCATGTCATGGAGCTGCCAGAAATTTGTTTCTGTGGCATGAGGTCATGCAGCCACAACTCTGCTTGGGGATACTGCACTCTGTGGTGGGACAAGCCAAATACATGGTTAATTATCAGCAACATTTTCCAGCTACTTCATTTGAAAAGTGTTAACTTACTTACATCATCTCTCTCACATGCATGTACACACACACATGTGCATATACACTCCCATGTTCTTGCAGAAGAGGGGAGAAAATAGGCCAGGCAACATGAATAATGAAAATGATGGCACTCCCTGGGGCCATATTCTCATACAGCTGTGATCCTTGCAGCTCCATTGTGAAAGCATCACCTTCTGAAATCAGATATGTTGAAGCTCTTTGTAATTGAACAGCAGATTTATGTTTAAATCAAATGCCACTGCTCTTTCAATTGTGAAAATAATGTTGTGTCATTAAATTGGACTTTCATTTCCCATTTTGGGGGTTCCCCGTGTCATCTACAAGGCTGATTGCTGATTCTGCAGCATTCTCCTGACACTCTCTCCTCTCACTATGCTGTGGCCCAGGAACCTGCTCTGCTGCCAAAAGGAGACCAAAGAGACCAGGAGGCAGACACGCCACATGGCCCCCACTCTAGATGAACAAAAATTCAGCTGAAGAAATATTTTACAAATATTTCTTCCCCTTCTTTTTCTCATTTCCAGTGGGGAGTATTAGTTGGCGTGGCAGCAGGGTTGCTCTGAGGTCAAGATAGAGAGATCAAAGGCAGGCACTCTGGTCTGCAGCCCTGGGTCCTTGGGATGCTGCCAGGAACAGGGCAGGCCCTTGGGAAAGCTCCCGTGGGAGAACAAGGGTGTGCTTGCCTTCCCCCCTCCTCTTAGATGCTGTACCAAATGGGCTGTCCCTTTCCACCACTTGGTTGCAGTGAAAAGGGAGGAGGGAAAGGGATGTCACACGGGAATTTCACGTTTTTCCCGTGGTAGGGAATTAACCTTGCTTATTTGCATGATAAAGAGTGAGATTTCATTTCTTTAATGTGGTAGGCAGTACTTGCAGCTGCTGGGAGGGACATTGCTCCTCTGAGCTGGGCCACCTTCATCCTGGGCATTGCTGCAGGGAACACTGATGGCTGCAAATGCTGAGTGCAAAGAGCAGGAGCAGCTCACAGTGCATCACAGCATAAGCTAACAAACTCACTTTGGGAATGAGCAGCATCCAGCCTGGAGAGGCCAGACTCCTCCTCACTAAGAGTTCATGCTGCCAGTGATGCTCTTAAGAGGAGAGTGATTATGGTTCTGATGTCTCAGCCGTGACACAGCTATGAGCGAGCTGAAATCACATGCTAAATCAATTTAAGTAGATCAATGTGAACTTGTGTGAGCACATGCACAGGACTCCTCCATATACTGATATTTTTCCAATTGGAGTGCTTTTCCAGCACAGGAATGTTTTAAATCCTTGGCAGCTTCACTACCAAAGCTTCTTTAGCTTTGAACATTTTCTTAAATCATGCAAGACACTGTGGGTAAAACAACCAGGCCTTCCCCAAGAAGAAGAAACTATGGCAGTGAATGTGATGATGTGGCAGCGTGGCTGGTCTGTGTGAGATACTTTCGCTGACACAGGGATGTCGATGTGGGTTCACAGCTCCTCACACCCCTTGGCTGCCACAGCCATCATCCCCCAAGTCTGCAGGGCAGATGTAGCTCTCACAGGGCCGGACAGGACTCAAAGTGAATGCTCGGGATGAGGCTGCTCCTTTACCAGTTCCAGTTCCAGGGGCAAAGCACGTGGTAAGAGGGCTGAGGGCAGTGGCAGCTCCCTTCACCTGCTCTTGTGTCAGGAAATCCCGATGCGGCCACTGTAGCTGCACTGTCAGAGCCGGTCAGTGCCGGGGACAGGGCTCACAGGTGTACCGGGGTGCTGGGTTAGCACAGCCACCATCACGAGCACATCACAGTGGGCATGCTCACACCTGCAAGAAAGCTTCTATGAAAACAGGTATCTCAGCAAAAGGGAGATCAAACTCCAAGACTCAGTGACCCAAGCAGTTACATTGTTAGGAAGCCCATGTGAAATCAGATAAGAGTGACTTATTTCACTTCAGATTAAAACAACATCTACCTGAACCTGTCCGAATCAAGTACATCCATTTCAAAGGAGGGATCGCAACAATTTTGCACTGGCTTAATTAAGTAGTTTCAGGTCAAACCGACAATTGAATCAGTGCAAGATATAAGATAGGCATGAAAATATTATAACCATAAACATGTAAGAAGCAGAAGTAAATATTTTATCTTGTCAATATGGGTCATATAACAATTACTAGAGTTGATGAGAAACACTTAACTGCAAATGGCATTTTAATTTAAACAATCATGTCCCTCTGAAGAGGAACTTATACGATGAAAGACCTGCTTAATGTAATGAAATTGTATTTATGCCCTTCAATCCACAGTTTCCTTAAATTCTTAAAACTAAAATGGCTATAACATAAAAACCACTACACAGCATCCAAGAATATAACAATATATGTGGAATAATAGTATAAGAGTTAATATTTATCTGGGCAAGCTAATAAAAGTAAACTGACCCATAGACAGATACTTATGGAAAGACAGGGCTGAAGGATATCTGCAAAATCATACAATAATCCTCCTCATACATCTCGAAGTGTTGCCTGAAACTAGCTGTAGAAACACTTCTGCCTCCTTCTGACCCTATAGTTGTCCCCTTGTTCACCTTCTCAGAAGATTTTTTTCTAGTTTAATTTTTGTGAACCACAGGTTCAAGTTTGTGCAAAAGGTAGCTCTCTCAGACCAAGATGAAAGATCTAACATTTCCAGCTTCACAAGATCATCATGCTTTGCCTGGAATGCCAGATTGATCTCATGTAATTAATATTTCAGATATCTTCAAATATCTTCCCTGATTTGGTTAAACTATTGACACATGTAATGCTTTTCTGCATTTCTGGATTGTAGCAGTACATTCCTGAGTAGAGAAGGTGCCAGATTAAAGACTGTTCAAAAACTTTCTATTATTGGACTATTAAAAGTGACTTAATCTGACATTTTAATTGCTATTTCATAATACTCTGTGTTTACTTTTTGTATTTTGCCTAGATTCTGTAAATAGACATCAGATTAATTTTTATTTGTAGCTGAACTTTTTGCAGCCCCTGCCAATTCTGGCTCTCTTGCCCCAACAGAGTATTTCAGTGTGAGCATTTGCAAGCACAATAAAGCTTGTTGAAACCTAAACAAATAGAACTAAATTATTAAAAAAAAAGCAAAAAACAAAACAAAACCAAAACAAAACACAAACAAACAAACAAACAAAAACCCACAAAAACAACAACAACAAAAAGAAACACCAAAAAAAACCTTGATTTTTTTTTAATCATGCTGACATAAATTTTATTTGGTACTCCCCTACCATTTTCTTACCAGAAAAATTAGTAAGAAAATCTCCAGAAACTAATAGCCACTCAAGAAAAATTACACAGAACCATATTTATTCTGTGCATTCAGAGTTCAATTTTCCACTTTGGTTTCTGTAAAAATTGGGTCAGAGCTTATAAAAGGTTTTTTCTCTGAAGAATGGACAGCTTTATAAAATCAGAGCTCTTAGAGGCAGTAATCAAATTCTTGCACTGAAGACAAACAGCATCTGTAGTAACCCCACATTATCTCATGTCTCTACTGTCTCCAGAGATCCTACCCCACAACACTGGAAATATTAAAAAAAAAAAAAAAATGAGGTTTATAATGACCAGGAAAAATAGGTATCAAGAGCCCAAAAATTTAAGAGGATTAAGATTGCTTTTGCAGAGACCCTCCTGAACAATGTCTTTTATTCATATTACATATCTGTAGCAGAGCATTTCCATTTGCTGGAATTCTTCTTGGCTGCATATTTTTATCTAATGAAATGCTCCAAAGTATTTCCTCCCAGGATAGATACCACAGAACGCTACAGTGGGACATCACACTGTATCTGAGGATGTCCCATAAAAAACAGGGTACTCAGCTGTTCGGATTTTCACCATTTTATTTGCATCTTGCATCAGGTTTCAATAGCCAGCAACTAAATTATTCATCTGCTTCATATGCTCAAGCACAGAGCCATGGATACTCCTATCCATGACATACATTCCTAGACACACTAGAAAAATGGTGCAAACTGAGAAAACATTTGCTGAATCCACCCTGATTTCCACTTCATACAACTCAATGGCTGAAGAGTGAAGGGATATAAAAAGAAACATTTATGTTAACCCATCCATTAGCTTCTCTCACCTGAGCAACTCCCCTAGCTATGCTGCAGTTGTTACTCAGCAGAGCAGGGACATGCCTAATGCATGTAAATATTGGAATATTCCCTTTCAAGCAGAAAATTTTGTGGTATTTAAAAAAAACCCAACCCTTTATTGTTTTGATCATCTCTGACTAAGCCCATTTGTTTCTGGTCAGGGATAGCCAAATGTCTCCTATCCAGGATACCTGGAAAACTAGCAAGAGAGACTTGTTGAACAATGTTCGGACCTGGAACATCTTGGCATTGAAAGCAAAACCAGCAAAGGGAAAATAAGTTTTACTTCACAATTTGAGGTGACCTTGTGTACTGTATTAGCAACACGATGTTCCCTCAGTTTGGATAAGAAAATTATGTGTGATTCACAAAGAAACATTTTGAGCACAGTTGTGCTCGTTAGTTTCTGTATTTATGGATCTGGCAGCTCTTCCCCTGTAAACACCAATGCTGAGGATCAGATCCCTGCTGTGAAACGCTCCTACAGAACAAAACATCACCAGAAAGCACTACAGGAAGGGTTTGAGGGCAGTACTTTTTCTCACTTTCCTAAAACTGTCTAAGTTTCCTAAAACTGTCTAACCGTTTTTTAAGGTTATGCAAAGTTCAACAGAAAGAGAAAAAATAGCAAATTTAGGTACTCAGAAACACCTCAATGATTTTGAGTTGCTACGTTCAAAGTTAATTTAAGGTATTTTTAATAATGGATTGCTTTATGACACAGACTAGCATCCTCTGTAAAAGGGATCTGAAGTTGTTTTTTCGAGATTGAGGCTCACACTGATCCTTGTACACGTGCATGGGGAAGGAGTCCATGAAGTACAAGTGTAGGGACTTTTTGTAAGACTGGATGAAGAGTAACAATATCTCTGTAATATTCCAATTAAGACCAGTTGCTCTTGTTTACCTAATGAGAAATGTTAAGAGTCCCTTCAATGACCATTGCCCTGGCAGCAAACGCAGTGAAGCTACTCCAACCATCCTTCTCTGGACACCATTCCCTTCCCCTGCTCCTGTCCATGACCCCTTACTTGCCTCCGGCCAGGGGAATTGCAGGTATTTTCCTTATGCAGGTGGTCTCAGGGATCCAGTTCACTTCTCAGTCATGACAGCAAGTTGAGGGGGAGCAATACCTCATCTTGTGGGGATCTGGCAGAAGAGATCAGGGGAAGGATGAGAGCGAAAGCTATGAACAAGAGTGGTGGTGCTGTCTTGTAGCACAGTCCAAAAGCAGAAACCCTTTTTACTCCCTTTCTCTAAAGCTCTCCACAGAGGCTGGGGTAGATCCCTGGCCTCCCACAAAAGTGGATGGGGTGCTGTGCAAGTTCCAGGCTCCACTGAGGAGTGTGGAGAGATTATTTTAGGAAACTGAAATGTTTCCATCTCTGGAAGTCTTTGAGAACCAGACGGATGAGCAGAGGTCAAGAATAGCTCAGTTACAGCTGATCCTCCCTTGGGCCACAGAAGCAAAGTTGGTGATTTTATATGAGTTTTTCCACTCCTATGATTCCATGGTTGAAGCAGGACCATGGTTCAACAGGGCACCATAGTTAACTAACATCTCATAACCAACACTACATGCAGTTAACCATCGCATGCATCTCTGAATTGGTGGTTTACAATTGCTCTTTCATGCAGTGTTACCCTACGTCTACAAAGTTATCAAATAACCAAGCTTCTCTTTCATAGTCAAAAAGCAGTTCTTACAAAAGCTAGGGGCACTGCTTCCCCCACAAAAAAATTTCCCAGAACTAAAAAATGATGCTTCCAAGCCTTACAAGGACAATGTAAGAGAATTAACACATTTATATGAGAATACTTTATATAGTGAAAGTGCCACTGATGCTGTATGTATTTCTGTCATGGAGAATGGGAACATGAGAGAAGGGAATCCTTTGGCCAGCACTATCCTACTTGCAGGGAATTTCTGCCTCTGCACCACCATCCATCTCTGGAAAAAATATTCCTATTGCTGATGGATGGGAAGCCTGCAGCGTCCATATAAAGTCAATTAACTCCTGCAGCATTTCTGGTCCTCAGAGGGGAAAAGAATTCTTGCCTGTGCCTTTTGGGGAATCTGCAGAAATATGGCTCTGGTCAGCTTTACATTGCTTTTGGGACCAATGCACACACCCAGTTTGATTGAAATGGTAGTGCTTTGGGGTAATGATCAATGAACTTGAAATTAAAGTAATGTTCAAAGTAGTTTAATCAGACATAGCAGTCACTGAAACAGGGATTAAAATGAAAAAAAACAGTGTTAGATGGAGGGTGGTTAAAACCTTAGAAAATATGATCACTTTTTCCATTGCCAGGTTTCTTTCCAGACATCACAAATACACAATCTGGGGTAGTTTCCCAATATATTTATTGTTTCTAGAAATCAGATTTAAAATACAAAGTAAGGGAGATAAAAAATAAAAGCAACCTAGTGATTCTGTCAGGTACCACATAACAGAGCTTGGCAAGACCATACCCTATGAAATAGAAAGCAATTTCATAAATACTCTTTAAGTGATCTTTTCCCCTGTAGTAATCTGGTACTGAACAGCATCAATGCCATACTGTGGACCTGAAGAGACTTTAGTCTGGTCCAAGCAGGCAGTGCCTCTACTCCCATCACTCCTGACCTCTCAGCCACAAGCTGACAGAGGGGTTGGCTTTAACCTGTAATTTCCGTCACATTAGTTGATCCCTGTCTATAGCTCCACGAGCAGCACACAGCCACACTGAGGCTCACAGATATCATTTAAATGCAGGACTCAGTCCCTGCAGCATGGTGTGGGAGCCCAGCTTGGTACTGAAAAGATGAACAAAAATAAAAAACCCAGGCAAAGCACAACTTATCATCTCTGATTTTCTGGTGTGTCCAGAACTTCAGACCTGAAAAGAGTAATTACAAGTTTTAATAATAACTTATTTCAATATAGGTTGGGTGACTTTAGCACTGAGAAGAGACTGCTAATGAAGAAAGGAGGCTCTAAATTCCCAGCCTCCAGCTAGGAGGACAACTTGGACCTGTGCTGGTGCTGGTGGAGACGGGACCTTCCAAGGTGACAGTGACAGCCCTGCCCACACAGGGAATGGACTTGAGGAGACCCCCTGCCCCATTGATGGGCTTCCATGTCATGTGGGTACCCATTTGTGAAGAGCTTGTGCTAAGAAACATCTGCCAGGCACGGACCATGTCTCTAATGCAGCTGAGAGTCCTCTGGGAATGCTCCAGTCCCACACTCAGCTTTTCTGGGAAGGAATTCAATTCAGGACGGATGGCTTTTGAGAGTAGACTCTGGTAAAGTCCACTGGAGTTTTGTTATCATGTAGTGTCCATGTTAACTGCTCATACTCTTGATGTAGCAGTTGGCAGGTTGTTGGATAGAGTGGCCAAAGGGATTTACTGAGCTCCTGCATGATGCCACTTAAATCTGAGGACATGTCTGAAAACAAGGAGGAGAAGCATACAAAAGGCTGCTTTTAAGTGTTGCAAGAGGGTTCATATTTTGCTGGCAAGATTTATTTTTAATGCTACCATCATAGGATGAGACTCAAACCAGTACTGACAATTGCAGCAGTGATTTTACAACTTCTAATTCAATGAGAAACAAGCTACAGGCTAGTACCCATGCTGGTGCCTTGTCTGGCTTTCCTCAGAGGGCTGCTGCCATGCGTGGAACATGCAGCTCTTCTATGCAGAAGAAGTATTTTTCTGAAACATCTCTGGTCCCCAAGTCATTGCCTCTGCAGCATCAATGGAAGTTGTTTATGAACCAGTGGAAGGACAAAGCCCCCTTCTGCCTCCCAGTCTTGGCTTTTGCCAGCACCCACCAGAGGAACACAGCTGATGCTCCTCCCCATGGCCTGACAGACATGCCTGCTTTTGAGTTCCATGTGTTTTGAGAGACTGACTCCTTTCAGGATAAACCAACCCTGCATGCTCTGAATCGCCTTGCTGGTTCCTGGAAAGGCATCTTGAAGTTGTTAATTGTGTTTTGTGAAGACCTATCACCTTTAAGGAGTATTTTCAGCTTGTTTAGTCTTGCAGCCAGAGCCAGGCCAGATAAAGAGGGACTCATTTCCGTCAGCATTATCTCCATCCCTCCCCACCACCACACATGGGCAGGCACAGAGAGAGGGGTCAGCCCACCGACCCAGACCAGCAAAGGGCTATGGGCACACTGATGAGGCAATAATAACTCCTGATTTTGTTCAAAAAATGTTTATTGATATGATATCAGCTTAGGTTAAAACTCTTGTGACTATTTTGCATTCACTTTTCAACCAAGCACTATATTTTTTAAAAATTGTTCCCTTTGCCCTCATTAGTTTATTTTCCTTGCTCACTCTGGGTCTCACTGATTTCCATTGTTTCTTCCTACATGCCCTTTGCTGTCTTTGAAGTCCATAACCATTATCCCTGTGTCTCTTTTGATTTCTACTACTCCTGACTTCTTTGCTTCTCTTTCCTCCTCACTTTATCTTCTCTTTCTTAATTTCCCCTTCCTTCCTGGTTGTGATGCACAAAGATTGATTTCCAGCCAAGCGAGGCATCTCACAAAGGGAAAGTAAACCAGGAAAATATTTCTTCTGAATTATTTTGAGCAGCTCCTCTCACTGCTATAAACTATCATTGAGGCAGAGAAAAAAAGAAGTGCAAGCTTAGTCCGTGACATGTAAAATGACATATGTGAAGTCAAGTGGCCAAATGGAAAACTCTGGTTAACACTGATCTTCAGTGATTTGTGGTCACCTGCTGACAACTATAGCCTCCTCCTTTTCTGGAACTGAAATCTTCTCCAGACATTTTCCTCAGCAAACTCTCTTACTTTGCCAGTCTGCTCTAAAGACTTTATAAAATTGTCTCCCTTTTGTTTTCACATCATGTTTTCTCAGCCCTGCATTCTTTAGTTCTGCAATAATTAAAAAAAAAACCAAAAAACAAAAACTTTAGCATTCTGGCATCCAATTACTAATTCTGGTGGAGCTAGACATTTTTGTAAACATGGCTGAACGATGCATGTTGTTCTTTGTTCAGGCTCCTTTATGACCTCTGGCAAGCTGCTCATCCAGTGTGCCTTGGTCTCACCACATCAGGGCTTCCAGATTTTCTTACTCTTTAGTTGAGGGAACTGAAGCTTTAAAAGACAAGAGGGTAATACAGTATTATTATTTTTATCCTTTGCCTGCCCCTGTGTTTTTCCTGCTGCTTAGCTTCCATGCAGCTGTTGAACATTTAAGAAAAACACGTCTCCCACTGAGCAAGTTCCCTACAAATGTGAATTGAGCTTCAGGCAAGAGGAAACGTGAGTCCTGAGGTCACTCCTGAAATCAAACTCTTGCCTGGCTGCACATAATTCTGCTGTTGTATTTTAAGGGTGATTTAGAAAAAAGTAGTATATATTTCCCACAAAGAGCATAAAAAGAAACAAATACTGGTGATCATGAGATGATCATATGATCCTTCAAATCTCACTGTTTTTCTGGTATTTTCAGATGTGCTTTTTGAGTCTGCAGCTCAGATCCAAGCAGAAAGGGGGAGAATGTGGGATTATGGAGAGAAGATGACCTGCTGGTGCTGACCAGAGTTAATATTGGGAGGCCCCTGTGCACTCTACACTGATGACTGGAGAAGATGGAACTTTTCTTTCCACTTAAAGATGCTGGAGCTACACCCCCTTGTTCACCGGGGAGTAGTATTTCTGTCAGATATGAAAGCAGCTTCTAATCTGCTCTGACCTTGGCAAGAAATTCAAGTCCAAATGTAGTAACATAGAAGCTGACAGGTCAGCCTGAAGAATTTGAAGTGGGGGAGGCTTCCTTGCCTTCTTTCTTTCCGTCCTTCCCTCCTTTCACTTGAAATCTTATCAAGGATCACTTCAAGTGCAGTGGCAGCCTGACCAGCCCTAGGAATGACACCAGCTGGGTCATTGTCCCTCCTGTTACAGCAGAGGTGCAGAGACCATTTACTGCCTGGGCTGAATTCACGCTACTGTTGTTATAAATTCATAAAGGTGAAGAACCATTGAGAAAAGCATTTTACTTTTTTATGTGTAAAAACTGACCTATGTTTTACATCTGTACATGATGCCTTGCTGAAAGACTCCTATCTTCATGCCAGAGGCTCTCTACTTTTTGTTTTCCAAGACACAGAGCCACACAGATTGAAGATGGTTCTCACTTGTTCTCACTGCTGCTGAAGATTTCTGTCAGGTGTGCTAGTGCCTTCTTGTACACACTAAGACAAAACCAAGACTACAGAAATTACCTATGCTTGCTCTACTTCTTGCATCCTTTCTGCATCTGTAAGATTTTTCTATATGCCTCAACAACAAAGGGGCTAAAAATGCTTTGACCTTAAGTCCCAGTTTGGATATTATTTAGAAGTTTGAACGATGATGGTTATCTTTCTGGCTATCTTTCTTCTGGTTATTTTTCTGGGATTGAGCGTATTTTTGATCACGTTGGCAGAAAGTTAAAAACATCTGCTTAAAAGTTTAGGTACTGCTTTGTACTTTGTCAGTCAAGTGATCAGACTAGAATTTCTATGGATTGCTCACAACAAAAATTATAAATTATGAATGTCCAAGGATATTTACTGTTTGCATTAATTCAGAAACAGCTTTTTGAGCCACACCAGACCCTCCTTATATTTGGCATTATATTGGCCAGAACAAAAGTCCTTTCCCTGCGTCTGAAAATTTACAGTCCCATTACAAAGTAGTGTAAACAACACATCTTGTGGCTTCCCTCAATTCAGTGGCCGTGTGCACCAATCCAGGAAAGGGAGGAGGCATTGCCCAGCAGGGGACCACCCCATGGCTCTGCCCCCCTGGACATGAGGGGCTCCCAGTGAAACCCTTCTGCTGACAGGGACACTGGACCTCTCTGTGCCTGGACACCCCTTGCCAGCCTGGGCTGACAGACACCATGCAGGTGAGGGGTTAAGGGAAAAGGGCTGACTCTCAGAGGTAAAACTTGATGTGTCTGCAATAGAAAGGGATGGGCCCATGAAGGGATACAGGGAAATAAGAAAATAATGTTGCTGAGTAATCAGGAGTCACAGGTCAGCCACACTGCTACCTATCTGCTGTCCCATTTTCTGTAGATGACATGTCAAAGGCATGATTTAATGAAGATTCTGAAGGACATTGCCTCCAGGCATCAGGAGCAGCACAGAGCATAGCACAGATGCTCCTGTTTGAAAATCTCAAAAGCAAATGATGGAGGTGGATAGTCATGACGACTGCCAGTACTGAAAGATAATTTATAAATATGATGGGTTTAGATGGGAAAGCCAAAGATAAGTAAGTCATGATTGGGGGGGATCCAAAGGTAAGCTGCAAAGAGACAAGTCAAGAGGTAACAGGCTATGGAAATTATTCTGAGTGGGTACTGACAGAGCAGGACAGTGCTTGCTCAGGCCAGAGGAAGAAAGTGACAGTACTAAGACACAATCCAGTGGTCTGTGTTTCTTTTTTAATATTTTGCCATTTCCTACCTGCAGCTATAAAGGTCTCCCAGGCAGATTGACCCTGCTCCCTGGAGGAAGGATTTCATGGCTTATGTAGTTTCACACTGCAAATGTCTCCTGGCTCAGCCAGGAGCCACAAAACATGATGAGAAACTGCCAGAGGGGCAGGTGGTCTGGAGAGCAGACAGTGCAGCTGCACATCCTGGTTCCTATTTATGGGACAGGGCTCCAGAGGGGAATGTGTCTGTCCAGGTGGGTAGAGTTGGGTGCCTTTTGGA
Organism: Acridotheres tristis; assembly: GCA_037013685.1. Lineage (NCBI taxonomy): Eukaryota > Metazoa > Chordata > Aves > Passeriformes > Sturnidae > Acridotheres > Acridotheres tristis. The sequence continues at coordinate 55,083,093 of CM072887.1, read as the reverse complement.
TGTGGCCATGGGTGCCTCCCCTTGAGGAGATACAGCTTGTTTGTATCACCAAGCCTTTGGGAGAGCAGATGGGGATACAGAGGCTTGGCAGAGACTGCAGGCAAAGAGTGGGCATCTCAGGGTGACAGCCAAGCTTGTGAGGGGTGGGGATCCCTCAGCAGCAGTGACTGGAAGCATATTGCTGCTGATGACAGAGAGAAGGTGATTTCTTTACCTACTGATGTGCCTATGTGGGGCAGGTGCTGGGCAGTAGGGGAGCAGGAATGAGAACTCACTTGAACAAAGCCCTAAGCAACCTCATCTAAGCCTGATGCTCACCCTGTTTTGAGCAAGAGACTGGACTAGATGACCTCTGGAGGATCCTCCCCAGTCTAAATTACTAAGTCCACTCCAGATTCCAATTTAATTTTCACGGTGGTGTTTTAGCACCTACTGGCTCTGAACCCTGCCATTCTTGATAACATCTGTAGTGCCAAGGCATTTCTAAACAGTCTCTGGACTTAGTCCCAAGCCACAGGGGCTTCCTCCTGAAGACAAAAGAGCCTCACTCACCTGCTGCTGGGACAATGGGGTAATGGCATTAGGGGGACCTTCTATGCCTCTTTATCTCTCTCCTCTGGGCATTCCTCCCTTGATGAGGAATTTCCTCAGAGCACTGCCTGAAAGGCTCCTTGGGTTAGATGCATTTATCTGTGCAGCAGATAAAACACTGCAGTGGAGGTCACATTCTTCCATCTTTGCCACTGTGACTAAGTTTGCCTGTAAGCTGGTGTCCCCTTGCACCTGCACACAACATTATTTATTCTCTTATTACACTGCATGACTATTATACTGATAACATGAAAGTAAACTAATGCCTGACTGGATTTTTCCCCTCCTTAGCTGGAAAGTGGACCACTTGCATTATAGGGGAATGATGAAACACAGTCCTTTGAGCTTATTCCTTCTTTTCTTATGAAGAGAGAACTCATACAGAATACTTTTTTTTTCTTTCTTTTTAAAGCCAAATTTTACTTTTCTTCCTCATTTAAGAAAAAATTTTCATCCACTGTCACCTTCAAGCTTGAACACCCAAACACTGCCTCCTGGAAACACCAATATACTTATACAGACAGATCAGAGCCTGTCCAATAACCAGAGCTCTTACAGGTTTGAGACGAGACCATTTGGGCTGTGCCCAGGACATGCTGTGAATCTCTTCAGCCAAACTCCCAAGGGGATGGACCTTTGCAGGCTCTTGCCCTGACCCACACTCCTATGAAGAACTGTCCACGGGCAGGTGACAACAGTTAGACTCCTGAAGCTTAACATATCTGTCCAACACCTCCTGGGAGGAACTGGTGAGGAGAGAAGCCACAGGGAAACTACAGAGAAACCACAGGTTGGGTAGTAGAGAGAGTAGTAAAGAGGTGGCAGAGACAGACTGGTACTAGAGAAAACTACGAGCGAAAACTAGGGTGGGTCTCTCTTTCCTGAAACAGCTCTGGAATGCCCAAGAAGAGTCTCTGGGTGCTGCAGTAATGTGCAGCTACTCACTGAATTACATACTTGCTACACAAAGATACGGCCTTTACTGAAATAACCATCAAATTGAAGACTGAAGAAAATTTCTGATACTAACATTTTTAAAGTGCACAGCGTGAGGAGCAAATTTCGTTTTGTTATGTGCGACACACAGATGTGTATCTTTATCCATGAATAGGTCTTTTCTATGCAGATCACCTCTGTGATGTGAACCTATTAGATGTAAAGGCTCTGCTCATCTGTCACTGTGAATTTTCTGGGATATATGAGCTCCTGGGAAGTAAAGAAACAGTCTTCTACCAGCAAAATTTATTCCTTTTTCATTATTTCTTAATATGGCATTATCAGTGTTGCTTGCAAGACAACTATTTTTATGCAGCTATTTTTAAAATTTTCTTCTTTTTACACTCATCAGTATTTTGTTTGGCTGGTACATATTAGCTCCTTAGGCATATCCTTGTATTTCTAACAGCATCCTAGAACTTCCTCTCAAAACTGGACGAGAGTGGGGGGGGGGGGAAGCTGAACACTGCAGTAAATACAGCTGAGGTGAAGTCAGAGCACTATATTCTCTATCCAGATCTAAGGTATGTTTTTGAGAGCTTCCCATTTTAAGAACACTTACACGATGTGTTTCCACTTAACTTTTATGCCAAAAATATCCCAATGCAGCTCCACCACTGATAAAGGAAGCAAGAGCCTTCATGTAAACAAGGCTCCAGGCAGCTGCCAGTGCTCCCAGCCACTGTTTTACACAAACCTGTGAACAGCCAGCCTGGATGGGATATGGAGGAGCCCATGGCACGCTGGCTGGGCAGGCAGCCCTTTGCACCATCATACATGCTGGGGACTAGCCCTCCCATCCCCACCTTGCTGCTGACTTCCCATCCACCCTGGCACTCCTCAGGATCAGCCAGAGCAGCCAACAGCAGCAAAGCTTCTGGCCACTTGCAGGGACCAACAGAGTCAAGGCTGGAAGGAGTGCACATGGGGAAAATCATGGATGGGGCAGAAGACAGCAGGAAAATATTTCATCAACACAGGCTCACAGACTGAGACACGTGGTTCATCTCTTCAGTACAAAAGCATAGAGCAGTGGCTACATCTATCATAAATGCTTTTGGAAAAGAAGCAATTTTAAAAGTAAGTACATTAAGCCCTGTCCATAGACTCTGCATTATAAATATCATTATGAAAGTCATTCAGGTTTTAGAGGAGTTTTAAAACAGTCATGAGCTAGTTGCAATGCTGAAAGATTGTCCTGCCATATGAAAGGTCTGTGCTTGCACCTCTTACTAAGAGTTTCCTCAAAGATGTTTCACTGGAAATAGTTCTAGATAACATGCCAGTAGAGCTTTAATTATTATCTTTCTTGATTCCTTGGATTCATCCTAAAAAGTGTGTGTGCTTACTTCTGTCAATAGTTTGAATATTCTCACCTCAGTGCCAACATTTGGTGACTTTGGAAGAGGACCAGTGGAAGCTTATGTGACTGCACTTCACTGGAATGGCTATCAAGAGAAACAGACGCAGCAGCTGAACAACACTTCAATACAGCAAGAGGCATTTGCAACGTTCAGGGTAAAGGTCTGGGCAAAAACCACCCCAACACACAGGCAGAAGACAGGGAAACAATCTGGCAAATGCCAGAGTCAGACCTGTCATTCATGGTGATTCCATCTCTACAGGCAAGGTACAGACCATCAAGAACAGCAAATTGGGAACCCTCTGGACAAGATTTGAGATGTCAGATATCTCTCTTAAAAGTCCCTATGCTAGATGTTCCAGGAAACAAAAAAAGCTCAAATATATAAATGCAAGAGGAAAAGAGACAGAAACTGTGTCCATATGAGGGATTATACAGGGATAGACAACAACTCATGGTTGTCTGCATCACAGGTTTGAAAAAATGTGGTGGCTCAGAGTGGGGAGAAGTTACCAGTGTACACACAAGCCATCCTGTGCTGCTCAACCTTTTCACCAGAAAGCCATCCCCAGCACATTTCATTTCACTGAATAGATGTAGCCAAAGACTTCCAACCAAAAGAAAGTAATTTGTGTTCAGAAAATGGCTAGTGAATGGGTATTGAGGGGTGTCTCCCTCAGCTGCAGTGCTTGCAGCATCTTTGCTCTGAGACTGCTGGGCACAGAGCTGGCATTGCTGGGCACAAGCAAAAGGACTAAGGAACAAGTTTAGATGGGAAAAAGGAGGCAGCGCTCTAGCTACTTGCAGAAAAAGCATTTTGTGGTTAACGAGCAATGAAAAGATAAATGATGTGGTACAGACCTTGAATTATGTCACATTTCACTTCTTGAGAAACTCCCTGGCAAAACCCTGATCTCTCTGTGGCACACGGCATTCCTACCTCTCTGTGGGCCACTGAGCCCCATGGCTGGCCCTCCCCTCTCCAAAGCCCAGGAATCCTCTGCGTCTATGCCCAGGTTCCACGGCTGAAGGGGAACCCAAGATAGCCCTGCAGCAGTTGGGCTGGCCTCCATCCTCAGCTGCACTTGCAAAGGAGCAGCTGGAGGCAGGGAGAAAGGCAGATTTGGTGGGGCATGGAGGTGGTGCCAGCTCTTTCTGCACCAGAGACACGGACATCAAAGGATGACAACCAGGAAAGGCTGAGGACAGGCTCCTTGCTTCCTGTTGTGGGTGATCCAGAAGTACTGGGTAGCTATGGGTAAGTTCTACTACAGGGACTCAGGCACTACTTCAAGCTCATACCTGTATCTCCTTGCTCTTCTGAAAATGAGGAATACTAAACAGAAAGGGGGAAGTGTTGATCCCAACTCTGTGATCCACAACACCAGTTTTGTTCTGCTGAACACAAACAATTTCACTAGGTTCTTGTGTTGTCTAAGGGGAGATGATAAAAATGCTTTTTCTGTCATCTGACTTGACGTGTGTTGACTTCTTTAGGGAAAAAAACTGACCAGCACGTAAAGATTAGGCCATTTGTAGAATGGAATTTTAACAGAACAGGTTTTTACTGAATGAAACAGTGCTTTGGTGGGTGAGGACTGGTTTAAATGTTCTAAAGGAAATTGTGTATGTACTATGAATTCTTCAGACTATTCCTGATTCAAACCATGAACGCTGTAGAGGACAGGTACATGCACATGTTTAGAAAAGATTTATACTTATGGTGAAGAACGGTTAATAGATCCGTTTGCTAGCCTTTTGGCACATTGTGGTTAGTTGCTAATTTATTGTGTGCGCCATTTCACTGCTGATACCTTTGAAAATACCAGTTAAGAGCGTGTCTACATACATGCTGGTCCTGCTTCTGTGACATGGGAAAGATGCTTTGTGTATTCTGGGCTAGGGGAGAAACTACCCTGTTCTTGGCTTTGCTTGTTTATGCCACGATCTAGCATGAATTAATAATAAGGAACCCATCCTGCATGACAATTAAAAAAAAACAGAAAACAAAAAAACAGGCGGCTTGATTCTTTTGTTTCTCAAAGTTGCCTAAGACATGGGACCTTACATTTCTGCATCAGCTGAAACCTGGGCGTCCTTCGCTCTGGCAGGCAGGCCCAGCATGGCTTGAGGTCCGGAGCCCGGCGCTGCGGGCTGAGGGTCGCGGAGCCGAGCGCGCCCGGGGCAGGAGGCGGCAGAAGCCCCGCGGGGGGCGAGGGGCAGCGCGGCCGGGCGAGGGGCGCGGCCCCCGGGCCGGAGCCCCCGAGGGTGCCGGCGGGGGGCCGCTGCTCCCGGTCCCGGCCCCGGGAGAGCAGCGAGGGGCCCGAAGCGCTGAGTCAGCGCCGCGGTGCCACCGCGGAGGGCCGGGGGCCGGGCGTCCCCCCGCCCCGGCGGTGCCCGGGAGGGGCGGGGAGAGGCGGCGGCGGCGGGCAGGGCGCTGCCCCCCTTGGCCGCTCCTTATCAGCCCGGTTTGATGCTGCAAGGCGTGTCCGGGGATCTGCTCATGTGATGGAGCAAGAGGCAGGCGGGCGGGGGGACCAGGGGAGGAGGTGATTTTCCTCGCTGCTCTCGCTCGCGCTTTTTTTTTTTCCCCCTTTCCCTTTTTTTTTTTTTTTTTCTTTTTAATTTCCCCCCTCTCGCGCCCTAAAGGAGTTTGCGGAGAGCCGGGCTCCTTCATTCCCGGTTGTGCCGCCGCCCACCGCCACCCCCCGCCCGCGGCTCCGCACGGCCGCGGGGCAGCGCCATGGGCGCCGGTAGCTCCGCCGAGCCGGCCGCCCCGCAGGACGGGGCCGGGGCCGCCGCCGAGCCCCCCAGCACCCCCCCGGAGCCGCTGCCCGCAGAAGACGCGGCGGAGCCCCAGTCACCGGCGGAGCCCGCCAAGGTAAGGCAGGGGCGGCGAGGAGGCGGGGGGGAATGCAGGGCGGCCGCTCCCGCCGCGCCCCCGGGCCGGGAAAACTTTCCCGCCGCGGCTGCGGCCACCTGCCACAGCGCTGGGCACCCCCCGGGCCGGGCGCGGAGCCGGGGCGCGGCGGGGCCGGGACTGCGCCACGGCCGGCGCCGCAGTCATAAAACTCCCGCCAGCGGCAGCAGCAGCGGCGGGGCGGGGGGCGAGGGCGGCCGCGGGGGCGCCGCCGCTTTTGTGTGCGGCCGGGGCGAGAGGAGCCGCACCCACCCACGGCGAGGTCTGCGCCAAGGAGCCTCCTGACTGCGGTCCTGCGGCCGGACCGCCGCGGCTCTCCGCAGCCCCCCCGCTCTATCCTCTCCCCTCCCGAGGGAGCAGGTGGGAGGCGCGTCGGGGCGCGGCCGGGCGGGCGGCTCGGCGGTGCCTTGGGCCGAGCGCCAGCCGCGCTGTGCCCCCCGCCCCGTGCCGCACCCCCGGGCTCGGGCTCACCTGAGCCGCCGCCGCGGGGAAGGGGCGGCGGTGTCGGCGGAGGGGGCCGGAGCCATGGCTCTGGTGCGGCCCGCTGCTGTACCGCATAGGGGGTAAGGGGGAGGGACTCCCCAACTCCCGGCCCGTGGGGAGCGAAGGAGCTCTAGGTATGTGTGATTTAAAATAAAGACGTTGAAGAATTGAAAGAAATTCTTTTACAACGTGTCTGGCGTTTAAAAATAGATTATGAATGAACCCATTTATCCCTCTGGAATAGGCGCGTTTAGGGGATTTTGGGACTGAAAGGGAGGTTATGTGCATCTGTGTGTTTACATAGCGTGGCTTTGGGGAGTTTGTGAGGGGAGAAATAATACCACGTTCTACCGAGATCCCCTTCTTTGGGCTCTTCAGAGTTTGGGTGCTAGGAGCAGGGAGACTCCGAAGTTTCTGTGACTGATGCGTGGGTGTATTAGAGCTTGAGAACCGGTTATGACTTTGTTTCTTTGACCTTGTGGTTCAGATTTAACTTTCAAGTTGAATTTCCCATAGTTCCTGGCTGCCACTAGACCTCCTTGTGCGTGTTTTGACAGATTTGAAAACCACATTGAGAATGAACTTTAAATTAACTAAGATTTATTTTATTTTCTTTTTAACCAAATAAGCGTTGGGGATTGGTGTTGGTTAACAAAATATTTAGCAGTTGTGTTGGGCAATTTTAGAATTCGGATGCTGACGTTCAGAAAAGAGGGAATTTGTAACGGGCCAGCATTTGGCTATTGTGGTTGTTTAAAATTTAAGATAATGTGACTTTGAAGAAGGGGCATAATATTCATAGCCATGTTTATCCAGTTATGGGAACTAAGATCCTGCAGAAAAAGAGAATCACATTAATACTGCTCTCAAGTACAGATCACTATTAATATTATGGTTTATGTCTTCTAAGCTTTAGGAAAAATGTTTTCTAGTAGACTTTTGCCTGATTATTCAAGTAGAACTATTTAAGATTGGGGAAGTTCTATTACTATTTTGTTGCTATAAGAAGTTGTATTACTGCTGTTCTCATAAAACAGCTGGTTTTGCCTTCCATTACATTGCATAAAAAGAAAAATAAGTTTTAATGAAGTTTAGTCATACTTTTTTTGTGTCTCATTTAGTCTGTCTTACTAACGTAACTTCATGCACATTTGTGACACAGTTTTTCATTATTCCTTCCAGCTCTTTGAATTTGAAAATTACCAGGTCTTGCAATGCCCCTGGAGAAATCTGTCAACTAATTTGTTTGTGAAAGATACAATGGGAATCTTTTGTAGGGTGGTCTTCTTTCTTGTCTTTTCCAAATTGAAATACGTATTACAACCCTTTTAGAAGAAAAACTTTGGAAACTGACCTCAGTGGAATCCAACTTGAGTGAGCCTTGGCAAGGCAATACAAATAAACTGTCTAAGCAGCTAGTCTTATACAGGCTATAAAATCTCAGAGAAGTTGTGCTTTCTTTTGTGATGTGAAATCCTTGGAAGATTTAATTAAATTTATTTCGTGACGTAGTTGCATTTTTTACAAGCTGAAAACCTCTTTGCTGTTCTTCTGGAAAGGAACAAATTTATAGTCGTTAAGCTGTTTTGTTATTCACACGTGACTCTTTGGCCAGATACCAGTTTTTGGGTGTCCTGGTTACTGAAAGGGAGGGTGTATGGTTTTGGTGTTGCTCATTTCTGCAGCCCAGGGACCCTGGAAAGCACTTGGCCTACAGAGCAATGGATGTTTAGGGGCCTTTGGGTGCTGGCTTGTGAACACGGCGGGTTAAATGTGGGCTCATGTGAGTACTTCAGCTGTTGAGCCCATCTTCTCAGAAGTTCCTGGTTCCACATAAAGCAGCTCCAGAGTTTCCAGCCTACTAGCCATTTCCAGCCCTACTTTCGAATACTAGGACTCAAAACGGGTGGATTTATTTCCTGTAGCAGATGAGAGTTAAACTCTGGCTGTGGAGGAGCTGTTCCTTATCTTGCATAGCCGCCCCACTGTGGGAAGCCACCTCTGCAGGGAAGTGTGAGAGATCCTGGTGGTACTAATCCATTCAGCTGCCTGAACTGAATTAATCACATCTGTGAATTGACACCCAAAGTCCTGTTGAAACCAAGACGCAGGGTATGGTTCTACAGAAGACTGATTTTTTTGTGGTGGAGTTACCTCCTTGCTGTTTGAGCAGCAATGCTCTTTCCCCCGTCCTTTTCTTCCTAGTTTTGCCTCAGATGGCACAGTCTCACTTGGCTGTGTTGTGTCCTAACCTTGCCTTTCTGTAAGCAGGCTAAACTCACTAACCCTTCAGGAAACCGAAATTTATTCTTGCTGGACCATTTTCCTGATCTGCTTGTGAGTTCATTTGACTCCTGTATTGTGGAGGTGAGACCAAGAGCCAGGACAAGGCAAGCATTTCCAGCAGGGCAGGAGGGGAAATGAAAAAAAATTCTTCTGTTGGTAGCAGTGAGCTGGTGGAAATACATTAAAGCCTCACAGGCAGACTGTCCTAAGCAGCACAGAGGCCTGAAGCTTGGCCTGAGAAGTATTTACCAGATTTCAGTAGTGCTGCTAGAAGTAGGAGCAAGGTCTTTGTGGTCTTGAAGAAGACCATACAAACCTTTGGTGTCCTGAACTGACAAAAGCCATTGAGATGTCCGGTGAGGTGGTTCATGTGCTCCTGCCTCCTCCCCAGAGCACCTGCAGCTTCTCCTTTATTGCATCGGGCGCTGTGTGAGCTCGTTCAAGGAGCTAAGCCCCTGTAAAACTGTTCCAGTTCTTTGGAAAAGTCATCTTCCACTGATGGAGTGAGATTTGCTGGCTACTGGGACTCAGCTGAAGCTGCAGGTACAGGGGAGCAGGCAGGATCTTGTGTCCAGAGTTGGACAAGAAACTGGGTGACACTTCTGTTGGTGGCAGCATGTGACTGGATTGGTTTGGGTGTATCCATTTTGTGAGCACCCTCTCTGTTCATAGCAGTGATGTGGCTCTCACCCATCTTCTAATTTTGATGCTAAGCATTGGAGATACAGAAAAAAATTCCAGCGTGGTGCCCTCCCATGGGAAGGAAGGTAACTTCAAGCCATGTGGGCAACGCCAGGATAGCTGTGTCATTCTACCAGCATTGCAGCTAACAGTGACAATCACACACGCACTGCTTTTATTTTATCTAGAAGTTCGAGGTGCCAGCTTTAATACAGGTTTCTTTTTGTGGCCCTGTGGAAGGAGGCAAGCTGTGTTGGAACAGCCACCTGCAACAGTGTAGGGAAACTTCCAGAGAGAGAATTTGGAAGAATACGGGCATGCTAATAAGCTATTCTTGCACCAAAATCTAGGTTTGTCAGAGATAATATTTTAATGGGGATTGATGGCTTGAAAATGTGGTGGGGTAGATTCCTGGCTTGTTGGCATGCAAGGGCCCCCACTTGAGCAGCAAGTCATTCAAACAGTGGTTTCGGGATGGTTCCCATTTCTGAGTAGTAACTTGATGATGCTACCTGTGTTGTAATGAGAGCAAGTGTGTGCTCTACAGTAAATATTTGGAACTGTCTCTTCTAAAGAGGTTACCAGCTGAGATGTCAGAGTGTCTTATTGTCCGAGTGCCTGACAAATAACAGCTGGGGCAGACTTACATCTGCTCTTTAAACAACTGCGTTCTGGTGAGGGGGCTGAGGCAGCCTGAAAATACTACATTAGCAATGGTGAAACTAAGCTTATCCAAGGAAAGGCCCTAGACTGTGTCTTAGGGAGCCCAGTTGGAGACATTTTGTCTGAGGCTGCAGGGTTCCCCTGGTTCAGCGGATCCGATTCCCATTAGATACTTTCCTTCCAACTGGAGAGGAAGAGACTGGTACAATTCAGCGGTAAGTAGTAAATTTCAGTGGTAGGGTTTGGAGGGCTGACCATGCCTATGGAGTGGTTGGGGTGGAAGCATAAAAATGTGTAATTGAAAAAATGCACAGTGGAAATTGGTGTCATAGCGGCACCAAAAGCGTGAAATAACCCCCTAATGAGATAGGAGATAAGAGGGAGGTGGTAGAGGGAGTGGCCGGGCACTTTTAAAGCCGAGGCAATTAGCTTGCGTTTGATGTGGTAGAGGCTAAAGGGATGCAAAGAGGAGCGTCGGGACTTTGAAAGTCCTCCAGCTTGGAAATGCAAGCCTGGGTGTGGCTGCTGAGAGGAGATGAACGTGCTTTGTGCTCAGCCCGTGTTCTGACTGGTCCTTAGAGCCTGGGTGAGCTGTACCTGTGAAATGTGAAATGCTTCCATAAGGTGGTGTGTGAAAGAAAGGTGTGAGACCTGGGAAGGAGCTCAGTTTGGATCAGCCTTCAGAAGAACAAACTGGGGGTAGTGCTTCTTTCACAGGTTGCAGAAAGATACCGCAGAGATGAATTGGGTGTAGAAACTTTCTGATGTTTGGAGTGTTTTATTTCATAAATTCGGATTTCGAGGGATTCCATCCATAAGGAGATGTCACAGTGATATCAGGCTGAGAACTGGGAGAGAAGAGGGCAGATGAGGAGATGAAAGGTGTGGAGAAAGTTCTTGGCTTTGTCTGCAGGAGACAGAAATACGGTGATGAAATTCAGTGTGCTGTTATGTGCCTTACAGAGGAAGGGCCTTGTGCTCTCTTCACCTGGAGCTTGCAGTGTCCCACAGACCTCTAATGTTTAGCTAATGCAAAACAAGACAAACTGCTGTGAACAAAGAGTTGGAATGAACCAATCTTTTTCTTTTCCCAAGTGTTGGTATTTGAAGTTCTTTTTAATGAAGCAGCATGTGCTAAGAGCAGACCCCCTGAGCGCACCAAAAGTTTTTCCCAGAGTTTCAAAATCAAACTTCAGGAAAAATATTACAGACCATTATGTTAGTTTGCTCAGTTGTTCAGACAGCTGGATCTGGCTATTTTAGTAATCTAATGTAGAATCAGTGTAGCAGGGTTAACAGAATGAGGCAAAATTAACTCTGGTACGTTTGGGCCTGGTGTGAGGAATCCCTGGAATGATTTGGGTCTGGTACAGGAATGTTGGGAATGATGGTGATCGCTGGCGGGGGAAGAGGCTGGGTGCTGCAAACTCCTCAGGAGCGGTGCCTGAAGGAAGTGTCCACTACTGTACAGTGAGACCATGGACCTGTAGATATGAGTTCATCCACATCTCATGCAATTTGTCGTGTTAATTTATCCATTTTCAATTTTGTGTGCGTTTATTGGGGTCTAACAGTTGGACCCACTGCTGGATGCAAGATGGAGCAGAAGCTGCTCTTGCTTAGAGTGACGTGGGTGACAAGCCCTGTGCTTTCAGTCTCGTTAGCTGAGTGTCTGCCCTTTGCTTACATCTTTGTGATGAATGTGAGGCAAGTATTACGAAAATACATCCAGTATGTATAGTAATGGTGTGACAGAAACTGGAGTGTTGCTTTGCTAATGGCCCTTTGTTATGGGAATGAAGAAGCTGAAAGATCAGTGAACTGGATAACCAGTTCTCCTTGGTTTCTCCCGTGTTTATGAGACGACACATTCATAAATTAATAATCAAAGGAGTGTAATGAGTGTGTGCCACGAAAAACTGATAAACGTTGGTAAACCTGCCAAATGTAATGTCTCTTTACTTGTAGATAAATGCAAAAAGATGAACAGAGAGATTACTAATACTGTTAATTTTTGTCTTTTTAAATTTTGTTTTCACCCATCTCTCTAAACTCTGATGTTGTATTTGTCTAAGCTTTACAACTATTCTCAATGGAATTAAGAACACTGCTCACCAAATTAGACATAATTGGACTAAACTGCAGTTTAGATCCCTTCAGAGAAATGAAGCAGTTAATGTAAAGGAAAACTGAAATTAGTTTCTTTTGAGGACTAATGCAGTGGGACAGACTGCACTGACCCTCATAAAAAGAGCCTGGGCAACTTTTTTTAGAACACAAAACTCTTTTTTCTTTTTTTAAACTAGTGATGCTGTTATGTCTCCTTTCACTTTGCAAAGTGCCCAAAGGTTTCTTCTCCTTTGCGCATGTTTTAATTTGGAAAAAAATACTATTGTTTTATTAGTTTTGATTATTCAGTTATTTAAAGTAGAACACTTGATTTGAAAATCTAAGTTTGCCTTCCCAAGGCCAAGAATCACATCAATTTTTTTCCCAGGAGACTGGGGTAAAAAGGTAGGGTTATACTGCATGTCTGGTCAGATTTGAAAATACTGAGGTTTTCCATGTATTTACATTTTTTGCTCAGATCTGACTGATGGATCCTGCTTCCTAAACTGAATTTATGTACAGAGTGAACGGGGATTATAATTATACTGGCTGGTTGTAAAAACTGCTTATAGTCTTACATTCAGTGACGTTTTATATTTCATTCTGTTTTTCATAGTGGAAGGTATTGCAGCTTTAACAGATCCAAAGGGTTGTCTGCTAGGCCCAGTGACTTCTGAATCTTGGTTTGAAATCACAAATCTTTAGGATTATGTAAAGTCACTGTTTTCCTGAATGTGCCAAAACTGTAGAATAAATTCAGAGCTGGGGTAATAGTAAGTAATACCATTATTAATATTTTATCATAACAGTCTGTGCTCAATTTAGAAAGGAGACAAGCTATACTACATTGGAGTACTAAGTACCTTTGTGCTCTGGTTCTTTGCATAGTCCACTGGTGCTTGTTAGGCAAATGGTTGACTGTGTCTGTACATGTGTGTCTATACATGGGGCTAGCTTTAAAATGATGTGCTGCCCAGGGGGAGGTTTGGAGAGAAAGGCTAAGAAGTCTTTGAATAACTTGAGGAATGCTAAGATACTCAGTGCTGTTGCCTTTCTTGTGACTTGAAAGAATTGTTGGTGCTAATTCTGAGAGTGTCATCTTGAAATAGTCATCCATGACTTTTTCTTCAGATAGACAAGTTCTCTGAGGGCCATTCAAGTTAAGGTTGTTCTTGTGTTTGCAGGATTCACAGTGGTCTTTCAAGAATGAATCAGTAAAACTTATTATTATTTAAAAAATAGTAATTGTCCTCTACTAAATTTGTACAGAAGAATCTTAAAGCCCTTCCAGAATTAGGTTGTTGTTTTCAGTCTGATTTTCTTGCTTGTCTTTAATCGGTTACTGCCATTCACCTAATACTGTGTGCGACTGCAGAGGAGCTTCCCAGGGTTTACGTGCCTTTGTTCGGTAGTGTGGTGTCTTTATCCCTCCTGAGTGCCCGTGTTTTAGATTTATGGGGAGGATGATGTGAGAAGCAGGAATGTAATCTGAGTGTTGAGCCATTCTGTATTTCTTCTATTTAATATCTGGTCTCAGCATGTGAAAACTCTGAAGCCAAATTATTCCATCTGTGGTATTGGCAGTGGAGCAGAATGGGATCCTTTTTCGTGAGGTGGATTATATGGCTGTGAAAGGCAGCTTTGAGGAGCGCAACAACGCCGGGTGGAAACAATTTGGCTTAATTAAGGGCTTCTGAACTGAAAATTTGGAACCTGAGTGCACACACTTCATTGCCTGTAGAAGTGGGGTACAGCGCTTCTTCCAGATCTCACCCAGTGTGTGAAAAGAGTCTGATGATTAAGAGGAAAGCCCTTTTCCTGGCACTCTGTTGATTTGTCTGTTGACTTGAAATTCTGTTGCAATAGGCTAATTGCTAATAAAAATAAATAAATAGATTTCCCCAATCAGAAGGTTTATGTGGGGGGTGGTTTGGAAGAGAATCATCAGGAATGTAGCATCTTCCTGATCCCAGTTTGGTGCTTCAGGTGTGTGTTAGTTATATCCCATCTTTCAGTGTAAAGTATCTGTGATACCTTTGATTAATTAACAGGGCTTCAATGGCAGTATTTTGGGAGTACAGACGAGTCATAAGACAATGATACATAATTAAGGTTTGCTGTTCCACCAGAGGAACTTCAAACCTTCGCTTCAGGAATAATGGTTAATTAGTTGAAATGGCTTCTGTTGGAAGGTAATAGAATCAGTTGGAGAGCTAGTTCATTAAATAAAGGGTAATCAATAAATTAAAGGGTAATTAAGTATCTTATAATGACCACAACACACTCTATATTTAAAAAAAAATGCTTGTGAAAGTATATTTCTTACAGGGCAAGCCAATACAAATTCTGAAAATAATTAAAATGTATCAAGTGTGGAAGCTGAAAAACAGATTCTTCTTTTTGCACATATTAGCAAATCTAGAAAAATATTTCAAATGCTAAAGGGCAGAGTCCCGAAGAATTGCAAAGCTCTTTTGTCCTGTAGGAATAGTTTCTGCCTAATAACAGAGGTCTAAAAATTCTAGTTTTAATCTATGTCACCGCATTTCCTCATGGGAAATCCATATGTATTCTTCTTTCTGTCCTGAATAGTTCAGTTTCTTTGTATTTGTATTGTTGATGATGATAAGCACATGAGTAGAGGAGCAGTACCAAAGGCTATCTTGTAGAGAGGATTCATTCATATATCAGAGAAATTGTGCCAGACACTTTGAATGGAGAATTTCTTTCCATCAGCTAGATTCACCCTATCCTGGAGTTTTCCTTCATGGAAGAAACCAATTTCTACAAGGTTATAGGCCATTGTCTGTTAGACCTGCTTCTTCCATGTATTTTGTGGGGGGGAAGCAGAAAGATAAATAGTCCCAGATTATGTGTTTTGTTTTTTCTTCCCCACGGAAGTACTTTATTAAATAAAGTTAAAATTGCTTGCATGTATATATTCAAAATGAGAATGAAAGAGCAATATTCTGTGGGGGTTGGGGGGGAAATCTGACCTAATACTGACGTTTTCTTTTTCCTTTCATCTCTTTGTCTTTCCCTGCTGCCATCCTTCAATCAATATTTAACCACGCAGGCTTTAAATGCAAGTTTACCAGTACCTGATGTTGGTGAAGACAATGTGAAGCACGATGCTTCACCACAGGAGCCACTGCAGCTGGGAGCTGTTACAGCATCTAAGGAACTGGATGGGCAGCAGTCAGAGGTGGCTTCACCGCTCCAAGAGCCACCCACAGAGCAAACAGAGTCTGCTGCAACAGATGGTGAGTAAAAATGTGTGTTCAGTGGACATACAGAGGCCTGCATGCTAATGGGATGAGAAGTAGAAATGGGGCTCGACTAGGTGTCTGCTACTGAACAGGTACTACCCGAGTGATCTGTTGCTGTTCAGGTGCTTCTAGGGCACTGTTTGGGGGAGATGTTTTCTCTTCAGATGACAAATGGCTTGTGGACGATGGAAGGTGTTGGTGTCAGTGCCCACCTGTTGGTGGAGATGCCCACCTGTTCCCCCTTTGGGGTCACTCTCATCTCTGAGTGCCTCTGCTTGTCTGCTGCCCATCTCCTGACCATCTACCTGTTAGGAACAATACTCAGTTTCCACTCAAGGTAGTTCCTGCTGCATAGGCCTGTCCCTTCCTTCATAAGGCAGAAATCCTTTTATGTTAATTCATTAGTGATAATAAATTATTCTGAATTCATAGGAAGAGACAGGCTGTTAATCCGTTGGTTTTACCTTGATTAAAATTCCCTTTCCTACAGCTTTTAATTGAATTTGCATTTGGACCACCAAACCTTTCTCATCATAGGCATCCCAGTGTGTTCTGTCTTGGGAACATCTCCCTTGCCTTGCTGCACAGTCAGGAACGTGCTGTTCTTTCTCCTGTGTGATCTGGCAGCCCACCTTTCCTGCTCTCACCAGCTTCTTCTTGCTTCCCTCTGTTCCTGTTCACAGGCGTGCGTTGAGAGATCTGCTTCAGCAGTCCTGCTGCCTGCTGGCTTTTTTGGCAGGATGGCAAGAGGGAGGGCTGGTTTTCAGTCAGAGCAGGCGTCTAATGCTGGTGATGGAGAGCCGGGAAGGGATGGGGAAGGGAGAAGGGTAGGTGAGGCACTATCTCCAGTGTCACCCTGTAGAGTCGTTTAAGGCATGTGTGTAACCCTTGGTGCACTCTAGGGTTTGAA